>JAWNNR010000047.1:0-693213 GCA_035044725.1 Scaptomyza caliginosa | reverse complement strand
TAGGTACGCTCAAAGTTTTCAAATCAAAAAATCAATAATCTAAAAGTGTCGCCAAAACATATAAAAAAAAGTACAACACAAAGACACAAAAAAAAACGTGCGCAGGCCGTGAAATTGTAAAACGAAATCTAGCAATTGCTCGAGGCACGAGAATAAGTCCATAAGTTATATAACGTTCGACAACTGGCGTATGTTCTAATGTGTGTGTGCGTGTGTATGTGGGGGCGGCTCAATCGATAGACAAGCCACGATGTTGATGATGTTAACGATGACGATGAGCTGCTCCTAATTGGATTTACACGCAACGCGGATTAGCTGAGTAAACCAAGAAAGACAAGAAAAGTCTGGATACAGATTAGCGTCAACCAAATAGTTAATAGAACCAAGTCAATAAGAACAACAACAACGAGATGGGCAAGAAAAAGGTGCTGGTTGAGGATTTGGTTGTGCCGCCACAGGATACACGCATTTGTGGCACCATATGCATATGCCAAATGACACTGGTGCTCAGCTCTGTGGCACTAGTCTATCTCACTGTGGCCATCTATATGCCATCGACGCGTGCCTTCAAGAGCGGCATAGATCCCACACCGGTAATGTGCACCACAACACGTGCCCTCAACAAGGATAACTGCGAGTGGGGCAGCTGTGGCGAGTGGTGTCTGAGCAAGACATCCGGTGCTTGCATACAAATCTATGTGAATCTGCGCAGCAATGGCACCAATCTCACCTTTCAAAACTGCACGAACTCAGCGAACAAAACGTGCTATGGCATCGATCAGGATCGGGCGGACAAGGCGCGCTGCATCAACGATGAGTGCAAGAATCTGACGGGCACATTTAACTGCACCGCTGGACAGTGCTTGAACATAACCGATGCCTTCGAGTGCGTCTTCCACAATAGCGATGCGCCTGTAAAGTGTTCCGGGCGACGTGGCAAGATCAATTGCATGGATATAAGTGGTTTGTTCTCGTGCAGTCGCGGCACCTGCCGCAAGATAAGAACACCCTACAATTGCGATAGACGTTGCGTGGATATACCGACCAGGAACAAGAATGTGGTGGTGTTGAGTGGCGATAAGGTCTATTTGTCGCAATGTCAGAATGCCATTAATGCGGAGACATTGGAGGAGGTATGGAATGAGTCCAGCGATAATGTGGCCATGACATCGTGTTACTACATCAAGAATACCTCGGATCGTGTTGATGCAGTGGACTGCATCAATGGCTCCACGCTGGAGCACAATATGCTCAGTGATCTCACAAATTTCACATATCTAAGTCATTTGCATGTGTCTGTGGCAACGCCAGTGCCAGAGATAGCGCCACCCGATGTGGATTTGACCATTTCGAATGAGTCCAAGCTGATGATCAATCTGGAGGGTTGTGTCAATACGCTACAGGATGAGTGCAAGGAGTTCCTCAAGGACTTTGGACGCGATGGCAGCGATCATAATGCACGCGCTCGCTTTCCCTGCTTCTATTCGCCGTCCAAGAAGGATGTGGTTGTGGCCCGTTTCGATCTGGAGGTCACCTATCGCCAGTTTGTGTTCGCGTCGGTGGTGCCGTCGGTGCTGTTCGTGGTCTCCTGTTCGGTGCTCTTGCTCTGTCAGCGCACCGTCTATGTTGGCGACGATGCAAAGATGCGTTTCAAAGGATGCGTCGATACGGCGACCATTCTCAATAAGAACAACGTCGGCGCACCAACCAACGGCGACATGGGCGCTGGTGGCGGTGGCGACGAGGTTATGGCCCTATGAGATCCGTCACGTAAGCAACAACACAAACACACCCTCTCTCTCTCTGTCTCTGTCTTTGGTAACTAGGGAAAAGTGCGGCTACAACTAACGTTTAAATGCTTGCTTGCTGGTAAATCAAAATCCCAGTCTTGTCCCTATAGCTCAACTAGAGTTAGAAGCTACAAGGATTAGATTTAAGCTTAAGTAGCGTTTAGGAGCACACTCATTGAAACATAGTTAACCCTTACAGTAGAAGCCTGCTGAAACTACAACCTTATCTCTTTTTTTCCCAACATTACAGGCATTCCTCTGCTCCAGGAAGACAGTCCGGTGCATCAGACTGGCGTCTTCGCTTTGCAGTAATGGAGTTGGGCATTGAAACCACTCGCAAACAACTCTTTGTAATCCTTCCATCGAACTTCTAAGCAAGCGACCACACTACATCAAGACCACAACAACTTAAACAAGGACACTCCTGAGCTAACAGCAATCACATAAATAAACTTGAAAACTACTATAAAGAAATTAAAACCTTACAACACTTTAGGCGAGGCACGTGTTAAGAGTAATTCTCGGAGAGATACGAACAGATCAGAAGACAATATTAGTATTATTTGTATATGTTATTTTGGAATAAGGCTAAGAGCGCTAGGCCACTCACTGAGTGTAATTGGGAGTAGTGTGCCCGGGAATAATGGACTTTGGTTTGGGGGCGGTAACGAGAGCGGCAAATTGATTGTATTATTTAACGACAAGTTTGAAGCCATCAATCAAAGACTTAGAACTAATGATGAAAACAAAAATTTCATTTTGACAAAAAGGTATAAAAAATATAATAAAATAGAAAAGGGGGACATACCTAAACTTAAAAGGGGGGAGGGAAGCAAAGGACGAAAGGCAAAGAGTAAGAAAGTTTTGCACCACAAAAAAAAAAAAACCAAATTTGTTAATTGTTGTAGGCTTAGAGAGCAAATGCAAATGCAAAAGCAAAAGCAAAAGCAAACGCATTAGCGGTGTTCATTTTAAAGGCTTTTTTTAGTGATAAATAAACCAAAAAACTTTTTCACAAACACACACACGAAAATATACAATAAAATAATTGACAATGAAGAAGAGCTCAACGCTGACGACGACCACGTCGATGCCGACGAGTCCAACGCTCTCGGCCCAAACGCTATCCGCCAGCAAGATGAGCCTGAGCAGCAGCAGATCGGGACGATCCTCCTGCCAATCGCATGGGCCTATAAGACCCGGCAGTGGTTGCGTGGACGCCATTAAGGCCAAACGCGATGAGATCGAAATGGAAACCATACTCGAGAAGGCAAAATTCTACACCTCCGTGTGCCTTGGTAAGTGTTCAATCAGTTAACAAACACATTAAAAGATATATTAAGAGTCTTTGTTTAGGTACGACTGCCATACTATCGGTGTTCACATTCCTCTTCCTGATACCATTTGTTGTCGATCCCGCCATCTCAACGATTATTGCGGATTACGATCCGGTGCCGGTGACATGCATTGTCATCGATCACATCTATGCGGAGGGCATCAAGAACTGCAGCTGGAGCTCCTGTCGCGAAGGCTGCACCTCATCACTCACAAAGTATGTAGATTCTCTCTCTCTCTATTTCCCTAGAGCCTATCTAATCACTACTTGTCTATAGGTGCCATCAGTTGTTTGTCAACTATACGCGCATACCGTTCAGCGAATGGGAGCGCAATCCTCGTGACTTGGAAAGAGTCAACTGGGATGTTAGCTATACTAAGTTTCTCATCAATTCCGAGGGTTGTGGCTATCCGCCAACGACCAACTGCAGTGTCTTTGCCAGGCAATATGGGTAAGGCACACACAAAACAAAAAGAATTTCACTCAAATTTATTTTCCACAGCTTTTCACATATTGGCGAGCCATTCCCCTGTTACTATAGTCGCGCCTATCCCGAAGTTGTTATCGGACGATACTCGTGGGAGAACAATCTATACCATTTGGTGCTCTCGCTGATCATACCGAATGTGCTCTTTGCCATCTCGATTGGAGTGCTTAGCTATTGGTATTGTCCCTGCTGCGAGAAGGCCTGCAATAAATCCTCGCGCGTCTATGCCGAAAAGTTTCCAACCAAGGAAGAGTGAGTTACTTTGTAGTCAAAAGCAAGCATCTCAAATCCACAACAAATCCAAAACAAAAACAACAACTAAACCTTACCTCTCCCCCTCCCCTTTTTAGTAAAGTAGTAGAACCCAATCCACAAACACATCAACAAACATTTATATTATAACAATAATAATAATCCTATGTGCCTTGTATTGAGATTGTCAAAACTAATTGTTGCATTGTTTAATCGTGTATCGTATATCGTTATTTATATTGTTATCGATCGTTAATGTATTGCAATAATCCCTAAATGAAAATAATATTGGCTGGCATACAAAAAACCAAAAGCAAAAAAAAAACATGATCCTCTAAAATGTATTGTAAAACTTCTCGTTTCTAGCTTTAAGTTTTCCTTTTTTTTGGCTACACTTGAGAATTATTTCAACCGTTATTTTCCTTTTGTATTCTTTTCTCTCTTTCTCTGTTTGTTAAACCTATTTTCAGGATCGTTAACTGCATGAAATGTAATACGGAAAAGTCGTTATCTTTGAATGTATTTTGAACAGTGCCTGAATTTTTGAGCCCCAATTTAAAGTAAATAGGTTCAAATGCGATGAGCGATGGATTCAAACTTTTGTTCAGACGTTAGTTCTAAGTCGAAACCCACAAGAAATATAATCAAATACAATCAATTGTACTTAAAATCAGCACGCTCACAAAAAAAAACACACAAAAACAAGAAAAACAAAAATAGTTTCTCAAACAACAAAATGTTACTCTGAAGTGTCCTTAGCATTACTTTCACGCATTAGCCGATCTCAGCTTAAAGCTGTCAAATCGCAGAGCACCTCAAGAACTCAACAAGTTCCATTCGAAGACTATTCTTATTAAACTAATGAGCACAATACTGATATTATATATATAAATATATTTAAAAACTAATTGCTAGTCAAGAAAAATGATTTCTAGCTAGCAGTTCTTTGGTATTCTCAAGTACCATCTATAAGAATTCTGCACATAACATCGCTCAGTACATATTTGACCAAAAAACATATAAATAGATAAAATTGATTAAATAGTATACATGGCATGTTTAAAACTATATTCTATTTAGCATTGATTTTGCATGTTTTTAACCTTAAAACTTTGGCATGTTTTTTAATATATTGTAACTGTAGTATATTTACCCGAATATAAACATTTAATTATAGCTTTTATGTACTCGAATTAGAACCGATTTTTCGATCAATTCTTTTAGCAAACTTCTGTGTCACAGTGACGAAGATGATGAAATGGAATACTAGCAAAAACCAATTAATTAGTTAAACTAGCAAATTAACTTTGTAGTCTGTACCAAAACAAAACACACAACAAAACTCACACACAAACACACAGAAACACCTAACATATAGCTTATAAATTTATATTATATATAAAGTATAATAATTGAGAAGCCATCTGCCATTACTATATAGGACACATATATATAGTCATAGGGGAGCATTGCGATTGAGACAATTTGTAACAATCTACTAAATATTTAAAATCATTATTGTTATCCTTGTGTTGAAACTTAAAGCTTTTCTGTTTTCGACTTTAGCTCGCTTTTAAACGTATATATATCGATGCTCCGCCAATTCATGATATATATAGAACAATTAATAAATTTCAATTTCTCAACATTTCTAAAATTAAAGACAAAAGAAACCTAACAAATAAATGCTTGTTTTCAAAAAATTGTGATAGTAGTCATATAAACAAAATATTAAGTAAAAATTCGTAAATAAAATCAAACAATTGTATACCTAGGCATACAATCAACTGAAGAGTCTAGGACCAGAGTAAATAAATTGGCTAAAACACCTTCTGGTCCTAACACAGCAACATTTGAAAACCCATAGCAAAGCAGAACCAAACAAAACTTTATAAAAAAAAAAACATTCACCACACAATACACAATTTCCATAATTTTGAAATAGTTTTTAAAAAGTCTAATGTAAAAAAAGAACATTTAATGGATTAATAATAATAATAACAAGTATATACAAAGTATATGTATAATATACAATATATATATATACATATATATATATATATAGCTTAATAGCAGAACCGATATAACGCACGTTGCTTATGAGAATTTTTTAAATCATACAAAACAAATATTTGAATGCAAAAATGATTAAAAATTTTTTACTTAACGTGTCTTTATCAATAAACAAATTTAACAAGCTAACGGCCTAATTAATAAACAAATTACACTCAAAAAAAAAAAGCAAAGCAAAGAGAACAACAACTAATTGTTTTATTTTGACGGCGCGAATGCGAAAGCTATGAGAGAGAGTAGAAAAAAGCTCTTCTTCTTTTTTACAGCGCAGGCGTTTGGAGTGGTTCCAATGCCTAACTCCATGTCAAGGGTTTGTTGTATTTACTTACTTTCGTTTTCTCTCACCGAAAGTAAAAGTGTACAGCTGAGAGAGAGAGAGAAATCCTTCTATTGTCCAACCCTGGATTTCGCTCCAGCACTTTAATCAGTTGCATGCGAACGCGCAAGGAAGACGAACGTGAATTTATCGTTAGTTCTGTGTTAACTGCACAACGAAAAACCCCACCAAAAACTAAATAATTAAAATAACAAGTATATTTATTCTGGCGTTGTTAGCAGATCCATCACATCGAATTTATATATAGAGCTCTCGCGCCATAGTAAGCGATTCACACAAAAATAAAGCAAACATTTCACTCCCCACCTCTTTGGTAAATACAACGGCCAACCCTGCAAACAAACGAAATCACCTTGAAAAAGGATAAACGAGCCGCGTTAGGCAAGTGGAAGTGGAACACCCAAAAAATCAACAAGTCGTAAATCGAATAAGCAAATGGCGCGACGCAAGGATAAACCACGACTCATACCCGAACAGGATAAGCGCATCTGTCGCGCTATTTGCCTGTGCCAGCTGACAATGGTATTGTCCTGCGTATCCATTGTCTATCTGAGCGTGGCCATCTATTCCCCCTCCATGAAGTAAGTGGCAACAAATTTGGGCTTAGCCTAAAGCTAATGCAATGCTGCTTTGCAGAGCCTTTAAGTCGGGCTTCGAGCTGGATCCTGTCATGTGCCAGACCGTGGATCGTCAGATGCCCAACAATTGTCCCTGGGCCTCGTGTGGCGAGTGGTGCTTGACACGCACCAGCGGTTTCTGTCCACAAATCCACTCGGTGGTGCGTCGCAACGGCACCGATATACAGCTGAACAATTGCACCAAAGTGACCAATACATCCTGCGCCATGGTAAGTAACTGCTGCACCCCAACCACCCACGCACAAGAGACTAAACCACAGCGAAGACGTCATCGCCTGTGCCTTTAGAATTCTTAAGTGTCGGCATGAGTCACAGCATGTGGCATTTTTTTTCTTATACTCTGCACATAATACTGCGGAAGGAGTATAATCAAGAACCTAAGTTAATAGATTAACTAAGTGAAACCAAGTTTTTAAGGTATCTTCTAGTCGAGTTTGCTCAGGCACAGCACTCCCTGTTCTCATTATTGTGGTTTCTTAATGAGTTGCCTCTTATTTATGAGCGGCGCCAAAGAACTTTACGATCATTGACTCTTATGTCCTCAACAGATTGACCTGGGTCGCCTCAACAAGTTTAACTGCAACAATGGCACCGTATGCAACAACATTCGAGGAGTCTTTAACTGCTCCAATGGCAAGTACAATACACTTTCCCAATATAACTTTGTACAATGACTCTGCCCACAGGACACTGCAAGAACATGTCCGAGTTTTTCCTGTGCCACCACAAGCCGGATGGACCTGTTATCAACTCGGCCAAGGACAACACGAAGCTGAATGGTTTCTTCGAGTGCCATGGAGTTCAGTGCACCAAGATCAAGCGACCCTTTAGCTGTGATAGATACTGCTCCAGGATAACTACAGCCAACATCAACACGCTCATCATGCATGTAAGTATACCAGCACATTAACTCCTTCCACTCTGACGACTTGTTTGATATTTTGTCAGGAGGACAATGTGATTGCTGCGGATTGTGAGAGCGCGGTGGCTTTCAATGAGGCACGCGGTAAGGAGCATGGCGTTCGCATTGAACCCACCGAATTCTGGAAGGAGGACGATGGCAATTTGTTGACGAACTGTGCAACAGTTACCCGCGAATCCGACAATCGCATCACGTATGTATAACAAAACCAACTAATTGTCAATTAACTAAGACATCATTTTATATGATTTTTCAGCGCTACTGATTGCATAAATGGCACACTGCTGGAACACGATACACTGCCTGCTCCATTCATGAATTTTACACAATTTTGGGCCATCTACGAGAATAGCACACATGCCGTAGACCCAGAGCAAAAGTTTCTGCCCAATCAGGCAAATCTAACCATATACAGTTGGAAGAAACTGTTCATAAACCTCGAGGGTTGTGTGAATACATTGCGCGGGGAGTGCAAGGACTTTGTGGCCCGCTATGGCAACGATGGCGACAACAATACGGCTCAGTCACGCTATCAATGTTATTACAATAAGGTAACTAAGAGCTCAAAAAAACGTTTACGGCATTAAGTAGACTCAGATTTCAATTTGCATTCTAGGATGCAAATGTAGAGTTTGTGGTTGCACGATACGATCTGGATAAGGTCTATAGGGAGTTGCTTGTCTCGCTGATTGTGCCGATTGTGCTGTTTGTGATATCCTCCATATCGCTATGCGTCATAACCAAGTCTGTTAAGGTGAGTAGTTGGGAAGTACTGAAACCTAAAGGGTACCAATTTCATATTGAATTTCTTTCAGGTTGGTGACGATGCCAAAATGCGTTGTGTTTGCGCTGGCGAAGAATCGGATGATGATGTCTTTGGCAATGCTAGAACAAAGCAGCCGGAACAAATTTACGATACAGACGATGATGTGGTTGACTTGGAGCAACAAGCGGGCGCTGTGGCCGAGCTGGAGCCGGCACACCAAGATCAGAGGCATCCGCTAGACACACATGAAATGATTGGCAGCACCAAGTCACTGATACCGCTCAGTCCAACGGGTGGATCGGGCAACAGTGAGCAACAGCATTTTGTGGAGAACCAGGACGAGAAGGCAGCCAAATGCGATGTGCCCGAAAAGCCGTTGGTCATACTCTAAATGAGCTCTAGTTTCGAAATGGAAATCTAAGCTTAAAAGTTGTTACTCTTTTACATAGAACTCTATACAATCTAAATGGGAACTGGAAACTGAACTTTATTTCCACTCAGTGCTATTTATCTACGCATTTATACAAACGTTTCGTACGTACCTAAATAGTACTCTATAGATAGCATAGAAACGAGCAACGACAACAACTATTTAACAATTCATTTTGGATATAGTTTTCATTTATATAGAACTATGTACAACTTTTTAAGAGCTTTATGTATCTTTAAACAAATCAAAAGAACACCAAATAGCGTATATACATATGCCCTAGACCTGGTTCAGTGGATGTGCCTTGGAATTTTCAAATCAGTTGCATTTAGACGTGAATTTATACATATTTCAACTTATAGGAATATATACAGATTTCATATACATATATATATACAGTAACAAGAACCAACGTTAAACTTTTCAGACAGTCTACTGAACCAAAAATACTATATATTGGTTTGCTAACGTGAACCACGAACCAACATTGCGGGCAAATGCATTTATTAAGCAAATACGACAAATCAAGCCGAATCCTAGCAAGAAACACAAACTAAACATGTTAGAATTTAAGGGCAAACGACTTAGCCTTGATATGTACTCGAATTAGTTTAGCCTGATCTATGCAAATATATACATTTATGAATAATAATCAAAAAAGGGTTTAGGGGCACACACGAAGTAATTCAAGCTTAACTTTCTTAAACTTTTAATTAACTACTTATGAATAAAAACGGTTTATAGATATATACATAAATACTATATACATGTATTAGAAAATCAAATGAATAAAGCATTTGCCTTTCTCTTAATAAACACTTACCTTAAGCTCCTCCTGACGCTTAAACTCAGCGGCCATCAACTGACGGCGCAACTGCTCTGTGATGACCTGTTCCCGAGCGCGTCTGCATGGAAATGGAAGAGTTGGCTGAACATGGTACAATGCTACCATTGGAAATGCAGGGTCTTAACGATGACCAGATCGAAGAGCTTAAGCTAAAGGATCCATTCGCCGAGAAATGCGTACCCATGGGTGGTTTCACTTTCAATGCTGATCCATTGCGCCGTCGCAATGGCCAACAGGCTAACGAAGCTATGCGCAAGGTTCTGGCAGGCGCTATGAACGATGCCAAAGCCATGATTGACAAGGTATAGAAGATGAATTATATGTTATTGTGGTTGTATTCATTCAATTGTGCTATAGAAACTATGCAAAACTTCACAAGTGCTGACGCTCAAGATCATTGAGGAGGCCTTAAATATACTGCGTGGCGCCGTTACCATAGTTTATCCCATGAAGCTGCCACCACATGACACCATTCAAATGGAGTTCACCAATATGGAGGATCTAACTGGTACTCAGGCCTCTAAAGAGGTCATTGAACCCTCAAAGGCTCAACTCTGGTTTGCTGGTCGTCAGATTTTAACAGGCAAACAATTGAAAGAGTATTTGGGCATTAATGATAAGACCAAGGTAAGTATTTTACTACTCTGCAACGTATAACCTTTGACTTTCTGTTCGTTCAACTAGGTTGTGGTCAAGCTAAATCAGCTGGGTGAAGGTCCACCAGCTCGGGAACAGGTCATCACAGAGCAGTTACGCCGTCAGTTGATGGCCGCTGAGTTTAAGCGTCAGGAGGAGCTTAAGGTAAGTGTTTATTAAGACAAAGGCAAATGCTTTATTCATTTGATTTTCTAATACATGTATATAGTATTTATGTATATATCTATAAACCGTTTTTATTCATAAGTAGTTAATTAAAAGTTTAAGAAAGTTAAGCTTGAATTACTTCGTGTGTGCCCCTAAACCCTTTTTTGATTATTATTCATAAATGTATATATTTGCATAGATCAGGCTAAACTAATATCAAGGCTAAGTCGTTTGCCTTTAAATTCTAACATGTTTAGTTTGTGTTTCTTACTAGGATTCGGCTTGATTTGTCGTATTTGCTTAATAAATGCATTTGCCCGCAATGTTGGTTCGTGGTTCACGTTAGCAAACCAATGTATAGTATTTTTGGTTCAGTAGACTGTCTGAAAAGTTTAACGTTGGTTCTTGTTACTGTATATATATATATGTATATGAAATCTGTATATATTCCTATAAGTTGGAATATGTATAAATTCACGTCTAAATGCAACTGATTTGAAAATTCCAAGGCACATCCACTGAACCAGGTCTAGGGCATATGTATATACGCTATTTGGTGTTCTTTTGATTTGTTTAAAGATACATAAAGCTCTTAAAAAGTTGTACATAGTTCTATATAAATGAAAACCATACCCAAAATGAATTGTTAAATAGTTGTTGTCGTTGCTCGTTTCTATGCTATCTATAGAGTACTATTTAGGTACGTACAAAACGTTTCTATAAATGCGTAGATAAATAGCACTGAGTGGAAATAAAGTTCAGTTTCCAGTTCCCATTTAGATTGTATAGAGTTCTATGTAAAAGAGTAACAACTTTTAAGCTTAGATTTCCATTTCGAAACTAGAGCTCATTTAGAGTATGACCAACGGCTTTTCGGGCACATCGCATTTGGCTGCCTTCTCGTCCTGGTTCTCCACAAAATGCTGTTGCTCACTGTTGCCCGATCCACCCGTTGGACTGAGCGGTATCAGTGACTTGGTGCTGCCAATCATTTCATGTGTGTCTAGCGGATGCCTCTGATCTTGGTGTGCCGGCTCCAGCTCGGCCACAGCGCCCGCTTGTTGCTCCAAGTCAACCACATCATCGTCTGTATCGTAAATATGTTCCGGCTGCTTTGTTCTAGCATTGCCAAAGACATCATCATCCGATTCTTCGCCAGCGCAAACACAACGCATTTTGGCATCGTCACCAACCTGAAAGAAATTCAATATGAAATTTGTACCCTTTAGGTTTCAGTACTTCCCAACTACTCACCTTAACAGACTTGGTTATGACGCATAGCGATATGGAGGATATCACAAACAGCACAATCGGCACAATCAGCGAGACAAGCAACTCCCTATAGACCTTATCCAGATCGTATCGTGCAACCACAAACTCTACATTTGCATCCTAGAATGCAAATTGAAATCTGAGTCTACTTAATGCCGTAAACGTTTTTTTGAGCTCTTAGTTACCTTATTGTAATAACATTGATAGCGTGACTGAGCCGTATTGTTGTCGCCATCGTTGCCATAGCGGGCCACAAAGTCCTTGCACTCCCCGCGCAATGTATTCACACAACCCTCGAGGTTTATGAACAGTTTCTTCCAACTGTATATGGTTAGATTTGCCTGATTGGGCAGAAACTTTTGCTCTGGGTCTACGGCATGTGTGCTATTCTCGTAGATGGCCCAAAATTGTGTAAAATTCATGAATGGAGCAGGCAGTGTATCGTGTTCCAGCAGTGTGCCATTTATGCAATCAGTAGCGCTGGAAAATCATATAAAATGATGTCTTAGTTAATTGACAATTAGTTGGTTTTGTTATACATACGTGATGCGATTGTCGGATTCGCGGGTAACTGTTGCACAGTTCGTCAACAAATTGCCATCGTCCTCCTTCCAGAATTCGGTGGGTTCAATGCGAACGCCATGCTCCTTGCCGCGTGCCTCATTGAAAGCCACCGCGCTCTCACAATCCGCAGCAATCACATTGTCCTCCTGACAAAATATCAAACAAGTCGTCAGAGTGGAAGGAGTTAATGTGCTGGTATACTTACATGCATGATGAGCGTGTTGATGTTGGCTGTAGTTATCCTGGAGCAGTATCTATCACAGCTAAAGGGTCGCTTGATCTTGGTGCACTGAACTCCATGGCACTCGAAGAAACCATTCAGCTTCGTGTTGTCCTTGGCCGAGTTGATAACAGGTCCATCCGGCTTGTGGTGGCACAGGAAAAACTCGGACATGTTCTTGCAGTGTCCTGTGGGCAGAGTCATTGTACAAAGTTATATTGGGAAAGTGTATTGTACTTGCCATTGGAGCAGTTAAAGACTCCTCGAATGTTGTTGCATACGGTGCCATTGTTGCAGTTAAACTTGTTGAGGCGACCCAGGTCAATCTGTTGAGGACATAATAGTCAATGATCGTAAAGTTCTTTGGCGCCGCTCATAAATAAGAGGCAACTCATTAAGAAACCACAATAATGAGAACAGGGAGTGCTGTGCCTGAGCAAACTCGACTAGAAGATACCTTAAAAAACTTGGTTTCACTTAGTTAATCTATTAACTTGGGTTCTTGATTATACTCCTTCCGCCGTACTATGTGCAGAGTATAAGAAAAAAAATGCCACATGCTGTGACTCATGCCGACACTTAAGAATTCTAAAGGCACAGGCGATGACGTCTTTGCTGTGGCTTAGTCTCTTGTGCGTGGGTGGTTGGGGTGCAGCAGTTACTTACCATGGCGCAGGATGTATTGGTCACCTTGGTGCAATTGTTCAGCTGTATATCGGTGCCGTTGCGACGCACCACCGAGTGGATTTGTGGACAGAAACCGCTGGTGCGGGTCAAGCACCACTCGCCACACGAGGCCCAGGGACAATTGTTGGGCATCTGACGATCCACGGTCTGGCACATGACAGGATCCAGCTCGAAGCCCGACTTAAAGGCTCTGCAAAGCAGCATTGCATTAGCTTTAGGCTAAGCCCAAATTTGTTGACACTTACTTCATGGAGGGGGAATAGATGGCCACGCTCAGATAGACAATGGATACGCAGGACATAACCATTGTCAGCTGGCACAGGCAAATGGCGCGACAGATGCGCTTATCCTGTTCGGGTATGAGTCGTGGTTTATCCTTGCGTCGCGCCATTTGCTTATTCGATTTACGACTTGTTGATTTTTTGGGTGTTCCACTTCCACTTGCCTAACTCGTCTCGTTTATCCTTTTTCAAGGTGATTTCGTTTGTTTGCAGGGTTGGCCGTTGTATTTACCAAAGAGGTGGGGAGTGAAATGTTTGCTTTATTTTTGTGTGAATCGCTTACTATGGCGCGAGAGCTCTATATATAAATTCGATGTGATGGATCTGCTAACAACGCCAGAATAAATATACTTGTTATTTTAATTATTTAGTTTTTGGTGGGGTTTTTCGTTGTGCAGTTAACACAGAACTAACGATAAATTCACGTTCGTCTTCCTTGCGCGTTCGCATGCAACTGATTAAAGTGCTGGAGCGAAATCCAGGGTTGGAAAATAGAAGGATTTCTCTCTCTCTCTCTCTCTCTGTACACTTTTACTTTCGGTGGGAGAAAACGAAAGTAAGTAACCACAACAAACCCTTGACATGGAGTTAGGCATTGGAACCACTCCAAACGCCTGCGCTGTAAAAAAGAAGAAGAGCTTTTTTCTACTCTCTCATAGCTTTCGCTCTCGCGCCGTCAAAATAAAACAATTAGTTGTTTTTCTCTTTGCTTTGCTTTTTTTTTTGAGTGTAATTTGTTTATTAATTAGGCCGTTAGCTTGTTAAATTTGTTTATTGATAAAGACACGTTAAGTAAAAAATTTTTAATCATTTTTGCATTCAAATATTTGTTTTGTATGATTTAAAAAATTCTCATAAGCAACGTGCGTTATATCGGTTCTGCTATTAAGCTATATATATATATGTATATATATATATTGTATATTATACATATACTTTGTATATACTTGTTATTATTATTATTAATCCATTAAATGTTCTATTTTTACATTAGACTTTTTAAAAACTATTTCAAAATTATGGAAATTGTGTATTGTGTGGTGAATGTTTTTTTTTTTTATAAAGTTTTGTTTGGTTCTGCTTTGCTATGGGTTTTCAAATGTTGCTGTGTTAGGACCAGAAGGTGTTTTAGCCAATTTATTTACTCTGGTCCTAGACTCTTCAGTTGATTGTATGCCTAGGTATACAATTGTTTGATTTTATTTACGAGTTTTTACTTAATATTTTGTTTAT
Organism: Scaptomyza caliginosa; assembly: GCA_035044725.1. NCBI lineage: Eukaryota > Metazoa > Arthropoda > Insecta > Diptera > Drosophilidae > Scaptomyza > Scaptomyza caliginosa. The sequence continues at coordinate 678,274 of JAWNNR010000047.1, read as the reverse complement.
ATGACTACTATCACAATTTTTTGAAAACAAGCATTTATTTGTTAGGTTTCTTTTGTCTTTAATTTTAGAAATGTTGAGAAATTGAAATTTATTAATTGTTCTATATATATATATATATATCATGAATTGGCGGAGCATCGATATACATACGTTTAAAAGCGAGCTAAAGTCGAAAACAGAAATGCTTTAAGTTTCAACACAAGGATAACAATAATGATTTTAAATATTTAGTAGATTGTTACAAATTGTCTCAATCGCAATGCTCTCCTATGACTATATATATGTGTCCTATATAGTAATGGCAGATGGCTTCTCAATTATTATACTTTATATATAATATAAATTTAAAAGCTATATGTTAGGTGTTTCTGTGTGTTTGTGTGTGAGTTTTGGTGTGTGTTTTGTTTTGGTACAGACTACAAAGTTAATTTGCTAGTTTAACTAATTAATTGGTTTTTGCTAGTATTCCATTTCATCATCTTCGTCACTGTGACACAGAAGTTTGCTAAAAGAATTGATCGAAAAATCGGTTCTAATTCGAGTACATAAAAGCTATAATTAAACGTTTATATTCGGGTAAATATACTACTACTAAAAAACATGCCAAAGTTTTAAGGTTAAAAACATGCAAAATCAATGCTAAATAGAATATAGTTTTAAACATGCCATGTATACTATTTAATCAATTTTATCTATTTATATGTTTTTTGGTCAAATATGTACTGAGCGATGTTATGTGCAGAATTCTTATAGATGGTACTTGAGAATACCAAAGAACTGCTAGCTATAAATCATTTTTCTTGACTAGCAATTAGTTTTTAAATATATTTATATATACAATATCAGTATTGTGCTCATTAGTTTAATAAGAATAGTCTTCGAATGGAACTTGTTAAGTTCTTAAGGTGCTCTGCGATTTGACAGCTCTAAGCTGAGATCGGCTAATACGTGAAAATAATGCTAAGGACACTTCAGAGTAACATTTTGATGTTTTTGTGTTGTTTTTTTTTTTTTTGTGAGCGTGCTGATTTTAAGTACAATTGATTGTATTTGATTATATTTCTTGTTCGGTTTCGACTTAGAACTAACGTCTGAACAAAAGTTTGAATCCATCGCTCATCGCATTTGAACCTATTTACTTTAAATTGGGGCTCAAAAATTCAGGCACTGTTCAAAATACATTCAAAGATAACGACTTTTCCGTATTACATTTCATGCAGTTAACGATCCTGAAAATAGGTTTAACAAACAGAGAAAGAGAGAAAAGAATACAAAAGGAAAATAACGGTTGAAATAATTCTCAAGTGTAGCCAAAAAAAAGGAAAACTTAAAGCTAGAAACGAGAAGTTTTACAATACATTTTAGAGGATCATGTTTTTTTTTTGCTTTTGGTTTTTTGTATGCCAGCCAATATTATTTTCATTCAGGGATTATTGCAATACATTAACGATCGATAACAATATGAATAACGATATACGATACACGATTAAACAATGCAACGATTAGTTTTGACAATCTCATTACAAGGCACATAGGATTATTATTATTGTTATAATATAAATGTTTGTTAATGTGTTTGTGGATTGGGTTCTACTACTTTACTAAAAAGGGAAGGGGGAGAGGTAAGGTTTAGTTGTTGTTTTTGTTTTGGATTTGTTGTGGATTTGAGATGCTTGCTTTTGACTACAAAGTAACTCACTCTTCCTTGGTTGGAAACTTTTCGGCATAGACGCGCGAGGATTTATTGCAGGCCTTCTCGCAGCAGGGACAATACCAATAGCTAAGCACTCCAATCGAGATGGCAAAGAGCACATTCGGTATGATCAGCGAGAGCACCAAATGGTATAGATTGTTCTCCCACGAGTATCGTCCGATAACAACTTCGGGATAGGCGCGACTATAGTAACAGGGGAATGGCTCGCCAATATGTGAAAAGCTGTGGAAAATAAATTTGAGTGAAATTCTTTTTGTTTTGTGTGTGCCTTACCCATATTGCCTGGCAAAGACACTGCAGTTGGTCGTTGGGGGATAGCCACAACCCTCCGAATTGATGAGAAACTTAGTATAGCTAACATCCCAGTTGACTCTTTCCAAGTCACGAGGATTGCGCTCCCATTCGCTGAACGGAATGCGCGTATAGTTGACAAACAACTGATGGCACCTATAGACAAGTAGTGATTAGATAGGCTCTAGGGAAATAGAGAGAGAGAGAGAATCTACATACTTTGTGAGTGATGAGGTGCAGCCTTCGCGACAGGAGCTCCAGCTGCAGTTCTTGATGCCCTCCGCATAGATGTGATCGATGACAATGCATGTCACCGGCACCGGATCGTAATCCGCAATAATCGTTGAGATGGCGGGATCGACAACAAATGGTATCAGGAAGAGGAATGTGAACACCGATAGTATGGCAGTCGTACCTAAACAAAGACTCTTAATATATCTTTTAATGTGTTTGTTAACTGATTGAACACTTACCAAGGCACACGGAGGTGTAGAATTTTGCCTTCTCGAGTATGGTTTCCATTTCGATCTCATCGCGTTTGGCCTTAATGGCGTCCACGCAACCACTGCCGGGTCTTATAGGCCCATGCGATTGGCAGGAGGATCGTCCCGATCTGCTGCTGCTCAGGCTCATCTTGCTGGCGGATAGCGTTTGGGCCGAGAGCGTTGGACTCGTCGGCATCGACGTGGTCGTCGTCAGCGTTGAGCTCTTCTTCATTGTCAATTATTTTATTGTATATTTTCGTGTGTGTGTTTGTGAAAAAGTTTTTGGTTTATTTATCACTAAAAAAAGCCTTTAAAATGAACACCGCTAATGCGTTTTTGCTTTTGCTTTTGCATTTGCTCTCTAAGCCTACAACAATTAACAAATTTGGTTTTTTTTTTTTTGTGGTGCAAAACTTTCTTACTCTTTGCCTTTCGTCCTTTGCTTCTCTCCCCCCCTTTTAAGTTTAGGTATTTCCCCTTTTCTATTTTATTATATTATTTATACCTTTTTGTCAAAATGAAATTTTTGTTTTCATCATTAGTTCTAAGTCTTTGTATCTTATGTTTGGTTTTTTTTTCTTTCTTTTTTCTTGTTGTTTAAATTGCGTTTTTATGAGTTTTGTTTTGGTATTGTTAACTTTATCTAAATGTATGCTTGTTATAATTTCGTATTTAGTTTTTTTCATTTAAGTTAACTAATTCTTGCAAGAATTTTGTTTGGTTTTGGTATCTTTTTAGTTGTTTGTTTAAGTTTTGATCACGCATCCCTCCAAACCGTTTGACCATTGCTGCTCCTAAGGGCTGATTCTAGTTCCCATGTTTTTGGTATTGTGTGTGTGTGTGTGTGTGTTGTGTGTGTAAGTGCGTGCGTGCTTTGTGCGAGTGTATTCAAGTATATAATTCTCTATTGATGGCTTCAAACTTGTCGTTAAATAATACAATCAATTTGCCGCTCTCGTTACCGCCCCCAATCCAAGGTCCATTATTCCCGGGCACACTACTCCCAATTACTCCCAGTAAGTGGCCTAGCGCTCTTAGCCTTGTTCCAAAATAACATATACAAATTATACTAATATTGTCTTCTGATCTGTTCGTATCTCTCCGAGAATTACTCTTAACACGTGCCTCGCCTAAAGTGTTGTAAGGTTTTAATTTTTTTATAGTAGTTTTCAAGTTTATTTATGTGATGGCTGTTAGCTCAGGAGTGTCCTTGTTTAAGTTGTTGTGGTCTTGATGTAGTGTGGTCGCTTGCTTAGAAGTTCGATGGAAGGATTACAAAGAGTTGTTTGCGAGTGGTTTCAATGCCCAACTCCATTACTGCAAAGCGAAGACGCCAGTCTGATGCACCGGACTGTCTTCCTGGAGCAGAGGAATGCCTGAAAAAATGAGATAAGGTTGTAGTTTCAGCAGGCTTCTACTGTAAGGGTTAACTATGTTTCAATGAGTGTGCTCCTAAACGCTACTTAAGCTTAAATCTAATCCTTGTAGCTTCTAACTCTAGTTGAGCTATAGGGACAAGACTGGGATTTTGATTTACCAGCAAGCAAGCATTTAAACGTTAGTTGTAGCCGCACTTTTCCCTAGTTACCAAAGACAGAGACAGAGAGAGAGAGGGTGTGTTTGTGTTGTTGCTTACGTGACGGATCTCATAGGGCCATAACCTCGTCGCCACCGCCACCAGCGCCCATGTCGCCGTTGGTTGGTGCGCCGACGTTGTTCTTATTGAGAATGGTCGCCGTATCGACGCATCCTTTGAAACGCATCTTTGCATCGTCGCCAACATAGACGGTGCGCTGACAGAGCAAGAGCACCGAACAGGAGACCACGAACAGCACCGACGGCACCACCGACGCGAACACAAACTGGCGATAGGTGACCTCCAGATCGAAACGGGCCACAACCACATCCTTCTTGGACGGCGAATAGAAGCAGGGAAAGCGAGCGCGTGCATTATGATCGCTGCCATCGCGTCCAAAGTCCTTGAGGAACTCCTTGCACTCATCCTGTAGCGTATTGACACAACCCTCCAGATTGATCATCAGCTTGGACTCATTCGAAATGGTCAAATCCACATCGGGTGGCGCTATCTCTGGCACTGGCGTTGCCACAGACACATGCAAATGACTTAGATATGTGAAATTTGTGAGATCACTGAGCATATTGTGCTCCAGCGTGGAGCCATTGATGCAGTCCACTGCATCAACACGATCCGAGGTATTCTTGATGTAGTAACACGATGTCATGGCCACATTATCGCTGGACTCATTCCATACCTCCTCCAATGTCTCCGCATTAATGGCATTCTGACATTGCGACAAATAGACCTTATCGCCACTCAACACCACCACATTCTTGTTCCTGGTCGGTATATCCACGCAACGTCTATCGCAATTGTAGGGTGTTCTTATCTTGCGGCAGGTGCCGCGACTGCACGAGAACAAACCACTTATATCCATGCAATTGATCTTGCCACGTCGCCCGGAACACTTTACAGGCGCATCGCTATTGTGGAAGACGCACTCGAAGGCATCGGTTATGTTCAAGCACTGTCCAGCGGTGCAGTTAAATGTGCCCGTCAGATTCTTGCACTCATCGTTGATGCAGCGCGCCTTGTCCGCCCGATCCTGATCGATGCCATAGCACGTTTTGTTCGCTGAGTTCGTGCAGTTTTGAAAGGTGAGATTTGTGCCATTGCTGCGCAGATTCACATAGATTTGTATGCAAGCACCGGATGTCTTGCTCAGACACCACTCGCCACAGCTGCCCCACTCGCAGTTATCCTTGTTGAGGGCACGTGTTGTGGTGCACATTACCGGTGTGGGATCTATGCCGCTCTTGAAGGCACGCGTCGATGGCATATAGATGGCCACAGTGAGATAGACTAGTGCCACAGAGCTGAGCACCAGTGTCATTTGGCATATGCATATGGTGCCACAAATGCGTGTATCCTGTGGCGGCACAACCAAATCCTCAACCAGCACCTTTTTCTTGCCCATCTCGTTGTTGTTGTTCTTATTGACTTGGTTCTATTAACTATTTGGTTGACGCTAATCTGTATCCAGACTTTTCTTGTCTTTCTTGGTTTACTCAGCTAATCCGCGTTGCGTGTAAATCCAATTAGGAGCAGCTCATCGTCATCATTAACATCATCAACATCGTGGCTTGTCTATCGATTGAGCCGCCCCCACATACACACGCACACACACATTAAAACATACGCCAGTTGTCGAACGTTATATAACTTATGGACTTATTCTCGTGCCTCGAGCAATTTGCTAGATTTCGTTTCACAATTTCACAGCCTGCGCACGTTTTTTTTTCTTGTGTCTTTGTGTTGTACTTTTTTTTATGTTTTTGGCGACACTTTTAGATTATTGATTTTTTGTTTTTGAAAACTTTGAGCCAACTACAACTACTACTTTTGCTTTCTGCTTGTTTTTCAGTGCAAGCTGCTGGCAAAAAGGTCCTTTTAAAAGCTGGCAGCAGATTGAATGTTAACAGCTAATTATGGTTTATTTGCACAGGTTCTAGTATTAACATTTGTTAGCTGCTTTTGTTGCTAATAGTTTTTAATACTACTGCTGCTGGCCCAAGGTTCTTTTTTTTTTACAAATGCTGCTGCTGCTCCTGGGCTGGCCTTTCTGGCTTCGCACAGTTTTCGCACTGCGAGCGTGAAATTATATATGAATAGCAGCTGTCAATGGTGCTGCTTTTGTTGCAGTCGTCGTGTGCTCCGACCTCGGCTTCTTCCTGACCGCCGACAACAGCTCCTGTGCTTGTGCTGCTGCTCTGCTTTTGCTCTGCTTTGCTCTCGACCAAAAATCAGAGCGCTGCGCGCGCATTTTTATTACTAAATCAATAATTCCGCATTCACGTTTTGCACAAAAACTTCTCCTCTACCCCGTCTCCATAGATACACTCTCTGCTCCTTTGGCTGCTTTCATTGATTAAGCTTCGCGTGACCGGAGAGTGCAAGTGCACTCCCCCTTCTTCTAAGCACACACGCCCCACATTTGTTTTTGCTTGGGCGCACCAGGGGCAGGGTCATGCCAGGGGCCAGTGGGTGGGCGTGTACGATGACGTAGACGCTGCATTTCAGCAGTTAACAAATTATCTTATTCTGAGTAACATAAATGCTTAATCTATAATGTGTAAGTCGTGTTATTATAGTACATAAATACACGTATATATATATATTTCATCTATTGTAACAAAATTTGCACTATACTAAATGTAAGTATAAAACAGACAGAATTGGCGGCAAAACATGCCATTGGGTTAAATATGACCCCAAAAGATGATTTACAAAAATATGTGAAGAGATTATTAATACATATAAATATACAGATTTATTGTCCCCTGTCTGCTTCGAGCTAGTCAGTGTTAATCCTTAAGTGGCATCTGCCACGATTCGGCCATTATTGCTATTGTATGCTTGCTGAGTCGCGGCCCAATCAACGGATTCATTTGAGCCATGTAGCAGCATAGCCAGAAGAGCCAACAGCAGCCTGCGGTTAGCATGAGAATGCATTGAATCAGCTTTTGTTGCGGTCCGCGCGGCGTCATTATGGGTCCGCCAATGCCGACGGCGGCCCACAGTGTGGTAAAGAACAGTATGGGCAGTACAGCGGCTCCCATCTTGAGAAACTTTGTGCGGCTTGGCAGATTTGTTGAAAGTTTTAATAATTTCACTTGTTGTCTTTGTTATTTTTTTTCTGCCTGACTAACGATTGTTGTTGCATATCGATAAGTGAATATCACTGCAAAGCAGCCCTGACTTAATATTTGCAGCGCTGCCAACTTGCTTAGCAGTTTTAATACCAGGCGCGTAGTTCAATTGTTATAAGTTTGTTCTATTTAGCTTAGGTTAATAATAATATAGTATTTCCATAACAAAACTTGCTAACTTCTGCAAACTTAGACAGAAGGCTGAGTAAATCAATCACATCTTGCCCCACTCTTTTTAGTCTTTTTAATACACAGCCTGCATTCACGCTATGTGGCAAGCAATAACTTTGGTGAACATTCCTTTGCATCACAACCATTGGCTAGTATGTTTTATTGAGCACATCTACACAATACTGATTGTTGATTTGAGCCTTTTGGCAGGATATTGAGTTTATATGAATGCGCTTAGAGGTAGGCAACAAATAATACATTTGCTTGCAGTACGTAGATAAAAGAAGGTCAAAATGCAGTGAAAGTCTTTTATTTTGTATTTGTATTTCAATTTCATTTAGTGTATCTTACTCACATGTACAAATTGTGGGTGTTACACTGAAAAAGTATTAAGGTTTATTTACGTTCGCTCACACACACACACGCACACAAACACTAAAACACATGCCAGTTTGGGGGACACACACAGAGAGCACTACACCCACATACGAACGCACATGTATATGCATCGTCGTTTCATAATGGAAATGCAGGCACAGTCTTTAAAATTTAAGGAAAATTATTTCTTGTTATTTCGTTTAGTACTGAACGCGATTGTAGTTGTTAACTTTTCGTGTTGTTTCGCATTTGAATATAAGGCAGCAAATGATTTGATTTTACAAATTTTCTTGTCCTTTCCTGTTTTTTTTTTCCTTTTTTTTTTACACGAGCCGAGAAAATTCCAAACAGATGAATATGTGACGTTCACGGCTCGCGGCTCACATTTTCCTGCTGTTTACGCCAAATTCTGATATTTCTCACTAGCTCAGTTCTGCCAAGCTTCTGTTACAGAGAGAGTCATAGTGAGCGAGGAGCCATATTGGTGGGTGAGAGAAACCGTTGAATGAGAGCTTCAGCAGCTGCTTAATGGCTGGCGGGCGCATGCGTTGATTGGCTTTACGTCATCCATTGGGACAGCCACTGTTGCTGTGAGCTTTTCTCGCCTGGCAGCGTCAAAGCCCACAGAGTGTGCGAAAGCTTTGATTCACTATCTAGACTTTCAAATGCCCCACTTACAGTTTAGGTATGCTTGATAGACAACCCAAAAGCAAAGTAATGTAGTTTTCATACAGCTTCTGCCTTATAAGTATTTGTCAATCAATATGTAAAAGTTTAGTCTTAAATACTTTTAAAATACTAGTTAAGATGTTCACTCTAAAACTTTTGCGTTGTCGTATATGCTGCATTGTTTTAGAGTACCGCATCGTTGAAAGCTCTGGCCGCGCACGTTGCTGGAGCTGGTTTTAACAGCAATAGCAGCAGAAGCTAAAGCAGCAGCAGCAGCTGCAGCGTCGTCGCCAGTGGCAGTGGCAGTCCTTTCGGTGAAGAGTTCAGCCATCGTTGTCGTCCGCGTTGCGTTGCGTTGCGTCGTCGCCTGCGCTTGTGTGTGTGTGGCTCCGTTGTGTGCTCGCCATTAAACGCTGTCGCCGTTGCCGTTGACGTTGCTGTTGCCTGTGCCGTCGCAGTTGTCGTCGCCTCATTGTCGGTCGGTCTAGGCTCCTGCGGAAAAATGACAAAATGTGGATATTGTGTATTAGTTTTTTTTTGATTTTGAACTTTTGACCCGTACGCAATCAGGTCATAAAATAATAACGAAAAACCATACCAAAAGAATCGTTTACGCTGTAAAATGAGCCGTGTAATTTGTTGTTTGTTGTTCTCATTGTTTGTTGCTATTTAAGTCAAAACTTTGTGCAAGTCTTCTGATTGAAAATGCGTAATCGTAACTTGAACCTTGAGTAAACACGCACACACACACACTTACATAGTTTTGTTGTGTTTGTGTGTGTGTGTGGTTAGCACGCAACTCGACGTCACAGGATCCGTCAAAGTGAAAGATAGAGAGGGGATAGATAGAGAGAAACAACAGCGGTACACTTGGGAGCTTGGCTGAAATGTGTTGCCAGCAACAACGTCATATTGGCCATGTTATAATACAAAACAGAATTGTATTTAAAGTGTTTGCCCACCATCTAGTCCCCCCTTATTCAACTGTTTTCCAGTTTGGCTCCATTGAATCACAAAAAGGCAAATGAAAAATCGTTTCGTGCAAAGCACGAGAAGTCGCCAAGGCGCCCCTAACTCCTGACAAGCCAAACCCCCCCTAAACCCCATTTTTTTGTGCCGCATTATTTTGCTTTCTCTCGTGCTGCTGCTGTTTTTTTCTTTTCCTATTTTGTGCCCAATGAGAATGTAAGCGTGCCAATTGAATTGAAAATTACATGCGACTCCACCTCTTCACGCCATCCCCCTTCCCTGGCAACTACTCTGTTAAAGGAGTTTATTACTCTGACGCCCATGTGAGCTCATTGTCGCCATTTGTAGACCCTCTTCCTCCCTACTCTTTGCCTTCCATTCTGGCCTCTGCAGCTGCTACTCGTCGGCATATTTCCGTTTCGTAATACTCCGGCAACCACCCAACCACCCAGCCACCCACTGCCCTTTCCTTGTGTATGCCTTCTGCCGCCAAGAATAACAAGCAAAGCAAAGCAAAAACAGCATTTAAATGTACATAGTCGAGGTTACATAAAAAATATATATGCACCTAATAGCAACAAGAGTCCTCGAGGCGTTTAAAAATACCAACGCGTTGCGTATATACAAAACAAAAACAACAACAACTAATTGAAAACAACTATTTTTAAACGCATTTCATACAAGCATTTTACACGCATGTTAATGCGTCTAACGGTATTTGTGATCAAACCCATTCCATTCTCAGTGTTCCAGCTGCACGTGGCCGCACGAATAGTGTAAAGCAGAACGAAACAAACAAGAAGAGCGCAGCGCAATAAGTGCAATCAAAGAAAACAAATTAAAATAAAATACAACAAAAAAAAAAAAACAACACTTGTGTCCGTCCAAAAACAAATAAATGAACTAAATAGCAAAAGCTAAGTAACTAACAAATAACAACAACAAGCAGCAGCAGCAGCAGCTGAAAAGAGTGAGAAAAAAGCCGTTACTTAAATTTTGGGCGAACTGGCAGGCCTCGCATATACACTTACACACATTACACATACACACGCACGTACACAAACACATGCCGTTTGCCGCAGTCATAAAATAATCAAGCAAAGGCAAGAAATTTGACAGCGCGGCGGAGGAGGAGGAGGAGGAGGCGAGGAAGCAAAAGCAAAAGCAACGTTGATGCTGCTGCTGACGAAACATCTCCGTTGGGACAGCACATAAAGCAATTAGCAAAGGTTGACAGGATTTTTCGATGCCTACTAAAATGCGTGTGGGGAATTCGCTGTCACTTTCTCTGCATCCCTGGATTATATTTAAATTAACAGCGCCAAGGGTTATGCACAATTGCAGCAGGCATGGAACTCCATCTGCTCAGCGGCGACAACAAGAAGAACAACAACAAAAAGAACAACAACAGCAAAACCAGCTGCTGTGAAAGCTAAATGTGAATGATTATGGAGAGGCAGCGACTTGAAGAGAATCAGCAAACCGAAAACTAAAGCAAACAAAAAGCAAAAGAGCAACGTAACTCGACTCTCCCTGTGATATAACTCTGCACCGTAGTTGTAATCGTATTAAAACCAAATCGTAGCTTTTAGTTATCGTTTATCGATTCTAAGCTTAACTGAAGCAGCAGTCAAATACTCATCTCTTGATTAACGCTACGCGAGCACCGATATATAGCGAATCATATATATATATATATATATATATATATATATATACTTAAATATACTTATATACATTTTTAAGTGAAGTATTATTGTTAGGAACTCACACACTTTGCCTCTAACCACTACCTTAATTTGGAAATACTTTTGCTGCCGCCCAGACCTTGCGCCATTAAGCCGGAGAACAAGCTTAAGCACCGGACATTAGACCAATTAGTACTCCTGTAATTATTACAGCTATAACAACATGGGTGATGAGCTCGATAAGCGCACAGCCAAGGAGAAGCTGCTATTCTATACGACCGCCTTCTTTATACTCCTTGGCACGTTTAGCTTGTTTGCCTTTCTGTTTCTTGTGCCGTTTGTCATAGAGCCGGCATTCACAACGATCTTCATGCAGTTCGAGGAGGTACCGGCGTTGTGTGAAACCTACGACACAGAGATCTACTTCGGCGCTAAGAACTGCTCGTGGTCGTCGTGCCGTGAGGGTTGTACCAAGGATATCTATACGTGCACACAGATACGTGTGAACTACCGCCTTAATTTGTACAATTTTACGGACGAGTTCAACTTCACGGAGTACCACATCAATCTGAAAGAAGCAGAGCGTGTTATTCCTCCTGTGAAACGCACAGATCGCTATGAGCGAGCGTTGCGGGACTACGAGTATGATAATCTAGGACCGGGAGATACCAATACCATTGACTTGGATATGGATGGTAGTACCGGCTCTATGGCAACGGGTCGTATTGAGCAGCTGAACTTTGGTGATGCAGATGGCTCTAATGGCTATCTGATTGAGGAATCAGAGGATACCAATGGACTTAGTCCGGCCGGTACGCTCATCAACGGGGAGCGACGACCCTTTGATGAGATCTCCGAGTTGAACGAGGGCCTGATGGGTGAGAATTCCACATATTATTATGTGGGTGCCCGGCTCTTTCCCAATGTCAAAGGTTGTGGTTATCCACCCATGCTTAACTGCACCATTTGGCTTAAGCGGTACACGAGGATAGGTATCAAGTTTCCCTGCTACTACTCCAAGGTAGATCCGAGCTTGGTCATAAGCGATCTGGATTACTGGCAGAACACCCTCAACTTGGTCTACTCGATGGCAATACCAATTCCCTCGTTCATCATCTCGGTCATTTATCTGACGTACGCGTACTTTAAGATCTACAATGAGGATGAGGAAACGGCGCCTTTAGACAAGAATGCTGAGGACATGGACATCGATGACATTGATGCCGTCGATGATAGCGATGGAGCAGTTTTGGCAGATAATGCTGCAGGCAGTCAGATCGTCAACATGGACTCCACGACGAATGATAGCTGCTTGGAGGGTGTCCTACCAAACGGTGGCCCCGGCATGACGAGATGCATATCGCAAGGTGGCTCGGTCACCACATCCGGCCACTATATCGCCCAGTCGCCGGCGGGCTCACAAATGACGCCCAATTCGGAAATCAATTCGTTTGGCCATCAACTTAAGGTGCAAATGGCAGATGAATTGTCTAGAGATTCGCTGGAAAATGGCGTTCTCTCCACATCTAATTCAGTTCAAGGGTAAGGATTCGTTTGACCTACCCACAGAAAGCTAACAAACTGTATTAATATGTTGATAATTTATCCAAAATCCTTTCTTAAACTATGTTTGAAACTAAAAACCCATTTATATGTGTATACACCATGCCTTGAATTCATGTTCTAATCCATGTTTTCTCTTTTATTGCAGAAACTTGAGCAAGACGATGACGACCAGTATCTCAACTCCACCTGGGCCGACGGCGGCAGTCTGAAACGTCAGGCGCATGGTCTGGAAAATGTTCGATTCCGATTCGGAAAATGAACCGTTGCTAGAAGAGTCCTAGACAGCAACAGATAGGTTCACGAATTCGGAGTAAAACAACCCAAAGGGAAAAAACGGAGCAACCCAAGTATTTCTACCTAAAACAATCGATGACAAACCGAACCTGAATACCTTCAGAGCTGTTAGAGACACTTAAAAACTATGATAGATTAAAATATATTTACCTTATGAATAAACACACAAACACATAGGCAAATCACACACTAAAATATATATACATATATATAGATAGATCGAAGGTATTTTCGACTAAGCTTAACACAAAATCACCATCAATTTCCAAATTACAGTACTACATCATGCATTAATAATGTCACAGATATTACACGATATGATTATAAAATATGATTATGATATATGCTAAAGGACGCTGAATGCAGCCGCTTCACACAAGGATCTACTGTTTTGGGGAAGTGTTACTTTAATTGGTACAAATGCAATAACAAACAACAACAAGATCAACAAGATAAAGAACTATATACATAAAAAAAATACTTATACACATACATATACAAATATTTACTTGAATTATTTTTCTATTCGCAACAATCGAAGTCGTCTGCGAACGTCTCGAAATAACAAAAAACCAAAAATATTAAAATAAAACCGCAATAAATATGAAACACGCGCAAAACTTATTTACAAAACGTCGAGATAAATTGGAGCGCTGAAGATTTTTTTAGATATTGTGCTACAAAATGATTAAAATGTGCAGCATTGTTAATTTAATACAAATTTAAACTTATATTTAAACTATGCAATTAAACAAAGGAATACAAGTCGAAAGCCTAAGTATATTTAAAAATATATTAAATTAATTATGATTATCAAGATAAATGTAAATGATAACAATATATGAAAAGTAATAATAGTAATAATGAAAAAATTGTTATCCTTCTAATTAATGCGGATAAAAACTCACAGCTTTAACTAACAGAAACAGTGGCATAAGATTTTTCTTCTACATATTAATTTTATTAAGATTATTATAAATGATAATGATATTTATAGGTACTACAAAAAATGGTTCAAGCTATTCAATTAAATCTTTTAAATAATTATGCATTAAAATCATAATAATTTAGACCTAAAACTAATGTTTCCTTTTTTATATTAACAATGAAAAAAAAAACCAAAAGGTTAAACAAAAATTTAAAAAAAATATATGCATCAAAGCAAAATCCCAAAATGCAAGCAAACAACAAAACTACTCGTACTATTTAGGCCATTTGCAACGGTAACTGCACCTATTGCGAATAATCAATCTATCAATGATAAGCATCAAAAGATAAAACATAGTTTTGGTTTTAATAATAAATTATTTGCATGGAACACAAAAATGGAAAAACAACACAAGTGAAAATAAACAACAAGCGCAACTACTAGCTAATATCATGTATAACAAACAACAAACAAATGCTACTAGAATTGAAACAAAAAGCGAAACAAAATCTCGAAATAAATACGCATTTAGCAGCCTAAAAACAAAACGTATTTAACTGGAAACTGAAAAAGTTTATAAGTTTGAATTGCATCGTTTTACAGCACCAAACATGCCGATAACAGTGGACGCCAGCCGATTATTCCGATTGCCATTTGCAGAACTGTTGACAACTCTAGAACAGCTGCTTATCAGCTGTGTCTGCAAGTCGCCGTGCAATGGAAAAAATTGCTATTGGCAAATGTTGTTTTTTATAATAGTGCTTAATCAGAGTGCGATTGCTTTGTTTTATACAAATACTACTTAATACAATAAATGCGAGCATAGCTGCCATATTTAAGCAGCTTAATTGTTGACTAAAGTGCATGATACTTCGGCAAACCTTTGTTGCGGCCGCTGGCGCTTCTTCTTCTTTTGCTTGTAAACAAATATCTTGGCAGCGGTTCAACTAAAAATTTAACAAATGCCGTTGCAAAGCTGAGCCGCTAAAAATGGACAACAACAAGAAAGACATCTACAATCTGTGGGTGCAGTACACAACAAAGGTAAGCTAAAAAGAAAGATAAGCTACACGGCGTTTGTTTTCACCAACTTGCGGGACACGGGCGGTGACGTGTTTTTCGCATTAATCATCGCACAAAAAGCATTGTGATGGCGACTATAAGGTTGCCTCACCTTGTGCCAACAATCTGCAAACGTTATGTCGCTTGTTAGGAAGTGCAAATGTTGATCCTGCCTTGTTTGCTGTTTGTGATTATATAATTTTTTCCTATAGTATTTGCCTTAAGAGTTTTCCTTCGTGACACGACTGCGCAATTCAAATCAGCTCCATGCGTGTCTGTTTAATATTCTGTTTACCTAAGCCAAAATAATATTAAGTTGTAGCAAAAGACAGTCTTTTAATGAATCTACCCCTTTTGCCCCCCGCTTCTTTAACAGAATGATGAGACCTACTTTCGTGAGTTTGTGTCCCGTTTTGTGAACATTTGGCGCAGTCAGCTGCAGCTGGACTTTCAATCTGAAGACTGTGCGCTGTGGCACGAGGTGCGACCGGATAATGGACCACATTTGGGTCGACTGCCGGATGAGTTGCTGCCAGCCATTGGCAAGTTTCTCATTGTGGCGCGCGATGCCAGCGACATGGATACACTTGAAGAGGAGGGCGTTGAAGAGGTGGCCATCTTAGTTGACTGTTTGGTAATTGTATGCCGGCATTTTGACAACATATTGGCCATCATCAAGTACGAGTACAAGCCCAATCTAATCGCCATACTTTCGAAACTATTCACAAAAGTAAGTAGTTAATAACACTAACAAAACGTCATAACAGATAAATTTCCATTTGTTTTGCAGCAACTGGAGCAGCGACGAGCAACGCCAGCAATGATTCATTTGTGCGGCAGCTTTTCCTCATTTCTGGAGGTCATGTACGATCCTTATCTAACATGGCGCAGCTTTTTGCGTGGCCAAATTGCAGATTACACACAGTTGCCGTACAAGCCTCATGCAGTGCATGTGGAAATTGTACCCTTTATCTATGGTTAGCTGCTTAACTTATCTATCTGCTCAGCGATATATAATGTAATTAATGTTTTGGTTTTTGTTTTTATCAGATTGTTTCCAAAACGAAGACCTATTAAGGTTTGCAGATATCGGTGAGAGATTGCTCCATGTACTGGGCGCTATTATCTGCGGCTCTCAGGTAGCGTACGGCACCCAGAGTATTTATGTGGATATGTCTAATTTATATAAAATATTTCCTTTAACTGCTAATTGATTATTGTTCTACTTTCAACTTATGACTGTTAAACAACTTTCACAATTTAGTTATTGCCCTCTGCACTATTTAGTTGGTGTATACTTTCTGTTCATATAGCTCTTTGTTTAATTTCATTTCGTTTTCATAATGTTTGTTGGCAAAAAGAATTTATCTATTTAATTCATACATCCTAAATGTGTGTGTGTATCTGTGTAAAACAACAATTTGCAGAAAACTCTTAACTTGAACTCAACAACAAATAGAAATACTAACGCTATAAATACTGCAAACGCCCCCCGCTCGGGTGATGGGCAGCTTCTAAACTGTGATAACTTGGTGAGTGGTGAAAACGCATTTATCTCATAAACATATACATACAAATATATATTTTGTCCTTCCGTTGTCTGCTCATAAACTGTAGTGCTTGTTTCACTATCTCTCGCCTTTCACTTGCTTCTGTTTGTGTTTGTTTCTCTATTAAACTGTTTTCCATTCTGTTTGACTGCCGTTGCTGCTGCAGCGTAATGGCATGAGAGCCATTTGCCCGGCAACGGTTTCCATCATCATGCGCATCCTGCAACGCTGGGAGAGCTCGAATAGTTTGCGACGTGTGGCACTTAATTGTTATGCCCTGATGGTCATCGTACTCCAAAAATCTAGTCCTGAAGAAGTAAGTATTTACCTATAAAAATTTTAAGTCGGACGATTGCTAAGCCTTTCATTTCTATTGCAGCGCCAAATAGATCTAGTAACATTAATACAACTCTATTGTGATGCACTGCAGCAGCTGCTGGCAACCACACAGTTTGACAGTGGCACCGCTAGCTTTGATATAACCACTGACAGCGATAGCGATGTGGAAATTGATGTGAATGCACTGGCCGCCAGCGTTTCTGCAGTTCAGCTTTTTCTACCAACAGGCAATACTGGTTCAGATGTCAGTGAGGCCATTACCGAAACCAATTTGCTGGATTTGCTCATTGGTCTGCCACAAAGTATAAAGGTATGTTGTGACAAGCGAATCTCTCTCCCACAGTTTCTCATATCTCTGTGATTTACAGCATTGGCATGTTTCGCACACAAATGCTTTGAGCAGCAACATGGACGCATTGGCTGCATTGACGCGTAGTGGTCCAAGGAGTGCGGAAAGCTTGCGACAAGCTGGTCGCATTGAGCGACTTTTTGGCAGTATGCGTGAATTTGAAATGCCCACAGCTGCTTTATTGGATTCCTGTTTTAATTTGGGCTACAATTCACAACAGCGTTTGCTGGTGCTGCCTGAGGTGATGTTGCAACTGTTGGAGTGGCTGCCTGATCTTCAGGAGCAGGAGCAACTGCATGTTAGCTCACTGCTGCTTAAGGGCTGCACCGACAACTTTAGCACGTAAGGACGAGTTAATAGCGGTAGTGACTTAAATCTAATCTCTCTGTAAATTGCAGCAAAACAGTTAGCTGTAGCAGTCGCGTTGTTAAAGCTGTGTGTGGTTGTTTGATGCGCGGCGAGACGCTAACCGAAGCGTGTGCACAAAATTTAATTAAGCTGATCGAAGAGTTAAGCAAACTAAGCATTGTTCCCGTGGAGCTGAAAAGCATATTTGCGCTATTAAGACCAGGTACACAGTTTGCCCATGTCAAACAGCTGCAACAGGTGAGCGACGTAAACAGATCTCTAAATAATTGATTACTAACTTTTAAATCCTTTTCAGACACTTGTTGTTATTGCTCTACACAGTCTACGTGGCAGCAACTGTTGTGCAGAGTATTTTGCCATCGAGCAGCCGTCGGATGGCATTTCAGTACCCGACATTAGAAACTGGACGCTTTCCGGCTCATATGGCTTCATTTTCCACATTCTCGTACGCTTCACTGCCCAGGATCCAACGCAGTCAAATGTGCGACGAATGCTGCTTACCTTGCAAACAGCAAGCGGCTGTGGCTTTGAGGTTTTTGTGCAGCCTAATGGCAACGTTGTGGTAGCTGCTCTGACCCGTCGTGAATATCTCACCTCGGCGACGGCAACAAAGACGCTGCTGGATGGACAGTGGCACTACCTCACCGTTGCTATAACGCCGCCAAAACGACCCTTTTCCTACAGCCAGATCAACATTTACGTAGATTTTGTGCAAAAACTGAGTGCCACACTCAAGGTGCAGGCAGTCAATGAGCCATTTACTATATGCAGCGTTGGTGCGGTGGTTGCTCCACAGCCAAAGCCGAGCGATGCCGCCAAAAGTGGCACTCTGCCACGCTCCTCCTCGCAGGAGAGCGCACCTGCCTTTAAGGGCATGATACCCAGTCTGCTGGAGAGAACCTTATCAGCAAACGTAAGTAACTTCATTTGATCACCAAAAGTCAAAGTACAACTTTTTCCTTTGTAGGTCTCGAATTATTTTACATTGCCGCTGCGAACACAAACGGCCTTTGATCCAAATGTAAAGAACTTTCCCATCGGCATGCAGGATACGGTTTTTGGAGAACAAGCATGTCTTCGTGGTCACCTGGGTGGTGTGCTACTGGCAGAGCCAACAACCAGTCTTAAAACTATCTTTGACGCCGGCATGAACTTTTGTTCAATCTTCTCGCAGGACAATGATCTGCTCGAGTTAAATTCACGTTTTGTTTTTTGCTATGCTCCGGGAGCTGTTTGGAATGGCAGTTGCCAGGATTTGATACCAGGTGGCAAATATCCAGGACGCATTTCTGCACAGCACTGCAAGACAGTCAAAATGCAAGATACGATCAACAGCATAGGAGGTGTCAATGCCATACTGCCCATGCTGCATAGACTTATCAAGGAGCATGGAGATGCGGATGTTTCTATTGGCAGCAGCACTAGTGAGGAATCTGCTGCGTCACCAACGGCGATTAAAACGCCGACAGCTGAAGAGTTTACAGACTGGGAAATGCTATCCTCGAATTCGTACACCGAGTGGAAGATGATTCAACATCCTTTGGCAAGTCTGCTGTGTCTCCTTCGTTATCTAACGCACGAGCACGAGAATAATCAACAACAGTTGCTCACCAGCGACTGTTTGGCTATCATTGGCACCATGCTCCAACGTTGTCCGCCGTCTTTATTTGATGTCAACGCTTTGATGGCCACACATTTGCTGATGGAATCATTACAGGCACACAAGTCTACACCGGGCAGCAACTCACAGCTGTTGGATGCTCTCTATGAGCATATTGTATTTGACTTTGCCATTTGGTCGCGTTTGCAATTTCAAATTACATTGGGACACGCTCAGTACCTCAGTGCAATGATAAAGAACGATCGCAAATACTTTCGACGACGCTATGGCGTCCAGTTTATGTTGGATGTAGTGCGTCAGTATTATAGCACACCGGACAATATCTGCAGCGATGATGCAAGGACAATTCGTGCCACACTCTTTGGCATTGTGCGCTTCTATTTGCAAAAGGATGTGAATATAAAGGAAGTGAATGCTTTGATTGCTTGTTTGGCATCGGTGCGACAGGAGCTCGTCCTAATCGATCTGCTTGAAATGCTAACCTTCTATGTGCGCGGCAAAAACTGCAAGGATCAAATGGTGCTGCTGCTTCACGAGCCACAGAGTGCCAATCTCATATACAATTTCTTTGTGGATAAAAGCTACAGCAACGAAGTTCAAGAGGCTGCAATTCGAGTGAGTAGTTAAAACAGTATATATTCTTATCAGTGGTTAACTTACTTGATTGTTCTCAGTTTATCAGCGGTTTATTGGCTACTTCACGTGTGCATCAAAAGTACAAGCAGGTGCTTCGGCTTTACGATCAAAACAGCGAGCAAAGCATGTTTCCGGGTTTCTTCAGCTTTATAACGCCCATGTCGCTTAGCTCAACGATCTTGTTTCACCTGGTGGATGAGATGCTGGGCGCACAGCCAGACTATGGCGGACTCATGTTTGTTGTCTACCATGTGAGCAGCTGTGATCTTCAAGTAAAGCTTGAGATAGCAAAACGTCTACTGCAGACCACCTTTGTTAAGCAGCACTCGACGGTAGCGATTGCCAAGCAGACGGGCTGGCAGGAGTCTATTGCGCGTCTGCTCATTCGGAAACCCATAACGAATGTGCCGTCGGATGAGGTTCGGCGGCGTAGTTTTGGCATCAATATGGATGTGCTGTTGGAGGATAATTCCAGTTTTTTGGCACAGGCCGATCTTATAACGTTCTCGGAGCAAGAGATTGGACTTGCTCAACTGCAACAGCAGCAGGCTCAGCAACAGGAGGACCAAAGCGATAGTGGACTAATACTTAACGAGATTCAGGCAAGCGTATCGGAAGCTGCAACGGTTATTGAAAGCGAAATTAAAGGTAGGTGGAGTAACAATTTTGATTTTTTAAACCTTTTAATCGTTCACCCCTTTTAGAATTGGCCGAATCTGTATCGGGCGCAGTTGTAGACAACGTCAATAGCGTGTTCTCGGTTTTGAGACAGACAACGCACGATATTCAGGACACCTTTGAGTCTCTAACCCTAGGAAGCTCCACGGAAACGGAAAACACTCCCAGTGCTTCATTGCAGCGCGAGGAGTCGCTAAGCTCGGAGAGCTCTACGCAATCGCCACATGGCACGGCCAAGAAAAGTGACTCTATGGAGGTAGTGTAATGTGTGATTAAAATGCATTTTTAAGTTACTAATTACTTTCTTGTTTAGAGCGCCTCGGCTTTTGACTTTATGGCTGAGGGCGATGTGGACAACGAGGAGCAGTTGGTTTATCTAGTCTCGAATACACTTTTTAACGTTTTCTGGCGTGGCATTGGCAACGATCATCCGCAGTGTTGGCAGGAACGTGGTCAAGTCCTTGGCTGCATCAATCTGCTGGCGTTGAACAATGAGCTTATTACCTCACATCTATCGCTGCGTCTGCGTATTCTCGAAATGGCGGTGCAGGCATCACTTTTCGATCTCTCCGAGCATGGTAGTCAAACGCTCATCAATCAGGAGGTACTTGGGCATTAGTCTTTTAACTTGTCTTGAACTCTAACTAATCCTTTCTTTTATTCCAGAATGCCTCCCACATTTTACGTATGGTTTACGAGCTTGTGGTGCTTGGCTCCAATGAGGATGAGTCGAAAAAGTGCTCTACAAAGCTACTGGACGGTGTTTTAGCTCTGCTCGATGCTCTTATGATATTTCAACAGGGTTCCTCGGATGATTGGTCGGATATGATTCGTTTGTGCTTGGGTCTTTTGCTAAAATGCTCTCATCATCCGAATCCTGGCATTGTGGCTATGGCTACCGCTAAGTTACATGCCATACTCCAAAGTCGTTCCACCGATGATCCTGCAGAGTTATCCTACTTACTTTACAGCATTAATAGAGCGCTCGATAATGCCATCGAAGGTATGGGATAAAAACGAATGGTCTGGTCAGCAATTATTAATTTTTTTTTTTTTTATTTCCAGTTGGTAATCCCGAGGAATATTCGTTTTTAATGCCCGTAATGAAGGCGCTTCTGGAAAAATGCCGCTCCGCCTTCAACCTGGACTCAACGCTGCCCGATCTACCATCAACGTCATCGGGCCCAGTATTCTTCAATGACTTTCAAATGTACAGCACCAGCAAAAAGTGGCGCAACTTTATGGAACGCATGGTAAGTGTTGTGCTTCATACAATTTGTATTCAACTTTATTTCATACATTAACAAAACTTAAAACTTAAAATCAAACTTATATCATAAGTAGTCTTTCACAATCCGAACTAAACCCATAATTTACACCCCCTTGCTACCCCGCACATGTTTAATATAGTTTGTGATTTTTTGGCAAGTTCTGACGCAGCACATGGAGCTTACGCTCCATTTCCCGATCGCTCTGCGGACTCTTGAATAGCGTCGTATCGAAAATGCCTTTTGTGGTGCGTTTCAAAGTGGGGTTTCGCTCCGTGTTGGGCAGCAGAGCTAGCGTTGCGCCACCTCCTCCACGCACTTGAGATGGTCTCGTTGGCCTTGAGCCACGAACCGATTGCACAGGGTACTGCTGATAGGTGGGCGGAGCAAGGGTTCCATCATAGTAGCTTTGCGAACGGGACTTCTCAATGGTGACAACTGTGGAGGCTGCTTCAGTGGTTGGATTGCGGCTTCTAAAACGCGAAGTGCCACGACTTCGACTGCGACTTGTTGTGGGTGGTGTACTGGTCACCACAGTGGGCAGGAAGGCATTGCTAGCTGTTGTGCGTTGTCTCATGGGACTCCAGGGTGCTGCTGTCGTCGTCGTTGCTGTTGCTGGTGGTGTCACAAAGCTTGAATACTTGCGTTTTTGTTCCACGTAACGCGAGCCATGTGCAGCTGTATCCGAATCGGTGCCTCTGGCATACACATGTGAGTCTGCATCGTAAGCCTGCTGCAGTTCCGGCACATCCAATGTATGCTTCTTGTCAACAACGGATGCAGAGGGTCTCCTCTTACGCTTTCTACTTTTTGTGGGAGCTCTTGAGCTGCCTGCGGGATGTGCATCGTCCGCAGGAAGTTCATTCGAATTGCTGCTCTCATCGGATAGTATGGGTGGGTAGGACTCCTGCTCCTCCTTGTTGGTGGCCTCAAAGGGTATGGGATCATAAATGGGTACCTCATAGCTGGACTTGGGAAAATCGAAGCTTGGGAACTTGTGATTGGAACTAAGCGGCAATTCCTCGGAAGGTGGCGCATAGTTTTCCTGAGGATAACTCTGCACAGGCTGATGTGTTTCTGGCTGGACATAGCTGTTGGATGGATGCTGTTGTTGTGGTGGCGATGGTGGTGGCTGATAATTGTCCTCAATAGACGTTGGATGAGGTGGTTGATAGTTTTGATCTAGATCAGGGCCTGATGGCTGATAGCTATGATTGGGAGCAGGAGGCTGATAACTGTGTCCAGGAGGTTGATAGCTTTGATCTGAAGGTGGAGCTGGCGGCTGATAATCATGTCCAGCTGCTGGTGGCTGATAGTCATGATCCGAAGACGCTGGCGGCTGGTACTTGTTCTCATATTGTGGTTCATTAGCCTGATACGAGGTGGAAATTTCGTAGGCCGGCGGAGAGTGCGAGATCTCAAAGTTGGCACTGTGGCTGGGTGGTTCCTGCGGTGGTTCCGCAAAGTTCTGATGATAGCCGGCATTGGGAATCTTTTGCTCGTAAATTGAGTAAGAATCGGGCGCAGTTGATGGAGGAGCCGAATGAGCATAGCTTGGCACATGAACAGGAAAATCAGGCACGCCGTATTTGGTAGAAGGTGGTGCCGGTGGCTCATAGTGCTGCGTTGGATAGGAATCGATGGCCTCATAGCCGCTAGACGGAATGCTTTGATGCAGGGGCGGCACACCATACTTCTGATGTGGCTTGTGATCAAAGGAGCTCAACGACGGTGTATCATGTCCACCTGTAAAGCTATACTCCAAGCTGGGAAACTTGTGGGCGCCATAAAGATCCTTATTATGGCCATACAAGTCCAGATCCATTGACTGCGTCTCATAGCTTGATGGTGGCAACTGGAAATCGGCACCGTCAAGCTTCAAATGCTGAAAATCATCCATTGAGAAACTCGGCTCATCCAAGTGCTCGGGAAACGATGGTGAAGGCTTGTAATAGTTCAGCGGTGGTCCCGGCGCATAGCTAGGCGGTCCATAACGTGTCTTCGGTCCATGCTTCTTAATACGTCTTCTTTGCTTGCTTCTCTTGGAGCTGGAGCGTATGTGATAGGGTGGATGACGTCTATAGCGTATAAGCTTCTCAGCACTGGGCAGCAGATCGATGCTTTGATTGCCCGCCGACTGGCCCGTGGCAATAGTTAGATCTGTGCCATTGCTATTCTCACTAAGCACCGCTGGCAGCAACTGCAATTAAAGGTCAAATGTTTAGTGGCTTATGATTTGGCTTTCAACTTCAAACTTTCTCCACAATTTTGTAATGTTTCGACGATGTCAACCTTTGACATTTTGCCTTTCAACTACTGCTTTTCTCTATCTATCTCTCTCTTTCTTCTTACTCTTTGTATTTGTATTTTATTGCTGCTTCCGCAACAGACGTAACGCAATCACAAGCCTAACTCTTCAGCCCACTTTGGGTGTACCCCTTCTTCTCAAGCGTAATAAGCTGCCACTGATTGCCGGCTGTTTGCCAGGCATGTGTGGAACATGCAACAACTTTGCAATGTTGCTGCACGCAAGCAACAACAAGCAGCAACAAAACAAAGGGGGTAAAGCATTGAACCTCAACGTCGCGACGCGACGCAACGCGTCGATTCGCGTCGTCACCAATTCAGGTTCAGTGGGCATCGTAATCCGTTTTGATGTGATTTTGTTTCTTTGTTTTATTTACAATCCATGGCTAAGCATTCGACTAGATGGGGAACGGAGCTACAGGCGGCAATGTACTTTTCCATTAAAGGATTTCTTAGGAAAAGCTAGTTATGCCTTTTGCCATGGCATTCGCTAATTAGCTAGCGTCCCTTTTATGTTAACGTTTTGAAAAATATACCATTATCTTCAGGTCCTTAGAAAGCCGCTTGGGTTGCAAACTATTTATTCACTGAGACGTTTTGGACAAGGTATTGAGTCGACAGAAAGGATTTCTTGTTTCGACAGAGTAAGAAGAACAACAAAGATGAGTTAAAAAGTTTCCCTTAACTATTGGACTGTTCACTTTACTTATAGTTCTTCACATTGACACTTACAAGGCAAAAACTGAGCCACAATAGATTGCACATTATTTATTAAGCGGATTGCGTCTCGAAGTTTTTAACAGCAGCAGTAGCAACAACTTTCATTAAGGCACAGCGTTTAATAGTTAGTCTGATGTGTGTTGTCTTTAGTCTGTAGTTTATTATAATTTAGTTTGTATTGAAGTTGTTTTCTGCTTGTGTGCTTTGTGCGCGCTGCAACACCCGGCTACGACTCGTCGGACTTTCTTTCGGCAACTGAACGCTCTCCAAGAAAGTGGTCTGGTTTTGTTGGCAGCCAGCAACTAGACGAGACTTACCAAGCTAGTAGTGGTAGAGCTAGCTGCTTGTAACCAGTCGAAATGACAAAGCGTTGCTATTAAAGCAACCACCGGTGCACCACCATCGAAGCGGCACCCTGGAACCATCGCATGCCCTCGAGGCAGCGCAGCGGGGAGTATCTGAAGACGATATATACTATATAAGCTTACAATTTGTATGGATTATGTAAAGAATGCCCAAATGCGGATATCTTTTAAAAACGAAAAAAAAGAAAAAAAAACACACACAAAACATAAAGCCCGAAACTAAACAAGAAATAAAACAAATATTAGATTCGATTGATCGGAAATTTCAAGTAAAACTCGTTTTTGCTTGCACTGCGGCCAAAACCCAAAACTGCATTCGAGATGCACGATCGAGCATCAAAGCTTCCTCAGCAGCAACCACTTCAAGCATCTGTATTCACATTGAACTTGAACCTGACAGCCGGACGTGAGGCATCGTTCCGAATTGTCTTTGGTTTGGACATGCAACGCGATGAATGAAAGCGAAAACAAGTCAAAAACTGATGCTTTTGCTTACCCTGCTACTTCTTACATGCAAAGCGAATAAGTCTATCATACCCTACTCACACTTTGAAAGCCTAACTGATCGCCGCTCAAGTGTCAAATTAAATTGTCTTGTGCTTTATTCATTTGATTTCTACTCATTTACTTTGTTTATATGTTTACAGGTAAAGCCACTTTATGATCGCTATCAGCGCGATATTGAGCTACATCTGTGGGAGCCCATCAATCGCTTCTGGGCCGAGTGCTACGAGGCGTGCAAAGGTGCGTCCAAGCAGCGTGCAAGCTATCAAACCACCAATCGTCGACTGTTCCAGCAAAAGATCTATATGCCATGGAAGGTGCGGCAAGTGGAGGAGATGCAACGGCTGCAAAATGCGGCGTTGCAGCATAAAACAAACGACAGCCATATACGGAAGAAATGGAAGACCGCCAAGCGTTTCTTGTACGGCCCTAGAGGTCCCTGGTTTACCGGGTAAGTTTAACGCAGTCTCATTAGTCATTATTATGACATCGTCAAGGTAGTTTTAAGCATTTTAATTAGCGCGACACTCGCAAATGGGGCGTGCGCCAAACGTTAATGGTTACATATGAGTCAACAACAACAGCTTAATCACCTTCAAATACCTCTTCAAACTGCTTATATACGTACTATGCCACTCAACTGTTGTTGGCCATTAGATACGTACTATTATTATGATAGATATATGGGTGGCTGACACGCTTATTTTGTGTTCATTTCTGTCTTTCTCTAATTATCGTTTGTTGCCCACAACCATGGTTAGAAAACATTAAACATTAAACAAATAGCAAATTTTACTTTCTTAGCTCTTAATCCAATGCAGTTTTTACCTACTTCTAGTGGAATTTTATCCACTGTATTTGCTGTCGAATGTTGAAGCTTTCGCCGCTTTTGTTTGGGCGCGTTTAAAATTACGATTTAATTTTATATTAAATCATCAAGTAGCATTTATGCAATCACAGAAAGCAAATCGTAACAATGTATAATAGTATTATAGACGTGCCCACTGAGTGTGTGGCTAATGCATAACAAACTGCACCACCAACAAATTAACATAAGTTGCTTGCATTTCAGCTTGATTTACATTAAGCTCCAGTTTATAAACATGGCCAATTGTCAATTACCAAATACGCATACGAGGCGTGGACCTTGTGCGCTTCTCAAAAACCACACACACACACACTGACCGACAAACTAGCTAGTTGTGCATGTGGTGTGGTGTTCTCAGCCAGCACCACTCACCCAGAACTGGATATTAGCACTAGTTTGCATTGGCAATGATTTTTTTTTTGTTGTCAATATTTCACTTAACTAGATGAACTTCAATTAGCATTTGCATCTCATTTTAATTGCACTTTATCTTGAAAACAAGTTTAATCTCGATATAAAGAGCATTGTTATCGATAAGAATGTTTTGTTTTTGTTGTTTATCGCGGTCAAAAAAAACAGCCTTAACACTAAGTAGACAAGAAATATACATGAAAGACATTGAGTGTGAGTGTAGATGAGAGCTTGGACTCGCTTATTTACATAGGTATAATTCGATACTATCTATACAACTATCGACTACGACACTGGGGCACAGCGATGATTGAAACGCAATCGCTGGCCCCACACATGGTTGTGAGGAGAAGTTTTGCGTTTGTTGGCTTCTGGCAAATGGGTCGGCATCATTGGGTGTGGATCAGTTTAGATGACTTAGTGATAGGCCAGCGGCGAGTAGGCGGGACCATGATAGGCAGGTGCCAGAGCAGGCAGAGCTGGCAGTGCTGGCAGTGCTGGACCATGATAGGCAGGTGCCAGGGCTGGAGCATAGGCAGGAGCCAGAGCTGGGCCATAGGCATGACCGTAGGCAGGCACCTTGGCCACAACTGGTGCATGCAAGAGTGGAGCCGGTGCCAGAACCTTGGCAGCCTTTACCACAGCACCTTCGCGATGAACGACCGCATTGAAGCCGTGCACAGGATCGGCAGTATACTCCACAATGCGACGAGTGCCATCGGCCTCTATGAGCGAGTAGGAGCCCTGGACAACGTCGCCGTGGCGAGTCTCCTGCTGGTTCTTTACATCACCAGTTGAGCTATCCTAGAATCGGCAGCAAAAACAGAAACTTAAAGGACTTGATTAAATTTTGTGTGGCTCCAAACTTACATGAACATCATAGCTGAAGCTGTATTGTGGATTCGGATCGTATGGCTCGGGTGCGGCCACTTTGGCAACGGCCACCTTGGCCAGACCAGGATAAACAGGTGCCGCCAACTTGGGATAACCCAGACCAGGATATGCGCCCAAAGCTGGCAATGCTAGGCCAGGTCCAGGCACCACCACAGCACTGGCGACAGCCACCAAAGCGCTCAATACAATCATCAATTGTTGTGCCATTATTATTGTAATTGAAAGTAACGTTTCTTTAGGAGATTTGCACGGTTCTGGCTGCTGTTGCTTGGCTGACAAATGAACTCACTCTGTGGTTCTGATGCCGAGCGACAATTGCTTTTTATAGCCAACCAAAAGCCAAAACCAAATGCTGCAGGCCCAAGCCTCCAAGCCTCCAAAATTCGCAACCAAATCTAACGACGCTGCTGCAAAAATATTTATGCAAAAGCAACAACAATAACACTTGCATAAAATAAAAACAAAACTAAAAAGTACGCATGCGTGTGGAGTATATTGAAAATTGCTTACTAAGATCAACAAAAACTGCAACAGCAGCCAGCAACAACAACGACAATACCAAGTACGCATTGCAACTAACTTAATACCCTGTCATTGCAAGCATCTAAAGTGTTTTATAGAAATAGCCCGTTGTTCGGGAAACGAAATCCAACTTCTCCCAACACTTGAAACACTTTTACAGGGTATTCAAAATGAAAATAATTCAGTTTTCGTTGTGTCGCACAATTGCCCCTGGCAATTTGATAGTCACGGGCAGAAGCAGGGAAGAGACACGCGGGCAATGCTCTGTCTGTCGGTCTGTCTGACGGGTAAGGTAGGGGTGCTGTGGTGTCAGAGCCAGGCCAGACAAAACAGCTTAGGCCTACGAGAATGGCACGCATGTGTTGTGTCTGGCTCTCCTAGGCTAGCGACTAGGTGGACAGGCCAATAGCTGAGCGGGTACACGAGATTGGATTTAATCGTGACAAAAAAAGTTCAATTCGAAAGCGATTTAGGCCCGGGTGGCCAGGCGACATCAGGTGTGCGTGTCTGTGTAAGCTGGCCAACTAAGAGACAGAGATAGAAACATGCGGCACGCACCCAGTTGCAAGCATCGTCGTCGTCGCCGTCGTCGTCGATTGTTGAAAGGTGTGTGCTTCGTTGAGATCAGCCTTCGAAACTGGCACAAACAGCAGCGCCGCGCCCAACAGCAAAAGCAGCAGCAGCAGCAGCCGCCACTTACAGCAGCTAACATCTAACAGCTACCCCCTCAAGTTAGCTGAGGCGACTCCCGCCTCTTGCCACTGCAACAATATATTTTTTATTGTCGTTGGGCCAATTTTGGCCATTATCACTAATTTTGAACGCTCTGTATGCTTGATCGCCTTGTTAGGCGTCGCTGCTTGCCACAACTGCAGCGTTGACGTTGACTGCGACTGCAACTGCAATGCTGACGGAGACATGCGCAATTTTGCGTAATCAAAAAAAAAAAAATGGTAACGCGTCGAGTACTTTCAATTAAGCTATTGAATAATTCGAGTGCGTGTCTATTGGCTTGAGTGAATGTTGTCCACAAGTGTGGGCGTTGAGGAAAAGTTGTTGCCGTTTAACTTTCAAAAGATAAGAAGGAATCGGAGGATAACTGGAATCACAAAGAACTTGTTTCCACACACACACCGACCATAACCAGGTGTTGTTTCTCTTTGGCTAACTGAATATATATATATATTTATGTGATTTATGACTTTGGTTAGATATAGAACAGATAATAACTTATCTACATGCTAAGATCTTAGCTATGACGAAGCACAGTCTAGCCAAAGAATGGCGCGGGTCTCGCAGCAACCGGTACAGCGGGACGAGCGGCAACCACGGGCACTGGAACGGGACCACGTTGCACGACCGCATTGAACCCGTTGATGGGATCAGCGGTATAGAAGACGGTACGCAATGAACCATCAGCGTCGACCACCGAATAGGAGCCCTTGACCACATCGCCATCGCGCACCTCCTGTTGACTCTTGCTATCCCCGGTAATGGCGTCCTGCACATTGTAGGCGTAAGCATACTGAGGATGCGGATCGATCTCTGTGTTCACGGGCACCAAAGCGCACTCAATGATGGTGAGAAGAGCGCAACAGATGATCAAAGACTGCAATATGAAGAAAGATTTCCGTGGAATATCCTTTTGAACTTCTTTATCCTGTGTTGGAGCTTACCTTGAGAAGGGCCATGGCGTTGTTTGAACTATGAATGTGGAAGCTTGACAGCACTTTCTTGAATGTCTCTAGTGTCTTAGTGTTGCTTGGTTATAAACACTTATTTATTGTCTGTTGGGTGTCAGTTGCAAGCACTGCCAAAAGTGAGCCAATACCTGATGTAAGTTAGGAAATCCACCAAAAAATTTCCTCAACAAACGTGCCAACAATTCCTGTTCGCCCCGCTTGCACAATTTCCCCATATGACAATCATAACTCTTAACTGTGGCACGTGAGCTGCATTAATTACTTTCCATTTGTGGTGCGTCTTGAGGTTGAGGTCGAACCTACCTCAATAGTTGAGTGTAAAGTGTTTCTTTCACCTTGGAACCGAGCTAAGATAGGAAAAAATTGATCGTTTTTGTTTTGTTTTTTACCGAAACTTTTATTCAGTAGATGCAAATTAATAAATCATTCCTTAAAGATCCCTTAAAGCTATGTTCATTTGGGTTTTCATTTGCTTGGGAACACATTCGCTTTGTTTTCTTGTTTCAACTGGAAGACAGCACGCACGTAATTTGTTGGTTTCGGAGTGGGACGAAGATTGGTTTAGAAGCATTTTAATACTAAAACTATTCAACAACGGTCGGAGGCGACAATCAACATTATTCACCGGGCACTTCTAGTAGTGTCCACCGCCATAACCAGCATAACCATGAGCATCATAGGCGGGTGCAGCGTATCCAATCTTGGTAATGGCCGGAACGGCAGCTACAGCCACAGCGGGCTTGGCGACAACGGCAACACCCTTCTTCTCGACAACGGCATTGAAGCCATGTATCTTGTCCGCCGTGTAGGTGACCTTGCGAATGGTGCCATCGGGTTCGGACAGGGAGTAGCTGCCATGTACGACTCCGTTGACTAGCGACTCCTCCTGCTGCTTGGAGTCACCGGTGTGATGATCCGTGACGCCATACGAGAAACTATACTGTGGATTGGGATCATAGGGTTCGGCAACGGCCACCTTGGCCACAGCAACGGCTGGAGCGGCATGCACATAGGCAGGCGCCGCATGCTGCACAATTGTGGGCGCGGCCAGGAGCTTGGGTGCCTCATAGGAGATGGCAGGTGCAGCGATCAGCGACGAACCACCATAATGATCAATGGGCAGGGCCAGCGTCAGGGACAGCGCCAATCCAAGCACACAAACAGACTGCAATGAATCCTTTGTTATACTAGTGCATCCTATGGATACATAAGCTTACCTGAATGAACATAGCGAAGGATCGTTGTTTGGTTTGCTTGACCGCAAGACTGCACTGCAAGAACTCAACTCGATTGTGAGATGTATTTTCCGCGAATTCTTCAGTTTTATATTCGTTGACGACGTCGCGTTCAACCATTTGTGGCACCTGAATCCCCTCCAGCCTCCGCCAGCTGCACGCTCTCTCTCTGGCTGTTAGTGTCTCTCATTGATTAGCTAAAATCAACGCCGAAATGTGTAACAGCTAATGGCAAGTGACAATTTAGCTGTGATTGGCTACTCATTTTCATGAGGTCTCGATCTCAAACTTCGCACCCCAATCGATGCACATGCTCGATCTCAATCTCGATCTCAGTCTCCAGTGCAAATTCATGTTGTTTTTTTTGCTGTCGCGAACATTTCGTCATTTTGCTTTACTCAATGGAATAGCTTCAGTTGGTTTGGGGCCTTAATGCGTGCAGCGCTCAAGAGCGGTCAGGCGACTTGTTTGTGGCTGTGCCACCCGTTCCGTTGCACCGCCAAGGAAACCAGATCTCGAGCCAATTCTCAGGTTCTCCGTTAACGTTAACGTTTTGTCTGATGTAATAGTGCAAATCATTTGGCCAACGGCCAGTTGCTGGGCCAAAATAGTAAATCGCCAAACGAGACTGCTGCCATTCGATCGCTACACGCACCACAGCACCACTATCTGTGTGTGGTGCGAGCTCTTTGTCCAGTCGACTCGTTTAATTAGAAATCTAAAATGGAAGCAATTGAACCAACTGCAAGGGGGGTGGCGGTATGGGTCAGTGGTACAGATAAAGCAATTACGCACAGCGCACACACACACATACACACACACACACGCACACACACACGCACACACACTTGCGCCCACATTGGCTATTGCAGAAATGCAGTCCAAACAAGTGACCTTGCCACAGTTGCCAACTAAACAGTTTGGCTACGTTTCAAAAAGCTTAACTTAATTACACACTGAGTGCAAAAAAAAACAAAAAAAAAAGCCGCTCTCGCAGAGTTTTTCGTAACTGCGACAACTGCTTATGGAAAGACATCTTTTTGGCCAGCTAATGAGCTTGAATTGAATGCTAAGCATTTCCTTAAAATGCGAAAGAACTTTTTCTGTGGCAATTCGCGATCTTAAAGAAAATGTGTCTTATTGTTGAGATTAAATCAATTTAAATCGAACAACTCAATTGCTTAACCATAAGTATATTATTTTAATAGATGACTATTGCGTAAGGCTTAGTTATTTCAGTTTATGGACTGCAAATTTGACAAGTAAAAGTCATCCAAACATTTTTATAGAACCAACTCAGAAACCATGCTACCAATTATGGTAGCTTGTATTGCGTTTTTTTGCCCGCAAACAACTGTCAAATTTTGTCAATTTCCGGTGACAAGCGTAACGATCTGTGCTAACTGTTATTTCAGTGCGGCCAATTTGTGTGTGCTGTTAAGTGCTGCCAAGTTTTAAAAAGACGCGCAAGGTCGTCGCTTGCATTTGGCAAAAGACTCACGCCTCAAATTGAACAAGCATTTGAAATCGGGTCAAACCATGAAATTAGTTGTAAAATCAACCGCAGCTACTGTTCCACAAGTGTGGAGCAACTAAAAAGTACACGGGGTGCAGTTATAAACCAGTTTCAAACACGTAAGAGAAACCACACGTGTGCTCGATTGATTGACTGATGAGTATAACATTTGCATTTCTAATTGAAACTTTCCAGTTGCCTTTGGACAATTAGTTAAAACTATCGATTAGCGTTTATCAATTGGCTTTGGTGTAGTTTTTTAAGATTACTTTCATATATCTCTGTTGCCCAAACAAACGCAATTAAACCGAGATAGCTTTACGGTATTCAATTTGTTCCAATCTAGCATTGATTAAGTTATGTGTTTTGTGTCTTGTGTCTTGTGTAAAGAAAACTTAAAGCAATGCCATTGAATGGCAACTGCATGACAATTACCAAAATGCCACCCGAAAAAACCAAAAAACAACAAAATCGCATTCACTTTCATAGCCATGAAAAAAAAACAAAAAACACTTCAATGCGGAGCAAAGAGCTCGCTGAAATTTACAAAAAAACAAAAAGTGGTGCTACGTGCCAGGCATTTGGATCAACCGCAGCAGACGTAGCCAAGTAGCGGGTGTTTGCTCTTGGTAGTACCATCAGCTGTGCCGTTGTCTTAACGCATGCAAATTTCTGCGAGTGAATCTTGACGCCCGGTATAAAAGTCGCTGTTTTTTTGGTAATGGCATGTCAGTTCATTTTTGATAACCGACGGTGACAATCAAATAAAACCCCCCAAGCCGCACAATGAATCCTTTGACGGTAAGTTCGGAACGTTGCTGTTTAAGCGTTTTTTTCATTGTTCTTTGTGATCTTTCAGGTTGTTGCAGTCCTTTCCACAATGGCGTTGTCAGCTCAGGCGCATCTGGCTGCCGCTCCGCTAGCTGCTGCACCTGCTCCATTGAATTATGCAGCTGCTCCTCTGGCTGCTGCTCCCTACTTTGCACCGGCACCACTGCGCTATGCTGCTCCGGCTGCATACTCGGCACCACTGGGCTTTGCTCCGGCACCTGCTGCTTACTCCGCACCACTTGGATTTGCATCGCCTTACTCGGCACACTTTGGTTACTCTGCTCCTTTGGTGCACAAGACTTTTGCCGCTCCTCCAGTGGCTGCTCCTCTGGCTGCTGCTCCAGTTGCCGCTCCTTTGGCTGCTGCTCCTTTCGCTGCTCCAGTTGCTGCTCCCTTGGCTGCCGCTCCAGTTGCTGCTCCCCTAGCCGCTCCAGTTGCTCCCGTTCTTGCCAAGGCTGTTGCCCCCGAGATCGTGGATGCTCACCCACAGTACAAATTCGCCTATGATGTCCAGGATACATTGACCGGTGACTCCAAGACCCAAGAGGAGACCCGTGATGGTGATGTTGTTCGTGGCTCCTACTCGCTGATTGAAGCTGACGGCTCCCGTCGCATTGTCAGCTACTATGCCGATGACATCAATGGCTTCAACGCTGTCGTCCAGAAGGATGTGCCTGTTGTGGCAGCTCCCGTCCCAGTTGCTCCTGTCGTGTCCAAGCTGCGAGCCTACGCCGCACCCGTTGCGCCCGTGGTAGCTGCTCCAGCTCCAGTGCTTGCCAAGACCCTGGCCGCTCCCATTGTTGTCTAAGGCCGGGAGAAGTGCCTTCGAGGCGTATCGTCCTAGCTTGCGCCTTTGTGTTAAATAGAGTGCATACAGTTTGACAAAGGATTTTCATTTGTACATATATTCGATTAATCATTGTCGTGCTTAAAAATAACTTTCATCGCAACCCCAAAATTAAAGAAAATTTTACCTACAAAATTTGTGATTCCAAAAGAAGCTTATCTCTTGTGTTTTCTTTTAAATATAATTGTTCCTTGTTAGCTTTTTAGTTCCATTTGCTAAGCTCGTTCCTTTATTGTTACAGAGAGTTGGCTGAGGAGTTCTGGAAGTTATCCCCACACGAGAATGTGGCTCGCATGCGTCTTAAGCTGGAGCCACAACTGTATCCCAACAAACACGAGAATGCTGCCAATCTACGCGACAATGCGACCAATGCCTACGATACTAAGTAAGCAATCCTTAAGTTAAAAGCACTTCCAATCCATTACTACTTCTTTTCGCAGAGAAATTTCCGAGTTTGACTCAACCATTAAAAATGCGGTGGTGCGTGACTTTCTCGCCGATGACGAAAGCTCACAGCTGGAGGAGGAGCTGCGTCAGCTAATTGATACACAATCGCAGCAGGATGCAGCTTTGGAGAAGCTAGTCATGTCACAGGACTGTGAGCTCATAACGCTTATGACCAAAGTCAAGGGACGCATTGAGGTCAATCAAAGTGTATTTACCTTTGTGGATCTGAGTCCAGCCTCCGAGGATGGCTCCAAGCACGACTTTAGGTTTTCTATCAACAAAATTCGCGAGGTTCATCTGCGCAAATATAATCTGAGACGCAGCGCTCTGGAGATCTTTCTAATTGATCAGACCAGCTACTTTCTTAACTTTACGACCAAGGTCAGTTTGAATGCTGAACTGAATATTACAACAATTACTCATAACACATTTTATCTTTTCAGACGCGTAACAAGGTCTTCACAAAAATAGTCGGACTTCCTTTGCCAAACATATTATATGGTTCCGGACGCTCCCCGCCGGAGCTTTTGAAAGCTTCTGGTCTTACACAACGCTGGGTCAATCGTGAAATATCGAATTTTGAATACTTGATGTACCTCAACACCATTGCTGGTAAGCTATGACTATTCTACGGGTTTTGCTTTGCCGTTAATATAGCTTGATTGTTTATTTTAGGCCGCTCGTATAACGATCTAAGCCAATATCCCGTCTTCCCCTGGATCCTCGCTGATTACACAAGTGACGTGCTGGATCTAACCGATCCTCGATCATTCCGTGACTTGTCCAAGCCAATTGGATGCGTAAGTTTCTCCGACACACTTATTCTGGGTTAGCTGTTTATCTTTATATTTATCTTCTTGCAGATAAATCCCAAGAACGAAGCAGAGGTTCGCAGCAAGTACGATTCCTTTGAAGATCCCTCGGGTGCCATACCAAAGTTTCACTATGGAACACACTACTCCAACTCTGCTGGCGTGCTACACTATCTACTGCGCGTTGAGCCCTTCACATCACTCCATGTGGAGCTGCAAAGTGGCCGCTTTGATGTGGCTGATCGACAATTCCATTCCATACCGCAAACTTGGAAGCTTTTAATGGACAATCCAAATGACGTCAAGGAACTAATACCCGAATTTTTCTACTTTCCGGAGTTCTTGAAGAACATGAACAAGTACAATTTTGTTATCCTTTAACGCGTACAATGCACTAATCATTTGTTTTCTTCAGGTTTGATTTGGGTCACTTACAAATTACCAAGGAAAAGGTCGACGATGTCATTCTACCAGCTTGGGCAACCACTCCCGAAGAGTTTATTGCTATTCACCGTCGTGCACTGGAGTCGGAATATGTAAGCCAGCACCTGCATCAGTGGATAGACCTAATCTTTGGCTACAAGCAAAAAGGCGCCCGCGCTGTGGAAGCTCTTAATGTGTTCTACTATTGCTCGTATGAGGGTGCCGTTGATCTGGACAAAATAACCAATACCATTGAACGGGAAGCGGTTGAGGGTGCGTGCTCCTACTTGATCTAAACAAAGCTTTTTGGCTTAATAAGGTTTTTTGCAGGCATGATTAATAACTTTGGGCAAGTGCCATCGCAACTGATGCGGGAACCGCATCCTCGTCGTCTCACCCAAGATGAGACTGCATTAAAGCTAATACGCAACGAGCTGCGTCAACCCGATTTCACACAGTTTCTGGACAAGGTGGTGCAGATCTATTGTGAGCTGTCCACGCCCAAGGATCCCATAATGTATCTAAGCTCCCCACGCAGTCCGCCTCGTTCCTTTCTTCAGCTAAGTCCCGATGTGCTGGTCAGCGTTTCAAAAGATTGCATTTTGGGCTGCAACTTATGGGTATCATTTGGCTGTCTGCTGGAAATCGATGCAACCACCACCAACCTCAGGTTAGTGGTTTAGAAGTTTTGAATTCAAGCTTGTTATTAATGTACTTTCACGTTGCTAATAGAAATCGTAAGCGTGTCTTTGGACCCTTTCACTCATCTCTACCGCCTCACTCGCAGAACTTTGCCGTCAGCACCGATGGCAAGCTGCTCTATGCTGGCGGCATTTGGGACAATGCGTTGCGTGTTTACAATCTGAACAAGGGCAAAACAGTTGCATCCGTTACCCGTCATCAGGATATTATTACTTGCCTAGCGCTAGACAATTGTGGCTCCTATCTAGTCACTGGCTCGCGTGACTGCACATGCATTGTGTGGAGCATACAGAGCAATCAGCAGAGTGGTTCGACAGCCAGCAACATTCCAGTGCACGCTTTGACAGGACAATCCCATCTGCAGGCCATCACACAGCTAAACACACAGAATCGCTATTCGCCAAAGCCCTTAACAGTGCTCTATGGTCACGATGATGCTGTCTCCACTGTGGCCATCTATACGGAGCTGGACCTCGTTGTATCGGGTTCGCTGGTAAGTCTAAAGTATTTGACTTGTAATTATTAAACTCACATTTGGTTTTTTTACAACAGGACGGCACTGTTAATGTGTACACACTGCAAGAGGGACAATTTGTGCGCACCTTAAAGCCGATTGGCTGCACCGAATTCTGTGTGCAAATCTCCTATGTAACCGTTTCATATCATGGTAAGCGCTAGCGGCCAAAAAGTATGCAACGAACTTGACACGCAACTGGTTAAAAGTATGCAGAAGCATTTTGTTCGGCTGTACTGTTAGATAAGTCAACTGTGTTGGCATGGTTTTTGGCAGTTAACATTCAACTGGCTCTGCCCTTATCACGCCCAAGTCACGTTAGTTTAAACACTCACGTGTGTTTGATTGTACTTTAGGGAGAGCTCCAGTAAAGTGACTTGTATGTTTGTATATGCTTGGCAAACAATATAATCTATAGCACAGCTAGCTTATCACTCGCCAGTCAATTGCCACACACACACACACGCACTAGTATGCACTTAAAATGATATCACGTGACACTATTTTGCGTATGTGTGGCCCTGCCAGCTTTTCTCTAGCTCGTCGCAAGACTTTTGTTCATTTTTACCCACTCGTCATGGTTTCAATTCGTCTCTTATCTCTAAATTTGTGTGTGTAATAATAATAATAAAAACTTAAGTGCTCTTAGCTACATAGCTTTGGTATACGTAATGTCTCAGCTAATAGCCTGAACCAAGGTTAGGCATATGTACCAAATCAAATTCCAAATGATTTTTTTTTGCACAGCTAATCTAATGTCCATTTAAATATATTAAAACACTTTATTTGCAATAATCTGCTGATGATGCACTTCGAAATGTAGTATAATTGTATAAATATTCAAATGAAATATATAATCAATTCGATTTAATTGCCAGTCAGGCCTCTTATCGAGCCTTGATAATAATTTTGCAATATCCGGCAATCAAGTTAAACCAGAAAGTTCCAACAATACCCATATAATATAATTATTAAGTGTTCAACGAAATTGTTTTAAAATATTTATAAATCAAATCGGTTGCCATATATTATATTAATTGCGTTCTTTCCAAGCTCAATTAACAAGGGTTTAATTAAATGTCAAACTTTGCCGTTCAACACCTCTCTCTCTCTCTCCATCCCGCGACCCTATCAACCTCTTTTTGAGGGTCTGCTTATCAGTTGTCGAGCTTCTCATACACACACACACACACACTCGATCACAAACACTTGAGCATTATTAATGGAATCATATTTAATGCGGACAAGTCCCGCAATCGTATCACAGTCACACGACCCGACGACCGCCTTCAATTCTCAGCACCCTATCCTCTGCCCCTCACACCCTTGCCGCAGCCGTCCTTCACAGGCCCCATGACCAAAGCACTGCTCTACGTAGTCGCATAAAAAGCCAGAAAACCAACCACTACCTAAAGATACCCTGTTAAGATTCTTATTAAGTGAGACTATTCAAAGCAATCCTGTGTTTGTGAGAATCGCAAAGAAAGGCTTAAGCGGTTAGTTCCCATCAAGAAGTTTCCTTTTATCACAAGCTATCAAACCCTTTTCACATACACATATGTTTACAGGGTATACATTTATAAGCAAACACTCATTCATGACATTTTCCGTTTCGTTGCTTTTTTTTCGAGGCGCTTCACAAATTTATGAAATAGTTTATAGTAAACCTCGGCGAGGGGGCCCAAATGTGACTGAGCGGATGAAGAAGAGGAAAGGAATAATAAAGACGGCGTGTAGCAGACATGGAATGGGAATTTTTTGAATGAATGGAAATGTCGCAATTGGCGAGAATGAGAATGTGAATGAGAACGAGACCGACGACTGGGAAACCAACAAAAAAAATAACCGAAAAGATACAAAGGAAGCGAAGTGTATGATGCTTGGTTATTTCTAGTTTAACTTGGATATGGTGCCATTCAGAAATCATACTTGCTGCGTTCTCCAAACTGAAGATCAACTCAAGGGAGGGGGGGCACTGGCACTGGCACTAGTCTCTACTAGTGTGTATCTGTCTGCGTCTGCAGAGAACGGGTTTTCAATCAATTTCATTGGCATTGCTCACTCAGATAAGCGCAACTACGCATCGCATTTAATCAGCTCCCCTCTTTTGAGTCTCTCTTTCTCTCTCTCTCTCGCTGTGTTTGATGTGTTGTGTTGCTATCTTATGAAGCGTGTCATAATCTTAAAATTCCATTTGTTCGGCGTGCGCTTCTTAGTAGTAGCTCTAGCTGCAGGTTATCAACGAGACACAACAAGTGGGCCGGACCACACACACACACTCACACACACACACCAATACAAGTGCGACGCATTCGTAATTCCAAACTGCGTAGAACAAGTCAACTTTATTCGACGCATACGCATACCCTGCCCCACATTCCGCAATCTTAAACGCATTCACATATACACTCGAAGTCGTTACTTTTGATAAGATAAGATAGAGGAGCCTCCACACACACACACATAAGTAATGTAACATTACATTAATGCCTTGTCCGTCTCAATCAAAAGTTTATTGGCATTTGCAGCAAAAGTCTTGATTTATTTCTGTTTGTCATGCCACCGCGCGACTGACGTCAGCATATTGAATAGGATCTAGCCGATCGTTATGTAGATTATACATCTATACTATGCTTTCTCACCTCTACGAACTTAGTTCTTCTATTAACCATGATTCCTTCGTCCTACGTTCCAACAGGTCACATTGCCTTCAGCGCCTTGGATGATACATCGCATTCGGTGCATGTGTATAGCATCAATGGCTCGAGTCTGGGCTCCAAGTATGTCTCTGGCCGTGTTACAGGTTTGACCTGTGCCTCGGATTATCTTGTTGTGGCCGATGATGCCGGCGACATAACAATGAGTCGTCTGCACGGGTAAGTCCTTGAAAAACTCGACTAATTCCTCTAAACGTATTAATACATTCCCATTCTTATGTCCTGCTGGCGCCCAACCAAAGACTGAAGCCCGTCTTTGATATACCACTACACGTGCCCATTCAGACGGTGGTGGTTACTCCGGGCAATACGCATATCCTGGCACCTTTGCGGGATGGACGCCTTGCTATCGTCGCTGTACAGCTGCCCGCTGGCAACACCAAGAAGCATTCCGTGCTGAATGTCTAAATGCGGTCAAGAGGAAGCCGTTGCAAGTCTTTCCAGCACACACACACACAAACACACACAGAGAGAACAAGAAAAAAAATCACTTTTGTCCATTTTTCAAGCTTTTTGAGTCGCTTTGTGTTGATTGAAACCGTAAAGTTTTTTATTTCTATATATATTTAGTTTCTTTGTGCATTGCATATTTATCGCTATTTGTTTGTTTTGTTCGTATCGTTACGTGCCAAAAAAAAGCAGAAAAAAAAGAAGGAAAGAAAGAAAAAGTATATATGCACTTAGCTTGAAATATGTTTGACTTGTATGTATCTAAAGATACTTTGAATTCCATTAGCATTAGGCATAGTTTGAGTGTTGTTTGTTCCTTTCATTTACCCCAAGACACATTGGGTGGCATATCATATTAGAACTGTCTGTCGTCTAGCTATCTATCTATCTATTAAGCAGTATTTCCTTTTAATCGCCAATTATTCACTTGACGCTGCGGCCCCTTACCCCTTCCCTCTCACGTACATGGGGCTTCGCGCGCGCCTTCCAATTAGCTTTGACAAATTCAAATAAATCATTTATCATTAGGCTGGTTTTTTTTTGTTTTATCTGTTTGTGTTTTTTTTTTTTAAATTAGCACATACGTGCCGTCATTCAAACTGGCAAACTGGTTGCCGGCAAATGGACCGGCTGCTTTGGCCTCCCAACCCACTCCTATCCCCAGTTGGCGATGACTCTTTCTATCCGCTAGCCGCTCGCTGTTGCCCGTTTCCGTTTACCACTGCCTCTTTTATATATATCTCGAGCATCTGAGTCACGAGCCACTTTCAAATTGGCCTCAACACAATCTGCCCGGCAACAGCGAGAGGTGGAGACTAAGCCAACCAACCAGGCAGGCAGGCAGGCAGACCGCCAAAGTGGTGCCAGCCGTGAGTGGTTTTGGTTTTTTTTGGTGGGGGGTTCAGCAGCTGCGGCGAATAAAACTTTCGTTGCGAGCCGAAAATGATCAAGAAATAAACAAGCGAAACAAATCTCTTTAAAGTCTTTAACAGCAACATTTCCAACCATTGACAAGCAAGTATTATTGAAGTATAATTAGAGTCCGTCCAACGTCAACCTCAGACAAATTCCAATTGTGGTTTTCGCTTCAAACCATTTGGCTCAATGCCCAGAACCCTTTTTCGAGCAAATACGTACCGACAACTGACAATATAGTAGACGATAGTATATGTATCTTTTCCATGCCTACAAATTGTTAGAAAGCGCACATTTAGAACGTTAATACTTCATAGAGATTATTCCTAACCCAATACTTAAAAACACACAACTATATATATATATTCAGTTACTATATACGTATATATGCGTTCGCTCGTTATTTGTTACAAAGTGAAGAAAATATCTAATAGATCATATATAATGTGACACTCTTTGTAGAAATTGTATAAATGTTGTCAATAAATAAAACCGATTAATGCCCAACTACTATTATTATTATGAATCATTAGTTTATTTGTATTTATTCAAAAGAAAACTAAATTAATGCAATACAATATAATATATTTAAAAAAAAAACAAACAAACCATTATTCAGTTCAATTAGCTTACGAAATAAAACATAGTATATGAATATGTGTGTGTAAGTGTGTGTGTGTGTGTGTATAAAAGACTGTTCTGTTAACTCAGTGAATACTTTGAAACAAATGTTGCATATGAATGATGTAGGTTTTGTTTAATAAATTAATTGTCGATATGATAACGAATACTTTTTTTGTGTAGAATTCGAGCTGAATTGTTTTGTTGGTTATGGGCTCTTAGCCACATATTAAGTAACGGCCAATTAATTACGTTAACTAGTGTGTGTGTAGGTGTCTGTGTGTGTTTCTGCCTGAATTGTTAGGAACAATCATTGCTACTTAGTTAACGATTTATTTGATTACCTGACACAAATTAAAAACTAACAAATACAAATAAGAATTTAAAATAACTTTTTTTTCGAGAATTATTCGATTTTAGTTGGAAAGTAAAGAAGAAAGAAAAATTGTGGGATTAATTTTTAAAGAATATTAAAGTCTAAGCCGGCATTAGATTCTAGAGTTTATCAATTCAACTTAAGTATAATTCAAATTGTATTTTTTTTAGTTTTTTAAAGTTTTTTTTTTCTTTGTTTGGTTTTTTCTTAATTCATATTGTTTTAGTTTTG
Source organism: Scaptomyza caliginosa (assembly GCA_035044725.1). Lineage (NCBI taxonomy): Eukaryota > Metazoa > Arthropoda > Insecta > Diptera > Drosophilidae > Scaptomyza > Scaptomyza caliginosa. The sequence continues at coordinate 635,590 of JAWNNR010000047.1, read as the reverse complement.
TTTTCACGCATCTTCGAAGGCATTTGATCTATCTAACTAACTAAAAAAATGTGCTTTGTTTGTCAATCCAATAGCCTTGTGTGGAATCCTTAGTCTTGTTCCTTCTGCAAAGAACAAAGAAAAAGCAACCAAAAAAACAAAACGATAAGTTTCAAGTAAGATTATCTTGGTGGGTTTGGATACTTACAAGTACGGGGTAAACGAAGGTATCGGCCGAGTCGCGACCAATGGCATTGTGCGCTATGCACTTGTAGTTGCCCATGTCCTCCCATTTGAGATCGCTGATGAGCAGATCTCCGGTGGGCAGCACCTTGAAGCGATGGCTCTGCACGATCTCTTTGTCCTCGTTGCTTCTCCAGGTGATCTTGGCATGGGGACGAGCATGCGCCTTGCAGGGCAGCATAATGGTTGAACCAATCAGATCCAGATGCGTCTTCTCAGTGTAAATGATGCGTGGCTTCTGTGGACCCTGGTACTGTTTCTCGGGCACAATCAAACCGCCCAGACCCAAGTCGGAATGCGATGGATGTACCACTGTGCTGGCATAGATGGTCTTGGAGCCGGTACGTCCAATGCAGGTATAGACTCTGGGTTCACTTAGCATATGATCGATGACATGAACCGAACGCACACGCACTATAGCCGTAGGTGCTTGCTCCGTAACAATATTCGACTCCAAGTTATCAATCTGCACGGGAAACACACACAGACAATGAGCTACCGCTGGGAGTAAAGTTGTAGTGCAGTTGCATTGACTTACCTCAGAGCGTGGCATATGACCGACAATCCATTGAATGCTGGGCACCTGGGAGCCCATCATTTCGCAGGTAATCTCAACGGTAGCACCAGCCGACTGCTGCATCTTGGTGGGTGGCGTTTTGGTAAACTTAAGCCAATCCTCTTCGAAGGGACGAGTGCGACTGTGCTTGGACTGCGGCACCTGCTCCTCCTCGGTCTCAATGGAGTTGTCGACATCGTCGCTCTCATCCACAATGTCCACGGCGCGACTGTGGGCCAGCGAGATGCTGCCAAACAGCAGAAGCGCTATAGCGCACAGATTTAAATTCATTTTCTGCAAAAAACAAAAACGAATAAGAAGCGAATCCTGTTTTAGTGATAGGAAAACCAAAGTTTAAAGATCATCATGCAATTGCATTTTATATTATTATGTAGGTTAATAAACCCTCGATGACAGTGCATTAATCATATACGTAAATGACATATCATCCCGAGAAGCACTTATCAGCGAGTCCAAGTCCAGGCCAAGCTAAATCCGAGGCCATAAATCACAATGTCGTGACTGATACTCTTGCTGATTGTCACAATACCAGAGAGGAGAGAGAGGACGGTACGGCTAGCTGAACCTATTGCGAAATACCACTCCGATAAGCGAAACCCTCTTTAGAGAAATCAACGAAACCTCTTTGAGAACCCAATTGATGCCCCAATTCAATTAATTTCACAATATCACGCGGTACGACAGCCCCCGAAAATAGAACTAAAGAATTGCTTACGTAGGCAGCAGCAAATCGTCTTGTGTCGTCAGCTCTGAAGAAAGAAGAAGACCAGCACCACCCACGCGACTTGGATTGGTTTGAGGAAATTTATGACGCTTCTGATTTCATGTGAATTGGTCAAGTCTATAGTCTAGACATGATTAGTTATTCAATATAGCACTTCTGACGTCGTCGCTCTACCACACATATATATAAACATTATGCAAATTAGGGGGCTACGCTTTGGGTATTCCCCTTGCCCCCTACCCCATATACCATATGTGTATAGTGTATGGTTTGGCGAATGTTGCATCAGATTTTCGTTTTTGTTGCCCTTCGCTTTAGTTGGGTTTTTGTCACTTTCAAATTCGCTGAATTTGAACAATTTTAATGAAATTCTTGAGTTATCATATCAGGTTGTCTCTCTGTGTGTGTTGGCATTGAGCTAAAGAGTTTAGGGTGCGGGAGGCGGGGGGTAAAAGGTTCGTCACGGCTTTACTCACCTTTTGATTTGATTTCTTTTTTCTCTTCCGGTAAAAAATGTTTGCGATTTTCTCCCTAACGTACGGGCGTAAAACGATTAAAGGTCGCGTCTCTTGGTTCTCGATCGATACGCGAGCTATACGAATGCTCTCTGTTATGTAATGAACGAGTTTATCAGCTCTAAATTGTGATGCGATCTCGATTGGGCCTTCTGATTGAAATTGAGCAGCAATTGGCTTAGCACTGACATAGGTCTGACGGTTTTTGCCGTCTTGGTAGCCTTGCAGCTTAGTTTTGGCGAAATCTTGATGGCGTTTCTTATCGTCTACGCAAGTGCGTAATGTTTGCAATCGGATCTCGTTGGCTTGGAGCGTGATGAAAGCAAGAAAATGCGATGATTTTATTCTGCGTTACGTTTGTCAAGCTCACAAAAGTTCTTGGTGTGTTTTTTGGGTTTTTTTTTTAAGGGGAGTGTGGATTAGCAAAATAGCGCCTGTGTTTTCTTGTTTGGCTTTTCTTGTTGGGGGTTCTTGGCGTGGCACTCGTTCACAAACGTAGTACGGTTCATCGACATTACAATTCAAGGTGTGTCAGCTTCGGATTTTTGCTTTTTTTTTGTTTTTGAACTCGCGTTTTGTGTTTAATTCGGTTAAGAAACGATTGCAGCGATACGAAAGGCAAGGCAGAGCAAACGAATGCAAAAGGCTACTGGCACTTAAGTTGTGTTTAACAGCTGAAAACTGTAACAGAACTGATTTAACGACGGCGTTGTCTTCACTTTATATATGCTGCCCAAGCGAGCGTCGCTATTCTGCTGCTGCTCTGCCCAGCTCGCTGCTTAACTGACTTAACCGATTGCGCGCGCGCTCTCACGCTACCACTCTCTCGCTCTCGCCGTCTTGCTCTGTCTTTCGGTTTGTTTCGTTGATGCTGCAGCACTTCGTGTGTGTGCCCGATTCTTAGCTAACACAGTGCATTCTTCTTCTTAGGTGCAAAGATGAGCATATACAATTAATTAACCGCTGGTCAATCCGGAACGAGACGGATTCAACCGTTTCATTTCGTTTACGTGTGTATGCGTGTCTCTGTGTGTGTGTGTGTGTGTGTGTGTGCGTGTCTGTGCAATGCAATTATGCTGCAGCCAATAAAAAACTACTAATCCAGATCGCAAAAAAAAATGTTACACAGGTACAGTTTGTCTGCTGTTAACGTCGCTCCCAAATAGACTTTCAATTCCCACAAAATAGTTGTTTTACCCTTGACTCAATGCAAGTCGTGAGTTGCAATCAGTTGACATGAACGGCAAAAAAAGAAAAAAAAAAAAAGAATTCAAATGGAGCAATTCTTTTGCTTCTTCTTATAGTCGCGTACGTGCCAGGCGGCATGACTTTTCTGCCTGAACCACGAGAGAAGCAAGAAGGAGGCTGCCAGGGCGACTGACTGAACAAGGAGGGGTAAGGGTAAAATGCAAGGTGCACAGTTTCCATTAGTCGCTTGTTCGCCTGTCCATTACATCCCACACACCACACACCACTCCTCATCTCACTCTCTGCCAGTGATCCCTCTGCTCCGCCAGTTGGTTCATTGCAATCAAGTGAGTGCCAGTTTGTCTACTGCGATCGTGCGGTTGAGGGCAGAAAACTACAATGTAAGCGGCACTGATTGCCTGGCGGGGGGCGGCACGCAGGCGGAGGGCAACGTCGATTGCGAGCGGGTTTCAAAGTGTTGCGGTGGTTGGGAGGCTTGGGGAGCATGGTGCAGTCACAATGGCAGACAGACTGGCAGCAATTCAAACAGATCGCGTGTTCGCTTTCCGTAGCCCGGTTACGTGTGGATGTGCATGTGGATGTGTATGTAGATGTGAATGTGGATAGTTTGTGTTGGTGTGGTTCGTTTCGGGGAGAATGGGGAGGGGGGGCTAGCTAGCAAGCTGGTTGCTGTGCTCGTTGTGCTTGTTGCTGGGCGGCAGCCAGATCTGGGGCCCGGCCCGGCACGGCCCGGGTCGTGTTCTCTGTCACTCGGCTGGCTGTGACTAGTTTCGATACCACGTTGTCAAGTTTGAAACCGAGGTATAGTTGCTCTTACCCAATTACGCTGCCGTTAAGTTCGTTTAATTAAAGGGTATTTATCTAGTCTTATAAGTCTTTTACTCTAAGACTAGAACACTTTCAAGTTGTTTAATGAGAAGCATCAACAGCATTGACAGCGGCGGCAAACGAGATGCAATTCTACAAGTAAGATATATTTATTGCACGTTACACAAATCGTCCGAGCGACCGCAGGGAACACGGAACCCTCCCGACCCTATCAACGTCCCTAGACCGAACAACCGAACCATTGACAGCTGCTGCTTGCTTTCGGTTTGGCGGCGAAATTCAATTGAATGAAATGAGAAATGTTTGCAGGTGCTTGAGATTTCTAGATTGTAGCATGTCTCGTGTCTCGTGCCCCTTGCCGCCTTCGATGGACCCTTAAGTTGACGGCACAAATCAAAGACGCAGACGTTTGCGGATCGCGGAACGCGGTTCGACACGAACGTAACGTGTACTGACGTAAGGGCCAGTGAATTGATCTGGCCTTTTAAATGGTCGTAATGTTAGAGGCAATAGAGTGATCATTAGATCGATTAGATGACTGATTTCCTATCGTGTTGGCAATTAACGTATGTAGCAGCCGGGCGGGATTCCATTGACGTTCCAGGAAAGGCAACACGGATGCAATCTTTGAATTCAACGCACACACACAAAGATTATAGATTTAGAGATACAAAGATACATATTCATAGAGTAAGGCAATGGACAAGAGTTCGATCGAACGACGAAATATTTGGGCCATCAATTTATTAACCGAAAAACCAAACAAAAAGAAGAAACAATTTCCTAGAAATCAGTTAAGGTCGAGGTCTCTACAAAAGATCGTACGATACAATGGTTCATCAAAACATCTTCTTCTTCTTCGTTATGAACATTTACATCTGGCAACACTCACACTTATTGCATCATGCGATTTGCAGAAAGATGCACAAAGACATTTGGCTAGCTGAAAATTGGCTCGCTTCCGCTTATAGTTTGATGACGTGCACAATTCGTGTTTTGCACTTTTCTGCTAATTAACGGCCAATGGCTTTAATAATAATGCAAATAGCACCTAAACTGGGTTGAGGGAGGGGCGGGGGAAGCGCAAAAGTGTTGCCAGCTTTCGAGAGCCGAAAAATTGCTCGTTTCTCCGATGTGAAGTAGAAAAAAAAAGCTAAAGTTAACGGTATTAAAGCAAAATTGGCAACATTGTAAAGCAATAAACGAATAAAAAAAATCAACAAAAAAAACGGCTCATTCAAAGTCAGCTAATGAACAGACAAGAGAGACAGACAAAACGTAGAGAGACATTCAGTTCGGGGAAAAGATAGTGCAGCATGCAACACTGCCAAGACCAGTCACACTCAAAAACACACACAGAAACAGATATACATAGATACAGATGGCAATGCATGCTGGCATGTGAATTTCAGGTTGTACGAATCATGAATGTGTCTGAGTCCGTTGCATATACATTTGTATATATATATATATATATATACATATATGTATGTACATAGTTAACACCCGGTGACGACGTGAGAAAATGCATGTGCCGTTTTTCATGGATCTCTCTTAACACAAGCTAGTTTCGGCTGTCATTGATAACGCGCCAGCTGAACTTCGGGCTTAGCCAGAACGAAGTCGACCTCGGCGCAGGCGCAGTTCGTGTCTGAAAATTCCCGATGAATGTGCTGCTTACGATTCCGCTGAAACCACGGGCAACAAGTTAAAGGTTTGAGGTTAGTTTTGTACAGTCATGACTTGATACTTTTCCAGCTGAACTTGAATTGACGTCCAGCAAGCAACAAAAGTGGATTTCTTTCCCTTTCGAGCTAGTACAGTACAGTACAGTATAGTACTATACATGCCTGCATACTTGTATGTAGTGATTCGTGCCTGAGATCTTTGGTTCGACGTTAAAAACACAATCTCGTTTATGAAAAGCAAGCACAATTACATTGTATGTTTCATATGTTTATTTGTATTTATGCCTGGCATGGAAAATTTTTTGTTGTTGTTTTTTGGGTCGATTCATAATGTTTGGAAAATTTTTACTGCATACTATGTGTGATAAATCGAAATGAATTCCAATTATCGCTAATTGTTAAGTCGCTAAACTAAAACTACAATAAGCACTAGCACGACTAGAAAAAAAAAATAAAATAAAAACGTCTCGCACTTCCTCATCGGCTCATTCATATTCATATGCGTATTGCATTGTCCGTTTCGGATTTGTCGCCTGTACTATTGTAATTTATCAATTAACCTATGGAGTGTGCTATGCTTACACATGAACACACACACACACACATACGCATATGTTTGTAGTTGCTTTTGTGTGTTCTCTTTCAGTGGAATCTGCTTCGCTTGCATTCTTCTTTGCGCTTATAAATGGGATTGTGTGTGCGTTTGTGTGAGTGTGTCTGGCTGTGTCTTTAGCTTACGTTTTGTTTAGTTGTGCAACATGCCGAGCGCCCAACAACAACTTGTGACCATCGCCGTAGCGTCGTCTACCACCACCGGAGAGTATCGACTCCGACTCTCGCTCAATTCAATGCTGAGATTGCATCAGCCATTTCGACTCTACACACACGGCGACATCGCAGTCGATGCGGGCAGCGATGCGTTTGCAGCGACTGAGCAGAGGCATAGCGTTAAAGCCGAGCATAAAACCATAAGCCCTTGCCCTCGCTTGTCTCGCTCTTGCTCTCGCTCGCTCGCTCTTTTACTCTCTAGCGCGATTAGTCACAGTGTCTGCATGGCAGGTGGTATTACCGAAGCGAGTTTGTGCTTTCAAAACAAAATCGCGTATACAAATTGAGCTAAGAAGAGTAAGCGAACAGCTACGTCAGCAGTGCAAACTAACAATCTTAATCTGTTTGTATTAAGCACTGCATTGATTTATGGGAATTTTTTATTCGCCGCATGCTGTAAATTCGCTGCGCAATCGGAACTACGCCTTTTGCGCTTTCAGACAACCACGCATGCAATAAAAATAAACCAATTCATAGACTTGTTCCATGTTTTTGTATGTGTAATCGGAAATAAAAACAAAATCATAGTCTGAAGATCTGATGACGTGTGTTGATGTTTTCAACTATACGTTTTTATCAACGCAAAGTTCATTAGAGCTTCAATAACAATAATGGACAAGGCGCGCATACGTACATATGTATGTATGTTTGTATGTTAAAAAGTAATAATAATAATAATAAAAAGGGGCTCGTTGCTCTACACGTACACGTTAACACACAAACACATCGAGGACAGGGCCGCTGCGCAATGGCAATCGAACGAGACAAATTCCAACACAATTAACAGTTTCTCCTAATTGACAGCATTCGTTTATCACGTACATATATATCCCATTGTTCCATAGCAGCATAATGGACGCCATTGCTTGTGTGTGTGTGTGTGTCTGTGTTTGTTTGCGTCGTAGCAGCGAAACGTCACATCACAAATTCGCCGTACTTATCGCCACACCCGCAGCCGCACTCGCCTACCCTTTACCTACTTTGGCCTTTGGGGGCTCGTCTCTCGCGCTGCCTCTGGCCAAGCATGAGCAGAGGCAGCGACGCACATACAAACATCTCTGCACACAGCGAAGAGCAGCATTTGCCTTCAAAGCTTCGGTTAGCTCTTTGAGCGCTCTCTCTAAGACTCTGTCTCTCTGTCCCTCTCGCTCGCTCTTCTACTTGATCGATGGCATGCAAATGCGGCGAATGCAATATGCAAAATTGATTGCCAAAGCGAATGCCGTTGATCTGACAGCCTTCTACCTACCAGCTCCCTCGCCCTCTCTCTCACTCACACGATGTGCCGATATCTGTGACGCATTTAAACTTCCAGACTCACGTCCGCCCTCGTAGCTTCACAGTTGCCTTCATGCAATGCACCGCTTTGATATTTCCATATGTGCATATTTCAATGCGCTTTTCGCCTTCGATTTTTCAATTTTTGCTTATGTTAATTAAATAAATTGCAATTTATTAAAAAGCGTTTTGATTTTAATTGATTTTAAATTGATTTCGTATGCGGCTTCGTTTACATGCGGTGAAACTGAAAGGCTGCGACTGCGTGACCAGCGCAACGTCCGTTGCAGCTCATAACCCTCTCTCTTTCGCTCTCTGGTTATTTCTCTGCACGTAGCCCAATTGATGCTGATATGACATTAAATGGCATGAATCACACTGTTTGCAAAGCTTGCCTTCCATATGGAATTCGCCGTGGAAGTCAAATTTCCAACCACAAAAAAAAACTGTAGTTAGTAACTTTGCAATATGTGTTTATTTGTTTTCGCATTTCCCTTTTTTTGCAGTTTAACTTGTATGCCATTCGATTTGGGACTTATTCCCAACCCTTTGGAACTTATTTATTTATGTCTTGGTTTTTGTTTATGTTTCGGTCAGATAAAAGCACATTTCGGTTAAACTTGATCGCCTGGGAGTTTGAGAGCTTAACACACAGCTTGAGAACGGAAATCTTTTAAAATGAAGAATTTGCATACATATCTGTATTATTATTGTGATGATCCAAAAAGCAAAACAAACACAAAACTGGTTCAAAGAAAACAATCCGCGTAGACTTGTTGTCGTCGCATCTCAAGGATTTAAGCCTTTAGAGATCTTTCTCAGCATCTTCAGTTCATACTTAAGATAACTCTGCCTGGATGTAAAATCTACATAAATCCACTTTAAACCACTTCTTGCGCTCTTTTCACTTTGCTTTGCTTCATTTTAACTTTTGACATAAGAAAAGTCAACAATATAAGAAATCTACATAGCTTTAATTATCTTTAAACGTAACTAGAATAGCAAGAAACTGTAAGAAATTGGTAAAGCAACAAATTCTCAAGCAAACCATTTGATAAGAGTATACAATATTCGTTGTAGCCCAAAGAGATAGACGAACAATTGGTCGTTTAGCACTATTATCGTCAAATTGATAAATTGATGATACTGCTACGTATTGGCGATAGGCCTCGAAAGTGCGAAAAGCAACGCTCCACAAATAATAGATGGATAGATATAGTTAAATAGATGGTTAGATTCAGGTGTCAGGTGCCTACAAGAATGACTCAGTCAAATTGAATTTGAACTGATAAAAAAAAACTTAAAATTACAATGAAATTAAATGAATGGGAACAAAAACAAAAAACCGCACGTCATTTTAATGATTAATTGACTATAATAAAAAGTAAGTTAGTTATAAAACTCACCTGCATAATGGTTTTTGGCTGGACACAGTAGATTTTGTCACGAGTATTATTTATTTTTTGTCACTGTTTTTTTAAACAAACTTTTGTAAAAGTGATTTTCGTATTAATAGGTTTCTTATTATTACTTGTATTTGTTACGTTTTTATTATTAGTTTTATTTTTTTTTGCGTTACGATACAGTTAACGGAGATATGCGTCTGTGGCTAGTGTTGTGGGACTTGTGGCAAAAGGCAAAAAGCATCAATGCTTTTATATACAGCCATCGTCGTCGCCATCGCCATCGCCGAATTCAACAATTGAGACTTCACTCGGTATATTAACAGTTATACGCGTCGGATGTCTTATTGGCATTTGTATTAGTATCGATGCTCGGCATTGTCGCCATCATCGTCGGCAATCGTTCCTATGTACATACTCATATGTGTATGTATTTGTGGGTGTCGGCTTTTGCTTATTGCTGTTGTTGTTGTTGTTGCTGTTGCTGCTGAGCTCCTTTTGATTGAAAAATTGAATGCAAATTTATTTGAATTAATTTTATATCACATATTTCTCATTAAAATGCGTACGCATTCATTTCTTACATTTGATCCCAATCCATAGTTTAAGGTACAGTTGCTCATTTTCGTTTAAAAACTAAGAACGATCAAGTGCGATCGTATAGTACACTAATTGCACCTTTCCCCTTGACCCCCTCAAGCCTGCACGACTCTTTGATTTGCTTGCCCTCTCATGTAACTAGATCCAGTTCCAGTTCCAGCTGAACTAGACGCTTTCAATGAACTAGGCAAAACGTCAACGACTGCAACGGAAAAGGTAAAGCTCTAACTGCAGTTGCTGTCGCAGTGGGCGTCGCTGTTACAGCGTTGCTACTGCTGCTGCTGCAGCTTTGAACAATATCGTGACAAAATGTTCTGTTTGTCCAGAAGTTAAGAATGCAAACACAGCAAACATCACGCACTCCAAACGTCTGCTTTGTGGTGATGGTTAATTTTGTGTCAGCCTTGTAGCTAAATATAGAACCAGAAGGATATTTTCATGCTTAAATAGTAAAACTATGCAAAAGTGCTTCAAAAACGAAGGAAGAAGGCCTTTTTAAAACAAATAAAAACTTAAGCATATTCTAGAAGTTTCTTTGGCATGTTATTTGCATATTGCAGCTGGTCCAAGCGGAGAGGAAGCTTAATTGATGCTGTGCCATAAATTGAAATGCACTCGCTGCGATTTGTTCAATCGGCTGCTGAGTCAGTTGAAACCGTTAAATTCAAATGAAGTTGAGGCAAGTTAAAGCTGAGTGCCCGGTGCAGGAGGAGTAGTTGAAGCAGGGGGCCCGTTTCACGCAATAGGTGACACAAGCCTGGCTAATAATTGCACAATCATCATAATGAGCTGAGCTAATCAAATGGCGTTCTTGTTTAGGTCCTTGGCTGCCTGGCAACAGCTCACCCGTTGTGCTTGCGTATCCCACTGAAACCGATGCCAACGCTCACTCCTTGAGCTGACTCCCACGCGTACGCCTTACATCCAATTTAGACACAGAAAAAAAAAAAACAAACAGTGCATATGTGTTTCTTAGCGAATAGGGCTTCATTTGAATTGTCAGCTTGTCTCCAATTTATATGTGGTGAGGGGGTTGGGGTGCAGTGTAAGCTTGACGTACACCCACACAACAGCTTCCAACTGTTAGCCAGACGCCTATCCCTACGCTTGGAGAGCAGAAGTCATCATTATTAACATCATCAGCATTGTTGGCCAATCAGTAAGCAGCATGGCGTAATTAAGCACACAGCAACAGTTCTGCTCCTTTTAATCTATTATTTGCGGCGCAGTTATCAACAAATTAGTTGATTTAATCTCATCGAAAAATGTCGACATCGTTGACCTTAAATCAATCCCTAATGTTCAACTCAACTGCTCACCTTCAAGGGACATTGCTGTTGCACATTATTGTGTGGCATAGTCTTAGGGGCAACACTTTCACCACATTATCTTAATTTTTTATCAGGACTCAACGCAAAATAATTACAGCATACTCTTAAGCTGATTTTTATTATGCAAACGTACAAAAACTAAAGCATACTTCTATGCTTGCATTTAAAACAAATTCACTTTAACTCAGTCAAATTTAATTTTTTAGAACGTAAATATGTTTGGACTTCTTTAATTGTGTTCATAAACTTAAAACAAATCACTTCATATGCGATTCAACTTGTAAGCGCTTAATGCGTTTTGAGTATAATACAAAAATTAACTGAAAACTGAAAATAGCTTTTGTTCTAATAGCTCGTGTATTAGAAAGGCGTTTTATATTTTCGACTTCTTGCTGCTGTGTCCCTCGATGCCAAGATTGCAACGCGAGGCAACATCCTGCACCGAAGTTATGCCCGTAATACTGGTGGGAGCACCGAAAGCGGATGCCGTTGATGTGCCATTACTAGGACGCTTGCGTGTCGGAGAATGGACGGGTGACTTTTGTTTCAGACATTCCACATCATTGAAGACCACTTGCGCACCACCGCCGCAGGTGGGTATCACATTGCCCTTGTACAGTTTTGTCTCTACATCGCCATCGGTGTCCGCCTCTTGGGAGACGAGGCAATACTTGTTGGCGCCATGTGCCGTAAGTTCCTTCATATCTGTTAGCTTGGTCACAGACTTACGATTCTTAAGATACGGCTGCATAATGGTGCCAAGTGGCACAGGATTGGCAGCGCGATGCTCCAGCCACTTGTCACCTGCAGAGCGCGAACGCCGATGCCGATTGTTAGCAGCAGCCAAGCCCTGAAAGCGTGCAGAATAATGTCAAGTCAAAACGAGATTCGGTGCTCAAACTCAATACATACGTGTCGTGGTGTGCCGTAAATATCTGTTCGCGTTGTTGCCGGCACGGAGGATTCAGTGCGTGCTGTGAAGCCGCCACGATCCTTTTCGCTCAGTATATTCTCGGAGCTTTGGGAACGCGGCAAACTGGGCATATCCTCCGACTGCAGTATGTTGGAGACCAAACGCAACTTTTCATCCTTAATGCGCATGCGTTCCTGCATTTTGGCGCGTTGCTCCCGTAGCTTCATATCGAATTCGCGTTTGTTCTTATCCGACTCGACGGCCAGTTTAGAGTTGTACCGCTTCTTCTGTTTCTCCTTCTCCTGTTCCTTTTGTGTTAGCATATAGTCCTGCTCGTTGAGCTTCTGTGTAAGCTCATGTATTTTCCTCTCCTGCTTGCTCACTGTATTGTTGAGCACGTCAATGGAGCTCTCGTGTATGCGCACCTTGTTCTCCAGAGCTGTGCTCCTTTCGCGCTCCTGCTTGTACACGGCCTTTATGGAAGCCAGCTCTGTGCGCAGCTGTAGATTTTCCCTGTCCATATTCATAAGCAATTGCCGAAAGTTGTCACCTACAAGGAAATTTAGTTTTACTTCAGTCAGTTAAAGATCCTAATGCACTTACTTTTAAGCTCCATGTTTGCGCGCAGCTTGCGTCGTTTTTCAATGCGCTGTTCCAAGTACTGCATAAGCTCTTGGATTTTGCACTCCGTCTCGGGACTGTCCATTGCATAGTTGGGAAAATCTGGACCCAGACTGTAGACCAGGCCCACATCCACGTCCAGCTGCTTGGCCTCTGGAATGCCCAGCTCATTTAAATTGTTAATTGCGATCTTGAACAGCTTATTGGCCTTGCGGCGACCAGGTGTTAAGCCCAGATCCGTTTTCATGGGCGTGGCACGTGCTATTTGCACCTCTTGCGTCATCTCGGCAAACTTCATCACTTGCTGTGGAGAGGAAACAATGTAAATTAAGAAACAAGAAGTAACAACAGTAATTACCATATTCTCATCATAGTCCTCCATGCGTGGATTGATGCACACAATCATTGAGACCTGACCCTCGCCATCGAAGTAGTTCTTAAACATGTGTGTGATCTTGGAGTCACGATATGGTATCTTCTTGGGAGCGCCGTTGCCAGCTGTCTGCTGATTCTCGCGCAGATACTCAAGGCACGTACGCAATGTCATCAATGAGTTGTTTATGTTGCCCGCCTCGCGAAGACGCACTCCTGTATTTTTAGTGCGCGAGGAGCGCTCACTGCCAGCCAAGTCCACCAGCGATAGTTGGCTAACGGTTATGTTGTGCTTATCCTGCACTACATGCTCGCCCTGACAATCTGTGGGCGCTTGGACGAGCCGAATATTGAACACGGAATGACTGCGACTGGACTCTGCATTGAGTATTGTGTTGCCCATGCGTTTGCGCTTTTGGCCCATTTGAAAGACCTCAAGGGCTTCTTCGACTGTCTTGACCTCCACCTCGGTGACGCCATGGACAAACATTTGATGATTGCCATCCTCGCGAATGATCTTACACTGCATTGTCCTGGATGAAAAGGATAGTGATGATAAATAAATAGGAACATTGTCTAGTGCCACGCCTTACTTTTGTATGCCTGAATCCTCGAGCAGATCATACACACTGTTGTTGTACATCTCTACATAAGTGATAAACACCGAATACATATTATCCTCATCCAGATTGGACAAAGGCGTTGGTTCCACCGAGGCCTGTGATGCTATCTCTGGATCGGAGTTGTTGCGACGAAATGCAAAGCGTCCCGCTCCAGCAAAACGTTGATTCATTTCCTGCTGCCGTTCTAGCAGTGCATCCTCCTCCGACAGTATTTCAAAACCATTCAAACGATCTGGTTTAAAGACAAACTTTTTTGCTTGATAGTCGGATATGGTGCGAAAAAGCAGATCCAAACAACGTGGCATAATACCACGATGCCTGGCATTCCCTGTCATTGTATAAGTCTTGCCGCTGCCAGTGACGCCATATGTGAAGAGCAAACTATTGCGACCACGTATGAGATTCTCAACCAGCGGTTGTGCAACCGAAGCGAACACATCCTGCTGTGTGGCATCTGGTTGGAAAACGTGCTTGAATATATACTGGATTTCACGTAAGGCGCCAGGTGTTTGCTTGTGATGCATTAACTGATCCTGCGAGTTAACCGCAATCGTCGTCGAGTTCTTGACACGCATGCATGTCAAATCACCTTCGGATTGCAATGGTCGCACTCTGCAGAACACATTCACTGGATCCTGCTGCCTGGCTGACGAGTCCTTACGCTTCTCTGTGTGCGTTTGCGTCGGCGCTGCTCGCGGAGTTTTTGGAACTCGCATCGGCGTACGGGACCTGATTTGAATAACTCGCTTCATATCTATGACACTTGTCAACACAAATCTACTTACGTTGCTTTCATTTTGTTGGTTTTTTGATTCGACCACAGATAACTAGATTATTAGTTTTATTTTTATTTTCAACACAAAATTCGTTAGCTTCAAATGCTTGCGCCCATATAGACGCCACGCTAGTGCTTCCTCTTCTTCATGAGTTTTTGCGCCTGCAGCTGAGTTCACGCGTCTCAAAATTGCGTTAAATACGCAGTGTTGCATTTTTCGATTAGTAACATTTGTTGCCTATACTGCAATGCTGCTGCTTTAAACAGTGTATAACTAAATTTATTTAGATATGCACATACAATTTATAGCAACAAAATAAGAGTTTGCTAGTAAATTACAATTTATACCAGTTGCGGCGATTGTGAATAACCGAATCGCTTATGTCACTTAACATAGATATGTTAACTAACAGAGAGTTTGAGCAGACGTTTATTTCAAATCACAATTTTGTATTGCATTTCTGCGTCAGCTGCAATCTATTTCTGATTAAACTTAAATACCGACAGCATGTTACGCATGAGAGCAGGCCCATTCCAGTGGCCAGTTAACATTAGTTTCCAGTATAGCAACGGCATAAAATCTTTCTTCATAATAAACATGGAATAACGTTCTTTGTTCTGCGCAATCGGAAACGTTTCCAGCGGCGTCAGATTGTAGTCAAACTCAGCCAGAATAACCTTGTTGTAGCCAGTTACTAACGGACATGAAGCATATCCGTCATAGACATCGGCCAGAGGCTTACCCTCCAGAGCTGCGATCATATTCCGAAAGACCACAGGCGACTGGGCAGCTAAATATGCATCAATAGAAATAAATACGTTACAACTTTAAGAATTTTTAAAACTTACCTGCTGACGCGGCTGTCTTTGAATTGGGCGAACCAGCTGAGTCGCCAATGGCAAAGACATTATTGTATTTCGTATGTTGCATGGTTGATTTGTTCACATCCACGAAACCGGTTTCGTTGATCAACTGCTTGCATTGGGTTAAAGCATCCGGAGCACTCATCGGCGGCACGGCATGCAGCATGGAGTACTGTTATAAATTCTATTAGAACTATCCACTAGTGTACAAAACTGCGACGCTACCTTCTCTTCGAAGCGCTCACTGGGATTATCCAAGTTCTCAAAAACGGCAATATCCTGTTCGGGCCTAACCTCAATGAGGTTACGGCGCGTGTTTACTGTTATATTGCGTTTCTTCACAATGGGCCACAAGGCGTCTGCATAGTGCTTAACGCCGAAAAGCACAGGCAAAGCAGTATTGTAGGTAATATTTATGTTATCACGCTTGGCCAGCTAAAACAAGGAATTGTTTAGAATACGTAAATCTTTTGATATTAAAACATACCTTGCGGAAATAGTGCTCGGCAATGTAGACAATCTTCTGCGGTGCACCTGGGCACTTAACGGGTGAGGAGGGAAATGTAAAAATGGCTTCTCCATCGACAATGTTGCGTAGACAATCGTAAACTCTATCCACATACTTGGGCGAGTAAATGGAACACACCTTGCCATTGGGTATGGAAAGAGCTGCCTCTAAGCCGGGAATCTGTGGAAGGGAGGGTGCCTTAATGACTGGAGTTTTCCTGCTTTAACGTCTACTTACTTTATTGTAGTTTAGCTGTAAGCCTGTGGCAATCAGCAACATATCATATTTAATACTGCTTCCGCCAGATGTCGTTACCGTATTGCTGTCCGGATTGAACTCAACAGCTGATTCCTGCAACCACTTGGCCTTCTTGGGCAACACCTCTGCCATGGATTTGTAGGAATGCTCCAAACGCTTCATACCACCGCCAATCAGCGTAAACATGGGCTGATAATAATGTTTCTACAAGGAATACATTTTATTTTTGGGTCAAGTGCAATCGAAATCCTTCTTGCTTACGTACATCGGCTGGCTCCAGCACAATCACCTTGTTTCGACCCAGTCGAGATGAAAGCTTGGCCGCCATGGCACAGCCACCAGCACCACCGCCAACCACTAAAACTTTGCACCTATATATAAAAGAAATTAGTAATCGATCGATTACATTTAGATAGGAAAATTTGCCAGAAAAGCTGATGACAAAGCCTAGTATACAAATGGTATACGTGTCCAATTCCCTGCTAATTGTATTTGTTTTATTAGCACAGTGCACGGTCGCTAATATAAACTATTTAGTAAAAAAAAAAAAACACCAAAACAAAAGCGTTCACATTCTCGACAGAGCACTGTGAATAGAAAACCAAATAACGAATACTTACTCGTGTTTGTCGAATAGCGATTGAGAGACCGAAATATTGCGATGCAGCAAAAGTTTGCAAAAGCGGCTTGTGGCCAGGAGTTTGGTTTGCCTTAACGCCATTAGGGACAATCAATTGTAGGTGACTAAAGAAATTGTTTGGCTTATACGATCAGTTGTTTGGCAAAGAAAATAAATAAATAGATATAGTCAAGCACGAGCTGCGATATGCGATTGGAACTTACTTCGACAACGTCTGTCTAACAACTGCTTGGCGTATTGAGAGAGAGCGCGAGAGAAAGCCAAGGTGAAGCTTTTTGCACTTTGATTATCACAACGTCAAGCTACACCCAGCATAAAAAGTTAGTACAAAACTGGTCAAACTAGTTGTAACAACTTGATATACAACAAAATAAAACTTTTTGTCGGAACAAGAAGCGGAATCCAAAAAGAATTTCTTCAATTTTATGTTAAATGTTTATGTGCATTAACCTTGAACTAACTTTTTACTGCACGTGTTGCAGCTAATGAACGAGAGAAAGCTTTGAGCGTTTAACAATAAAGCTCAATAGTCTGACAACTGTTGCGTACAATGCAGCACACAAAAATAGGTGCACCAAGCTTTTTCCATCATCAGATTAACGAATTAAAAAGCATATATATGGGATTAACAAACCACACTCATAAACTAAAGCATACATTTTAGATGAGCCAGCTGGATTATTAATAAGTTAGCTCTAAATTACCTTACTTGAGCATATGTTTGCGGTAAAGGGAAACAAATAAGAATTTTAGAATTACTGCATTTATTGTTACGATTATTATGCCATAAAGTTATTCATTAATTATTGTATAGAGTAGATTTGCATACATATGCATGTCTATAGCTGTCTCTCTGTTCGGCCCCACGCAAAACCCATCGCATAATAATTTTAACTCGATTCATTCTCTGCCTGCATTTTACATTACAAATATATATATGTTTGTATATTTATATTTATATAGCGAATATCGAATTATCGTGCTATTGGCCGACTGCGATGAGTTGTTATCATTAAAGAGGTTTTTTGTTTTGTTACAAAAATGATAAGAAACAAACAGGAAATCACATGCACATGCATATCTCTTCTTCTTTTCGTTTTTTTAATGTTTTTTTTTTGTTTTAGGTGTGTTTTAATTATTATTCCTGCGTTTATTCAGATTTATGCTTAAATTTGTAGATTAATTTCAATTACTAATAAATCAGTCTATAATTAAAATATATGTTCGCTTAATGCTTTTTGTGTGTGTATGTATGTATGTGTTTGTGTGGGTGTGTTTATGTTTTGTATGTGTGAGTGTGTGAGCTGCCCCCTCAAAAAAAAGGAAAAAGGATTATGCCACGTAATACTTAACTATCTTTATATATATACGGGCTCCATGATATTGCTAAATTTTCAATAGATCAACTTAACATATACCAAAAACATACAATTTGAACGGCGAGCTCTCACTTGGAAGAGCATTGGCAACAAAAAACACATTTAAATCAGATACGAATTCAATTACATACATATCTTAATGTATATGTTTGTTGTTGTATAATAAACAAAACAGATCGATCGAACGAAACCACATAGAGAATTAGAAACAGATACAGAAACAGACAACACAAGGATAAAATCAGATGCTTATATCGGCAAAATTAACATTTCTATGATAATTAATTTCAATTAAACAATTTAATTATACATATATATATATATAAAGCTGGAGATTTTTTTTCATATTGCTTTTCAGAGTTCATTTTATATGAAAAAAAAAGAAATTAAAATGAATATATGTATGTATGTAAGAAGTATATGCAATAATACGTATAAAGTAATGTTCATAATATAATTGAATGTATGTAACTAACTTCCGACATTCAATGCAACTAATGTGTCGCAAAAAAAAATAATTATTCGATGATCGGTAAACAAATTTTGGCTATAAAGACACGCGATTGGAAACAAAATATATAACATTAAAAAACATTTTACACCCGCGCTCACAAACTCCCATGTTAAGTGTTCGATTATGTGTGTGTGTGTGTTTTTGATTATGTGTGTTGTGTTTGTGTGTGTGTGTGTGTGCAGCTGCATTTGTTGGCAAGGCAAGCGACGATAACAATCCGTTTTTGGATTACAGATAGACGCGTCATCTCTGTCTGTGTGTGGTTGTGTTTTTATAAGTGTGTGTGTGTGAGTGAGTGTTTGGAAATCGCCTCCAGCTAGTGTAGTTCTAGCGATGCCGGCGTCTCGGCTCATTTATCGTTAGATAGAGTAGAGTGCGTCTTTTCATTCTTTCTTTTTTTTTCTTTTTGACAGGTTGCATATCGAGATGGCGCTGGTATCGGCATCTTCCTCGACACCGACCCTATGAGCACTTGACACAAGCGCCCTCCACATCAAAATCGAGTACCATGAGTTTGGTCTCCTCCGTGCCATTCCGTGAGCCCACAGCGCAAATCAGTTTTGTATCATTTGCCCTAAACGAATTCAAAAAGTTAGTACAAAATGTTATCAGTTAGGTGTGCTCAATTTAAGAACCTTATGCGCCAGACCACACCACCGGAACCACCCGAATCCAATGCCACTAGATTACGTATGAAGTCGCCCGTTTTGACGTCCCACAGTTTCACGGTGCCATCGTCAGAGCTTGTCACCACAAAGCGTGAATTAAACTGCAAACAGGTAACTGCAGACTGATGCTTGTTGGGACCTATGAGATCAGTTTAATATAAACAATTAGTTAACTATTAGAACAGCTTTGTTAGGTGGCTAGAATTACCTGAAAGCGTTTGTAGGCACTGTCCGGTTGTTATGTCCCAGACTTTGACGGTTGAGTCAGCATTGCCAGAAACAAGTATGTTTTGACGCAACTCCATGCCCGAGGTAAGGCTTTGATGACCCATCAGTGTGTGCTTGCAATTGCCCGTTTCCACATCCCAAACGCGTATCGAGGTATCCAGTGAACCAGAGACAACATGAAGGCCATCAAACTAAAATAAAAAAGTCGAAATAAATTAGCTAGTAACAGGTCACATTTTGAATTGCTTACCTGCAAGGAGTAGACGCGATTGGTGTGTCCCTGCAGCGTATGCAGACACTCTTGTCGCTCTGGATGCCAGATCTTGACCATGTAATCATAGGCACCGGAAACAATAAGCTTTCCATCATATTGCACACACCGCACGGCAGCCAGATGTCCGACCAGCACATGCAGACAGCTGCCCAGCTCAATGTCCCAAACACGCAGTGTCGCATCTCGCGAACCGCTTACCACTCTGAAAAAGAAAAGATATATAACAACTGGCACGTGACTGATAATCTAAACATGACTTACTTGTTACCGTGCAGATGCATGCAGCGCACTGTGGACGTGTGTCCTTGCAGCGTGTGGACACAACTGCCGCTATCCATATCCCATACCTTGAGCGTGCGATCTGTGCTGCCAGAGATAATGATATTGCCGGACATTTGGGAGGACCACACACCACCTGTATGACCCACCAATGTGCGTAGACACTAAAGAGTGTACAATATCAAAAGATTAGTTTACACTAAACGAAAATTATAAATGTTTTCTTTGTACCTTGCCATTGACAGCGGACCACACTTTGAGCGTATTATCATCGGAGCCGGAAACGATGCGATTGCCAGAGAACTGCAGGCATGTGATGACATGGTCATCATGGCCCTTGAGTACCTTTGGCTTACGCACCGGCCGCGAGCGCCAGTTCATCTCGATGATGTGTTGTCGCATATAAGCTGCCTTCCATGGGGATGCAATAGGCGGCATATTGCCATCGCGTCCCCGCTTAGGACGATCGGTGCGTGGTTCAGTTAGGATCATTGCCTTGCGGCATTTCTCCTTCCACAGCAGATTGTCGTCGCATAGGAAACGCCAGCTGCGACACGTTTGGGCGGCACGCAACAGATCCTTCGGTTCCAGATAGGACAGCACGAACAAAGCCAGCTCCCGAGGCAATAGGGAGATGAAGTCACGCTGGAATTGTGGCTCGATGACCTTCATCATATGGCGCACCTGTGATGGATCACAATGGTCGATGAGTCGATCGACAGCCACGAGGCGTTCAGCATGTGACCAACGCTGGAATTGCGCCAACCATTGCGGCAATTCGGGCGGCGGATTGTCACGCGTCGGCATTAAAGACCGCGGGGTACGCCGTCCCACTGCTGGTGAGCTGCCCAATGCTGTGCTAGCGGCCGCTGTAGACGATGGCGTAATCGAGTGCAGCATGGAAGAAGTGGAGTTAGACGATCGCGGAGTCGACGCAAAGTCATAAGCAATACGCTTGCGGCAGTTGACACTGGAGCTGCCATGACTGCTGCCACCATCACCACCCAACACATACTCATTATCCAGGTAACGGCTATCGTGGTACTTTCGCTTGCGCTGTTGATTGGTGATGTCGATTTGTTGAAAGGCGCAATGTTCATCAGTCGTTGAGAACGCATGATAGTTGTCCATGCCGTCCATAGAGTAAGCTTCGGTTAGGCTGCCACAGCTGCCGCTGCGACTGCCCTCAAGCATGCTGTTCTGGCATGTGCAAACCTCCTCCAAATCCGAACAGTTGTTCTCTTCATCGCAATTGCCCCAGGGCTCATCTGTACTAAAATCGCCTGGCTCCACCACACCCCCGGCATTACCGCTGTCGCCATTGTTGCTGTTCTCCTCAACGACCACTTCCAGGACGACGGGATCGTTAGAGGCACGTCGTGTCGCCTCTCCTCGTCGACTGCGAGTACGAACGCTTCCAACAGATCCACCACCAGCAACGCCGTTACCGGCAGTCAATCCACTGCGTGCTAGGAAACGCTCCTGCGTCTGCGCGCTGGCATTCACCTGCCTTGTGTTAGGTCTCGATGTGGCCGCTGCATAATGACAGCGTGCGGACGAAGTTGTGAAAGTTGCTGACGTTGATGGCTGGGCATCCACATCGAATGAACCGGACCCGGCAGCAGTACTCGCACTGGCGCTGGCCGCACAAGCCACAGCAGCCGTTGTGCGGCTGCAGCCACCATCCTGACTGGTCTGCGAACCCACGGAACTGAAGGATGTGGCCAGTGGTGCAGCCGCTTGCGCTGCATCCTTGTCTATCTGTGGATTATTCGAGTTGGTATTCGTGAATACATCTGTGCGATTGTTTGTAAAATTGGACGCATTGTTGTTGCTGCAGCTGATGGCGGTGGGCTTCACAATTAGCACAATAGGCAGTTTGGAATTGTTGGTGCTGTTGTTGTTGGAACTGTCTCTGTCTCTGTTTGGTGGATAACCCGGTGGCGGCGGGGGAGGCGGTGCTGTGGCACTGGCTAGCGATGAGCCTAAATTGAGTTTGGCAGTGGACTTGCTCAATCGACTATTTGTGTACTTTCTGCTGCTTGTCGGCGTCGTCGACAGATCCTTATACGTGCACTAAAAAGAGAGACAAACAGTTTAAAATACGTCCACCTATTTAGTTCATGCTGAGAAATTCTTGAATTACCTTACTATCTGAGGAGAAAGCGCGCCCTTGGCTGCTGCTTGGCCAATCATCGCTGCTGCCACCAGCAGCAGCTGGTGCTGTTATTACTCCTCCTGCTTCACCGGCTGCTGCTGCTGCACGATTTATCAGACTTAGATTGAGGCGATTCTTGTTCATCAGCGAACTGTTGCCGATTATAATGCCGCCGGTAAGTCGCTGTTCTATCTCAAAGTCGCGACGCTCTATATAGTCAATATCTGCGTTGGATAGGGATTGTGAATTGGCGTTGGTGTTGCTGGAACTTGAGCCGGCGCTGGCACTGGCCGTAATGCTCATTTGCTTAAGCCGCACGGACATCTGTCTGTCGTGCAGCGAGCTGGACGCAACATCAACCGGTCCCTGTTCTGGTTCAGACTTAACTACTCTGTTAGCTGCCTGATCCTCGACAGAAGCCTCCGCCTCAAACTCATCGCTGAGACGTTTTGGCTTACCAGCAAGCAGCTCAGATTGGGCAGCGTTGCCAACAATGGCATGAGTATGTGAAAGTGCCTCCTCCACAACGGGCGTCTCCAAGAATATTTTGGAGCCGTCGGCCGCCGTAATAATGCCATCGGCACTGGCGCAATCACCGCCATCCAATTGTGATTTATGTGGACAGTCTAGGGGCATAGATTGTCCACCGTCCACGGCATCAACATCGTCCTCGTCGTCCTCATTGACAATTTCCTCCTCATCGAAGTCATCGTCATCGTTTATAAGGCAAACAACAGGCGGCTCATCGGTATCATTATCATGATCATTGTAGAAAACGTTATTTATTGAGCTGACACTGTGATCCTCGGAGGCAGCACTTCGCGCACGACCATTAAGCGTATCGGAAGAGGAGCTATCGTCGACGGGCACAACAACATTATCACCCACATCACTGGAGGCAGCTGCTCCAGTGCTAGCGGGCAAAGAATTGGATGAGCTAATCTCATAAGTCTCCAGCACGCCCGTTTCATTGCTGGACTCATCATCATCCAGCACTACGGCAAAGCCATGTTGCGAATTCGAAGAGACACAGTCCTCCACGTCTTCCCTCAATTTGGACATAGATCCTATTCGTTTAACTCTCACGCTCGGTGTTGTGCCTACAATGGATATCGGATCTTGGCTAGTGCTTGGCTTTGGCTGAGTTGGTGGTAGTTGAGGTGTTTGCGGCTTCTCTTCGCACCCAGTGCTGTTTGTGCTGCTATACTCCCCGGCACTTTCACAATTTATGCTAGCAACTGAACATCCTTTTTCCATAATACTATCACTAAGTGCTGTAGAAAATTAATATCTTCGTACACTGCTGCTTGCTGCTTGCTGCTTGCTCACCTGCAAAGTTGGAAAATAAACAATTGAAAATCTTGTTGTTATAACATGCAACGGCTACACAGATCAAACGATATATATTTAAACAAATAATAGTTAAAAATATTATACTTTTATGTATTCGAAACAAATAAACTATCGTTTTTTTTTTTAAATAAATCTTTTCTTTGAGATTTGGGAAAACACATCAAGGACCTTACACAATTGTAACACTTTCATCGTAAGAGTATCAACATTAAGGTTTAACTTACATAAAGTGCACTTTTTTAAACAAACTAGTTGTAAACTATCCTTTATCCCCGAACTAAGTGCGCAGGGAAAAAAAACGAGCCGCTCTTAAGCTGTGACAGAGACGATCTGTACAAAATTCCCACGCAACACGAAGCAGAGACAAAGAGGCAAACGGCAAAAGTAATAAGCACGATGAGATCGTGTGCAGGCAGTTTTCAGTTGTCTCTGTTTCTGTCTCTCTCACGTTCGAAAGATGATGAGACTGAAACTGAGAATTGCAAAAAAAAAAAATCTAAATCAAAAGAAAAGAAAAGCAATGGGAAAAATGTTTGTAAGGCAGCAGCCGTCTTCGTCCCAGCAATCAAAAACTCGCCGAAGGAAATCACAAAAGTGCACCGGCGGAAGAAGCTAAAACGGCGCGAAGTAGAATGGGCAAAGAAGATGAAACGGGTATTACAACAACACACACAAGCGCACAACACATTCCCACACACACACACACATGCTTACACGAACATATTTTAACACATACACAGGCAGAAAGATCAGTAGCCCAGGCAGAAAAGGTAAAGGCATGCGATGACAAGAGCAAAAGTAACGGACGGAAGAAGAAGCAATAAAGATACACACCACCAACAACAGCAGCAACAGAAACAACAACAACAACGATAACGTACACCTTGCAATTTAAGCCGCTATCTGTATGCGCTCTCTGATCTTTCTCTCTCTTTTTCTCCCCCATCAAAGTCGACAGCTTCAACATCCACTCGTATACTCTTCCTCTCTCTCTTATGCCTGCTGTGTCCCACAGCATCAATTTAACGCACACTAGTACACACACTTTTACACAAACACGCAGCCAGACAAAAAAGGGATCACAGCAGGCCGCGGGCTGCATTCGCAGTCGAACAATAAAGACCGATCGCATAGGAATTTTCTCCATACACACACACACACACACAGGCAACCCTATGTGTATGTATTTGTAGATCCTGTGTTGCATCACTGGTAAAACAGATCAGATGTGCATGGGAATGTAGCTACGCTCTACGCAGTGTGAACCCTCACCTCTCCCCTCTTTCAATGGCTGTTGACCTCCTCTGACGGTTTAAGGGTCTGCCTGCGTCTTGCTTCAATTTTTGTCCGCTTTCACACGACATTCGTGTTACCTGTGCTGCGACCACAATGCGCACAGGACTAAAACGAGACCCTTACACGTTTTGCTTTTTAAACCATTAACGTCGTCTACATGACTCTAAAACGTTTTTTAAACGGCCATGAAGTTTTGCCAAATATTTATACTTAACAAACGTACGAAAAAGTTAATGAAATTAACTAAATTGTGCTGGCCCTAACCCCACTTTTCTGCACCTGCATTAAGCGAGAGCTAGCCCCATAATTCGTGGAGCAAACAACAAAAGAAAAATGTGAACATTGTTGTACACACAGACACACCAACACACATAAACGACTACGTCGGATGTCGTATGCATACACACACGTACACACACACAAGCAGAACAAATGTCACGACATGCATGAGAAAATGAGTTTACTTTACCCCTAAATAGCTTTATTTTACACTTTATACAACAGACTTTATATA
Organism: Scaptomyza caliginosa; assembly: GCA_035044725.1. NCBI lineage: Eukaryota > Metazoa > Arthropoda > Insecta > Diptera > Drosophilidae > Scaptomyza > Scaptomyza caliginosa. The sequence goes on along the minus strand of JAWNNR010000047.1, from coordinate 610,150 downwards.
TTTGATGATCACTTAAAGTTTGCAATTTCAATTAAGACCAATTGTTTAACTATTTCATCCTTTTTACACTTTTTGCGTTTAGTTCACGCACACACACACACTTGAAAAGCATTTGCCACTGAGCACACTTTAAATCGAATTTAGCACGTACGTTTCTCTACCGTTTTCTTAAATGTGTCATCAGTGTTCCAATGTTAATGATTTGTTCAACCGATTAAGTATTTATCTGATAACAAAAACAAAAATTCTTAAATTCAGACAGAAAAATAACTAAATGACTTGAGCTGCGCTGCCACTGAATGTTAGCAGCTCCAAAGTATCGGGCCAAAGCATCGATTCACTGCTGGCATTGCAGAAGTATCGATGCTAGCAGCAGCTGCATATTTCGATAGCTTCAAAACATGTTATTCGATAATCATTGTATTCCGGCATTGATTTTATTTTCGCCTTATCGTTATTGAAAATTTTTAATAATTATGTGTAAAATGCAAATGGGACTGTGGAAAAATCCAATAAGACAAACAAAACTGCATATGGAAATGCATTAAAATAACTGACTAACCCTGGTTAACCCTTCATCGATACACTGGCCTGCCCGCAATCGATTGCTTGTGTTTAAATCAAAATAGAAGAACAACTATTTGAGCATAGCTGCTAAGATGTCAACAACTGTGGCGTCTGAGGGTCTCGGAGACTTTGTGTCCCATTACCTTGAAAAAGGCATAGTACTTATTATCGCTGACCTGCTGAGCTTAATAACTGTCTCATCCTGCCTGGTGATAAAAGTACCACAAATAAACACAATTCGAGCAAATGAATCGTCAAAAGGTGAGCGCCCACAACCTTTTTTCTGTACTCCCACATTAACCATCCTCCTTTTATCCTAAAGGCATCAGCGTGTTTGGGTTATGTCTGGAGCTGTTCAGCTATACTGTGATGATGTCGTACAACTATACATCCGGCTACGATTTTCTCTCCTACATGGAATATCCGGTTCTGCTGCTGCAGGAATATGTGCTTATCTATTATGTTTTTAAATATCAGGATATGCTGGGAAAGCGCACACAAATTTTTGCAATATTCTATGTAACCACAGCGACGCTTACCTATCTCAAGATATTCCCCATAATCATTCTTACGTTTCTGGTGGTGAGTTCTAACCAATATCGCTATCTAAGTATAAATTTGTATTGATTAGAACTGATTGGAATGGTAAAAAAAAAAGATAACGTATATTTCTGTGTGTTTAAATTAGCTGAAACAAGCTTTTTAACTTTATAATTAATTAAACTCGTTTTTCTTGATGAAGCTGAGGCTCTGAACTTGCCATCATTGGCCCAAGGTCACTTAAATTTGTTATACTATAATATTTGCGATGCTTCTATTTATACAAATATATTTTGGTCTCGTGCTGACCAATTGTCTTAATAGCCGTTTGTGCGTTTGTGTTAATAATGAAAATGTTTGTTTACAGTGGTCACTCACTAAGCAGCACCGCCATACTTATTAATATAATATATTACCTTTGAATTATTTAACAGCCTTTTTGCACACCGATTGGAGCGACTAGTAAAGTCCTACAGCTCCTAGCCATATTGCGCACAAAGGATGCCAGCTCAGTTAGCCGCACAACCTGGGCACTTTCCGCATTCACCAACATGAGTAAGTATACTTGATTAGATATATCTTTACATAACTAACTTTATATCTTTGCTGTAGCCCGCATCTATACCGTTTATGTGCAATCGCATGATGTGATGCTGCTCACCAATTTTCTGATTTCCACGTTCCTTAGCTCAGCTGTCTTCACGGCGGCATGCGTTTACAAGAAGAAGGTTAAGAAGGCTTAAGAGCCAACCAGATGAACAATGGACAAAAATACTCAATAGGACACCTATAATTACTCATATTTTGCTCTATTATGTAAATTTAAATGCTATATATAAATTGAATGAAATTTCATTGGCATTTGTTGTTAATAGCTGTATATAGTGCTTGCCGCTTTTAAACTAGCTCTCTGCGTAGTAAGCCACGGCTAGAGCGCCCAGTGCCGCAAGTAGCGCCACAGCATAGATGGCCCAACGTTTCCAGTCGATTTGGGATTTAGTCGTTTGCACATCAATCACTTTGCGTTCCTTGGGCTTACGCTTGCCAAACTTTTGCTCAAACTTCTCTAGCTCCAGACGATTCTTTTCTTCCTCCTGTCGCAAACGGCGCTCCAATTGTTGCTGTTCCGTGGCTTCAGCTTTGACGCGTTCAGCTTGGCAGTTGCCATCGCATTCCAACGACGTTTGACCTGCTCGATGCTTGTCGCAGGCTATCTCCAACTTGAGGCGCTTGCAAACACAATAAATTCGCACTTTTTTGCGACACATCTCGGGATTAGGACATGGACCGGGATGACAGATGGTCAGGCAGCGATGTCCGCAAGCAAACTAGAATATGAAATTTGCAGTTAATTTAATGCCACGAGTGATATAACAAATAATACTTACATTCTTTAAACAACGATTACCACAGCTGCACAGCTTTTGTTGGCGCTCCAGGATAACCTGCCCTGATCCCTCTTGGTTAAAGAACTCGCTGCACTTGTAAATGACCTGATTGAGGCCACAATGACACTTGTTTTTGATCACAAAACTGCATGGTGTACAAGGAGGTGGATGACAGCCTTTGGCACAGGCATGTGTGCAGCCTGCAGGTCGAGCAATAGCGCATCCCTGCTCGCAATTAGCGCAGCCTACTTGCTGTTGCATATCCATGAGATTGGGCACTGCGTGACAGAACAACGCACACTTGTGATTGCCACACTTTAACTGCCGTCCACATTTGCGTGCGCAGGACGATGGTTTGGAGTTCCAGCACGGCCAGGTGGCGACCTCATGACCACCTATACAGGTGACGCTAACACCCTCCTCGCAACGCGGATGCGGCTGTGCACGATATTCATACTGAAAGATAGACAAAAGCAATTAGCAATGGTACCGATAAGGCAATAAATTTAAAGCTTACTTTATTGGCATGCGGACGCAGTGCATCTGCTGTCTTAGGCACACGTATAGCTGCATGGCAGCGCACCTTGCAGATGTGTCCACAGCCGCTAGTGTCATTGGGTAACCCACATGGTTGTGCACATGGCGGGCATTCACCTTTGTGGCAGCGATGCTTGATAGCATGATGACACGTGGCCGAGATACTAAAGAATAGGTAAACATTATTACGCTTTTACTAATTTAGTTAGTTAACTACCAAACTAACCGACAGAGCTCCTGACAGGCAATGCGTGCACTCTTCTCCCTGCCACAAGGAACGCTGCGTCGCGTCTTGCCACAACGACAGTTGACTTGCGACTCTAACTTGCACGGATAACAGGGTCCATTGTGGCACACACTCTGACACTTGTGCTTGTTGCAGCTCAACTGCTTGCCGCAGATCTTCTCGCAAGGCGGACATTGATCGCCACAGCACTAAAATACAGATTCAATTGAGTATTCAACTAAAGTTGATTTAAGAATATGAATTACCTTGCGATTGCAGGCATGTTTGTTGCAGTCACGCATCAGCTTGCATTTGGTTTCGCAGGTAAAATCCTTGGAGCAGGGTAGCTCCTTTTCATGCAGCCCACAACGGCACTTCTTCTTGGTGCGCACCAGGCACTAAGGCAACAAGAAGTTAATATTTGCAATCAAACAGAGCTCTATTGCTAAGCTTACCAGATTGCAGGGACCGCGATGGCAGCGTTGCGCACAGCTATGCTGGCCACACGACAAGAGCTTCTGGCAGGTGTCGCCACAGGTTTCCAGTACTTCGCTGCATCTGCCAGTTTTGATCTGTTAAGGGTTTTAATAGTTATAATAGGCAATAAACATATGCAACATTGCTTACGCTCTTGCCGCACGGGCAACTGCGAACACCCAAAGGACATTCGCCGCCACAGGGACCAGCATGGCACACCTTATCGCAGCTATGCAGGCCACAATCAAATAGAGCACCACAAACCTACAAACAAGTTCAAGTTTCTGTTATTATTGATCTCTTATCAACCACAACTGTTTACATACATTTTTACACTTCCATTTTGGGTCCGCACAGTTTACAACTTTTTGCTCACGTTTGCATTCGCAGAACTGGGAGCTCTTGCTGCTGCACGGCGGACACTGGCCAGGACGATGGCATCTTTGGTTGCATTTATGCTTGCCACAGGACAGTAAAGATTGACACTGTTATAAAGAAAGTTATTAAAGTCTGTCTCTCGGCTTAGATTTATGTGATCTACCCACCGTTTGCTGGCACTGCCAATTTTTGTCGATACAGCGTACTGAGCGTGGCGGGGATTTGCCACACAGACAGGAACTATGCGCCAGTTGAGCGCATGGAGGACACGGACCCGGATGACAAAGTAGCTTGCAATCGTGGCCACATTTAGGCTGCAGAAGTTTGCCGCAGATCTCGCCGCAGGAATGAGGCACCAGAAAAGGTTGAGCCTGTGGATTCACCTCCTTGCCGCAGAAACACTCATATTGTGTGGGCCGATCAGAGGGCTGATAGTCTGTGCGGCACTGCGGACAGCACCAGTGCAACGATTTTGGGCGCTTTGGTGGCACAAATTCGCCCAAATGATTATAGTGTCCCTGGCTGCTATTTTGCTGCTCTGCCTTGACTTTCATTTGCATGACACTGTCATTGGCCCAGCGCTGGATGCACTTGAGATGGAAGAAACAGTAGCATGACTTGCATGACCAAATGCCCTCAACACGTCGAATGCTGCCAATACAAATTAGACAGGTTGCCGCACCCGAATGAAGAGTGTTTTCCAAGAAAGTTGCTGTACGATTTGCATTGTTTGTGGTATGCGAGTTATCCGGCAAGGATTTATAATGCTTGTATAGGAGATCTGAAAAACGGCAAAGTCAGAAACGAGGACACGTCACAAATATATTTTAATAGATTAATTACCTAGTATATGTTTTTCGTCAAGTTCGCCCTCATCTTCCGAGCTTGATGCATAGGCATCCACAAGTTTCTTTGCAGCTGCCAAATTCTTTGCCTGCGCTTTATTGAACTTTTCCATATTCGCCGGTAAAAAAAAAACTGCACTAAACACTGAAACCACGGTTAATACACTGACCCCAGAGATTCAATTGGACTCAATTGAAGCGAACTTAACTAAAAAGTTCCGTGTTCTTTTAATTATCGTTGGCGACAGTGCTGTACAACGTTTTTCGTAAGTCATTTTATTTAATGTGTTTTGGTAAAATCATTCTCTCCTTGCTTTATATGCCACATTTCAAAGCATTATAAAATACATATCCGTAAATTTATTGGGGCTTTAGTCTTTCGTTCTCATATATCATCGACAGCAAAAGACGTTTTGAACATAAACATCACGCGCTCATCTCTAAAAATAAAAAAAACTCAGAAGTACTAGTTCATATTGGGATTACGACTGTGTTGCCCTAACTTTCACAAAACAAGAGACTCATCTTTTCAGACGTAAACGTAAAAAAAGCACACATTAACAAGATGAGTTTTCTTAGTTATATATTTGGGCCGAAATTGTACATGGAGTACAAAGGTGTACCCGAGCCGCAGGTAAGCCGTATATTAAACATTGAGAAGTGTAACTGTGATCCCTTTTTTATTACAGCGAAAAATCTATGAGCCCGGCGCAGTCGAAAAGTTTGGTGAACAAATACTATCAACGGTGGGTGTGTGTGTGTGGCTGGCTATGCGTGTGTGCAATAGCGGTTTGAGGGGCACTTTGTAAATAATGTCAACAAAATTTATTGATTTACGCATTTGTTACAGCTGTCTGTGGTATGGTCTGTAAGCTATTACACGTCACCATTAATCTTCACATTCCTCTATCGTCGAGGCTACTTTGTGGCGGATTCGATACCCACGTTGGCCAAGTTCACGACGAGCGTTGGACTCATAGTCATAATATCGCTTTTTATGCGTGGCGTTGGTCGTCGCCAATCACGTACTTATACTAACATGATAAATGCACTGATGCAGGCCAAGACCAACAAATCTTCGGATGCACTGCGTCGCTTTGACATTGAATTCTCTGCATGGCCAGTTGATTTCGATGTCAAAGCCTTGACTGGGTGAGTGGCGCGGCCTAAATTTAAAATTGAACCAATATAAGAGAAACCTTCACTCCACAGTGATGCCAAGAAGACACCACATACTGTCGGTCGTCGTGAGAGGTGGAGCTTGGCGGCGTTGCCTTGTGAGATAATCGCCTATGTGGCCATTAACACCTTTGGACTGTCAATGATTTATCCCGGCTCTGTGAAGCTGCTGCAAAAGTTCATGAGTATGCATATATACTTGCAATACAACTAATGTATTCTTTTAATCTATCTGTAATGTACTTGCAGGACCAGCACTGATCTCAGGCCGCGCCAAATTAATTGAAGACGACAATGGCATACGCTATAAGGTGAAAACAATTGACTCAAACGAAATCGATACGCTTTTTATTGATAATCGCAACGACAACGTTGGCAATGGAAAGACTCTGGTCATTTGCTCAGAAGGCAATGCTGGCTTCTATGAGGTTGGCATAATGGGCACACCGATTGCCTTAAAATACTCGGTGCTGGGGTGGAATCATCCAGGTTTTGCTGGCAGCACAGGCCAGCCAAAGCCGGAACAGGATAAAAATGCAATCGATGCTGTTGTTAGTTTTGCACACTATCAACTGGGTTTTGCCATTGAGGATATAATACTTTATGGCTGGAGCATTGGAGGATTTAGCACCTTGTGGGCAGCCTCTGCATATCCAGAAGTCAAGGGAGTGGTAAATAGATTCATAAGATTGTGGTGTTCTTGTACGTTAACCTTAAACTTTTTCTAGATTTTGGATGCCACTTTTGATGATGTTCTTTACTTGGCCACGCCCCGTATGCCCGAGGCTTTTGGAGGAATTGTGCGAGTTGCTATACGCAAATACTGCAATCTAAACAATGCCGAATTGGCAATGAAATACAATGGACCAATTTTGTTCATACGCCGCACTGAAGATGAGATAATAGCCGAGTGAGTTTTCCCATCTATTTTCATTGACCCAACAACTTGAACAATTTAAATAATATTTTTCAGAGACAATCGAATTGATACGAATCGTGGAAACTATTTAACGCTTTCCGTGTTGAAGTATCGCTATCCCAACCTGTTTAGTTCATCACAGTTGTCGCGTGTAAAGGGATTGCTGTCGAAACCGTTGGAATCCTATAGTTACACCGTTGCCGAGGAGAAACTGTGCATGTCGCGCCTTATCACATATGCCTCCGATGAAGGTAAATCGTATCCCATGCTGATTGGCGCCGATTATAACGAAGAAACGCGCACCCAAATGGCTGTGTTTTTGGTAAGTCTCGCTATTGAATATATTCACACATATACAAAAATGTAATTACATATCTCGTTTATTTACTTTTGCAGTTGCGCAAGCATTTACGTGATTATAACTCAACGCATTGCACACTGCTGCCGGGAGAGTTCTTTAGCATTCCCTGGGATATACCCATTGAACATGGATTTGTATTTACTTAAGCGGCCATTTTTTTGGCAGTCACAAAACGTTGGTAGTCGAGAATTGGAGGGGAATTTTTATGTTAAGATTTAGTGAAAATGGTTAAAGTCCTTTTTGCATTTTAACTTCTTAATTAAATTATTACTTGGTCAAGCTGTTGTAAAATACAATAACTGGTGTAAAATCGTCTTATACAAATACATATACAAAAATGAAATAAATGTCGCAAACCAATCACAGTCATAGATAGCAATTAGCCCAATAAACGGGATCGTTGGTGACAAATGTCTATTTCACTAAGATTTATATTGCTATTGTTAATAAAATTTTACAGCTGATGAACAGGTTCAACAAATAATTCCTATGAGTTCTTTTTAGAGCCGCCAAAGCCGGAGAAACCCATTATTGCTGCCATATCGTCAGGTAGTCCAGGATTAAAGTCTTTGCTGTCCTCGGCCTTTCGTTTACGCTCCTTTTTCTTCTCCTTTCTGTGCTCTTTATACCGATCCTCTTCTTCTTTCGCTTCGCGCAACTTTTTATCCAGTTCGTAGTCTTTTTGCTTCTCTGCCATTTTTTGCTTGTTTTGATTGAAGCGATCCTTCACCTGGTCAACGGTGCTGCGTTCCACTTTCATGGACATGCCAAGATTGCGCTGATGTTTCTTGCCATTTATGTGGTCCAGAAAGTTTATGGAGTCTTTGACAACACAGTCGCATACATTGCAATAGTAGCCACCGGATTGTGAGGTAGGTGTATTTTTGTTTATAACAACGCTTTTGCCTAGTTTACTGTCAAGGTCAACCTTGTAGTCGCGCCGCTTTAAGTTTTCCCGCTGCACAGGCTCTGTGGAATGTAATATGTATTAACAAGTGGATTCAATGAAAGCTGCATTCGGTACCTTCGTCTTTGGGATTCGCATTGTTAAGCAGACGCTCCTGGGCCAACTTTTGGTACTCGTTCTTGTCCCATTTTCTGCGGTGGTCATCCGGTCGCATCGTCATTTTGGCCAAATTTGTATTTGTTCACGCTAATTATCCAAAAACGTAAGGTTTTTATATATATATTTTTATTACTACTAAAGAATGTTGTTATACTAAGCTATCGATAACTTAAAGACACAGAGTTGCATCGATGTTGGGCGGGTGAGTTGATTATGATTTTCGATAGATTAGCCAGCAAAGAGTGCATAAGTGTGATCGTCTCTTTTAAAACTGCATTCCTGCATTTCTATATCCTTCGGAGTTGTATTATCCAGCGTAGACTGATCAGATTCGTTAGATATTTTATCTATCTCCTCGCAATTCTTTGGTGGTATTTTTGTATGTGTCCTGCGGAAAACATTATAGAAAGTATATTTAAGCTTATGGTATACTATGATAAAAACTACGTTTTGTGTCTAGCCAAATTATCTTTGCGGGTAAAGGTACTATCGCACTCATCGCATTCGTAACAATTCGTGTGGGAAAATTTATGTCGAGAAAAAGTTGACTTCAGATTAAAAATCTTGCCACAGCCTTCCTCGGGGCACATGTACAATAATAGCGAGCTGCTGTGACATAGCCTATTAGAAAATAAACCAAATGTGAGCTGATAAAGTAAGAAACAATTGTTAAACGTACTGCAAATGTCGATCCAATGAATCTTTGCGAGAAAAGTATTTGTCGCATTGGCTACAATTGTGGTTAGTATTTAAAAGTGGTTGATGTGTGGCTAAGTGGCGTTTTAGAGTCCACCTCGTATTAAATGTCCTGCCACATCCCTCTTCTGTGCAAACAAATTCTTTATAACTCCAGTTTATCATCTGCAAAAAAAGTTTAAACCAGCTCAAGACGATGGTGATAAGTTATCGATAAAATATGCAGCTTACTTTACACTTGCACAAACAACATAATTTTCCGAAATGCAACTAAACGCAACTACGTATTTACGCTTTTGTTGTATGCAAAACACCAATTAATTGTTTTCAAATGCTTGAAGCCTGTGTATAATATTTATAATAAAATTTACAAGCTCTTAGCACCGCAGCCTCGACTTACACCACATCCTCCTGCTATAAACTACTGCTAGGTATCGAGTAAAAACCCAATTCCACCTTAAGTATCGATAATTGCGAAACAACTCCTATCGTTGTGCTATTGATTTTTCGATGCAAGTATCAGGTATAACTAAAAGAAAATATCACAATAAGTTACAATACATTAAAAAACAAGTAATATTTAAGATAAAAAGTGGTTTATAAAAAAAAATCGCAAAAATGGGTGCTGCGTTCTTTCCGATATTGTTTTTCACTGCTGTCTGGGGTGCTGTTGGCATAGGTATGCCAATTATGACACCGAAGGGACCCCATCAGAACTTAATACGCTGCATCCTGATGTTAACTGCGGCGTGCTGTTGGCTCTTTTGGCTCTGCTGCTACATGGCACAAATGAATCCGCTGATTGGACCGAAACTTAAACGCCACGCCATTGCCATGATTGCAAAGTCATGGGACAATAAACTTGTAGAGGGTTAAGATGTACTACGTACCTACAGACATTCCAATATATCCGTGTGTTGTTCAAAAAACTATGTTATTTCAATAAATTAATAAACTTATTAACTTAAGTACTTGAATTGTTAATTTTAACAGATAAATCAATGCTAATCTTTAAAATTTGAAGTTAGCGCTGCTGATCGTTGAACTGGACTGCCAACTTGATCGAAATTGAGCAAAGAGAAAGAGTGTGAGAGTGAGAGAAATGAAATAGCGCCTGCGCAACGGTTTTGGCTCTCTTGATAGCGCACCGGGCTCAATGTTAACTCTCTTACACATAGAGCGTCTTGAGTTTGAAATTCCTATTGGATTCAGTTTTCTTTTAGCTGCGGGCGCGACAAGTTGGCTTTGAAAATGTTTCTCCTGTTTCTGTGAACAGTGTTAATCGTAAAAATCTGAACCATTTAGAAAAGAAAGATATTCTGTGCGAAAAATATTACAAAGATTAAGAAATAAATTCTTTTTATGAAACTATTGTGTTAGATTTGAAAAAGATTTATATCCAATGGAATCATATTTCTGGACTACACTTGGACTATAGCAAAAAATAAAAGAAGAAGAAAAACAAATTTGTGGTAAGCAAACAGCGAAATAAAGATGTTTTATATTTCCATATACACTTTTGCATTTCGCTGAGGTTCCTCTGCGGTATAGTTAGTCGCTACGTGACCATAAACTAGTTAGAGACATGCATTAAAACTAGAAAAAGTGGTCGCACTTAAAGCATTGAAGGTACAAAACTGGTTACATTACTCCCAACCCAACGCAAAAGAAGAAGTAAAGTATTAAGAGCAATAAAAAAAAAAAGATAAAGCCCAAGCAGCAATAATCGCACAGAAAGCCAAGAAATTATGAATGTTGAAATGAAAAATGGCAATAAAAAAATGAAGAAAATTAGAAAACAGCTTATGATCAGCTTAGAAAAGGGCGATGAAGCGAGTTAAAGAACAGCTAACTGTGGCATTCTGAACTTGTGAACAAGTTTCTACACTAGATAGATCAAAAGGCACAGATATGCAGATATCAACTAGGACATTAAAGCTAATGGCATCATATACTCAAAGCGAAGAGCTTGCCTAGACAGTGAAACAAAGCAATTGGCCAAGAACAGGTGATCGGGATTGTGTTGGTTGGCAAAGAAGAAGACAATGGCTATCAGCAACTACTAAAGCTTGGCAAAAAAAGAACGTTTGCCAACAATGTTCTTTCTTTGGTGCTGGTTTTTTATATGTTGCTGCTAACCGTGCACAATTACCACATTTATGAACTGGGCCAGTTGACAGCGTGCAGAACCGTTGCACACAGACAGAGAGAAAGAGAGAGAGAGAGAGAGAGAGAGAACAACTTTGATGACATCCACCAACACCATCAGCAATACAGAGACCGGAGGTGATAGTATCAGGCAATTTGCTGACCATTTTGCATCTAGCAATCAAGGCCGGAAATTGATTCTAATTCAAACGGGAAGCGAAACTAGCATTTCGAACCAATAAATTACATACTTACGCACAATATTCAAACTGAGTCAGTCATTAAATGAGCCGAAAAACAAAAATGTGAAAGTGGCTTTTTAATTCATGAATCACAGCTCGAAACTGCGAGCTCGAAGCAGGACTTTAAGACAGGTTAACATTAAGCCATAGAAACGACTAACAACAAAAACAACAAAAACTGTTGACACACAAACACGCCCACAAGTGTCTCAAATGTCAACGCATTGGCAATTTTCATTTTCACTTGTAACTACGATTTTCACTGAAAACAATTTTCATTTTTTGGCGGAAGTGGATCAAAAGAGAAATAAAGACGAAGTAATTGAAATGTGATGCGCCAAATGTTTTTGGATTTAATAAATTATGTACATTATATTTTTTTTTATGAGCGGCTTTATGAATTTTTTTGTTTTTTAGTTGATAACTATTTGGTTGATTTCGTTTTCGGTCAAATTCTACATAAACGAGTTAATGCAACACTTTCGCTCGTTAAGACGGAACCTTTTGAACTTAGTTGGCTTACAGCCAACTTCAGCTCTCCACCACTTCACCCCTTAACCACCCACTGTGTTGGTTCTCATTCTCATTGGTTGAGGCGCGTGAAGAATCGTAAATTGGCAAGAAATCAACACAACATCATTATGAGGCCTGGCCTGGCCCAAATTACCATTGACAGCTCGTGGCATTTGGCTTGTTGCCGCCGCTCTTCTCTCTACATCTTGGCTGCAGTCTGTTGGATGGTGGTCATCGGTGCCGCACGATTCTCTCTTGGACCACGACAAAGAAGAAAAAAATGATAACAATGGCGGCTCCCATACTCAAATGACAGAGAGTCTTTTGATGCTCAAGCCAGAGCCCCTCAAGTGAAATAGAACATAACGCTAAACTGCAACTAAATTGCATTTAAATCGATGTAAAATCGCACTTAATTCGCATTCCTCGCTTTTGTTTCATCCGACCGACGCGAACTCAATGTCTCCAACAGTGTTGACGTTCTTTGTTAACATAATAGCATACATTTATTTAAGCTTTGTTAGCACATAACATGGTAATTCTGTTTTCTAGCTAGAACTAGCCGTTTTATGGCCAAACATGGCAGCACTGCTTGCAGAAGGCCAGAGAGAAAAGCGACCTCAAATGCGAAGCTTCAAGTCGATGTCTGAGTTGCGGTTAAGCAAATGCACTTTGTTGGAATTTTCAGGCGTATACACACACACAAAATGGGGTGAAAAAAACTATATATATAGTGGAAGAAAAGAAAATGAAATGCATTTGCTCATCTGCGTGCTGTGCATTTTGATCGTGGCACTAATTGCGCTCTTGAAGTTGATGTCTTTTTTTTGTTTTGGTTCTTATCTGCATGATGTGTCTATGCTATCTGCATACTAAACAAACATACAGATTGTGATGATGCTAGCCAAGTTTCTCCAACCCAAGATAGTTTTGGTTGTTTGGTCTGTGAGTGGTTTTTGAGTTTTGACAGAAGCTAGTTACATTTAATAGCTAAATAAATCTGGTTAGCAACACTTTAGCAAAAACCGTTTAGCACACTCATTCATACTTATAGCACATACTGTTGCCAATACTGTTAGCGCTCAGTGTAACGGTTGCAATATTATCAACAACAACAACTAACTACACACGAGTGACTGTACATATATTTGATATAAAGCTTAGATTCCCGCGCATTTAATGTTGGTTCTGTTCTTGGTACAGCCATGTTTACCAAATTCATTTACTCACCCGTGTGTGTGTGTGATTTTGGGGGCTGGGAACAGAGCGGTGCTTCTTCTTCTTTCAGATTTGTTTGCTTTTAATTGCATACATTTCTAGTTTGGTTGCCGGCTAAAACGTAACGGTTAATGCTTTTAATGACTAAGCCCCTCCCCCCTCCTAGCGGTTAGCGTGTTTGTCAGCACCATCGCCGTTGCGCAGGGTTCGCCTTGGTGTCGCCATCAAGAACGTCATCGTGTCGCTTTCCGTTCGCTTGTCATCCAAAATGAAATGCACTTTTGCAAGTTCCGCATAAGGCGGCAACTCTGCGCCATTTCGCGACGTTTACCAGCACTGCGAATGCGCAACGATTGCTCACTGTTGCCTGTTCTGCTCTAATAAGGCTTTCAGGCATTTGCCGTTAGAATGACTATGAAATTGCAGAAGCTGCTGAATATTGCAACATATTCATGTATGCGTCGTTTCTCTTTAAACAATTATCTATTACATATATTATACAATTATTTTCATTCATGAGTGCGTTCATCTAAGTTTCCAGACGCCGGCGGCGTCGTCTCTCTATTGTGCTAACATCGAAAAGATTGCCTAAATTTCAATAAGTTTCAAGTTACCCTAATAAATCATCAGCGAATCATTATGACATCTTTAACAACAAACCTTTTCAATGTGCAAAACAACAAATAAACAAACCGTACGAAAATCACTTTCAAATTTGGAAACTGTTTTTTGTCACTGCATTGTGTTTGGGAATGCTTGAAATATTTTTTTTGTTATATGTATTTCGATCTTCTAGTTTTGAACGAAAGATGCGTTTGAAAATAAACTTTCCATTTCGCTTGGTATTTTTTCAATATCTGTTTTTATGTTTTTTGTTTTTTTTTTTTGTGGTTTTTTAATTTCTTGATAAGCATTTCCAAATGTCCGAATGCTGTTCACATTTCACTTTCTTTCGTCGCTGACACTTTGTGGGGCCATTATTATTGAAAGTGGATGTGCTTGATTATAATCTGGTCTGGAGCAACGTTTCTGTTCGGTTCACATGGAAATGCCAACAATTTTTGTTTTTTTTTTTTGTTTATATATTTTGACGCCTTAACACCGCCTTCCCCGCTGCCTGTCACTCTCATATTATTGAACAATGGTTATTTGGAACACCAACAGGTTGCACGCTACCGTTAGAAATTTGGCAGACCAAAATTCTCATCAATCATTCTTAGGTTTATTTTTATTTTGTGTGTGTGTGTGTGTGTGTGTAGTTGTTGTTATTGCATTGCTTGAACAATTTCACCAATGGGAGAAAATCGGCTAATGCGAGAAATTTAATCAACTTATGCGTGGACGAAAGACGACGATGACGACGTCTTAATGCCTCCGAATTGTGAGTGTCGACTCTTTTTAGCTACTATTTCTTTTTTAACGTTTTTTTATCTTCTGTTCACGTACATCAATCAATTTGTTCTTTCTCCATAAAAAACAACAACAAATACATAAACAAACACAGACACACATATACTGAGTAACAATTGGTCAGGTTTCCAGTTTTGGGGTCTGGGCTTGTGCCTCAAGTGCTTGACTCTTCTTGGCGCTGTTTGGCTCTTGGCTGCTTATGGGTCTCCCGCTTCATGCGCAACTGGGTCAACGTCAACCCAATGGCAATGGCAATGGCAGTGGCAATTCACTAGCCAGGCATTCTTTTTTTTTTTGTTTTTCTTATTTTCTGGCAACACTCGCACATGTACATGTATGTGTGCTAGGTAACTGTCTGTCAGTCGGTCTGGCCACACTTAACTTAAATTGTACTTATTTCTGCAAGTTGTACTTTGAATCATTTTCTGCTCCGTCGCATGCTTTTTATATATGCTTATATTATGCAAATTGGTTTTATTTGCTTTTTATGTTTCATGTGGAAAATGTGCCGTTTTATTTACTAAATAAATGATTTCTTAGAAGAAAGAGACTAAAACTGTACAGTTTACATATTAGGATTGGTACTAAGTTTTTAATATTTATAATTTAAGTAAACTTTAGTTAGTATTCTTAGCTGTTGATTAACTCTTTTATGCGTATGTATCTTTAAAAAAAAATCCAATTAGTTTCACCAGAAAGAAGCTTAAGCCGAAGATGATGCTGAAGCACACATAAAGAGTTAACAATAAATCTTTGGGCCAAACAACAATAACAACAACAGCCACAACATGATTATCAAGCGCATACCAAGGCAGAAGAACTTTTACTTTTGACAGTTCAGAGTCGCGCTCAAAACTCATAAAATCAACGTATTTGTTGCTGTTGTTGTTGTTGTTAGTGTTGCTTTGTGGTATTCCAGGTATCCAATGCAAAGACTATTTTTACACACTGGTTTCTCTAGCTGAATGTGTGTGAGTGTGTGTGTTAGCTTTGATTATATATAGTGGAAGCATAAATACTACGTATGTATATGACGTGGTGGCACGAGCAATAACCCTGCCGAGGCAAGCAGTTTAACCAAGCCAACCCATTCGATCCCAGATCCCAAAACAGGTTTCTTTGGCTGATCTTCAGCTTCAAGTCATTTGGCTCTTGTTGTGGACTGTTGGTTCTGCATTTTGCTGCCGTTGTTGTTGTTATTTGTGCTTTGCAAGTGAAAATCCCAAGATCGTTTTGAATTTGTATGTATCTTGCTCTGCTTGCCAGCCGTATCGAAGTGTTGGAGTTCTCTAATTAGATTTAGCTCAGCTTGTAACAAATCAAAAACAAAAACAGAAAAACACACAAAATAGCTTTCGCTTTTTACATTTGTCCAGCGCAAAGCACTTGACTCTGTTCCACATATACCAATTATAACACATTTCTTGTATATACCTGTCTAGTTTTTGAGTTAGTAAGTGCTTTTGCTATTTATGGTAATGTCAAAGAAAGCATTCTTTTGGGAGTTCGTTATTTGGGGTATTTCAAATGGCGAAAAAAAACCTGTTGACAGCTTTGTGCATAACAATTTTCTACTCGTCGCACTGTCATTCTATTTCTTTTCCAATTTTGCTTTTTACTTTGGCGAAAAGTGAGAATTTTCGTTTCGGCTAATAGGCTAGGCTGGTGAAAAAACAGGATGGGCCGGTTTTTCGCACCGACCGGAAGTTTGGCGACGCGAATAGAGACACTGCTTGGCAAACTGATGAAGCAATCAGCTTTAAGTTTTTTTTTTGTTTTTTGGACTAGAAAGTAAGCAAAATACCAACTGCTTAATGAAAGTGAAGCATTTGCTTGATAATTGTCTTAACAAGTTGATAACTTATTAGAGTATTACTTTTGCTTCTTACAGACTACAGCAACTAGAAGTTGAATCCGTCAACATGGACACAGTTTATGGTACTAAGAAATATTTTCAAAGCTTGTCGGGCGTCAGTGATATATATCGAACGCAAACATGTCGACAAATGGTAAGTAGTGGGATTAAGTTCCTTTTGTATGCAACGGTAAACTGTTATACAACTTGACTATGAATAACATTAGAATCTAATTAACATGACAAAGGCAGACAAAAGTAGGAAAAAAGTTAACGCTGAATAGCTGAGAAAAAGATCAACTGAAGACATTACATAAAACCCACTAGGCACAAGATTTATGTATGTTTCTTTTTACAATAGAATATATATTTACTTAGTTTGTAAGATTTTTAGGCGGTGCTGTTTGCATTTCTACATTCTACAAACAACGCACAAACGACAAACGACAAACATCAAGTTAGTTATTAAGTCAAACATTGTGAAGAGGCGAGAAAACCAAAAGGTGAATGACTTTCTCTGCAAGAGAAACAGATACGCTGGCAGAACAAACAGTCGGAAGAGAACCCAAAGAGGGAGAGCAATGGGCAAGAATTCGGCTAAGACAGGCCAATGAAAAACAGCTGTTGCGACAACAGGTTGTCAAATAGCTAACTGCAATAAGAGGCAGAGTGTAGAAGAGAAAGAAAGAGAGGAGAATTAGTCGAACAGAGAAAGAACAAAAGCACCTAAGCTAATGACTGTCAAGAGGGTAATTAAAAGAACAAAAACGAATAGTTATTTGGTAGTAACACTAAAATAATAGAGAAATACAAAATGGAAATAATTTTTCCCCTATTCTTTCTTTAACTCTACATATTCTATTGGCTGTAATTCCCAGGCTCTTTCAAAAGAACAAGCAAATGTTTAAAGTCCAATGACTTACCAATTAAAAATGTAATATGTAATCTGCTGACATGAGCTAACTATTCGCAGAGTCATTATTAATTAGCAAATTACGACAACTGTTCAATTTCCTTGATGATAATTAATTCTTATGCAAGAGAAAACACTCACACTGATTCTCACATGTGTTTGAATTAATCAAATATGTAGCATCTTATTAAAGACAAAAAACAAAACTCCAATTGCTCATCTGTCTGTTGAGAAAGTAGCCAAAGACTTAGCGGCTTTTTTTTTTTGAGAAAGTTTTAGCATTAGCAATCGACCTATCGTCTAAATGTATAGATAATTATCTCATTAGTTGCGATTAATTACAATACCAGACTTGACCTGCTTTTAAAACATACTTTCAATTCCGAATTTGTGATTTGTTTGTAGAACACCTCCGAATACAATTATCAGAATACTCTGGGACGGCGCTCCCAATTGGGTGCTTACTATCATATGAATAAGCAGCCCTCCTATACGAATGATCACAGCATTAATAGCCAGTATGGCTATAACACATGGGGCATATGGAGGGATGGCCGCAATATAGCACCCTCAACATTCTCAGCCAAAACCCATACGCACTATCCAAAGAACCGATCCTTCTCGATCATTCTCACCACGGCGGCCTTTATAGTGCTGCTTGCCGTCATCTCTATAGCTGGACTGGCGTTCTACTTTAGCTCCATTAAGGCAACTCTAGAGGATCGTAAGTACATCAAAACCTAACCCATTAACCTCTTGCTTACCAAAACAATATCATGTACTTGTATCATGCAGCTGTTTTAGGCTTTGAGGGTTCGTTTCGCATTGCCAAGGGTGATCTATTCTCCACGGGACTGAAATACAATCATACCACGACCTACAAGCAAAAGATTGAGTTCTACAAGCGGTTCGTGGAGCGTGCTCTGACGGACAATGGTCTACAACCGCTACGCACGGATGTCTGGGGCTTTGGCGAGGGTCCACTGATAAAGGTTTCCTTTCGCTTGTTCCTCGACGTTCGCAAGTTGCCACAGTAAGAATATTTATTTACCTTACCTAAGTACCTTACTAATATCTCAATGTTGACGCAACAGAAACATACTCAGCGTTGAGGAGTATATAAAGGAATCATTGTTTCTGGAGACTTCGGCTACCAAATCTCTATATCGTTCACTGCGTCTGGACACCGAATCTGTTGAGATTAAGCGCATTCTGGATGAGCAGGCAGTGCGTTCAGCGGCTATACTTAAGGAGGCAGTAAGTATATAGATTGCTTAGAAGAAGAACTTCTGTGTAACAACTTTTTCCGACACTTTGTAGCAAACTGTGCCCACTAGCCAAACTCAACTGGAGAAGCGCCTAATGAAGAAGGGAGCAGCGGTTGCACCACCATTGCAAACGAAACCACTTGGCCTTAGTACTTCCAAGCCACGTAGTCCACCGGTACGTCTACACTCCCCCGATGAGGAACCCGATGTTGATGTCGAAAATGCACCTGTTATTCAGGGATCCTTTGAGGGCTCCTTTGAGATAACCAAAACCGATGCGGATATAGCACGCAAGAAAGCTTCACCCACGCGTTCCTATCAAGCCAGCAGCTTGCCGCCCAAGTCTATCTCAGTGACTCCTTACTCCCTGCGCGTCAAGTCTAAGAAGCCCAGCATTGAGAAGCTGACCACGATAACGCCACAGATGCCAACTAGCAGCACCACAAGGCAAACCACTACAGCGACAACGACAACCACAAGAAAAACCACCACCAGATCAACACCCAAAACAACAACTAGCACCACAACAACATCCACTACACCACCACCACCACCAACAACAACAACAACATCCACGACAACAACTACAACTACAACAACAACAGAGAAACCCACAACAACAACTACAACGGCTGCACCACCAACTAGTACGGCTACACCAAGCACCACTCCATCTGCTACCTCCACGGTTGTAGTGCCCAAACTAGATGCGAATCTCTTTACCACTTTTCCCATTCTGGACACCCAACCCTGGCGTCCCATACATCGCGAGGTACCGGAGCTGATGCCGGGACCACCACCTGCTTTCCCCACCAAAACGTTGCCTGTAATGGGTGCACCACCACCAACAACGCCCACTGTTAATCACATACCACAACGCCGCATCGATGAGCTGGAGCTGCCGTTCATAGGAGATAATCCGACTCCGCCCTCGGCTGCCATGCCATCAATGGGTATTACTCTGGATCCCTATGTGTCCATGTCGGGGCACTTTATGGGTGGCGTTACGCACAAGGCAGATGGAAAACTGGATAGTCCCATTCAGCAGGATCAGGATATGCTGTTCTATCACAACTTTGGCAGTCCCGTCTTTATGCCTGGCACAGAAAATATCGAGAGATTGGGTGGTGCGCTAGTCGAAGCACATCCCTTGCCCGTTCCTTTAATCGATGACGTTATTATACCACCCTTTAGACCTATTAATCCTACACTGGGTGGCATCAATAAACTGCAGTTTAACATTGATGGCAACAATGAGAGATTTGAGCATCTTGGAGGAGGTGTTATTGCCAAGAAACAAGAGAATGCTACCAAACAGGAGGCAAAAGTGGATGCACAGCCTCTAGAAACTACGACAACAAAGATTAGTTCAACGACAACAGTTGTGAGTGGTTCAACAAAGCCTCTCAAGATTCAGTTGGATGGTTCCTCCACTCCTACGCCGGTGACAATCGTACAAAAACCCACCGAAAACTCCGTGCTCGCCGACACCATTGGTGAGTTCTTTATGGAGCTACTGAAGCTGCCCAAGGAGGAGAATGCCACTACAACACCAGAGACTGATAAGATCGAGTCACGCATAGAGCCAGAGGAAACGGAAATGGAACTCGAATCGAAATCTGATGCATCTTTGGAAGTTCCAAGTTTTACAAAATCAAAGCCGAATTTCATGAACTTGAAGGAGCTCATTTTGCAAAGGAATTCAACTCCATCTTCAACTTCCTCCTTGCCCGAAACCACACAACCAGCTACGACAACAACAACAACAAAAACAAGAACAACTACTGAGCCTCAAACAACCACAAAAAAGAACCGCATTCGTCCGAGCAGTGATAAGCCCACAATGATGGACGATTCCAATCTGTTTCCATCACACTCCAAATGGGAATTTGTGAACAGTTCCTCCCCTTTGAATTTTGGTTACAGCGGGAATATGAGAAAGGTCTTTAATAAAACACTGCAAGCTTGGGTCTCCGAGGATGTGGAGAAGACAGAGAACTTTACGTTGCACGACATCAAGACGAGAATAAACAACGCCAGCAATATACAGGACATATCACTCATTTTCGACACACTTGCCTCCAAGCTGGGCATTACGCCCAGTGCTCCCATGAAGTTTCCACCATTCTCGCACAACAAACTAAAGTATAGCCAACGCAATGAGACCAGAGTAAAGGTGATACCAACGACAACGGAATTGCCCGTGATGGAATCTAGTGTTAAGAACTTTGTAGAGCTGCCGCTTCAGCAACGCGATCCGTTTATAAAGCCCATGTCAAGTTTTATGGATGATGGTTCAGATGAAGTGTTGGGCGCTGCAATTCCTGTTGTGGGTGAGGCTGAAGTGGAGGTAGTAGACCCACTTAAGTACGAGGAGCTGTTAAAGACCTCACAGTTCGCTCAATCTACATCCACGGAGCCGACGCCACATAAATTAGTCACCCTGCTTCCGGTACGGTCCAATTCTGGCATTCGCACTTACAAACCACCATCGGAAGAATTCGAGGCCGACTCCCAGCGTAGCCAAAGTCAAAGCGAGATTGTGCCCGTCTCCAGCAAGCCCAAAACCAGTATACGCCGCAAGAGCAACACTAATCAGAGCCGTAGATTTGCTCAACCGCCAGCAGAGGCTGTAGTTAAAGGTGGCATTAAAGTTACTGTCAAGAAATAAAGGAATCTTTATTTGAACAGAGATTAGGTGGAACAAGAACAAAATTTAAGAAACTGAAATTAGATGTGCGCCTTAGTAAAGATAAGTTCTAATTTTTTCTGATAAGTAGGAAATTTAAGTCCCTAAGATTAAGTAAAAGAAATTGGCGTGTACAAAATCTTGTTCGAAAATTGTTCATTAGCAGCTCAAGAAAAATTGAACAATTTTAGAATGACAATTTCTGTCGTATATTAATAGAATTTGGCATTCCCATTTGCCAACCGTAAGTTTTTAGGAATTTTTTATTTAATGTATACGAATGTGAAGCTGTCTGTTTAGTTTACAACTTTTTAACTAGAACACAATAAAACAAACATCCTTCAGCTTCAGGTTATCATACTAAGTTAACAATATTATAAGCACGTCTTTTAAATAAGTTAAATTATAGTCAAAGAAGATATGATAAGCCCAATGAATATTAATAAATTACGTTAAAAAAAATTGGTGAGTTTTGTTTGAATTAACGTTATGTTACCGATAGTCGATTACTTGCATGGCAACGATATACGGTTGGTTATCGAAATAGTTAAAAGTTGTGCCACCCTACATTTGCATATTTGCCTACCCAGCCCTGGTTTGACGCACCATTTCGCGGTTTAGGTTGTGAAAAAAAGAAAACAAAACACACTTGGGTCAACAAATACAAAAATCCAGTGAAATATATAACTTTAAATAAAACACCTATTTAAAATGGGTTGTGCTGAAAGCAAGGACGGTGAGGGCGAGGCCCAAAACAATAGGAATCGTCCAAAGTACCGATCCTGCACAGATGTATTTTGGCTGGCAATTTACATATTATTTTGGCTATTTTTGGTAAATTTCCCAAGAAAATATAAGTAACAATGCCTAAATGTTGCATCAACAACACATACATTGTGACACACATAGTTTTTAAAATCCAATAAGAAAGTGAAAGCTGCAAAGATTAATCAGACTTTAAGTGTTGTATGTGTATTTGTGTGCAACTGCTCTGGCACCGCTTTGAATAGATGTAGACAAGGTATACAGAAGAGAAGGGGGAAGAGGGCACTACTTAAAGTGTAAAGTGTGTGTGTCGTCATCGTGTATCATATGAGTGGAATTGCTAATTTTGCTAATGACTAGCCGACCACAATGAATAATGTGGCTTAAATAAGGCTTTGCCCTTAACTTCAAACATCTAAGTATATGCATACGTTCATAAATATATTAGAGTCCCTTTTTTTTAAATATGTTTGATCACGCTATTTCCATGTCGTTTTATGAAGTAAACCCATTCTCATGCTAGTGGCGTGGGCGTTGTCTCTTCCCCAGTAGCACATATGCATGCATATATTATAAGAATTAATATAGATTAGATCATAAAGTGTTTACGTTTTGCCTTTTTTTATAGATTGTCATAGCGATCTTTTCGTTTGTTTTTGGCAACCCATTGCGTGTTATCAATGGCTACGATTCCTTTGGCAACACCTGCGGTGTTAAGCATAATGAGAAATTCCAAAACTTCCCTCTATCTGGCATGAATACTATTGACAAACCTGAGCTATTCTATTTTGACGTAAAGGAACTTAAAAAGTCCTTGAAGATCTGTGTTAAAGCATGCCCCAAACGAACGCTTAACCAGCCAAAGGAGCTGCTCCAATATTATACCGAAACGGGGTCTCAATTCTGCAAGTATGACTACAATATGAACCAGCTGGACAGACCCGGCATGACTAAGGATGATAAGACCTTTGATACCCTGGGGCCATGTCCCAGTTTACCCGTCTTTGAGAGGTAACGTAAAATAATTTGCTTTTGTTTTCCATACTTAATATTCGTTTTAATTTCAGTTCGCCTGTACTTCATCGCTGCGTGCCCAAGCAATCCAGCAAGGAGGTAAAAGAAATGTACAATATGCTCAACAATTGGGATGTGGCTCAACAGTTTCTGGGTGATATATACTCCACTTGGCATATTATTGCCATGGTCTGTGCCGTTTCGCTACGTACGTTCAAATGGTTAAATAACAAAATCGATTCGTATGTAAAATTAATGCATGATAAATTTGCGCAGTTATCTCTATTGCCTTGGTCACCATGATGCATTGGCTATCGCGCATTGTGTCCTGGGTTATTTGCGTGTTGGTAATTGTGGCCAGCATTGGACTGACCGGTGCACTGTGGTATGCCTACTATAGCATTCGCCACAAGTCGACCAGCACGCAATATTCACAGCTGGAGGAATTTCTACGCAATCAGCAGGCGGTGCTTACCCTTGCCGTGCTAGCAACGATTACAATGGTAGATAATGCACAAATTGTATAGTTATCATAGCCTAATTAGATATTTCATTGCAGATAATTCTTTTGGTCATCATTTACTTTCTTAAAAACAAACTTTCCGGCTTGGCCGCTCTATTTGAGGAAGCTGGCGTTTGTATGATGAATTTGCCAGGATTGCTAATTGCTCCTCTGCTAGCATTTTTAGTTCTTATCGCATTTTTGGCCTTTTGGGTTGTTGTCGTCATTTGTCTTGTGACAGCCACAACGCCCGATCAAAGTCCCATTGCTCCATTCCACAGTTCTCATCCTCAATTGCCCGCAAATGCTACACTTTTGCTCAATCAAACAGCAGCTGGAACCGATGAGAGAAGTAAGTAATTATCACTTGGATTTCATTACTTACTTTGAATATAGTCTGTTCCTGATGTTTACTTCACGTGCGCTGTACTCTACTGAAGTATTATACCTAAAAGCTCCCTTACAGCTTATAACATTATTACTCTGAAACCTTAAAACGGCTTATATTGGACATTTGATCAAAATACTTCAATTATTAACCCATTAAACATTTTTATATTCTTAACAAAATATATACATATATATTTATCTGTGGGTTTTGAAATGTGTAAGTGATAAATCATCCTTCATTCTAAAATGTATGATGCATGCACTAAATTGGTCTTCCTCTTCTGAAATTTTTAATGTATATATACACTTTAATATCTCAATGTCTAGAATTACTTTTAATACATTTTATTATTATTATTTCAAAGTCTTTTGTGCTAAAAACTAATTGCTTACAACGCCCATCCCTCAGCTATTACACGGATAGAGTATGTCGATGCCGGTTCTCTGCGCAGCATGTTCTGGATCTATGTTGTGGGTCTCATTTGGACGGTTGAGTTTATCTTTGCTTGCCAGCAATTTGCGCTGGCTGCTGCTGTCGCCTTTTGGTACTTTGGCAAGCCAACAACAACACCAACCGTTTATGCCATTGGCAAACTAATCAAATATCACTTGGGCACCGTTGCCAAGGGCTCGTTTATCATAACAATATTCAAAATACCACGTCTCATATTGACCTATCTTTATGCCAAGTAAGTTTTAAATATAGTTTGCCTGTACTTTGAATTCCATTTAAATTTCTTTAAATTGTAGACTGAAGAAGGGCGAGGATAAGGGCTCCGAGTGCGCTGCGTGTTGCCTAAAGTGTTGCATCTGCGGTTTCTGGTTACTGGAGAAATTTATACGCTTCCTCAATCACAATGCCTACACTGTGGTGGCCATTGAGTCCATTAACTTTTGCCCAGCTGCTGGCATTGTAAGTCTTGAGTAAAAAAGATAATTGCATGTTAAAAGAATAACCTATATTCTATTCCTTTTAGGCTTGGAATGCCATGGCTACTAATGCTCTGCAAGTGGCAACAATTAACAGCATTGGAGACTTTATTCTGTTTCTGGGCAAGGTGGTTGTTGCCGCACTTTCTGGTCTCATTGGCATCTTTATGTTAAAGGACAAGCCCGGTCTGAACTTCTATATGGCTCCTGTCATATTGATTATCATATTCTCATTCTTTATCGCTCACATTGTGCTTTCACTTTTCGAGGTATTTGTCATATATTCATCTTACTATACATTGTATTAATAACACACTCGTTTTGCAGATGGTCGTGGACACACTGTTTTTGTGCGTCTGTGAGGATAAGACAATTAATGGACGTGCTGGCCGTTGGGCACAAAGTAATTTGGCCAAGCTCGTTGGCGAGGAGCCGCTGCAGCCTGGTGAAGAGCCACCTATTCAGGTAGTCGAGATGATGCCGATCAACAAACAACCGTTCAGCATTACACGTCTGCCACCAAGCGAAATCTCCCCAATGGCGGAGTAAATGCCAGTTTTCTTATACAACATTCCTCCGTGTGCTCCCAAGAAATTTTGAAACTCAACGAACGCACATCTCTCATTTGATGGATCAAGCTCGTGCCCTCCGTGTGAACAAACTCAACGTACAAAACGTAATAAATAACCTGCATAAATGCATATACACATTAAATATAATCGTAACGTATGATATTTTTGTAAACATTAACGAAACTGAGGAAGCTGCACAATTGTAAACGTATTTATTAAATGTATTCATTTTTATATATGTATTTATTATATGTATTATGTATTTATTCGTAAAAACGTAACGCAAATTAAAACATTTAAACTTTTTTCGTACGTTTCACCCTTGCCTTTCGCTGCTCGATAACCTGTTTAACAGCCTTCATTTGCTTCTCTTTTATCTTCTCGGTTAGGGCCGATTTGGGCGTTTTCTTTTCTGTGGCCTTCTTTTTTGCTTTTAATGCTAGCAACTTGGCCGTTTCCAGTGGATCCTCATCGTCGAAAACTTCTTCGTTGTCAATTCCTTCGTAAGCCTTAACGGGACGCGTTGCCACTTGATGAACCTTTTGCTCAACGCGATTAACGTATTTATCCTTAGCCGCTTTCTTAAGCATTTGTCGTTGCTTGGAGGGACTCACGTAGTCAGGATTTTCCCAAATAGTTTTGCCCGTAAACGAGCCGTCAAAGATCTTAACGGGGTTCATCACATAGCGCGGACCAACTTCTGAGAGACCACCATCTTCTGACAGAATCTGGAAGTTTCTGAACCAGATGCGATTATCCAGATAGGTAAATGTGTACACATGATCCACAAACGGCTGACTCTTAGGATGATAATTGGGCACAGCAAACGTCTGCACAAAAAGCTCTTTGAGAAGCTTCAAATGGGGCAACTCATCAAATTTGGCATCAAAGGAGAGCAACGGACGGGAGCCTCGCAAGCAATTACCGGTCAGCTTTAACTCTGCCATTGTGTGAATGTTCTCAATGAGAAATTTGGCAGAAGGACCTGTGGCAGCGACCGTATTCGACAACCACATGTACAAATCCCGTTTACGGCGTCCCTCAAACAACATCGCCTTGTTGCAGTGCTTCATTTCGCACATCTCGTTCACCACTGATAGCGTCTTTGAGCGCTCCATCTTAGACTCGGCACGATGATGGGGCATTAGTGTCTTGATATCTCGCATAAGATGTCTGTCGCGATGGCTTATACCACGTGCTGCAAACACCAAAACGCGCTGTTTGTTTATCCATTTTTCCTGTTGCACAAAGAAAAACAGTTTAAAAATATTGTTGAGATTTCTTAACTTTATACGCATGCTTACCTTTTTGGGAATGACTTCATCTGATGATCTTTGTGGGGGTAACGGTATGTTCTCATCTAGTGGCACAATTTCTAACTGTTCAACCTTCTTTTTCTTTTGCAACTTGCGACCCATTTTGAATTTTATTTGATTTCACACTTTCAAACTATACACCTAGCCAAACAACGTGGAGTTGAAATGAATGAATTAGCGATGGTATAAGCAAAATATCGCTGTATATCGATAGGCTATCGAACAGTGAGAAAAAAGTCGTATATTTAAGCCCCCATATTATTTATTCTTGTTTACCATAATAATTAACTTAACTTATAATAATATTGGAAATATTGTTTAGCTTATTTAATCGTCACCATCGCAGCTGGGTTCAGGGCACTGACTACAGCGACTTTCATTTATTCCATAATCCAAGCACGACCCACCAACACACTCACAGCAGCCGTCATGAAACCACCTGTAGCTAGCTGCACCTGTTTTTTGACATGTTTGTCGACACTTATTCCATGATGTGCACTGGTCCAAATATAAGACCGTACAATTTTTCGTAACAATCTGGTTGTCGTAATTTATGTCATTGCTGTTAATTGAAAATGTATGCACACGCCAATCATAAGAGTATCCATCGTTCGGCGACGATGTTAGTGCCTCAAATAAGGCAGTTACTCCCTCGAAATCCTCCACATGCGATTTCTTAGACATTTTGGTCATATCGCCACGTATTAGCTGGAACTGGGTCGCTATCGCCAGCATCAGTATTGCATCCCGTTGAATTGACTTCATTTTGAAGGACTTATTGCAACTAATATCATTTCATTTGGTAGCTTGCCTTTTATCCCGGGGTTCTTCCTTCAGGTAGTTGGCAAATTGGCGCAATTTGTGAAGGATTCACAGCAGGTAATCCTGGGTCAACAGAGCATCTGTTTACCTACCTACGTTGTGGACCAACAGCATTCGCAAAGCAGCAGTGTTGAAAAGTGTCAAATATTGAAATTAGCAAAAAAAAAATAAAAGAAAAACCGGCTACAATCGATATTCCCGTCGATTATTTATTCAGTAGTATACACAAATACTTCTCTGGTTATTCTGCCATTTTGTATTCGGCGTCTGGCAAAACAAAGCGCTAATCAAATATTTAAGTTTTAAAAAATTAAGCATAATTGCAAAAAATATGTCGGATTATCGCTCCCAGTCACGCGGCGGCGGACGCGGACAAGATTATTCAAATGACGATGATCCCCCCATGTCGCGACTTTTCATAATATGCAACAAAGCACATACCGAAGAAGATTTCCGCGATGCATTTTCACCCTACGGCGAAATTGAAGATATATGGGTTGTTAAGGATAAACACACACAAGAGAACAAAGGCATTGCATATGTGAAGTTTTCGAAAACCTCGGATGCCGCTAAGGCTCAGGAACAAATGAATGGTAAAACCATTGGAAAAACTGACAGAACGTTAAAGGTGCTGGTTGCCGCAAAGTAAGTGACCTGGCAATACTTTTTTTTCTCTCTTGCTGAGGTCAGCAATTTTTGCAATGCTCTTCGTCATACATATTTTGCAGTCGTAATCAAGGCTCAAACAAATCTGAGAATGAACAAGAGAAATACGTGCGGCTCTTCATTGTGATTCCAAAGACCGCCACTGAGGATGACATACGTGATGAATTTGCCCAATGGGGTGAAGTAGAGTCGGTCACCATTGTTCGCGAAAAAAACAATGGTAGCCCTAAGGGATTTGGTTACGTTCGGTTTACAAAGTAAGTGTAGCCGTTTTCGCTTGAAAACCCATATAAATTTATGTTAAATAACACATTTTTATTACAGATTCTACTATGCTGCAGTTGCCTTTGAAAACTGTTCAGCTAAATACAAGGCAGTTTTTGCCGAACCAAAGGGTTCTTCTCGCACACAGCGTGATCAGTATGGGCGACTTGCTGATGACTCACCGGTGTACTCCTCGGGACGCGGCGGCGGTGGCAGCGGTGGTGGTGGTGGTAGCTCAAATTACAATGGTGGTGGAAGTGGTAGTGCTAGCTTTAACAACGATTGGAACACATCGGTCAACAGTGACATGTCGGCATTTTTGCGTATGCAAAATGTTCCTGTGCCACAGCCTACGTGCCTGGAAGTAACAGTTAGCAATTGTGTTAATCAGGATCAGCTTTGGCGTCTGTTTGACATTATTCCTGGCTTGGATTACTGTCAAATTATGCGAGAACGTAAGTGAAACGTTGCTAAACATTTAAAGTGTACTCGTATACTAATTTGCTACTTTTCTTAGATGGCCCACGCACAAATGAAGCTGTGGTTGTCTACGATAATCCGGAAGCTGCCATTTATGCCAAGTAAGCAGAGCATCTTATAACTTGGGACAATTTACTACATAACTACTTTTTGTTTTTATAGAGATAAGCTTCACGGCCTTGAATACCCGATGGGTGAACGGATTATTGTTAAAGTAAATGGCATGAGCTCAGCTCGTATGGATACCTCGTTTATTGATAGTAAGCCAATGAAAACTTACAAGTGTAAAATGCATACTAATATGATCTGGTCTTTTGCAGAGCGCACCAAAAAGGATGCCATTTGTAATGTTCCTTTGCCACCAACACAACCACTGTCATCGCCGGATGCTCAAGTTGCCCAAAGGCTGTTTATTGTTCTTGCAGCAGTAAGCATCAAGAAACACCTTATTTTTTGTTTAACAAGGTTTTTAATGCAATGCATCCATTATAGAATCTGCCACACTCAATACTAAAAAACATATTCTCCTGCTGGAAGGGACTTATTGATGTTTATTTGCTACCTAATAAAAACTGTGGATACGTCAAATACTCGGAACGTGAAAGTGCACAGAAAGCAATCAGTGTTTTGAACGGTGCCGAAATCTGTGGAACCAAAATTAAGGTATATAAGCCAAATGCTAGAATTGTGTATTAAGAAAAGTAATTGAATTTAAATGCAGGTTATGGAAGCTGAAGAGCGAAGCGGCTCGGATGGTGATGATGGCGGCAGAAAGCGTTTGCGTCGTAACTAACTGTAAGTAATTCTCTTTTAAAGCTGATTATGTGTATCTACTATATATTAATGTAGCCATAGTTGGAAATGAGTTTTGATCGCCTGCTCTGAGGTAAGTTGTTAGTGTTAGTCTTGTTAAAATTCGAAATGTGACAGAACTATATTAACACTTATCGCATAATTGTTCAGACTGCTATTAGATACTACCGATCTGTACTTACATGTACGCGCATTCAGCGATTTGACTGCCATAATGCCATCGACGATCGAACATAATAAAGCAAAACAATTTTTATCTTTCTATTTTCACAGACCCACTGACAACATTGTACTTAACAGAGAACATAATGTACGAGTAGTTTACTTTAAAAAAAAAAAAAAAACAAATAACAAGAAACAGTTCAATTAAAAACAGTTCAACTGACGCAACAACCGCCCAAAAACACTACGGAATCAACCAGTACCAGAATTACAATCACAACACAGAGCGAAAACAGAGACGGAAAACGGAAACAAGAATTACCAACCAACCAACCGTACAATTGACTTGTTCGAGTGTGCTGTAGTACTGAGTACCCAAGTAATATTATATCAATATAAAGACCAGACCTAAACGGAGCCAACAAAACCGCAAGATTGCTAGAAACCAACCACTAACGGGACTATCGAATCTATTGCATTACCGTTTACTTAAACCAAGAAACTATATACATAAACGAACTCTTTGTACAATTTACTAACGTATTCAGACAAAGATAAGAATATATATATTAACACAAGCAAAACTTACGGATTGTAGATTTCCTAACGGAAATCATTCATTCTAATATATATGTATGACAGTATGACATAATAAAATTTAATACAACTACTATGTAAAGACCTAAAATTCATATTAATAAAGGAAATTACCAAGTAAATATCGTTTTTTATTTCTATTAGTTTTATTGGGATGAAATTTCTTTTAAATGAAATCTGACTTGGCGCATTGTGTCGATACTGCCACACAGTTAAAATAATACTATCGATACTTTATTTTGAACGGCAGCTCGATTCCTTATATCGACCGACAGTCAAATTGATTATACAGCCCTGACAGCAGATAACAGCTGTTCGCTTGGTTGGCCAAGCTTGTTTGGTTTGTGTAAATCTCACTTAAAAATAATTTGTTTAACGTTTTGGAAACAACAATATTACAAACATGGATCCCGCACTCCTTCGGGAACGCGAAGCGTTCAAAAAGCGGGCGATGGCCACGCCAACGTAAGATCTCTGAGCACATGGTAATAACGGTGCATTTACAATACAACAAATTTTCTTGTGTTCCTAGCGTGGAGAAGAAAACAAGAACAGAAAGAGCACCCCCACCACCGAGCAGAGATGAAGCCCAAAAGAAAATGCGGCCACCAAATGCGCCAAAGCTGGACTCATCCACGTAAATACCTTTTTACCCAATTAAAGTTTTACATCCATTTTGATAATTACTCTTCCGACAGCTATAAAACGATGTCGGGAAGCTCCCAATATCGATTTGGAGTCTTGGCTAAAATCGTTAAATTTATGCGCACCCGCCATCAGGATGGCGATGATCACCCCTTGAGCATTGAGGAAATTCTCGATGAAACCAATCAGCTAGACATTGGTCAATCTGTGAAAAGTGTAAATTGAATAGAAAACCCACAATGACAAGAAGCTTACACCCTTTTCGTGTTTCTTTTTCAGTGGCTGTCCAGTGAGGCACTCAGCAACAATCCGAAGATTGAATGCACACCCGATGGCACAAAGTTTAGTTTTAAGCCAGTGTACAAAATCAAAGATGGCAAAAGTCTCATGAGATTGCTCAAGCAACATGATTTAAAAGGACTCGGTGGCATATTGATGGAAGATGTACAAGAATCTCTGCCCCACTGTGAGAAAGTCTTAAAAAATCGTGCCGCCGAAATATTGTTTATAATACGTCCCATCGATAAGAAAAAGATCTTGTTTTATAATGATAGAACCGCCAATTTTTCTGTAAGTACTTACAACAACAACTTTTCACTTGGTAAAACATGGTTTTTTCTTAAGGTCGATGAGGAATTCCAAAAGCTCTGGCGTTCTGCCACTGTTGACGCTATGGACGATGCCAAAATCGATGAATACCTCGAAAAACAAGGTAAAAGAAAAAACAAAATATTTTATAAGAAAAACACTGAATTAACTTGTTATTTCAATGTTTGCAGGCATTCGTTCCATGCAAGACCATGGCCTCAAAAAGCCAGTGCCCAAACGTAAGAAAGCGGCCAACAAAAAGCGACAGTTCAAAAAACCTAGAGACAATGAACATTTGGCTGATGTATTGGAGACTTACGAGGACAATACCTTAACACTAAAGGGCACAAACCCCACATAGAAATAAATAAAAGCAATTTAAGCTAGTTGATAAAGCCACCCCTAAGCTGATTATATAGTGTAATCTTGAATAAAACTGTAATGTACACTAACCAGATAGTAAGATAATAATTCTATTCACAAACTGTTTTAGCATTTGAAATCGAATGTACATATAAATGTACTTCAAAATTGCTATTGGCAAAAGGAAATACTGTATATCACTATTATAAAGCTCTCACCAAAGTATTTATGAGCACTTTCGCTATCTTCTGTGGCTTGCATTTAAAAATACAACTTGTCGCTCAAGAACATTAGTTTAAAAGCAAACGTATGTAATCTCGTCTCGACATAACAACAACATATAACACAAACGGGCATTTGAATTTGTATGCTTGTGTGTGCGTGTGTGTGTGTGGGTGTTTGGCAATCGCAATCGATTTTAAGTGCTGGCAAAGTCGATAAATTGGCCGCGAACCAAAACAAAGGCCTCAGTTGTCGTTGAAGAGCTCTGAACTTAGGTTATTTAAAGCACGCTAGTTACGAAAGGGAAGGGAAAGGTACGCATGAAACGGGAATTGGAAAACCTGTTTATTGCTTTGGTAATTACTATTCCCTGCGTGTTCGCCCGTAGTAGTTTCTTCACAGTGTGCAGCAAAACGTTGACAAAATGAGAAGTGTGGCATTTGTTGTCGCTATTGTTCTGTTGGCATTGGTCTTTGGGCCAGAATCTGGAGCTGCTACAGGCGCAGAGTAAGTAGAATATTGTTTTATTGTGAAAACTATAACTATAATGTGTTTTTTCACTTGGCAGCGATCTGATCTACGGCTACGAATGCCAAAGTGGAATATGCCGCAAGGTCGAATTAAGTGAAAGGAATTTCGCCAAGGCGATAAGTCTACCAGTGTGTAGGCTGTTCTGCGGCAACAGCATTGGCACCCTGTGGCCCAAACCAACTGGGAAAGTGCAGCTTGAGCCGCTGATGCGTCAAGTGGACATTGCCAACATTGAGTTCCAAGTGCCTGGTGTAAGCAAAAGAGATAAACTATGGAAAGCAACCAAACAGCGTTGGATGGACTTACTGGAGACGAAAATACCCAATCGCAACGTTGTCAGAGAGGGTGGCTATCAATTGACCGTTCTTATAAACACTGCAGATAATGGCGCGCCCCCAAGACTTACCCTGGATACGGATGAGAGTTATGCCTTAAACATTGGCTCTGATGGCAATGCTCAAGTCATTGCCAACATAACAGCAAACAATTTCTTTGGTGCTCGCCATGCACTGGAAACTCTGAACCAACTGATTGTCTTCGATGATATTCGACGTGAAGTGCAGGTGACGGCAAATGCCTCAATATCTGATGCTCCCGTTTACAAGTGGCGTGGACTTTTGCTCGATACATCGCGCAACTATTACTCTGTCAAGTCCATAAAGCGTACCTTGGGTATGTGAGCTATTCCGAAATGAGAACCACACTTAACTTAATACCCTTTGCATTCGATATACAGATGGCATGGCTATGGTAAAGCTAAACACCTTCCACTGGCACATCACAGACTCGCACAGTTTCCCCCTGGAGATTAGCAAGCGACCAGAACTATCCAAACTGGGTGCCTACACGCCCAGCAAGGTCTACACTCATGCCGATGTGGAGGATATAGTTGAGTGCTGCCTATTCACAAAGCTTTCAATTCAATGTTAAACCATAAACTAATTTCAGGTGGAATACGGTCGAGTGCGTGGTATCCGCGTTATGCCTGAGTTTGACAGTCCAGCCCATGTGGGTGAGGGATGGCAGCACAAGAATATGACTGCCTGCTTTAATGCACAGCCCTGGAATAAGTATTGTGTTGAGCCGCCTTGCGGACAGCTGGATCCAACCGTCGATGATATGTACAATGTGCTCGAGGATATTTTCAGTGATATGTTTAAGCTACACAATCCGGACGTTTTCCATATGGGTGGTGATGAAGTCTCTGTGGCCTGTTGGAACAGTAGCGCCACTATTCGCAACTGGATGCTAGAGCGTGGTTGGGGTCTACAAGAAGCGGATTTCATGCGTCTGTGGGGTTATTATCA
The DNA here is from genome assembly GCA_035044725.1 of Scaptomyza caliginosa. Lineage (NCBI taxonomy): Eukaryota > Metazoa > Arthropoda > Insecta > Diptera > Drosophilidae > Scaptomyza > Scaptomyza caliginosa. The sequence continues at coordinate 575,766 of JAWNNR010000047.1, read as the reverse complement.
AACCGAAGCCTTGAGCCGTGTGGATCGTGTTGCCAATGGATCACATACTCCTGTTATACTGTGGACCAGCACGCTAACAAATGAGCCCTATATTGATAACTATTTGGATCCCTCTAGATATATCATACAAATTTGGACAACTGGCACAGATAAGGCGATCAAAAAGATATTGAAGCGTGGCTTCCGCGTCATTGTTTCCAATTATGATGCCTTGTATTTGGATTGTGGCGGCGCTGGCTGGGTCACAGATGGCAATAACTGGTGCTCTCCCTACATTGGCTGGCATAAGGTGTACCAGAATAACATGACCAAGATTGCTGGTGACTACCATCATCACGTTTTGGGCGCAGAAGCTGCCATTTGGTCAGAGCAGATCGACGAGCATACCGTAGACAATCGTTTCTGGCCACGTGCAAGTGCTTTAGCCGAACGCCTTTGGTCAAATCCGAGCGAGAGCTGGCGTCAAGCAGAATCGCGTCTCTTGTTGCATCGTGAACGTCTTGTGGAGAACGGCATTGGTGCGGAGGCACTGCAGCCACAATGGTGCCTGCAAAACGAAAACGAGTGTCCCGTTGACGCGTATGCTCCATAGTTTATTTCTATAGTAGTAGTAGTAGTAGTCTAACCAAGTCTGTCAATTGTACAATGTTACTACTTATAGATATGCTCAACGCAATAACGGGCTGCCAAGCTGCCTGCACTTGCTCCTCGTTGCCTTAGCGCTTAGTGCCTGCAATAAATAAATACTACCAGTTCCGAATGATTTGGGAGTTGACTCGTCGTTTAATATACTATATGAGATTATTTTTGTTTTGTTTGTGGTGTATGTGTGTGTTAAAACGTATAATGCAATCTCGCAATTATTTTATGTTTTTGTCTATGAATACATTTTGTTTTTTTATTTTTAAAACCAGCACAACAACGAATGTCGTTCTGGGAATTCACTTTATTCATTCCAATCCTCCTCGTTGCGACCAAATTTGTACACCAAGCTGCCAAACAATATGAAGACGTTTTGTAATAACAGCGCAACGCCCAGACTTGAATCCTTTTTATCTATAAAAAAAAAAAAACGACAAAGAATTGTTATGAGCTACCGAATATTGCTTAGAGGTTTGTTTCTCTTGTACCGTTGTTTATAAAGTTATCAATCATAACCCAAATGGCCGCAATTATGGACGAAAATCCAATAACAAAGCCAATGAGTAACCATATTTTCGCGATCCTCGCTCCCGACTCCGATGCATTATCTTCGGAAATCTACATAACAACACAGATAATGACTCATTTTCTTTGTACATACATATTTAATACATATAAATAGCGTTTACTTACATGTTCGCCTTTAACGGTGTTTATCATGCAGAAGCTTATTGTGCCAAAAATGCCAATAAATACATGTCCTGTCGTTATTTGATGCTGGCTATCTCCAGACATGGCATCGATTATTATCCACCACCCCGTAAAGAACTGTCAGCAGGAAGAAACAGTTAGGACTTTGCGCATTATGCTTATCATTGAATGTTATTGACATACCAATAAACCTGCCGCCAGGGCAGAGTTTTTGTTCCTTGATGTCTCGGATGTGAACCAGTCTCGAACATTATCCACAAGACCCATTGTTAAATTTACTAAATAAATGTTTTGCGAAAAAGATAGTGTCTTGTCTCTTAAAGATGCACCTGCAAAACTCTTATCGAATAAATCGAGTGTTTCGATTAATCGCACAAATGCGATAAACACAGCTGTTAAAACTGTTACTCTGGCCCTCGCAATAGACAGCAAATGCAATTGGCAACTCTAGTTCTAGCACGTGTAGCACAAGCGATATAAACAAATTGGTATAAATAATGAAAAAAAAGCCAGAGGACTCTGTAAGTGATGAGGAAGGAAGCATGGAGGAAGAATCCGATGAATCGGATGATAATAGCGAAATGGACTTGGAAGCCAGTGCAACAGAATCCGATGACGATTCGGCCGAGGATGAAAGTGATTCTGAGGGCGAGACTCCAAGAAAAACGAAAGCCGAAATAATTGAGGAACAAATACACAACAAATATGAACAGTTAAAGGGCACTCGTCTGTACGTGCGCTTTCCAAAGAAGCTACCTTTAGATGACAATGAATTCCAGACAAAGATAAAATCCCTGCATCCCCTAGTTTCAAAGGCGACAAAGCCACGCCAAAAGCACGCACGCTTTTGCCTTGTTGAGTTCAATTCAAAGGAAGACCGTGATGCAGCGCTGGAGGACATTAAAACATCAATTGAAAGCGATGCTGCATTCAAGGGTTTTTTTGTCTCCCTGCCGAAAACCGATTCCGAAGACTTTGTCAACGAACTTGTTGAGCGCAAGAAACAGTCACTTGAGAAGAAAAAGACCAAGAACCTTCTAAAACGGGCCACTAAACAAGTGCAACGCAAAGGCAACTTCACATCCTCGGTGGTCATCACTAATCTACCTAAGACTGCATCAGTTGCCCAGGTGCGCCAGCTCTTTGAGAACGCTGTCGACATTCAAATGAAACCCGGCAAAGGAAAATTCCGTGACTTCAGCGCTGCAACTGTTACTTTGCCTACAACCTTTGAGGCACGCAGTGCTCTTAAAAAGGATTTTAACATTGAAGGGACCAAACTTTTATTACGCTTCAATACACAGCAAAAGAAGCGTGGAACAAAGAAGAACACGAAGCGCGAAGCGACTGGCAAAGAAGGAACAAAAAAACCAATTACAAAAAAATCTAAAAAAGCTGAAACAGCTTAACAAAAACTTTTAAGAATAACGTATTACTAATGTATGTCTAAACTTTTATAAGACTTGATTGATTACAAATGTTCAATAAACAAATGTTTAACCATACCTAGAAATACTGATTTTGTTATCGGGATTCTTTAACTCAACAGTAGATAACTAAAAATTATGCTGCAGCAATACAAATGCATCAAAGTCACCGAAAGACATAATTATTTTTAAAATATTTATTATCGTACACGATATACATACATACATAGATTTAGGTATATTCTTTAATAAGCTGGTTGAGTTGTTTACTGGATATCAAATAAGTTCTTTACTAAGACTATATATAATATATATATATATATATATATATGTATGTAGTTATGAGATTATTTTGTGCACAGGGATTGGGTGGATTTCAGTTTGAAGTAGTATGTACGTTCAACAATAAGTGTAGGTTAGATAATTCATATGTGTTGTTCACCTCATCTCGTTTCTTTCTATACCAAATACAAAATATTCAACATTCGCATATACGCATATGTATAAACTCACAGTAGTTCTTCAATTCGGTTCCAAATGGAGCTGATGATATCTGTTATTCATTATTTGTTAAAGGGGAACTCCCCAAAACAACACATATTTATTATGTGTATGTATATATAAGTGTTATTTTGCTTTGCATGTATTCAGATATTGTGTCTATACTTTGCTCTATTGATTTTTTCTTTTGTTTTGTTTTGCTGCTGACAACAGCTTTAATGTACAAACATTTATATTTATTAATAGCATTTGCTTGGGGGCAAGTATCTGGAAGGTAATCAGCATTAGTATATGCAAAAAATGCAAGTGTATATTGTACGAAAGCGGGAATATAATGAGAAACACGATTTCGATCTGTTCGAGAGCTCTTTTTTAAATACTTGTAGTTTTACATACGCTTAGATTAATATTACGAGTTTTTCAAATTGTTTTCTTTTTGTAAATATAATCAAAATTTATATCTGCAATATTTTTAATGTAATTAGGCTTTTTGTTCATTCATTTTTATAAAGAAGAGAGAATATAACACCGTCTGTTTTAGATTAATTAACGTTCTTCACCAAGCAGTCTCACATATTTGCTGTTATTGTAATACATATATACGTTCTCTCCGATAAATACATATATCCATATCAGTATTGTTTCTCGTTCTTTATTTCCTTTTTTGCAGACTTTTCAAGCTTAAGGGCATTCAGATTTAATAAGGCGTTTGAACATCCGCTTAGTTTTGCTGATTAAACTGCAGCAAAAATCCGTGATTCATATGATTCATAAAAGCCATTCGAAATGTATATTTAATATATTATAATATATATATATATATGTGTGTGTGTTTGTTTGTGTATAGCTGATAAAGATAGAATGCGGAGCCCGCTTGTGGGCCTGAGACTCAAATTGAGTGAAGAAAGAGATAAATCTTGGAATTGCATGTTTTTTTTTCAGTGCGAGTGAGAGCTAAAGGTTATTTTGAAGATTGAGATTATCGGGGGTTCTTTGGATAGTTTCGGTTGTTTGTTTTGTTTTTCTTTCTTTTTGTTGTATTATATATTGTACCCCGAGATAAATTACGTATGCAGCAGCCGGTCTCTAGCTGATGGTGAATTATTTTGCAAAGCAGCCGCTGGGGATGCAGCACCGCCCAATGGATGATTAGCAGGAGGAGGAGGTGGCGGTTGCGCTGGCGGCGAACGCAACGGAATTGATGGCTGAACAAATCGCACACGTTCGGCATCCGTGGCGGCGGCATTGTTCACTGCTAATGATGCACCACCGGCTGCTGCATTAAATGCCGACGTAAACGCTGTGGCGGCTCAAAGAGTGTGGTAATTGCGCTCATTGCGTGCCTTGTAGAATTTGTAGGCAACCAGTCCAATGGCCAGCAGACCCAGAGTTAGCACAATACCGCCAATGAACGAGGATCCATCGAAATGTCCGCAAGGCACCGGTGTGGGTTTGGGCGTAGTCGATGTAATTGGTGCCGGAGTTGAGCTAGTTGGTGGCACCACTGTGGTAGTTGAGTTGGGTGCTGGTGTGGTGCTCGAGGTGGTGGGTGTTGGTACCGGGGTTGTTGTTGTTGTATTCGGAGCAGCAGTTGTGGTTGTTGGCTTTGGAGTTGTTGTTGTTGTTGGTGCCTGAGTTGTTGTTGTTGGTATCGGAGTTGTTGTTGGAGTGGTTGGTGCCAGAGTTGTTGTTGATGGTGTTGTCGGCTTGACCGTTGTATTCTTGTCATCCGGTATCTGCACGGTCACAGTGGTTGCTGGTTCCGTAGTAGTTACAGTCGCTACAAAGAAAACACATACACATTGAACAGCAACAACAATAAAATCACTCAAATCAACTTAATAGAAAGTTCTTTATGCTGACCATCTTCCTCAATTACACAGTGCCTTTTTATTTACACAAACGCATACACACACTTGGATGACACACAAGTGTGGCATTTAAAATTCCCATACATATGCACTTATAAATTTGATACTCAATGCAGGCGCACACATGCAAACGCACATTACATACACACACACAAACACACATAATATACATACATGCATAGATACGTTGTATGATATTCGTGTGGCAGAAACTTACCTTCGTCTCCGACTCCCTCTTGACAACGATAAGAGGCAAACAGTCCAACGAACAGACATAATAACAAATATTTGGCCTGCAGCTGCATTTTTGTTGTTTGCGTTTTTATTGGTAAATTGCACGGATTCCGCTTAGCTTGTTTACTTCTGCGTAATTTCGAGAAACTGTGGGGTTTCTTTCTCTTCGACGTGTTAGTAAATTTTGCTGCTGGACTGAAAATATGTCGGTGAAAAACCAAAATAAGCGAACTACAGAATCAACGGTATAACAACACAATTGCATATGTGTGGTGAAATTAACGGAAGTATTTTGTACAAATCTAATGCAATAAATAAAGTTAAGTGCTCCACTTACCATCAAAATCGGCAAACGCGCAATTAGCGAATGATTAATAAAAATCCAATCGAACGAATCACGAACAGATTTTTTGTGCCTGCAGCACAAGGTTGCTATTGCAGCAATACCGATAGCGATTTTCACAGCTTATCGATAACGGATGGATATTGCAACAATTAATGCAACGGTCACACTAGTCACACACACTGACTCAGACACTGGCTTTTCAATTGCTTTATGGAAGCGGATTTAGATAAAAAAAGCATTAATATCGTGCAATAACCAAAATGACATCTTACGTACGCGCTATGTACGATTTTTCTGGTGAGCCAGGCTCATCGGAACTAACAATCACCACTGGAGACATACTAACTGTGACACGGAGCGACGTTGGCGAAGGCTGGTGGGAGGGCAAAAACAGTCGAGGCCAAATTGGTCTCTTCCCAGCGGCCTACGTGGAGGTAATGTCCGCAGCCGAGGCGCGCCAGTTTACCACCTCAGCTGATACGACTACGCCCCATGCTGTAGCACAGCCGTTTGATCCATTTGATACACTATCGCCACCCCGTTACGACCAGACGGCTGATGATGACAACGACAGTATTTGGTCGGACAGCGAAGACAACGAGACATATTCGGAGATAGCACCAGCTGGTGGTAAAACTGCTGCTGGGGCTCGAGCCGGAGGACTAACGCATTCCGCCAGCGACTATGATAACAGGCATCTACCTGTTGCACCTAGTGAGGATGGCATCTCGCTTAGCTCGCACGCTGCTGGTGGCAGCAATGCCACCATGAAAAAGGGCATGTTTGCTAAAAGCTCTGATTCTTATATACTCGGCTTGTACTCCCCCAAGGAAAAGATACCCGAATGCGAGTTGGCGTACATAACACCCTTGGAGGACTCGATTTACCAATGGACACAGAATCATTCGCCCTATTCGGTCATTGTGGCCAGTCCCAAAAAGGAGTCTAAATTTAAAGGCATGAAAACATTCATTGCCTATCAGCTGACGCCGAGTTTTAATAATATATCGGTGAGTACAGCTACCGTTATATACATTTACTTCTTAGATAAGCCCAAAATCCGTGTGAGCAGTTTGTGTATGTGTGTGTGTGTGTGTGTGTGTGTGTGGTTGTGGGAGCTTGTATTAACACTGTGTTACAAGCTAAAAATAACAATTATGTGAAAGAGAGTTGAAGTTACGAGTTCAATTGGGGGCAAACAAAGGGGCAGCATCAGCACCGCTGACCAACATAGCTGCAATTTAATATTTCTTTGTGTGCGTGCTTTTATATGTTAGTGTGTGTGTGAACTCACAACTGTTTTGTTATTGCAATTACAAACTCAATGACTAAGTGCTGAGCAACGTTGGTCATGTTTTTGTTTTTGTTTTCTTTTTGTTCTTGTGCTTCTCATTTCGCAATTGAATTTCTATATCTAATCTGGCTGTCACTCTTGCTGGGAACATATACAGGTGTCGCGTCGCTACAAGCACTTCGATTGGCTGCACGAACGTTTGGCGGAGAAGTTCTGTTTGATTCCAGTGCCACCGTTGCCGGACAAACAGATCTCGGGACGCTATGAGGAGCAGTTTGTGGAGCATCGTCGTGTACAGCTGCAGGAGTTTGTGGATTGGGTATGCCGCCATCCGGTAATCTCGAAATGTGAGGTGTGGTATCATTTTCTCACGTGCACCGACGAAAAGATCTGGAAGTCGGGCAAACGGAAAGCCGAACGTGATCCCTACATGGGCGTCAACTATTGCTTGGCCATTCTGCCGCCAGACAAGAATTTGCTGCACTCCAGAGTTGATGCCCAATTGGAGAGCGGCTCACAGTTCATACACAGCATGGATGTTGCCATACGAAATCTGAACAACATTTCCAACGATATGGCAAAGCGTTCGTTAGTCCAAAGCAAAAAGGAATACCAGCGCATTGGCGATGGCCTCTCAGATCTGGCTAAGTCGTTATCCATCGATGAGCGTCGCGCACCCACGCGTCATATGGTGCCGTTGTCGGAGAGCGTGGGTCGCATTGGCGGCATTTATATTGGCATTGGTCAAATGTTTGGCGATCAGGCAAAGCACGATTGGATTCCACTATCCGATCGATTGCATATCTACAGGTAAATACTTATATACTAATGCATATGTTAACAACTTATATCGAAATCCTTATTTACAGAGGCGTTTTGAACTGTTTTCCGGACATTTTTTCCACACACAAGGGCGCCATACAGAAGCGCAAAGATTGTGAGCGTACCACCGCCGAGGGCAAAATGAGCAATGCCCAATTGCAGGAGGTAAACAAGCGCACCGATTGCGTCTCTTATACGTTGCTGGCGGAGCTGACACACTTCAAGACCGAACGAGATACGCATCTGAAGCAAACACTGAAGGCATTCATTGGGGAGCAGATACGATTTTATCAGGGCGTTGTCGCTCGACTGCAGGAGGCGCAGCGCCTAATTGAATAGGTTCACGAGATAGTCTGTCGCAGCGGACACATCACGGGATTGACGTTGGATCGATCTACGGCTGGGAGCACAAGTAGCACACGTAAACGTACACGGAAACTACCACAATAGCTGAAAACATTCGCACGCGCGCATTTCAAATGCTTTAAAGAAAAAAAAAAAAAGAAAAATTAAACTATAAACTTAACCATTAGTTTTGTTTATAAGTGAAAAAGTTGCATATTTATACAGAAACTAAAATTTTTATATATATATATATATATATCTATACACCGAAATTACAAATATAAACATATATATTTATACGTACATTTACATAAATGATATTTTGTTGGACGATAACGTTTCTAGAAACATTTGCAATATTATAGTATTTGAACAAATTCGCAAGGGGAAATTTTCTCATGCGACGATGTCACTTTTTGGGTTGGTGTATTTGCTAAATTTCCCTCGAAACAAAATAAAACCATTAAAACACAATTTTTTTTTAGCTATTCTGTTTGCTTTTACCAGCGAAATTCTCTAAAAGGTTTTTTTCTTTATTTTTCATGTTTTGCCATTTTGTTTATAATTTTGTTGTTGTTGTGATTCTTGTGTTTTGTTGTTACCATCGCTAAAACATAAATACACATTATTTTATAAAGATTGCACATTGTTTAAAGGGATTCGTTTTTGTTTGTTGTTTTGTTTCATAAATAATTAGCATAGGGATAATAATAATAATAATGATAATAATTATAAAAGAACAACTAGTAAAACATAAAAAAAACCTTCATATAGCTTTGCCTTGAATGCGGAATGAATACAAATTTGTTGCCTTTTAGCGCTGCGTTTTTGCCTATTGAAGGATTTGTTTAGAAATTTTTAAGTGATGTGGTTTCTGGGTGGGGGTTTGGTCTAATGGGGTTTAATGTTTGTTTAGGGAGGGGGGATTGGGGTCTTATTAAGTGTAATACATCTAGATAAAAACGCTATATACACACACACGAGTTAATAATTATAATAATAATAATCATAATAATAATAATAATATAACGCAGCTTGGGTTAACAATAATACAATAATTAGGTTTGTTTTTTTGCCTCTGCTTCTTCTTTTTCATGCTTTGCTGATCTACATATTTTTAGTTTTTGTTTTTTTTTTTTTTTCATTACTTTTTGTATTTTTTTTAACAAACTACCAATAACAAATTTTTACTAATTGTGTTTTTTTTTTCTTCATATTTTAAGTTTTGTTTATAATTATTGTTGCTTTCCGGTTACCTTGTTGTTTCTGTTCTTGTTGCTGTGTTTTTTTGTTTCTCATTTGATTTTAATTAAGGATACATACATATAATCCTTAGCAATTCCTTGACAATAAAATGGCCTATTTGTTACGCCTCTAAATGTATACTCAAGTATAGCAGTGTGTTATTCATGTAGTTATTATTTCTATATGTGTTATGCTTTATGCTAATATGCAAGTGTTTGGTTATACGAACGCGATCCTAGTACTCCTGTGGCAAGGATTCACATTCTGTCCGTTGGGTCTACCCATAGTCGCCGGCATACCGTCCATGCTTGTTGCTGTTGCTGCCGTGCGCTGCGGATGCAGCTGCAGCTTGTGCCGCTTTCTCTGCCAGCAGTGCTGCCTTCTGTTGCATGTAGGGATTAAAGTGTTGCATGTACATTGAAGCAGCTGCTGCTGCTGCATAGTTGTTGGCATAACTGTTGCTGCTGTTGCGCTGATTGCTGTTGTGATTGTTCCATTGTTGTTGCTGCTGTTGCTGCAGCTTTTGATGCTGCTGATGTTGATGCTGCTGATGTTGATGCTGCTGATGTTGATGCTGCTGTTGTTGCTGCTGGTGTTGCTGCTGCTGCTGCTGCTGGTGTTGATGTTGCTGCTGTTGCTGTTGCCAGTAGCTGTGCTCCGCCATGTAACCAGCCGCTGCATCAGCACCAACAACATCATTCTTCTGATACAAGTAAGAGTTGAGCAACTGATTGCTCTGGAACATATTCTCCATGGCCGCAGTTGGATAACAAAATTTGTTGCTATTATTGTGATTATTTTGATTGTTAATTGCTGCTGTTGCCGGCAACTGTTGCTGTTGCTGTTGCTTGACGGACACTCCAGCTGCTGCTGCTACGGCTGCAGCAGCATGGTGATAGTTGTAACCATTGCCGCTGTTGTAGTCATGCTGTTGATGTTGCTCCTCGTAGCTGCTGTTGCTGCTATTGTTGTGGATATTGCTCGCTGCCGCTGCTGCTGGCTCCTTGTGAGCCCGACTTGACTGTCATTCCCCTGTGGCCGTCACTGTCGTCCATTGCCAGGGGCTGTTGTAGCCCTGCTTTGGATTGCTGTTCCAAAGACAAAATCCATGTTAATCAAAAAAGTTCTAATCGACATTAATCATTCGCTTACCTGCCAAACAAAGGATGCCATAGTGCTCCATTGGCATCCATGGTGGCACCACCAGCAGCTGCTGCTGCTGCGGCTGCCTCTGCCAAATGTTGTTGTTGCTGCTGCTGCTGTTGTTGTTGTTGAAGATGATGCTGTTGCTGGAACTGTTGCTGTTGCACGTCGTGTGCCGTCAACATGTTGCCACGTTTACGCTGTTGCAGTTGCTGCTGCAAATGCAATTGAGATTGCTGCGATAGCGATTGCTTGTCCAGCGGATTGTAGGTGATGCAGGCCTTGCTGCTGCGCAGCTGGCGTCCGGTGCTTGGCTCCGGTGGCGTAATTGTCTTGTGCAGCGAGCTGCGACGCAGTGCATCGAAGGGCACGTTGAGTAGTGGCACCATATTGCTTTCGGGTTCCAGCAGATTCGAGAGAGATTTGCAGGTAAGGCGTGGCTTGTGCTCCACGGGTGGTGTGGATGCTGGGGCAGCAGCTGCAGCCGTAGTTGTAGCTGCCGGAGGAGTTGGCGCAGTCGCAGCAGCAGCAGCAGCAGTTGTTGCCGGTGGTGTGGCAGCAGCAGCAACAGTTGCTGGTGTTTTGGATCGTTGCTGAGATTGTTGTTGCTTGTTGTAGTTGCTATTGAAGTCGGGTATGTGAAGGGGCGTGGCCTCCGGATCACGTCGAGCACGCTTATGCTCCAGATGATGATGATGATGATGCGGAGAGGGATCCTTGGCAGGATGTGATTGCTGCTGCTGCTGCTGTTGCTGAAGTAACTTTTGCATAAAGGCTAGCTCCATGGGATTGCTAAAACCATTAAACGCAGCTGCCGGAGCTGATTTGGGTGTGGGTGGAACCGGCGCTGGGGCAGGCGAAGGAAATGGCGTTGGTTCCTCAATGGAGCTGGGCTTCTGTTTGAGGCAGTGCTTGTACAGCTCATCCAAATGTTGCAATCCAAATTGGCTGTTGTACAGTGGCAATAGATTGCTCATAAACTTGCGCTGCATGCCCAGCGGATCCTTTAGGGATTTGAAGAACTCCTGCGACAATTGGCCAAAGTAGGGTAGCCAAAGCATCTGCTGGAGCAGCGCCAACGTTGTTGCATTCAGCTCCGTGGACATACTTGAATCCGCTGCTGGTGATATGGGCGGAGCCACTGCAGCCGCCGGTATGGGTGTGGCAACTTTGGTTTTGGGTAGCAATGGATGCTGCTGATGCAATGGTGATGGCTGAGTTGTTTTCACAGCTGGACTGGCACTGGGGCGGGGACTTGGCGTGGCAAAGGATTTGCTGCTCGGCAGCTCGGGTGTGGGGGCAGGAGAGGCGGCCACCGGCTGAGGCATCTGTGAAGCCAGGCTTGGTTTGGCTGCTTTGGCTTGATCCGCCTCATTGCGCAGTATGGCCTCCAGTTGCTCCATGGTGACAACCAATATGTTTGGATTTTGTATGATCTGCGGATAGGCAAAGGCTTCGGGTAGACGCAACTCGGGTCGCGTCGTCAACAGCAATGGAATCTCGCGCGCTGGTGAGGCTAAGACAGCACCCAGTCGATCCTTTGGCACTAGAATGGGATCGGGCACCTTCCACTGTGGATTGCTGATAAGCATCTTCAGTTGAGTCAAGGCATCCGGATCCTTATCCATTTTAATGGGCTTGGGTCGCTTCTTTAAAGGTTCCGTTGGCTCCGTTTCCGGCGGCTCATCCTCATCATCGATAACCACTGTTTGTATCTTATCGCTGCCAGTCGTCACAGCTGACTTGCCCAGATCTATGGGCTCAGCCTGTTGCTGTGCATTGCCATTGAGTTTAAGAAACTGTTCCAATATCAGATGCTTGATGGTCTCCGAGGTAGTTTCCACCTCAGCGGGTATTGTGGTGGCGGGCAGCTGCAGCAGCTCCGGCTCGGGCGATTTGCATTTCAATATGTCCGAACTGGAGGTCACTGCACACTGACTACGCGATTCCGATGGCGGGCAGACTTCCTCGCGCTTCTTATAGCTCAAATCCTTGGGCGCTTCATCGGGCACAATTATTAATGGGGGCGACGATGATTCCTTGTCCAAGCTCACCGGCGTCTTGATTAACAGCACTGTGTCTGGCTCAGTAACCGATTCCACCTCCTCCTCCTCAACCTCGGGCTGCTTGCCAAAGGAATCAATGTTGAGAAAGAGTTCGCCATGCAAGCCCTCGATCTCGCCGGCCTCATTGAACGACAGACACTTGGGCGCATCATCTTCGCTGTCCATGCCCAGTATACTTGGCAGCTCCTTGCCAGCCATCACATCCGGCACACAGAATGAGCTCAATCCGACGCCTGAAGCAGCAGGCGCTGCTGTTGTCTGCGATTGTTGCTGTTGCTGCATGAGATTATCCTCACAGCTACGCTTGACCAGTGAGTCCAGAAGATCGGCACCATTGCTGCTGCCGTGATCGCTGCTGCAATGCTGGAGCAGATCATCGGCATCATCTAGTAGATCCTTGAGCTGCTTTGTATTTGCATCGAGGCTTGATAGATCTTGTTTGATACAGTGCTGTTCCGCAACATCTTCATCATTATCCGAATCCTGTTGCACCTCCGGCTCCGTCTCCTGGCCAGGCACATTGGTGAGAAACAGACCTGTTTTGGGACACAGCTGCAGCTCAATTGGCGCGGTGGCGGGGGAGGAGGAGCGGGAACTCTGATATGTAGGCGTGTTGGGATTACTATTGCTGGTCTTGGTCGCCTTGGTCGATGCATTTGTCTCACTATCCAGTAGTGCATCAAAGCACACATCTGTTGACGCTGGCGGAGGGGGTGGAGTCTGCTCTTCCTCCTCCTCCTCCTCTTCATTGTCCTGTTGCTGGGCGGGCATAACGACAACATCTTCAATAACCGCCAAATTGTTGGTCTCCTCCTCATGATGAGTCTGCTGCGCATGCTCATCGATAACCGTCCAGTCGCGCTGTTGATGCGTTTGATGTTGCTCCTCTTGCTCCTCCTCCCGCTGCTCCTCAGGTTCCTCTAAGGATTGCTGTTGCTGCACCTGCTCCCGCTTGACCTTGATCAAGGGCGCCGCCGTACCCGTGCTGTGGAAGAACTTGACAATGCGACTCGATGATGCATCGGTGCGTGGCATCGAACGCCAACCGTTTGTTGTCTTAGTCAAACGTATGCGATTGCGTTTATCATAATCCTCGCAGCGCACCTCCACAATTCGTGTGTCGTCCTGTTTGACCCACAGAAAGATTGGATTTACGCTGGGCGTTGTTGTTGGTATCGGTGTCGGTGTCAGTGTGGGCGTGGCACTTACTGCCGTCGGTTCATAGCTTTGGCTCATCGATTGCATTGGAGCAGCAATTGTTGCTTCTGTTGCTGCTGCCGTAACTGCAGTTTTGGTTTCTAGTTTAACTGCGGCCATTCGCAGCGGCAGCTGAACTGGCTCCTCCTCGGGCTCCTCTTCAGGCACCAGCGGCGGCTCTGGCTCCTGGATAGCAGGCATGGTGACAGCTTCAGCTGCGGCTGCTGCTGCTGTGATTGTTGCACTGCACTTTGGTTCTGTTTTAATGTCCCGCAGGACATGCTTATTTAAACGCGGCGTATTGGCCACTTTTAGATGGCCAAATTTTTGCTTGGCCCGTGTGCCACGGGCACCACCACGCCCACCGCGACGACGGCGCGTTGGCTGCTCCTCGAACACTAGGAAAATATCACGAGCGATTTTTCGTCGTTCCGATTTTCTGTGGCAAACGGGAGGCGCTGCGTCGAATTCTTGTTTGACAATAGTGTTGCTGCTGTTGTTGCTGCTGCTGTTGCTCTCATCGTGGTTACCGTTAGTCTTAATGCTGTTGTTGCTGTTGCTGTTGCTATTGCTATTGCTATTACTGCTACCATTGCCAGTGCAATTATTACCGTTATTAGCTACACATTCATCACTTGGCCTGCAAGTGATCCTTGGCATTTTGTTAGGTCGGCCCGATGGAGCGCCCAAATGCGTCAATATGCCACTTGTACAACGATTGTCATTTTTTTAGCTACTTGTATTTTTTTTTTTTGTATTTTTATTGCTTGCTCTTCTTTGCCTTTTACACCGTATGCTCTTTTTCTCGCACTTCTTTCTTATTGGAAATTGGAAGCAGGGCAGCGGGCGAAACTCTGGTTGGAACTTTGTGTTGTTTCGTGTCTTTCACAGTTCTATATCGTCTTGTGAGCTTAGCATTTTGTGCTTTGATTTGCAACTTGTTTCTTATTTAGTTAACTAACTTCACTTTATGTTCCTGCCTGTGCAGCTATGCGCTGTGTGTTTTACGTTGACAAAATCAATGAATTTTGTATATGTACTGCCATTGCCTCTGCGCATAGTGTGACCACACGCAATACAGTATCGATATCGATACTTGAGGCAGTACACTTGTGGGCGCGCGAGTTAAATTCCCATACATACTGACCTAATACTATTCTTTTGAGTTACTTAAGTTATTTAAAAGTTAACAAAATAGTTTGCCATAAGCCTTAAAATCTTGCTTCCATTTAACCATTATCCTGTTTTACCTAGCAGTAGTACTGTGGCTTTTATAACTCATTGATGAATTTTTTTATTAATAATCCAATTGGTGTCATCGTTTCTACTTGCTTTATTTTCCCATAAACGTATAGTTTGCTACGTACTTGTTCTGATTATAATTATTATAAATACGTTTAGGGAATGCCCATAGTAGTAGCAAAAAGAACGAGCCGTGAAGTAATTGTCATCTCTACCAGCGCAATCGATATTTCGATTTTGTTCTTCCATTCCTGCTGTCCCCAATAGTCTTATCTTTGTTGTTGCGCTGCAAAGACGTGATTCTTACGGTCGGACCGCCGCTATTGCCTATAAATCTTCTAATTTCTTTTGTAATACATACGCATATATGTATCAGCATTGCAAAGTGATATAAGTAAAGTAGAAAAAAAACTGCATGCGTTAAATGAATACAAGTATATGCAACAGTGTGTGTGTGTGGTTGTGAGTAAAATACTAGAATAAGTACAAAATGGATGCAAGCAACGATGAGACGCTCTGCGCTCAACAACAACACCAACAACAACAACAATACTACGAGCACAGTTGGAAATCAGCCAATCATGGAAATTCCTTATCAGACAGCAGGGATTATGATACAAACTCAACGCGCACATCGCTGACGGGCTCTCCGCCGATAACATCGTCAACTGGACTGGACTTTAATGGATTTGAGGACAAAGCACTGCTGGCATCGCTGCTTGCGCCCAAATTAGACGGAGGCAGCAGTAGCAGCAGCAGCAGCATTTATACGACTGGGGAGCAACAGGTGCTGCAACCATTAAGCTTAACAACAACAACGACAACGACGTATACGTTATTTGGCCAGCCGGATTTGCAGGCAAAGACGGAGACAATTGAACTTGACGAGGACGTTGACGATGACTTAATTCAGGACGAGTTGGTCACATTGACAAGTGCACCCCTGTTGCTAACCAGCACCAACAACAGCACATCATCCACACACACTTCCACACCCATTTCACCACATCAAATTCAACCCACGCCGATACCTTTAATAGCAACTATGGGCACATATAATCTGGATGATATTTGCTTTACGTTGGAATATCAATTCCAAAATCAGAAGCTTGTCCAGGTGCAGCCACCCACAGTGGTATCCTTTAGCATGATACCAGAAGAGGTAGAACAATCTGCAACAACAGCTGCCAGCGATACAATGGAGAGCAACAACAACTTAAGTTCTTCTTCATCTCCAAATACTACCACAACGACAACAACTGCATATTTCACTCTTGGGACGAGGTAGTACACACTGAGCAGCATCTCATAGCACGCTACACAGCACTGCCTTTTGTGTTGCTTTTGCTTATCGATAATTCATATTATTGATAACTGCTTGCTGCTTGCAGTTTTTTGTTGTTATTTAAACTATATTGTTGTGATTGCGGTTGTTGTAAATGCTCATCGTTACTTTTGTTCATTGCATTCTGAAGACTATTTTCAACTAACCCTAAAATTCTATGTACTTATGTACCAAGAAAATTCGATTAAAGGACCTTAGATCAGATTTGCCAAAGCACTCTATTTAATGTAAAATCTGTGAAATGAAAAATCATAAACATGTGTTAACATATGTGGCCCCCCTCATCCTCTTTAGGAAAAGCTGTGCACGCCCTTGCCCATGACTAAATTTTCCACTGCCCACTCAAATCGGCCGCTGCATGTTCTTCCGTCTGCTCTAATGTGGACGTGCCTGCCATACACACATATACATATATGTAGCTACATTTGAATTGCTTTTCTTTTTGTTGATTCCCCAAACGCTAATTAGACCCAAAAATCGTCTGTAAAAAGCAAACGAAACGATAAATTTTTATCTATGTATGTAAATCTTTTAAAAATTTGGCAAATTTCAACAATTCCAATGTCCACTTATTACAACGCGCGCGGCTTCGTTCGTAAAGTGTCCGAAATGCTTAACATGTTGTTGCTAATTGCTTGATATATGCTTGCCGGTGTTCACCCACTTCTAACACACACAAATACATTCGTAGCCTCTATGTGTGTGAGTAGGGGCTAGGCATGTGCTGCTGCTGCTGGCAATGAGTGTGTAACGGTTTTGGATGCTGCTGCCGCTGCAGCCGCCTTCTGCCTGCTGATCTTTGTTGTATCAAAATCGTTTGTTTGGTCTAAAAATACTAGCGCCGATGAACGCAATTAGAACATACAAAGCACCACGAAAAAAATACACACATCCATAGATATGTATGTATGTATAATTATGTGAATATTTGCATATTTGTACACACTAGAAGTTGTAGAATTGTTTCACTTGATTTTAGGGTCGGTTTTCAATCAAAATTTTGACATCTTAAAATCTTATTCCAGAATGTTCCAAAGAGCATTTATTATTTGTATTCTGTTGTATTGTATAAATCTATTATGTGTATAAAACTTAATGTTTTGTAACTATATCAGTTAATACTGTTTGCTTTCGTTATCAGCGCCCAATTGGAAGTGAAGCAACATGTTCTGATTGTGGCAAACCACTAGTTTGATTGAAGTTTATTTGTTTTATCTAATACCCAATTGTTAAGGGATATTTTTGTTTTCCTATTCATTTCTAGTGTCATGTGATTTCTGTCACTATAAACTAGATTCTAGTAAGAGTTTAATTATCTAAACAATTTTAAATGACTCGGCTTTTCACATTGTAGTTGCTTTTATTTTTGGTACAATAATACTTTTTTTGAAATATTGTTGCTATTTTGTATTGCTGTGCAGTGAGCATAGACAGCCCGTAACACACCCCTTACCCAACGTCTACGTCTATTTATAACAGCATGAGTGTTCCACCTCAATCATATTTCTCATTTTTCAACACTCAAAGTTAGGGCAGGCTGTGTGGGAGGGGAAAGAGGTCAGGTAGAAGAAAGCACAGCTGTGTGTCCGTGACAGGGACAGCGATGGTTAGTGAAGAGGTCGCCAAGTCATTCCTCTCGCGCGAACGCCCCTTGCCTATGGCATTCAAATTCGTCTATTCGTCCATCGCGCCCACGCACTTGTTTTACTTTTGCAATTGATTATTGCTGTTTTGCGTGCTTTGCGAGTGTGTGTGTTTTCTTTCGAAATATATGTATTTGTTTTATAGTTCTTAGCGACGTCGTGTTTGACCATGACAATATTAAATATGAATTAATCTGCTTAATATAGCATATGGCTTAAAGGCTTTTCAGTTCATCATTTTTTCTATTGTTTGTTTAAGTTTTCTTATTTTTGACTGATGTTTTTGTTTAAGTTTGTTGCTGCTTGTCAACTGTTAATTAATGAATGGTTTCTTTGTTGTTGTTTGTTGATGCTTTTTTGGATTTACATATTTTTTTTTTCTGCGCTCTAACCTCACTAATCCGATGCACACACACATATGTACATAGATATAGCTGCAAGTATTCTTGTAAACAAGTTTGCAAACTACAGTTATTGCTCGCTAATAAGAATGTGTATTACAAAAATTATATCTGGCAACTCTTAATTAGCAAGCGATCACTGCAAATATGTATATATCTGTGAATAGTTGCCAATAGAATCTATATATGTAAACAGAATGTTTAACGGCCCACTGACACAATTTGAACGCAGCTGCCGCGCTCGCCCGACGCATTATTTTCATTAATTTGTTTGTTTCCAACTGGCGAGCGGTGTACATACATACGTACATACATATATCGAAATTCATACATGCAGAGAGATGAGAAAGAGAGTGGGAGAGAGAGTGAGAGAGATATGTAAACATATAATCGAACGATCTTGCAGCTATATCGAAGAGAGAACAGAACGGGATGACGACAATGAGCTGGCTCACTGCATCCAACCGGGCGCCCTGCACAAGGACACCGACGAGGATCAGCTTCTGATGTCAATGGCGTATGAGGTACTCAGCCCCCAACATTCCATTAAAAAACATCAACAACAACAAAACCAACAATATGAAATGCCAACGAACACATAGTCGCAAAAAAAAAGAATTGTGTCGTAACTAACGTTTTTATTATTTTATGTAACGCCGCTTTTTGTAGCAACAAAAAACAAAAAAGAGTTAGTTAAAAACGATTATCCCTTCGAGCTACCACTACTACTACTACTAGACAGCAATTAGCTAGAGTGCAACCAGACGGGCGTCTCGTTGCTCCTCACTCACCAATTCCTCGCAGCTCTCGCTCAGTTTTGTTAACCAATTTAGCTTCGCATTTATCAAACAAACAACTTGGTGCGTAGTCTTAGTCTAAACCCTACAAAACACTTCCTCATTCACCATGTACTATATCTATAAAAACAACTCACACTGCATGCTATTTATTTGCCGACTTACGAAGTAGTATATATATATATGAAAACATACATACATACAATATAATACCTAACGACCTATTGACTTTTTATAAGCCCACGACTTTGTACATAGTTCAACTTTAGCTACTTCAATCTGTTATTGCTCCGATTACTAATATACATCTTTTCTTGGCTCCACTCAACTCGTAGAGCTCGGATGAAGCGCTCAGTCGTTATAAATGCAATTATGAGAACTGTTATCGCAGCTATAGCACAATTGGAAATCTGCGTACGCATTTAAAAACACACACAGGTGAGTTTCGATTTCAATACAATCAATAGTTATAATTCCTATTCATATGTCTATTAAATATACAATGTATATTGTAAGTGTGCGTTCCTAGCTTTGTGCTTTGGCATTTTTGACAAGCGTATTGGCAAAATTAAGTAGTTCCAATTGTATATCTGCACGGGTTTGCACATCAACACGACTCAGCATGCTGTCCAGGTACTTGTAGAATGGATCTTGTGGAGCGGCAATCACTTCTGATTCACTTGGTGATTGCTCCTCTAGTTTGTGCTCCAGCGCATTCTCCAATAGGCCCATAACTTTGTGGAAATCCTCTTGAGCTTGTTCAAGACCTGTCTGTGGTTTCTCATACAATTCGTCGCTTAGCGCAACCTCTTCACTGCTGTAGATTGTGGTTTGAGCATCATTATCGTTATGGTCTGCTTTTCCGGGCTGAGGACTTGAGTAACTACGATTTGATTCATCATTTTCGTAGCAAAGCTTTTTCGTTGATAAGTCCACATCATCTAAGTCCAACTGGTTGCTATCAAGTGTGCAGAGTCAAATGAATTTTCATATTTTTATAGTATTCATCATAATCTTACCAGCGCGGTTGTATGTGCTCGAGCAGAAAGGACAGCTGATTAAAGTAGCGCCAATTGCTGGTTTCCATTTGTGCATCGGCGAATTTGTGATATTCGCGCACAAAACGATCGCGCAATGTTTTCCATTTGCATTGGCTTTGTCTAACTAAAAGAAAAAAACATTAATTATATTTATGCACTTACAAATTATATTGCACTTGTATTTGTGCACTTGCCTGGCAGGCCGCATTCGGTTGAGACACTTGCCCACGCCCTGTCCCGACGCAGGCGATTGCGAAAACCAGTATTTGCTTTGTTGTACAAACAAGGGTTTTGTTTAACGCTTTTGATTAATATGTCCATAACATCGCTCATTCTTATTTGAGTGGAGTTTTTTTTAAATCTGCTTCAATTTTACGTGCGTGCGTGCGCTCTGATGGTCAACGCAAACAGTTTTTTGTTGTGTGGCGTTGAGCAACACTGGTCCTACTTAAAGGCAGGTGTGTTATGTTCGCATAGTTTGTATGTGACGTCACAAGTGTTGTTGAGAAGTAAAATTGCAATAAACAATTAAATTGATCACCACAGAATATAAAAATTACTTTTCCAATGAATGATATAGGGTAGGTTAGTTAAGTTATAGGCATGGCAAGGCAATTAGTTAGTAAATACTTAAGGCCTAAGGTCAACCTCTTAATAGTATTGTACCATGTTTGCCAACACTGCACAATTAAGCCGTCCCTATGTGCCGGTAGCGTTGCCAGGGCGGTAAACATTTGGCGCACGCATACGTTTAAATTTACAAACTTATTATTTATTTGTCTATTCCAGGTGACTACAGCTTTAAGTGCACGGAGGAGGGCTGTAACAAGGCATTTCTCACATCATACAGCTTAAAAATCCATGTACGTGTCCATACCAAAATCAAACCCTATGAGTGCGAAGTGAGCGGCTGTGATAAGGCGTTTAACACTCGATATAGGTAAACAGATTGAGAACGTGTGCTGGAAGTAAACACAGACATGTTTATATATATATATAACTAACTTTTGTTTTGGTGTCTAATCAGGTTGCATGCCCACCTGCGCCTGCACAATGGCGAGACATTCAATTGTGAAATGTGTCAGAAGTGTTTCACGACGCTCAGCGATTTGAAGAAGCATATGCGGACCCATACCCAGGAGCGACCGTATAAGTGTCCCGAGGACGATTGTGGCAAGGCTTTCACGGCATCGCATCATTTGAAAACGCATCGACGCACGCATACGGGCGAGAAACCATATCCCTGTCAGGAGGACAGTTGTCAGAAATCCTTTAGCACCTCGCACAGCTTGAAGTCGCACAAGAAGACACATCAGCGACAGCTGCTTAGCAAAGGCAAAAAGAAATCGAAGCGAGCACAGAAATTGCAGCAGGAGAAAGAGCTACAAGAAGCGGATCTTTTGGAACAGGAGCAGGAGCAGGCGATACAAAGGACAGACGACATGGTGCTACTGAATCCAGGCAGCCAGAGCTCAGAGACAACTAGCAACGATAGCGGTGTTGTCCTACAACAACTGTCGAATGTTTTTATGCTGCCGGAAACATCACAAGCGTATCCTTTGTCCTATGCCGCCGAAGAGGAGATACCCAGTCCTTGGATAGATGCCGGCGTTCTTGTCTCCAAACCAATTATGCCAATGGCGCCGTTAACGGATGCCTGCGTTGCACTGGCCACCGAAATGCCAAGTTTTGTGGATTTGAAGCCAAGTTTTGGCAACGCCGCCATCAGTGGCAACATGGATGAACTATGTGTACAACAGGAGCCCAGTTCAGATGTGGAAATGGTAAGCGGGGCTGATCCCAATCCAAATGCCAATCTGCCCACGCTGGAACTGAATCCGCAAAACATTGAGGAGCTACTCAAAGATGATAGTTTTGATAATGATGAGGACATGGAAACCGAATCTCTTCTAAATGACATACTTATGACCATTGACAACAATAGTGCACTGCTGCAGGCGACACTACATCAAGCGGCCCAGGTGCCTAGCGATGCATCCGGTCTGGTGGAGTTGGATATCAGAGATAACAAGCCGACGCTTAAGCAGATTACAGCAGATGCGGGCATCTGCAACTGCACCAATTGCAAGTGTGATCAAACAAAGAGTTGCCATGGCGGTGATTGTGGTGCTGTGCCCAAACCTCCTAGCCACAAACCCAAAACCACAACAACAACAACAATAGCAGCAACAACAAGCAGCTCAAAACGCATCTGCGGCAGCGTGGCCAGCAAAAAAGTGAGTAAACGCAATGCGGAAATGAATCAAAACATCGAGGATGTTGCTTTGCTGCTGCAGAATCTGGCTTCCGTAAGTGGTGGCAGCAGCTCTGGTGTTGGCGGTGGTGGTTGCTGTGGCGGTGCTGCTGCAGCGCCAGTTGCTGCAGCTCCTGCCTCAACCTGTGGCTGCTCCGTTGCTGTGGCCAAGCCGGCAGCAGCTGCAACTGGCGGCTGTTGTGCTCCGCCAGCACCAGCACCAGCACCCGTCCTCAGCAGCTGCTGTGCCCCAAAACAGGTTGCCAACTCTGGAGGCTGCTGTGCGCCTGCAACATCAATGGTGCCACCTGCTACCGCCAGCTCCGGCTGCTGCTCCGTTAAAACACCGCCAGCGCTGCCTGTCATAAACAGCTCCACAGCTATTAAGAGCAATTCGTGCACCTGCAAGAGTCCGGCGGAGGGCGTCGCCAATGGCTGTTGCGTCGTCATCTGCATGAAAACGCTGCAAGCATTGCGCAAAGTTCTGACGCGCCGGAACCTCAATCTAATGCTTTGTCCGCAACAGAACTAAATTCGCCCACAAAACCACCAACAACAAGAAAAGCCTAAACCAAAAAAAAAAAACTAAATATTTTTTTATCAAGTATTGTATATGTGCCTGTTTGAAAGTATTTCCATGTACAAAAAATGGTTACATTAAATATTGTTACTGTTGTTGTTATATGCCGCAAAGGATTTAAATCCATGATTAGGTGATGATTTGATTTGATAACGAAAGCTAATCCCAAAACGGCGGCTGGCCGCGCCTTAAAAACTTTGTTAACGTTTTATTCTAACCCATTTTAAAGCCGCCTTAACTAAAAACACTTAAATGAAGCACAAATCAAATTTGAAGCTTTAGTTTTTTAATGCTTAAGAAACTTGTTAAGGCTTTTGTCATTTACACCTAACACTTGTATAGAAAGTTACAAACAGCTTTTTAAAACAAACCCAAAGTTATGTAACCTTAAATGCTTTATATTACTACTTTACATAAACATATGTATGTATATATATTTTATATCTGACATTAAACATTTTTTTTGTATAAAGTCGAATAAAAAAATAACTAAAATTGTTTGTTGCTCTTTTGTTGTTGTTATTGTTGCTGCTGTTGCTGCTGCGCCTTTGCTTTCGGAATGCCGTTTTGTAACTAAGTTCAAATTGAAAAGTGTTCAATTGTTAATCCGTTGTGTTTTTACTATGAATCTATATATATGAATATAATGTATGTCTAATCCTCGCCAGCTGGTATGGCTTCCTCTAGACGTCGCACAAACTTAACACGCAACTCCGTCACATTGTCGCCCTTCAGCTGGTCCTGCAAACAAATTAAAAGAGAACGGCATGAAGAGACAAACAACCAAAAAGTATTCCACACAACAACCAACATCCACACACACACACACACACAATTAACTGCCCTTTGTTATAATATTAATAACTATATGTATGTATACCTGAATAAACCAGCATTGCACCTCCAACTGGACCATTTCGAGAGCACCGCGTATGCAGCCACTGAGTATGGCACTATAGCGTAGATTACTCAAATCCGTGGGCAGCTCAACAAACTCGGTCAATGGATTGGAATCGAATAGCAGCGAGAACTCATCGGATGCCGCTGACCAATTGGATATGGTTGGCTGCACATTTAAATAGATGCGAAATGCCTGCTGGATGCGATCTGCTGTCTCGCGCATCTCCAGACACCTTGGGGCAGAGGTGCGTGCCAGAAAGTCCTCGATCAGTCGCATGCCCATGTTGTAGCCAATGCGTTCCAACTGCTTGTTCACATCGTCCACGTTCTCAAAGTCGCGCAGCATTTGGGTTACCAGTGCACCATAAGTGAGCGTCAGGAACTCCGAATTCTTCAAGTGTGTGTGTGTGTGTGATTGTATAGAGAAAAGAAAATGCAATTTTGAGCTAATAATAAATAGATCCAGAGAAGAAATCAATTCAATTCAATGACTATATCTAAGGCCTTGCAATACACACACACAATACAATACGTTTAATGTGTACAAATCTAAACTTGTTAACAGATATGGCGGTTCCTTATGATGCTATCTAACAATTTGTGAAGAAACATGCACACATTAAATAAATACAAATTTATTTTTGCAATTGTGTACAAAGTGACCTGAGCTTAACATAAGGCTTAACATTAAATTTACAGAGCTATGTTAACGGCTAAGCTGTTATCTACAAAAAATTATGTGTTCAACTCTTCGGGTTATTCCGATTTAATGGCTGTTATTGTTATGCTCGGCGTTTGGTGTGGTGCTATCAGTTTGGGTGGTGCACGAGCGGTGCCACGACTAAGGGTCGCTCCACCACTCGACGCCAGTGGCAGCGTGATGCCATCCAATCCACCAGACTCGCCCTTCTCCTGGGCAGAGTGAAAGCGTCCACCCTCGCCGCGCGCCCTATTCATGGCATGCCGATGGCGAGATTCATGTAGATATTTACAACGCTCCTTGGGTATGCGTGATTCCAGTTTGGCACGTGCCTGTCGCCGTATCAGTATGCGCTTGTACTGTTTGGCATTCACATAAAGCGGCTCCTCATCAGCCTCGCCCTTTGAGTTCTCATCCTCGCTGTTTGTATTCGTACCCGTGGTGCTTGTGGACACATCTGCACTGCTAGCATTACTCGTGGCATTGGTGGCAGCTACAGAGACACCAGCTGCTGCCTGAGCCTGTGTTTGCTGTTGCTGTTGTGAATTGTTTGTGCTGGCTTGGACCGAGTTCGTGGCAGCATTAGCCGCTGCTGCATTTACTGCTGCCATTTGTGGCACCATTATGATCTGTTGTCCACCAGCTTGCGCAGCAGCATTTGCATTTGGAGCGGCCGTAATTTGCACCAGCTGTCCATTGATATTCAGGTAATGTGGAGCGGGTTGTGCTGCCACAGCAGCCGCTGCTGCTGCTGCCGCATTTGGATCCAATGAGGTGAGTGTGGGCGTCTGATAGAATATGGTCTGACCATCGGGCAGCTGCATCACTTGCATTTGTGGCTGCTGTTGTGCAGCCTGCAGCATTATTTGGTTTGCTTGCAGTGGTATCAATTGTGGTTGCAAGCTACCTGTTCCCGCCGCTCCAGCCGCTTGTCCTTGTTGCGGTTGTTGGCCAATTATGATTTGGGCACCGCCACTCGTCATCATGGGCATTGGTATAACCTGAATCGGTTGTTGTCCAGCATTTCCAACGGTTGCCGTTGTTGCTGTGCTGCTTGCATTTGCATTTGCATTGTTATTGCTAGTTGTGGTTGTGCTGTTGTTGCTGCTGCTACTGCTACTTCCACTGCTGCTGTTGTTGTTGTTGTTGCTAGCGGATGTGGCTGCGTTGCTCATTTTTTGAGTTGCTGTGGTTGCTGTGCGGTTACTGCTAAAATGGTTATCCATAGCGCGCAGGTGGCGCTATTATTGAGTGTTTCGTGTCCCTCTTTCACGCCCTCAGTATACACTTACTGTAAAAGCGAATATGTGAAGCCGATTTTGAGGGTGGATGGCACTTCAATGTTTCTTAAGAGACTTATGGTGGCTAAACCAAAACAACTAGACTTACAACTACAAACGAGCTTCGTTACCGAGCTATTTGCTTCAAGCTACTTACTTACCACTTTCTTAGCGTCCAATCTAGATGCTTGCCGTGACATTTTAATTGCCTATTTTATTTTAAAATGCTCCCCAAATTGTGATAAAACTTTTTTCTTCAGTGGTGGGTGTACTGCTCATGAAACAGATTTTGCGATATATGTACACGATAGGATTTTCTTATCGATATTGTCGCATGCGCACGATCTATCGTTTAAAGTATTAGCAAACCTTTGCTAGAGCAAACTTTTTTTTCGATGTTTTGGTTTTTCATCAACATTCCGAGTACAAAGTGCGATCTTGCGGCCAATTCCGCAAAAGAAAACAAAACAATAACATGGCTTCTACTGGACTTCTGGTGGTGTCTAACATCAAGAAACTAGGAAAATCGCTGCGCAGCATTGAAAAATGTGTTAGCTCGCTTTACATTCATCTCAATGTGCCGGCGTCAGCTTTATCATATGCGCCACCGGTTTGGGGTCGTCTTATATCACAATTGTACGCGGACAGCAGCAGCTATGTGGGCAACAAGGTGGATCTGCGTATACTTGTAGCGCCGCTGAAGCAGGAACATATTGCTGGGTCTTTAAAGTTGCGCAGACCTGTGGATATCATATTTTCGGATGCACATCAGCCCGAGCTCTGCGATAGACTGCGATCCCAACTGAATATAAGCAAGCCCACCATTTTCCTAGAGGACACAAACTGCACTGACTTACAGGCGGATAGCAGTCTCTCCGACAGTCAGAAAGTCTTTCCCAACGTAGTGTTAGGCGGAACCTTTGATCGCATTCACATTGGTCATAAGATCTTCCTCACCCAAGCCGTTCTACGCGCCTGCAAGCGACTTGTTGTGGGAGTGACAACAGCAGCAATGACAAAAGGTACAAAGATCAAATATGCTTAAGTTTGCTAATATCTCATTTATTATAATTTTTTTTATAGGCAAAGTGCTGCCCGAACTAATTTTGCCCGTTGAGGACCGAATTGCACAGTTGCGCGAGTTCCTATTAGATATAGACAGCACATTGCAATACGATATTGTGCCAATTGACGATCCATTTGGCCCAACGCAACATGATCCCGAGATGGATATGATTGTGGTCAGTGCGGAGACGTTGCGTGGCGGTCAAAAGGTTAACGAGATACGGGCTGCCAAAAACCTATGTCAATTGGATATTTTTGCCATTGATATTGTGGAGAGTAATGTCAACGATGGCATTCATGAGTCCAAAGTTAGCTCCAGCAATACGCGCATTGATCTGTTGGGCACACGTTGGCGACAGCCGGAGGTAGGGAATTATTTCACACTCTCCCAACAAAACTTAATGTTGTAATTGTCTGCAATGTTTTCTAGGCACGCTCACAATTGCCCAAGCGCCCCTACATTATTGGGCTGACGGGTGGCATTGCTTCTGGCAAGAGCAAGATGGCCGAAAGATTGGGCAAAATGGGCGCCCATGTCATCGATTGCGATAAGGTAGCACACGATGTCTATGAGCCGGGTCAGGCCTGCTATGAGAAAGTAAAGAAGCACTTTGGCCAGGAGATTCTAGCAAGTGATGGTCGCATCGATCGCACCAAACTGGGACCTAGAGTTTTTGCTAATCCGCAAGAGCTACAAATGCTTAATTCCATTGTTTGGCCTGCGATACTGGTTGAGGTCAATAGACAACTTACTAAACTGCGTGCAGGAGCACAGGTTCCCAAAATAGTAGTGCTGGAAGCAGCAGTTTTACTGAAGGCTGGTTGGGAGACAAACTGCCATGAGGTGTGGTCCATGATTGTGCCGCCCGAGGAGGCCGTCAAGCGTGTTATGGAACGCAACAAGCTTAGTGAGAATGAGGCTAGAAATCGGCTTGCCAATCAAGTGAGCAATGCGGATATTGTAGCCAAATCACAAGTGATCTTTAGTTCCCAGTGGGATTATGAATTTACGCAGCGACAAGCGGAGCGCGCCTGGCAAATGCTTAACAAGGAGCTGGAGAATGCTTCGGACCTGCAGCAAAGTAGCCTGTGATGCTTTGTAAATAATTGTGCGATTAATTGTTTTACTTTTTGTTAGATGTGATTGTTAATGCATTTCCTTGAATGCTTATTTAATTTTAAATCGAAAGTACATAGAGCAATATAGCCGGGTTAATAACATTGTGAAATTTACACATTTAGAACTTCTATCAGTGGCTCTCGCCCTTTTTGCCAGAGACACGCTTAAAGTCCGTCATCTTTGTGGTTATGATGGGTGAGCCAATGAAGCCAATGTAATCGATTTGAGTAACATCGCCACCAGACTGATTGTTCTTCACGTAAATCTGTATGTTTTGTACATTCTGGAATTTTACATAGCGCAGATTGACTGGATTACCATTCTCCAGCTCTTTTTCTCCCAGGCTGCAGGGTATGGAAAATTAAGAACTAATGATTAGCAATCAGTAACGATTGATTCACTTACGTAAGATCCTGCACGCTGGTCATTGACTCTGCCATGTCAAAGTCAATTGTACGCGGCTGGTTGATAAACAGCTTGACTTCCTTGGGTCCCAACTGTGGTGGTGCCTTAAACTTCAGCGAGTGTATCTTTACAGCCTGATTGAATGTTATGGATAGAATGAGCTGCTCATCGCAGTCCGACTGCAAGAAGCCACCAGCCAAGGCTAGAGCATGCTTCAAATTGTGATCATCGGCTTCATTCAAGCACTCACACTCCTGCTTTGAGATGAATGTGTTTAGCTCCATCTGTTAATACAAACAAACGTTATTAGTGTATAAGAATGCATTGACTAACAGTTAACTCACCAAACCCTGTCCATAGTCCTCTCCAGCCTCCTCATCGCCACTAGAACCAATGTGCTCCTGAATTTTTGTCTCCAAGCCATTTATGTCAGCACCCTGGATGCGATCGATTTTGGACCGGTTGCGGTAAAATATAAAAGTGGGCATCGCTGAAACACCCTGGCCGGCGGCTGTGTCCTGGCACTTGTCCACGTCTACCTTTAAAAATATGGCTTTGGGATATTTGCTGGGAAAAGTCTCAAACACGGGCGCAATCCTTTGGCACGGCCCACACCATGTTGCCGTAAAGTCTACAACAACCAAGCGGACTCCTGCCTGCGATAGCTCTGCTTGAAAATGCGATTCGTCGTTAATAACACGTACTGCCATGTTTATTTTTAATTGAAGATGAAATGCAAAATGACTGGCAGGTTTATTACAAAAAAAATTGCAAGATGCTCGATTTGTGTTCGTGGTGCTCTATCGAAATCTATCGGTGAACGTAACTCATCGAGAACAATTTCGTGTCAGCTCTAAATATGGCGTCTGCGTAAAAACAAGAAGAAGAAATACTAAAAATTCTTTGTAGTCGCCGCAAAAGTGTAAAATTTTGATTGTTAAACGTTATGAACACTTAAGCCTTACCTTACAAAATAACTAGTTTGTAAAACATTTACATAATGGATGTTCAAGCGCCGAGAGGTATGCCGCAAATGTCCACAAAACCGCTTTGCAAACACCTAAACACACACACACACACCAGCATGTGGGGCTTGGCTAAAAAAACATGTATGCTTTATATATTTTGCAGATGCAAGTTTACGCAATATAATAGATAAATTGGCGGAATTTGTAGCACGCAATGGACCCGAGTTCGAAGCAATTACCAAACAAAAGCAACAAAATAATCCAAAGTTTGAATTTCTCTATGGTGGTGAATTTGCCAGCTACTATCAATTCCGTGTGGCAGCTGAACAAGCAAGTAAGCGGCGAAACTACTTTATTCAAACTACTGTCATGATTAACTATAATCGTGTTATCTTTTTAGTGCTAAAGCAACAGGGCGGAATGCCAACAAGTGCCCATTATATGCAACAACCTCCGCCAACTCATTCTCACTACGCGCCACAACAACAACAACAGCAGCTTCCAAATAATATGCATGACAATGCGCCGGAAAACATGCAGCAAGCGCAACAGCAAAACCCTCAACATCTGTGGCCGCCCAATGCAAACCCCGGACAAGGACCTGGACCTGTTGCATCGTCCGCAAATTCTCAAACAGCAAATGGACCAGCGCTAGCATTAAATCTTGCCAATCAGTTGGAATCAGTTAAAATGCAGCAAAATACATTACGGGATCAAATAAAACAATCGGATGCAAATCTTGCCGCACAGCATACGGTAAATACATCAACTCAATTTGCTCTCTTTACAGGTGTGACTTTCTCTATTTAAACATCCATACATATATATTCTTTTCGCAAACATCTCACGAAAGGAAAGCAGCTTATCTTTGAATGTGTTCCATTTTCAAATATCCATTTAAAAAGCAGCAAAGTAATTTCAACTTGCCACCTCTAAACTGTGACTGAAGTCAATATGAAAAACCTTTTTTCTCGGCTTTTCATTTGTATCCAACTTTTTCTTATCTTAAAATTGGATCGTAGTTGTTAATTGTTAATTAGCATTTTAAAAATGGGCATTACACAATCCTCTATACCACGGTGTATGTGGCGAAACTGATTTAAAACTTACTCTTTGAGTTATTTGTGAGAACTTTTGATTGTCCTTGAACTTTCTACTCTCTTTTCTTATCATACAATGGACCAATTGTTTTGTACTGGGCTCCCTTTATTGCTTTGCATCGGGGCTAAATGAATTCTGTGTGTGTTTTTGTTCTACAGTCATTCGTCTGCCCCCGAATATGTTGTTTATGTATAAATATGTTTTCAGCATTTCCTTAACGATTCAAAATTTACAATATATTTATAGTATTATGTTTAAACTATCGATTTAACTATTTTACAATGCTACATTAAATTTTTGCTTTATTGTATATTTTTTGAAACATAAAAACTAAAAAAAAAAACGAAACCACTCTTCATACCAACTGAACAAAAAAAAAATATGTGTAACAAAAAAAAATTTAAACGAAACTCGTTTATTGTTGCATACGAATTATCAAATCTCTTGTTGCGCGTCCAATAAACCAACGAAACTAAAAATGAACCAATCAAAATAAAAAACCAAATCCAATGAAACCAAAAATGAACCTTTAGGCGTTGATGACACAGAAGGCAAAACAGATCGACGAGGCGATGGAAGCGGCACAAACAGCTCAACTGGATCAATTGGCCAATGAGCAGGGTATCGTGCTACGGGAATTTGATGGCGTACTGCAGCCGATCATCGAGTCCTGCACCAAGGATAGCATCTCTGCAGGTAAATATATATGGCCAGCTCCAACGAGTGGTTAAACTAAATGAATAGTACTTACATATAATTATGAGTATCTATGTTTACGTCACTTAACTTTTGAGCTAGACAAAACTGCAAAAGAAATTCAAAATTAAAAAAAAAAGAAACTATAACTTATTATAACATTTTTAATTCATTAAATTAATTTGCACTGAGACTTATGACAATATGAGTAACCCGTTTGATATTGCAATTTTAGGCAAGAACTGGATTTTACAGCATTCAACCGACAGCGCAAAAATCAATGTCGTTTTACAATATCTTTTAAAGAAGTATGCCTCAGTTTATATATTAATTAATAATCGAATAACACTTTTTAATGATTCTTTCTTTCGACGAGTATTAAGCGAGAAACGATTACGAAAACGATACGAAATAAAGTGAAACACGTACAAAATGCATGCATGCAGGCAGGCGAACCAGAGAACGTCTGACGATCAATAAATCGAAAGAGAGCAAGAGAGCTGATTTATTCCATTCGATTCGTTGATATATACAAATTAATTCGTTGATTCGTTTGTTATTTTCTTTTTTTTTTGTCTTCGAAAGATGCACTTTTATACCGTGTTTGCCTCAGTAAACATTTCAAGTTCTAATCATTATTAGGCAGCTAGTTAAGGCACAATACGTAGACACAACCACACACACACAACATGTACTAAAAACGAGTCAAAACACACAAAACTCCGAAGCAATAATGCAACACAACAAACACTTTTTGGTAATTGTTGTTGTGCACGCAGAAGAGCGAGAGAAAAAAAAAGAAATGGACAAAAATATGTTTTCGTTTATTGATTTATTTTTAGGGCTTTGGTCAATGGTTCAACGTTTCAGCAAAAATTGCATCTTATATATTTAGTTAATGATATCCTCCATCACTGGTAAGTTCGCAAACCAATAGTAAAAATTCAAATAAAATAGATTTATTGTAAAGTACTGAAAAACATAAACCAACTAAGTAACAGAGTATAAGCTTAAAGAATATACTAAACTTTGTTGCTTAGTGAGGGCACACAGACTTAAGACAACAACAGACCTTTTGGGTGAAAGTAACTACTGACCTGTGGGGGCTTTTATACTGCATCCTTAAGAGAGCAGGTCCATGCAGGCATGTTTGTTTAAGCGCAAATAATCTATTTACAGCATGCGTAAAAATATCAGCGATTTGAAGAACAATCTCGAGAACGTCGTTATACCGATGTTCTGCAGCGCCGACTTGAGTAAGTATTAAAACCAATCTCTGCATTATCATTGCAAGTTATTAATTTGTGTACTTTTGTAGTTGCCAACAATGATCAGCGCCAGAAGTTGTCCAAGCTGTTGTCGCTGTGGGAGTCCAAGGCAAAGTTCTTTGATGCTTGTGTCATATCCAAGTTACAATCGCCGGATTCGTCCATGCAAGAGTATAAAACAAATCTACAGAATACGCATCATGACATTGTGGCCAAGTTTACGCAGAGCACTAACGCAACACTAGATAAGTGAGTTTTAATCGGTATTTAGTTAAGAGTATACTTTTAACAAACACAATTTTTACTTGCAGCTACCAAAAGCAGCATCAAATCTTTCTGCAGCATGCGACACAGCAAATTGCCCAAATGGAGCAGCAGAAGCTGCAGTTAGAAAAACAGATTGTGGTTGCTCAAAAGGCACAACAGCAGCAGCAACAGCAACAACAATTGCTTCAACAGCAGCAGCAACAAAACTCGCCTCAGGGCAAAAATATACCTTCTTTAATGGCAAAACGCATTAATATGCCCGGCGTGAATAAGGAACATATGCACACGCCGCCGCCGTCAGTAGCACATGAACAACATCCGCAGGCAGGCAACAATATCTACGCTGGCTATCAACAGCAGCAACAATCACAGCAGCAGCAGCAGCAGCAACCACCAGCAAATCACTTTGTTGATCCGCGAGGTGCAAACTTTTTCATTCCGGA
This sequence comes from Scaptomyza caliginosa, assembly GCA_035044725.1. Lineage (NCBI taxonomy): Eukaryota > Metazoa > Arthropoda > Insecta > Diptera > Drosophilidae > Scaptomyza > Scaptomyza caliginosa. The sequence continues at coordinate 542,407 of JAWNNR010000047.1, read as the reverse complement.
CATGTCAAAGCCGCCGCCAGGTTTCCCAGCGCCCATGCTTGGTCAGGTGCCACCACAGCAACATCAGCAGCAAGCCACAGGGGCCACCACCTCCTCAGTACTCAGCACAAATGCCCGGACAGTTGCCTGTTGCCCCTGGCGATCCATCTGTCGATTTGGGTGTGTTAAACGCAGCCATTCAAGCTGTAATGCAAATGCAACACCAGCAACAGAGACATCCTGATGACCAGCAGCAGCTGATTCCACAGCAGCAATTGATACCACAGCAGCAGTTAATCCCACAACAGCAGATGATCCCACAACAGCAGTTAATCCCACAACAGCAGCATTTGCAACATCCACATCCACACCAACAACAGGCACAACAACAACAACAACAAGTACAACAACCGCCACAACCTTTTCCACAAATGCCGCTTAATCTGCCTATTGAATCCGGTGTTGATATAGGCGCTCTAAACGCAGCTATCAACGTTGTGATGCAAAAGCGACCGGATGACGCGATTGGCTCTGAATTGCATTCGGATCAAGATCGAGATTCTGATGAGCCACCCATGCCGCAGCAAGAACCCCAAGTGCCGTCAGCGCCTTATTACGATTTGCCAGCAGGTCTCATAGTGCCACTAATTCGACTTGAGGACTACAACTACAAATCATTGGATCCTGCAGACATTCGACTGCCGCCACCGGCGCCGCAAAGTGATCGTTTAACAAACGCATTGAATGCCTTTTATGCAGCACCTTCACATGATCGGCCCAGGGATAAGTGAGTAGCCATAGTTAATGATATACTAAACGCAACGTTTTAACAACTATTTATCACACCTTTAGCGAGGGCTGGGAAAAACTTGGTCTCTATGAGTACTACAAGGTTAAGAATGCGGCTCGCAAGCAAAAGGAGGAGGAAATCCGTAATGGTACACGCGAAAAGTCTCGCTCACCCAGTCCTATTATCCTGGAGAAGGCAAAGAAAAGTAATAAGCGGTGCTATCGGTAGGTTATTTAAGATTTACAAATATTCACGTAGCAACTTTAACGTATATGCTTTCCAATACTTTTGCAGTTCCAAAAGTCGAAGTCGTTCGCGTTCACGATCGCCAAAAGCTCGCACCAAGTCCCGCTCACGCTCCAAGTCAAAATCCGTGGAACGAAGTGTCACGCCGCCACTACCACCAATCCAACGCAACGTTCGAGGAGGAGCGGGAGGTAGTGGTAGCAATCGAAAAATGCGCAATCGTTCGCCGCGTCACGAGCGCGACAACAGTAATCGCGAGCATCGCGCAGAAAGAAGCAATAGCAACAATGGCAGTAACAACAACAGCAACAATGGTGCCAACAACAATGCTAACAACTCACGACGCGTGGATCGCGACAGATCGCCCACGCCACCCAGTTTTTTGTATGTTCCGGAATGCTACTCTTTAAAGCTATTTCAATATTAACATTTAAATTTCGTTGCAGTGGAAGTAATTTTGCCAAGCCGCAGGAGTTTATTGAGGAGACCAATAAGGGCCATCAAATGCTCATGAAAATGGGCTGGGGTGGCACGGGAACTGGTTTGGGGTCTAAAAGTCAAGGCATTGATACGCCAATTTCGGGCGGCGAGGTGCGGGATCGCAAAGATATGTATAAGGTAAGCATTGGATGAAACAGAAGATGGTTTCCAACAAACTATTCATTTTCTGCATTTCTCTTTGCAGGGTGTGGGCAATAACTTGAATGATCCTTTTGAGAGATTTCGCAAGAATAAAGGTGCCGCTTTCGCGCATCGCATGAGCACGAGAGATTACAAAACTTAGGATATTGCTCCCGCACTCGTCTGCCTTTTGGTGTTGTCGCATTTCTGTTCGTTTTCCTTTCTTTAATCCAAGAGAATACAGTTTTATATAAAGCATAAAATGACAAAAAGTTTATTTTCTATTAGTTTTTAAGCTGCCACATTGCGTGCGGTCTGTGCCGCCTTGGCATTCACCTTTTCCAACACCTGCGTCAGTCCCTTACCGGGACCACACTCAAAGGTGCGTGGAAACTCAACGCCTTGCCGCCGCTCATAGAGTTCGTGCAGGGTCTGCTCCCATTTCACTGGACGCACAATCTGTTTGGGCAGCTGGCGAAGGATGTGTGACGCATGCTTGTACGGCTTGCCATCCACATTTGAGTAGACACGTATTATGGGATCCTGCAAGCGTATTGACTTGAGAGCTTTGGCAAATGGTTCCACAGCACTCTGCATAAGGGGCGTATGAAATGCGCCACTGACTGCCAAACGCTTCATTCGGCGTATTTTCAGAGCCTTGGCATTCTGCTCTAGAAACTCCAGGGCCTCCACATTGCCAGCAATGACCTTGCAATGGGGATACATGTAGTTGGCAATGCCGCAATAGGGTGACTCCACTCCTCGATCCAGACACCATTGTTGCGCCTTGGCACATGCTTCACCAATATTAGTATCCGGTCCGTACAGTGTCATGGCCATGGCACCCGGCACCTTATCGCATGCCACCTGCATGGCATTGGCACGCACTTGAACAAGTTGTAGGGCTTTATCAAACGGCAGTGCTCCGGCATAGACTAGAGCCGTTATTTCACCCAGACTAAAACCGGCGGCGGCTACACAGTTCTCAATGGCTTTGGGACGCTCTTCGCGTAACTGCTCTAGTGCCGCCAGCGAGGATACCATCACAGCCAGCTGCGCGTACTCGGTTCGGTTAAGTGTCTCGCGCGGTCCTTCCAAGCATATCTTAAGTAAATCGTATTTTAACACCTCGTTGGCCAGCTCAAAAATGCGACGTGCGCCAGGGAAACGCAATAGATCCTTGGTCATGCCGACATACTGTGTGCCCTGGCCGGGAAACAGTACCACGCTCGTTTCCTTTGGGTTAATTGCCGGCCGGGTGTTGCTATTCTCCAATGGTTCCGCAAGGTCTTTGAGCAGCTGCTCTCGTTTGCTTGCAGTTGCATCCTGTGTAGCTACCGTTTCTGTTGTGCTGCTCCAACGGCACCAGCTCCAATTGCTTGGTAAATTTGTTTTTCGCACCAAATTCCGTGATCTTGCAGCGAACATATTTTTGTTTTCTTTTTGTTTCACGAAAATGCGGTTTCCAATTTAATGCATAACAGCTGTGTGTGGTGTGTTAAGACTGCCACTAGATGTCGCTAGTAAGTGGCGCCCTCGAGCGCATTTGGCGCTTGCTACGCGAATTAGCCGTTCCTTTTGAAATACTTTCGATTTCGTTGCGTTGAACTTGATTTATGTTAGCCAACTTAATCTAACGTTGGCTATAACTAAGATACTCAAGATGGCTAACACCATTAATGGCACTTCTGCCAACCTTACTCATATCTATACGACATTGATTTCACATTATTCATGCGTCGTTGAATTGGATTTAATTAAATAGAGCATAGGAATGTCGGTTTGCCGGTCTACGGTCGGTTTTTCTCATTAGAAATTCGAGCCCTCGCTGTGCAGAATTGTGCAGAGTTTCTTGAACTTTTATCTTGAATGGACAAGAGCCGAAAGAATTCTTTGACAGACCGGTAAAGCTTAAAATAAAAAGAGGTTAGCAATTGGAGTGAACGGCAAATTTTGGTTTCGTGTCTGACACGGACGTGACGCACCACTTTCGCCTTCAGTTCAAGGAACACGCCTTCCACCAAAACACAACCAGCAACAACACCAACAACAACAACGAGATGAAGAGCACACACAGGAACCCGCAAGCTCTCACACGATCTTCTTCTTGTTGCCAAGGACCAAGCTTGTCTAGACATGAGAGCGCGATATGATTACGATGTTCATAATGATGATAATGACGATTAGTAGCTAATAGAACGAGAACCAGTTTTGTTATGGTTGCCAAAAGTTGTGAGAGAGTCCGACGGCCCAGGTATGTTATACGCAAGTAAGTAGAGCGGTAAGAGCATACACATAAGATCGTTGACATGGCGCAAGTGGCGTGGTTTTTTTTTATCATTTATCATTTCATATTTTGTATTTTATAAAATCAGGTTGGTTGTGAAATACGTAGCATATACACACACATTGGTTTGTATTTATGAATGAGACTCGTCTCGTGGCCTTCTGGGTCCAGGCCTGAACCTGGAGCCGTTATAGACCACAACAAAAACAATAAAAACATTAAGACGACAAAAATAAAACTAACAAAAAAACACCTAATGAAATGCATACCTTAGTAAATGCCAAAGTAACTTTATATTCACATTCTTGCTCGTTCATGCATATTTGTCTGTAAATATGTCGATACATATGCACATATATAATTATATTATTGAATTTCAATGTTCTTTGCACAAAACGTGCTGTCGTTACCGTTAGCTTTTGAGAGCTTGCCAAAAATTCCAAAGGACTAAAACACAATAGCACGTAGCACCGAAAAAAAAATGCCGATACCATATATATATATATACTGAAAAATGCACTTACTGCAATTGCGTCTTATTTAAATGCGCACGCATCGCGCATACGACCCGTTTCCGCATGTGCCAGAACAAGCGAGGATCCAGCTAACGATAAAAAAAACTCGGCCGAATGTGTGCATTGACCGGCATCATCCCAACACAAACACACACAAACTCCAAAAATACACATATGCGTATGCATATTTTTAATGCACCACAATTAAAGGCAGCAAGTAAAATAAGAACAATACAATGGCAGCTAAATGCAAATTTCATTAAGAAATAACTGTTAAGCGCTCAATGTCAGTATAACGTCAATGCTGCTGCAGCACCTGCTTTGCTTTGCTCTCTGCTTGCCTCTCTGGCATGATCTGCGTGACACTCTGCTCTCGCTCTCGCTCTCTCTCTCTCTCTCTCTCACTCACGTAGAATGCAACGAAACAGCAAAGCAACAACAAACGGTGGAAAAAAAGTGAGAGTGCACTTGAGATGAGAGTGAAATTTGCATAGAGTGTGAGAGTGGATTGGCCTTGCCTTGCGCTTGTATTCTATGAGGGAGTGAGTGAGAGGGAAACTAAATGATTTGCATTTGTTATGAATATATTTGCTTGCCATACTCAATATAATAGTGCGCAGGCGTACAACTTGTGACGTATAATATGCTAAATAATATATATTTTTCTATGAATGAAATGACCAAATAAACAAATACCAACTCACACACACACACACTCTCATACACATAACTATGTATGAATTGCACAACAACGGCAAAAGCAACGTGCGTGAGGCTGCGCATGTTGCTAACGGAATTTCCCTAGCAACAAGGTAACCGCTCTGTTAGCCAAAATGTATCAGCTAGCTGGCCACGCGCTCTCGCTCTCGCTCTCACTTTCTCCCACAGGTTGACCGCCAAGCGAGTCTGCCGTCGGCTTCCTCATTACATGACAATTACGATAAAATAAAAACATTACAATTTCAAGGTGGTAGATTAAAATATTCACCGGCACACGTTGTTAAGCTTTATCAATGGCAATGGCAAATCGAGCCAATGACTCAGCCAGTTATGTTGAAATAGCCCTGGCATTGTCCAAAAACCACTACCAAAACCCAGCCAAGAGCGTGAGAATATACATTTCTAAGACCAACGTCATCTGCGCATGCTTTCAAGTCTGACGTCTGGCTTGCTTCTAAACATAAGATCCATAATAATCGAATTCATTTCGGCGCCGGCGCGCCTTTTCGCTTACGCATGCGCGTATTTCGTGCACGCTGCGCTCTCTTTTGTTCTTGTTGTTGTTGTTAAACTCCTACTCCTCAGTTCGGCGCACACGCCGTTTGTGAGAAAACCGAACGCTGACACGAACACGAAGCCGAAGCCGAAGTCAATGCTGCTACTGCTGCTGCTGCTGCCGCTGCTACGGCTACTGCTGCTCCTGCGCTCTGGAACTTATTTGCATACAAGCGCGTATAAAAGCTAACAACTTTGGGCGAAGCTTTCATTTGAGTTCGCAGCTTATTATCAGACGGGTCGGTGGTTGTTTATTTGCGTTCGTTTACCCTTTTTTGTACCCAACGCCAACGAATAAGATACTTTTCGGATAGCACGTATACGCAGTGTTGCCAGTGGGGCAAAGTGAAACAAATACAAGAAAAACAAAAACAAACACAAATTGGAATTTATTATTTTATAAACAAACAGCAAAAATGCATTCAAAGGTAAGTTATTTAGATAATGTTTAAGCTCTGAACAAAACTGTTGGGAAGTTTAATTGGCATTTATGTTAGTTTCTAGTATATTTATGATTATTTTAAAATTATTGCCACCCAAAAGAGGGGTGTGTACCACAATGCAAACCTGTAACACACAACCTGTCTGTGGGCGGGCTAAAAATAACAAAACAAATGTGCTTTTGTTCTCAGTTAAGACAAGCATAAAAGTGAGCTCTCACGCTCTTTGAATTGTTATTGGCATTTATTGCTTAATGCGGAAATGCCCAAATGCAGGAGATCTTGCCTCGTCTCGTTATTACATAATTCTCGCAAATGCAATTCGGGGAAGTTTTGCACATTAAAAATTCCATTTTTGGGCTGCATCGACTCGCAAATGCGCTCCAGTTTCATATACGCCCCACCTCACGCCCCACCTGGCTCTGACCCAGTTTATTGGCAAGCCCACCCCCTACCACCCAACACACCCAAACCACAACAAGGACAGAGCAAAACGTCACGATCCGATGAGCAGCTGGCGTCATCCAAAGTTGTTTATCCACATACAAATACGATTTGTTGTTTATGTTAACACATATGCAGTTAATTCTGAGCTGAGTTTTTTTTTGTATTTTTGGGTGGGAAGTATAAATTTAACAAATGTATTTTAAACTTATCATTTGTTTGCTTGCAGTTCAATGTGTGCCGTGCTATGCTGCTCGTTGTGATCCTTGGCTGCTGCCTGGTGCATGAATCACAAGCATATTGCTCGCTGGACAAGATGAAAACGTTTGCGATGGAGGCGTGCGAACATTTGTTTCAACTGGACGAGGGCAGGGAGAGGCGCTCGATAGACTACAGTGGTCATCATTCAAATAAACTTGCACGTAAGTATTAAAAAAAATAAGGTCACAAAGTCAATCAACTCGAAGTCGGAAACAAGTTTAAGCAAAATATTATTGTTTATATACAAATATAAAGCAGTTCCGCTCTTAAGCTTTTCGTCCGTTTTCAAGGCGCAAGTTCAAGTTTGAGTCGGTATTTAATATATATGTGTTTCACAACTCTTTGCAGATGATAAAATGCACAAGGATCAGCACTTTCTTGGACGCAGCAGTTTTCCACGCGGTGGCTATCTGAAGGTCAGCAAGGAACACTATCATCACCTCATTCGTCTGGACGTGATGCCCCGTTACAAGCCACGCAAACAACATCAGGACAAGAAGATGCGCTTCAAGCGAGATAGTTCCAGCAAGAGCTACAACAACATCTCCTATTGTTGCTATCATCAGTGCAACGAGGAGTTCTTCTGCTAAAATAATAGCAGTCTATATCAGCTGTCACATGGAATCCTTTTGAATGCTAGTCAGCAACTGATTCCGTCCTTACTATCCGTCTAACTATATATACTATATATGTATATTGATTGATATATTACACGCGCTCTCACTCTTATAGAGTAGGTACCTTATTGTTGTTGCCCCATCGCCAGTATTTGGGGCAGCAAATCTTGCCACAGTATTACACAATAGAACAATGAATGAAAGTATTAAGTTAACTAAGCTCCTAGTCTCTAAGGCATTGTATAAAAAATACAGCACTAATGTGCCATATTAAATATATATACTTACTCTACTTCAAAACAAGTTAACCTTTTTTATTTGCAAACATTGTGGAACTCCGATTAAATGGTTTAATCGTCCTTGAAGTTTGATCCTAAAAGTATGCCTTACACTTTTTGATTTAGTGTAATAATTTTATTATGCCTCCTAAAAGTATGCTTTAAAATTAACCAGTTGCGGATTAGTTAGAAAAGTATAAATATCACAAGTGTATTGAATTATTATCACTCCACGAACACAGTTTGCAGACAAGTGCAAATGCAGACTATTTACCTAAGCGTTTGCAAAACAGCAATAAAACATTTAAGAAGCTCGCAATGCAGCAAATTGGTGCTCAGTCGGGTGTGGAACAATGAAAATCAATGTTGCTTGGATTTTTCTGTTTTTAATCCACCGTTGCGTGTGTGGCAAAACCTATGTTGTAAACTCGGATCAATGTCGAATTCCCGAGCCAAGTTCAATTAAGATCGATGAATTCCATAAAATCCAATACGAACGCTGCACAGCTCTCAATCCAATCACTTACGTCAATTACGATTCGTTTACAAAACACTACGTGCTGTTCATTAATGAGCAAAACTTCAAGACGTATTTGGAAATCGATCTGGAATTGTCTGTGCAGCAGCAAGTTAATTTAACATGTTGCTATATGCCAGTTAAACGTATTAACGAGGATAAAGTGCAGTTGGTGAAAAATTGCACGTTCTTTAAGAATGGTGCACAACTGTCGAATGGGATCGATAGCTTGATTGTACAATGCTATGCGAATGACAAGCTCATCTATACGAATGCTCATGCAACTGTGCCGGAACGTAAGGAAGTGCGCAAGCGTTTCAATAAATGGATAGGGGAACGCACAAAAGCTGGTAAACGGGCTACAAGTGTGCTGCTTATTGGAATCGATTCTGTGTCCAGGTTAAATTTAAGGCGCGCAATGCCAACGACGTATAATTATCTAAAAAACCAGACGTGGTTTGAAATGGCCGGCTACAACAAGGTAGAAAGTGAGCAGAGAAAAATTTACAAGAAATTTACCATATATTTTTTTGTACTAGGTGGCGGATAACACGTTTCCCAATCTCATGCCAATGACCACTGGGTTAGCTATGGACAGTGTTATGCAAAAGTGTAATCCACATGAATATGGTGGTCTGGAACGATGCAACTTTATCTGGAAGGACTTTCAGTCACTTGGCTATGTGACGTCGTTTGGTGAGGATGAAACACCAATAAATACATTTAACTTCAACCTTCCGGGATTCACCAAGCCGCCAGTTGACTACTATCTGCGTCCCCATCTAATAGCTACAGAAAACTTTCTCGATAGAAGCGTAAATAACGGACGATACTGTCTGGGCTATCAACATGCTTCCGAGCATGTTTATAACTATGCTTTGGAATTTACGAAACGCTTTAGCAACGATAGCTACTTTGGTTTCTTCTGGACGAATTCGCACAGTCATGGTTCGATGATCTCAAGGACTAGTGCCATGGATTCATATATGACAACGTTGCTCCAGCGTCTTGACCGGCAGGGCACCATGAACGAAAGTGTTGTGATATTTGTTAGTGATCATGGTCTGCGATACGGACCGGCGCGAAACAATCGCCTTGGCTGGCTCGAAGAGCGTTTGCCATTTTTGCATATTTGGTTGCCACCACATCTAACGAAATCGCATCCGGAGTTTCTGACGGCTCTTGAAAGGAATCGCAATCGTTTGACGAGTCATTTTGATCTCTACCTAACATTAAAGCACATTCTGGAGCTATCGAATCCGGGCAGTATGCAAAGCGTTGCTAGTGATTGCCCCAGCTGTCAAAGTCTGCTTAAGCAGGTGCCGGCTAATAGGGCATGCCATGATGCTGGCATTCCAGAGCAATGGTGCACGTGCTGGTCCTTCAAAAGCTATCAGAGCTATACTCCAAACGATTATCAGATGGCTGAAAAGATTCTGAATGATGTGATTAAAACAAACTTAGTGTATTCATATAAAATTCAAAAGGCTTACGTGGCCATCAGAAATATGAGCGATCCGCATGTATCCTTGCATCGATTGCAGTTAATGTTATCACCTCAGAAAATGTTGTACGAGGGAACCGTTAGCTTTAACACCACATCCAAAGAAATTATAGTTAAAGGGATTCGTTTTCTGCGCGAATATCGCATAAAGAATTAACAAATTCATTATTAACCACCAAATAAAGTAAATAAATACATATTGTGCTCTTTTGATATTGGGCATTTAAAACAAACTAAATTTCTGTTAGAAAGTAGACACCATGACAATCGGCACACTTGATGCGACGACTACTCTGTTTATCAATTGGCTGCATTGATTGAAAATACTTGGAAACTATGGCCAAGATCTCATCACGTTGCTGCTCCAAGAACTGTACTGTGAAATTCTCATAATTGTTGACGCACTGCATGAGAATGCGATAGAGCACCATTTCTGTGGATAGAAATGTGTGCAGGGCGCGATCAATGCCATCCACATTTTGTTCCAGAAAGTTGCGCGCCATCTGCATAAGCAGCTCCATTGAATCCGCACTGAAATACTTGGCCATTGCATCAATAACATCCGAAAGGCTGCCCAGGTTGCCAATGTGCTGAACGAACTTGAGGCCTAGCCAGCTGGCCATTAGATTTACATTCAGGCGCATTTTTCCACTTGCATCCAAGCTGATCAGATTAGGTAGCAATGAAGCACCGATTGCACCCAATGCTGTAGAGCCCTGTGTCAAGTGTCTGTGAATCTCATGCATGCTGAGTAGGGCCTCCTTAATGGGTATGTCATTGAGTGTGCGCACAATATCAAACTTTTTGCCTCCATTGCCGAGGTCATTGTGAAGTTTGGCCGACTCCTCGGTAATCTGACCAAAGATCTTCCTGCGTGTGTGTTTGTCAATATTAGATACATTATGTTGGATATAATTTACAATAGTATACCTGGTTTGATGGTGTACAGCATTACGCAGGGCAGAGCTATTGGTTGCCTTGTTGGCAATGCGTAGATTGTTAATCGAGTGTGTAAAGATAATCAAACTGGAGGCTATTTGAAGCACATCAATGCTGCTTAGCGGTTGATCGTCGCTGATTTTCTAAAAAAAAAAAATAAATAGTAATAAATAATATGCAAAGAGCGCAATTTAAACTCACCAAGTATATATTATAGATGCCATTGGCCACACCCGTGCCGGATAGAACAATAGATGATACATTAATTCCCTTCACGGCCAACTGAGCAGCGGCATTGACTTCCGCTTGCGCTACGCTCATCGCTGTGACGGCGCCTGTTGCACCCAAGCCGATAACACCACCAGCCACACCTAACCAACTGCTGCGCGCCTCGTTGTTCAGCACCGATATGGACTGCTTGTGATGACGTCGATCATAAAGAGAGCTCACTGAGCGTATTGTGCTATAGGTTGCTGCAGTCACTCCCACAGCAGTTGCTGCCATTAAGATGGCTGGCGCCACTGGCAGCGCTAAGGCTGCAGCGACGGGCACCGTAGCAGCGAGTCCACCAACTGTGGCGATTGCATCTCCAGCGTGGAGTATTTGATGATTGGCACGCGACGCTGGTGTGGAACACAGCATTAGGTGCACTCCATTGTCTTGATCCTTGGTAAATGTATAGATGCCCTGGCTAGGCGCAATCATTGTGCCTTTGGGCAACCTATTGTGGTAGACATACTGCCTCCAGTTGGGATACACACGCCCATGCTCGTCAACAAAGATCATGCAGCAGTTGTCGCTATCATCATTGTTGTCCTCCCACATGCATTTGCGTGTCCGTATGACGGGATGACAGCTAAAGCTGGTGGAGTGCAAAGCTAGCTCTGGATCCTTCTCACTTGTGACCAGCACATAAATAATTGCTGATAGAAGCATCCGATTTGTGTATTTTCTTTGCTCCCACACATTCTCAAATAATTTGAGTCGCTGTGTTTCCAACGTTTTGCTTCTTTTCGATCCATTTGTGCACACAAGATTTGCAATCTTTTGCTTAAGCACATCTGCTTGATCTGGCGCAAGTCTACAAATAAAATTCGATTACACATTTACATGAAATGCGAACAAGTTAACCTACGCGTCCCAAATAATTTGCGAATGCAAACCACTGCTTAATGCAAAATCCCTTTGCACTTCGAAAATAGATCTGGTCATCGTTGGAAGACAAGTCTATTAAGTTGTGGAAATTTATAAAAGTTCGCAGTTCGTTGTTAATGATGTTGTCATGGCAACGACGTAGTCAAGCTGACAAAAATTAAAACAGCACAAGAGTGAACTTTGTATGTATTTGTGATTCTAGAGATGACAGTATTTTTACCCTAACGGTCGATAAGTAAATTAAATTGTGTTGATCGTGCATGTGTAAAATTCCACCAAATTCATTGTATAGTTAACATTACTTGTTTTATAAACAAAAATCCACCTGTTTGTATAAATTTGTACACATAATTTTTGTGAACATGCTAAAAATCTTTTTGCCTCGATAGGTGCGTGCAGCACTTAAACAGGGCTCCCAAATTCGATATATTTTTTCGATAGCTTGAAAGCGATACTTTTATAACAGTTCTTCCAGCCCTGGCATTTTGTTTATAACTAATACGCGGAACCGCCGGACATAGCGTGCACTTGAGTTTGCAACAATTAGCTCTTTAAATTCAATTTAAGAAACTACGCACTCACTAAGTAAAGATTAAAGTGGACTAAAGACCGATAGAAAACTACACTTACGAGCAATTTACGTAAGAATAAAAAAAGTGCGCAGCGAAAAACAATACAAATTGAACAACAGCGCTGCTGGCCAAAAACTACCCAACGAATACAAACGCTTGCACACACATTTAGACACAGGGCAATACCAAGAACAAACACTCACGAACGTATACGCATACGCATACGCAGAAACAAATATACATACATATATATGTGTTTGTAAGCCGAAACCAACTAACAATTGACATTGGAGCCGTACCAAAACGTGAACACCACCTGTTTGTTTATGGCGGTTGCACAAACTTACAATAGTTGTTAACAAATTGCGTATGTGCATGTGTCACACATCTGTCGTTGTTGTTGTTGTTGTCAATTGTTGATAATAATAATACGTCTGAACACATACATATACACATAGTATTTGCATTGTACATTATCCCATGCGCAATTGACATTCTCGCTGGTCGCGTGTAGTTTGAATATATTACTTATTTATGGCTTCAAATGCACAGCTCGGAAAAATCATTCTGTTAATCGCAATAGCCGTCTTTTTCTACTACTTCTTTTGGGTAGCAATTCTGCCGTTTATGATACTCGATGAAGGTGAGTATCAAAACAAACTTAAAGTATGTACATATGTATGTGTGTGTGTTTGTGTGAATATTATTGTTTGCTTTTATTAAATAATCTGAGTTCATCCTCATCATTTTGTTGTAGCTAATTCTCAATTACGCCCGGCTTTTGTGCAGTAATTAAAGTTCCTTACATTGAATTTGTTCATTGCTTACTTAAATATATACAAATGTTTTGCTTGTTGTGTGCACGTGTGTGAGTGTGTGTGCATATATTCACCTCCCCCGTGTTGCTGCGGTTAGATGATATATGGTGTGTTTGCGATATGGTAATTTGAGACGTTCGGTTTGACCGCAGGGGTTGCCAGAAATGTTATATTTTTTTTATCCAATCAGCTGGCAAGAAGAAAGCTTTCCAATATCTAAGCTCCCATTGCTTATAATTAATATTTTTTAATGCATATTTAAAATGTTTACGGTTCTTAATGATACAGCAAACAGTAGTCTCTGCCAAAAACAAAACTTTTCTTTTCTGCGTAAAATGTTACATAGGGTATTTTTGTAGTATTGTATGTTTAATTACATTGTTTTTCGCTTGCCTTCAAATGTATTCACACACAATTGAGAGCAGCCAAAGTCAAGGTCGTTTTACATGTTAACTAATCCGTCTGTCTCTCTCTCGTTTTCTCGCTCGCTCTCTCGCTCTCTTAGGTAATCCCATACTTTCGCTATTCCCGCCGCTAAAGTACGCTTTTATTGTGCCCACGGTGTTTGGGGTCATCTGCCTGGGCGGCATTGCCGTGTTCTCCTTCTATCACATTTGGAGCATAACGCAGGCGAAGTAAACAAATTAAAGGTAAAGACGGAAAAGAAAAAAAAAAAACACAAACACACATACAGCTGAGCCGATGTGAACGACGTCATTAAAGGTCGCGGCACTCAAGAGATTAAACGATTGGCAAGCGTAACAACAGGCGGCAAACAGCAACAAGCTGCTCCAGTTGGAAACAAGATGCCACAGTGGCTGGTCATTGGCATCTCGGGTGTCACCTGCGGTGGGAAGACGACACTCGCCCATGGATTGCGCGATTATTTCAAAGGATTACGCAATGCGCCGCTCTGGAATACACCATACACAATTGGTGATGTGCAGCTCATCTCGCAGGATGATTACTTTCTGCCCGTGGACGATAGACGTCACAAGCGTGTGGAGAAACTGAACACCATCAATTTTGAGCTTATCACATCGCTAAACACCAAGCAAATGCTGGCGGATATAGCGCATATAATCAATGGACAAACCGAACATAATTATGCCAACTTTGAGCATTATGCCTTGCAATACCAACAGCAGCAGCAACAATTGCAACAACAGCAGCATCAGCAATATAATACAAATTATTATTATTATGATTATCAGCGGCAGCGACAGCAACATCATCATCAACAGCACCAACATCATCAACAGCAGCAACAGCTACAACAACAGCAGCAACAACACAGGCAACATCATCCACTACAACAGCAACAGCAACATGCGGATCACATCATGCGACTTAATATCAATGCACAGATTGCCACCCAGCTGCGTGACAAGAAGATCAATGTACTACTAATTGAGGGCTTCATGATATTCAATCAGCCAGAGGTGTTGGCTTTGTGTAATCTAAAATATCATTTCCATCTACCCTACGAGAAATGCTATGAGCGTCGAATCAAGCGCACCTACGATCCACCTGATGTTACCGGCTATTTCGAGCTATGCGTCTGGCCCTACTACGAGAAGAACTTTGCCGAGTATCGCGACTGCAAGGACATAACGTTTCTCAACGGCGAAATAGCCAAGGAAAAGATCTTCAAGTTTGTGCTGCAGCGCATTGTGCACTACTTCGAGGAGCGATGCGATGTGCCATCTGCAACTTTGCCAGTCGCCTGTCCACCACAGCAAAAGCGTTTCGGCATGCTCTATATGGCCACGGCGGCAAGCAATAACAATCATATGCCCACAGCCTTGCCCATGGAACAGTAGTGGGCAGATGCAGCCACATGTATATGTAGATCGTAATATGAACAAGGCGAAACATTAAATACATTTTGTAAAGAGCAAATCAATGTACATTTAAATTAAGTTTAACTACATTAGTCGCTTGAAATGTCTTAAAGAAGTTGGCTTATATTAATTAACTATTTATTTTAAAATAATTTGGTCCTTCAACTATGTACAACAAAAATTGTATGAAAGCTAACATAGCTACAGATTAAAAGCATTCAAAATTTAAAATTCAAATCATATTTTCAAGTTTAGTATTAAGCCCTGTTTAAGCTTGTTTGTTTTTATAGAAACATAACACATTCTCTCTAAAGACTCTATGTATATATAGTCTTGTTATCTGATTGTGAAAAAATGGTTCAGGAATTCGTGTAGCTGTGCTAACTAAATAATATATTTAAAAGGAAAACTGTGTATTAACCAGCAGAAAATCACATGAATAAAATTCAATATTATATTTGTAATTAGTATTAGTTTAAGCTCTGTGGTAAAGGAGTGTAATCATTTTATGGCCACTTGTAAATAATGTACGATATATATATAAATATGAAATTTCATTGTTTTACAAATTATAGTTATAAAACTATGGACTTCTTAGATTTATTATACTCTTTTTTTTTTGTTCTTTGTGCGAAACAAAACACACATACATATACATACTGAAACACAAATAAAATATATATATTATGTGTATATAACCCCTGGAAAAAAAGGAACAAAATATTTTTGCATTGCTAATTTTATTAATTTACTTTTATTGCATTTTTTTCTCTCTGTAAAGAGAACGGGAACGAGAAGTTTAATGCTTGTCTCAAAACACACACAAGAAATGAAAAACAAAATAAATACATTAAATAAATGGAAGTATGTACGTTTGTATACAATACTTCGTGTCGCACGGGCAGGTTTCGTGGTTCAATATTTATTATTGGATTGATAGATTAGGCTTTTGTATTGCCAATGGTTTGCGAATGAATTAAGTTAGTTGCCGATGACCATTTGTGACCAATTGTGGCTGACTGCGGCATTGGGTTGCATTACATGGTTGCGATTATATCAATTTTCAACTTTATATGCTTAAGATTATGTTAATAACTTTATGCTTAAATATGCTGTTGCGTATATGCTTTCGATCCAGTAACAGCTGCACCTAAGAGAGGAGAATCAATTTTAATATCAAAATCAAGTTTACTAATTATTGCACTCACTTTTTAGAGCGCATCCCAATCGGTTTGACTGTTATATACTTCCTCCTCGAGCCAAACAGCATAGTTGGCCTTAAAGTAATCCGTTAGCTCCACCTTGCGATCCCACCAGCCTGAATGACCAAAGAATGCAAAGTCCGAATGGGTGAGTATCTCATCACTGGGAAAGCCGCCTTCGACGCCATAATCATGCAACTGTTGCTGCTGCTGTCCACTGTTGACAACACCTCCTCCAATGCCACCGTTGTTGCCATAGCCATTGGAATCGCGGTCACCGCTGCCGTTGCCGGCATGCATGTTGGATTGCTGGGCATTTTCGGCATTCTGAGCGGCAGTGCCATTGTTGCCACCGCCAGCGCCGCACTTTTGCGTTGCCTCTGGATACCGACGCAGATTGAAACGATCGACGCAAGCACGCAGCGTACACTCCTCCGCCTGGAAGTCCCAAGGCCTTGACTCGAGATCATTGCCAAAGGCCCAGTCATCGTTGAGGCGATGCCGCACCTTGGAATAGATGGCACTCAGAGTCTTCATATTGGACTTGCGCCACTGACGGCCCAAGTACTTGGTCTGCATTTTTAGCAACTTCAAAACATACAGCTGCATCATGGCATGGCGCACTTTAAGTGTCTTCTTGAGTATGGGCGCCGATTTGAAGACCACAAGCATCATGACGCGAGAATGTTTCCACTTGATTAGCTTATTCAGTACACGCAGCAGATTAATGCAGGAAAAGACATTACGCCAGGAATAGGGCTTATCGGACATTTCGCCGCCATACACAAAGCTATCGCCACTCAAATCCGGTTGCTCGCCTATCACGCAAGATGGGAAATCCAAAAGTGGTATAGAGTTCTTGGTGTTCACGTACTCCGTTATGGTTTGATTGAAGAATTTAAGCACCAGGGGAATACAGTTGGCAAAGACCAAATGCTGTGACATGAACTCAAACTGATAGACATGATTGATCTTGAAATGCTTCAGATAGAGTAGAATTATTGCCGAGACGGCCTTAACAATGATCTCTTTGTGGCGACCCATGTCAACAGTTAGTTTCGTCGATTGCGTCGCCGTTAGGGGCATTTTCTTTGGCAGCACATCGGCCATAATGTTGATACTCTCTGTCTTTGACTTGGACGTGGGTGAGGCGGCTAGCAAGACTTTTAACAACGCTATCATATACTGCGGCAAATTGGGCAATATCGCCTGGTAGAGTATCTCAGCGGGCGTCAGTTTTATCTCGTCTTCATGCGTTGAAATTGGATTGCGCGCAATGTCCTCCTCCTTCTTGATATGCATGTCCGCCAAGCTGACATACATGTGTCGCTGTAGTGTCTTGAAACCCTCATGAATTGGCTGTGGCAATCCCGCCAGACTCTCGTGATCGCCAATCAACGAGTAACCAATGAATTTATTGCGTGATATATCCAAGAACTGATCAATGTCCTTTTGCCGCACCTTGGGAGTCCATGGCAAACGCGCTGTTATCTGCACGGCTGGCACTGCAGGAGGCGGCTGCGTAAGACATGGTTGATTGTTAGGATTCGCCGTTTGCGTACTGCCTCCGCCCATGTTGCTATTGTTGCCCGACGTGGAAGAGGAGGGATCATCGAACGGTCGATAGTACTGGGATAGTTCATCCTCGCCATTGCCTGTGTTGTTGCCTGTCGAGGAATTGCCATTGTTTGAATTCGGGCCACCCTCATTGCCCGACATTTCCATATCAATTTGTTCAGGTTCATCCAGGAAACGTTGTTTCATAAGCGAACGCCTATGGAGTAGTTTATTAAGATATCTTTGAAGAAAACAAAACCAATTCCAGTTTACTTACTTGAAATTCCGCTTAGGATACTGATTCTCTAAAATATCAGTTGCCGTTGCGGGGGGTGAGCTAGCCCGCATACATTTTGTTACCTCCAGCGTGTCCTCGGTGATCGGATCCAGCCCGACCTTAACTCTGTACTCGTTTTTGAGATTCTTGAGGACATCCATGCCACCTAATCCTAGCAAGGAGACCTTCCACAGCAGTAGCACAACCTTCTTCATTGGAAACTGTGGAGCAGCACCGCTACAAAAGCGTGTAATCATACCCAGCAGCTTGACAGCGAGTAGCTCACCATCTGGGAGTGGACTATTTATTTCCTGGACAAAGGATTCAGCCAGCTGTTTGTAATCTTCGCTGCCCTTCTCACGCTCATCCCTAATCGTCTCCGTTATGATGTACAGCACTGAGAGAATCACTCGTATATCTGTTGAATCCACCAATGTCACATTAGTGATCTTCACTGCCACAATATCGGGAGAGCAAGCTGTTTCGATTTCCATGTTGAGCAAATCAATGAACGAGGAGAAGACGCCAAGCTGATAGAGCACGATTACATTGTCGCGTGTGTTTTGATGCTGCTCCTCGTCCGATTGCACCTCGGCCCAGCAACCTTGCGCCAGATAAAGGATGCAACGTGCCGCCTGCATGCGAAAGGATCGGTCGGAGACCTCAAGCTGATCGACCAGTTTCATTACAATGCTACGCTGTGAGGCGGCATCCTGTTTTTGCCAATTGGGTGGCAGATCGTAGAGCTCCATTTGATCCTCGAATGCCTTGACATTCATTTGGAATTCACTAAACTCCGTATAGCTGTAGAGTTCAGCGATCTCATTCTGATAGCTATCCACATCGGCATAGACGAAATCCAGATCGGGCCCATCGCAGTTGGCGTCTACGTCGTGAGTATCCTGCTCGAATGAGTTGTTTATGGATGAAAGCATCATTTAGAGGCTGTTCTTTTCTCTATGTGTATGTGTGGGGTGTGTGTGTATGCAAATGTGTGGTACGTATGTGTATATGTATTTTTGGAAATGTGTATCCTTGTGTTGGCAGTACGGCTGCTAGGACCGCGCCTTCTTCTCACTACACTTTGCCAATGGCGCGCATAATACTAATTAAGTGTTAAACACTGCATTTCACTATTAAATTTGCAAACATAATTATTAAGCCAATCACAAATATCCAGCACAAAAGAAGAAAAATTTTAAAGTGTGCCCAGAGTTTGTTCGCTTTGGCCAGCTATCGCATGCGAAGAACCTATCGATACTTGAGGTAGAAAACAGCTGTTCGGTTAAAGGCCTTAACATTCTATACAGAGTTGAATTTACACATTAACATTGCCGAAAATGTTAAGCTTAACATATGTATATGGTCATCCGCCCGCTGACCCCACTATTTATGTGTGTTTCTAAAGAGTGCCGGCAGCAGTTTTCATTCATACTTCAAAACAAGATTACGAATTAAGTAAGCACAATAAAAATATTCCAAACACAATCGTA
Organism: Scaptomyza caliginosa; assembly: GCA_035044725.1. Taxonomy (NCBI): domain Eukaryota; kingdom Metazoa; phylum Arthropoda; class Insecta; order Diptera; family Drosophilidae; genus Scaptomyza; species Scaptomyza caliginosa. Next base: position 522,776 of record JAWNNR010000047.1, on the reverse strand, counting down.
ATCTTCAAAGCATATCTAAGTTCAGTGGGTGTAAGAATTGAGTGACAGCGAGCATAGAACTTTTGGAACTTACGTCTGTCTGTTGTACTTTGTACCTTTTTGAGTGCATATCAGCATGAGATTGCAAAATTCTTAATGCCACAGTTGCCACCATCTGCAAACACAGATCATTGCCATACATTGTGACGAAAGTAATTGTGAAATTGTTGTTTGTGATTTTTGCCTTTGTATTTTAAAGAAAAATGGCTGGTCGTTCCATGGTGTCCTTTCTGCTCGGTGCACTGGCCACAGCCTTGGGCACCTACATCTATTTAACCATGCAAGTAATTACACAAACCTCTATTACAACTGCACTTGTCACGCACAGCGGCAACAATTGCTCTCTACTAAAGTTTCGAAAAAAGTTGAATTTGTTTGCATGCTCATTCGTTTTGGCGTGGCTGGGGAAATACAGTTAATCAAGTAATCAGTGAACAAAATAATTTCACTCGCTGGAGTTAAAATACAATTTTGAGTTCACAGTTTCGTCAGCAATTGCGCTCAAGTATGTACTTAGTGATTCAATTCGGTTTGAAAACCGTTTTCATAATACCATATAGATTTCTGTGTGCTAGTTGAAGAGAGTACTGTACTAGTATTGAGTCATTGTTAGGTTTGATATGTCTTTGCCCTTCATGAATTATGTACATTAATTCCATTCGGAGTGACAAGGCAAATTTCTCTTACTCTCAATTTCTGATTTGCTGTCCATCAACTGTTAACTGATTTAATTATTTATAACAGATAATACATATTGATTTCAGTCGTTGGTCACAAAAAGCCATTAAATATGAATATCAGGCACATACAAAGCATTACACAGCAAGCAGGCAGGTGCTTAAAGCTATCGACGCCAACAATAACTAGAACCACGCGTAACTTTGGAGCAATTGCTGCGAATCAGTTGAATCCTCGCTACTGTGTTGTTCTCTTGCCATTGGTTGCCGTTGTCAATAGTGTTAATTGCAGTGCAGCGGATATAGCAACGAAGAAACAATACTCAACAGCAGCTGCCGTGAGTAGTTGTTTGTTATATTTTGTTTTTGTTTTTGTTAGATAGAAGTTGTAGTTGTTGAACTAACACGTTGTGCGCCTTGCTTTCTAACCCATATTTAGCCTTTGTTGCTTTCTAAATTCTGTTGGTTTGCCTGCTTTTTGATCTCTTATAAAGATAACAAGCCTAGCTAATCATTAATCAACTTCTTTTCAGATCGACATGGCTAACGGTGATTACAAGAACGCAGCGTCCATTTACGAGTTTACCGTAAAGGACACCCACGGCAATGATATCTCCCTGGAGAAGTATAAGGGCAAAGTCATCTTGGTGGTCAACATAGCCTCCAAGTGTGGCTTGACCAAGAACAACTATCAGAAACTGACCGATCTGAAGGAGAAGTATGGTGAACGTGGATTGACTATTCTCAACTTCCCTTGCAATCAGTTTGGCTCCCAAATGCCTGAGGCTGATGGTGAGGCGATGGTTTGCCATCTGCGCGACTCCAAGGCAGACATTGGCGAGGTCTTTGCCAAGGTAACCAAATTGTGAGCCTTCATCTAAGTTGTAACGAATCAATTATGTTATTGCAGATTGATGTAAATGGCGATAATGCATCACCGCTTTACAAATATCTGAAGGCCAAGCAGACGGGCACATTGGGCAGCGGCATTAAATGGAATTTCACCAAGTTTCTGGTGAACAAGGAGGGCATTCCCATCAATCGTTATGCACCCACCACCGATCCCATGGATATTGCCAAGGATATTGAAAAACTTTTGTAGATATCTTGTTCTGTATAGTATGATAGGCATTAGAACTGTATAGCTTTTTGACGCGCCACATTTGTTGGCATTATAATCTAGTCCTACAGCTTTGGGCACACATGCAGAGCATGTTTCTGAATTGTACTTTGTATTCTCATTTCGGTACCCTCACATCGCCTCAATCCTTAATAAACGTTATCTAACGAATAGTTGTTGTGGATTTATTATTTATGCATATTACTTACAAGCATTATGGCCATGCGGGCCAAACGATAGAGTTTGGCCACAACGTCCACGTTCATTAGATCGCCTGGTTTCCACCTCAGGTTGTGGGGCGTCCAGACCATGTCATATTCGGGATTCGCCATATAAAAAATATATATATATACACACACTATGCTCTATGACCGGCTGGATAATAATAAATGAACGCACGTTTGAAGAAAAGCTGGAATTTAGGAATTTCTGAAAATTTAGATTTGAATATATGACATACGTTAACTGAATGGAATTGATTTCTAGGCATATTGTTTTTGTTTTTGTTTATTTAAATAATTATGTATTGTTTTTGGGTGCAATTAATCATTAAATTAATTAGTATTTATTATTGTTTATATAAGGTTCATATATATTTATACGTATATATATAGATATACATATTTATTATTTATACATATATCAACTCTGTTTGTTTCTTTGCAAATTAGTTTTCTGTCACTTTCCTTGGCTTACTAAACCGTTTTAAAACCATTCTCTTCCGTTTGTCTACTAACATTTACTAAGTGCCTTCGTTCAACTCGTTAATTTTGGATTTTTTTAATTATTATTTTTTTTTTTTAACATATACACACACAAATGCTATAGATTTTATAAGTTTTGAAAATGAAAAACCCAAAACTAAAACGCAAACTGTCGCTAGTTAGAATATTAATAGTCAATTTTTTTAATGTTTATATTATATATGCATATGAGTTGTTCATGTGTTTGTGTGTGTGTGTGGATTTGTTTATAATATTTTTGAACAAAACTCTATCAATTATTAAGCAATTGGCGACATATTTATACACGCTACAAGTATTGCTAACCAAAAAATATTACCTGAACAATATTAGTTTTCGATTGTTTTTTTTTCATTTGGTGTTTTGTTTTATGTTTATGATTAAGTAGGTGCTTTGAATGGCTTACTTACTTGCCGAATTGCTTGCAAAAACGACACAGTGAGATTAATGCTCATTAAGTTTGATTTGGTAAATCCCTACACATATTTATTTATATATATATGGATGCATATAGTTTTTTTTTTAAATAGTTTTAGTATGCTCTAGTTAAATAGTCCCTTATTTGGTTTTCTCCGCGTGTAAATTAATAGCCAAATATCATTTTTATTTATAACATTGAAATATACATATACATATAATTTGTTTTAGCTGTTTTCTTTGTTTGTTTGTTTGTCAAATTAAATACATATATTTATTTAGACATAATTAACAAATTGTGTGAGAAGCGCTTAATATAAATCGTTGAACTTTGGTTTGGTTTTCTTTATTATTTGTTATTTGCTGAACTGAAAGTATGCAAAATTATTATTGTATATTTTTTGCTAAAATGTTGCATTTGTTTTATTTCATTGGACTACTTTAAATATGTTGCACATTAAACGTTTTATGTATACATTTATTTAAATTTATTTCTAGATAAGTAGATTGTTGTTATTCAATTTCGACATTATCGCTATCGTTTTCGATAACGTTATATATACTTGTTTGTTTTTGGATTATACATTTCAAATATGTTGGCTGTTTTTTGAGTAACTTGCTTTTCTTTGTCTATGTGGAAACAAATGCTCAGATTTTGTCTAAGGCATTTTTATTTTAGACTGTAGAAACTGAGTTCAAAGAGCTGGGAATGCGAAAGTTTTGGAAAGCAACCTGTAACTTGCCCAGCACTGGCGCTCCTTGTTGCCAGCACTGAGGCCATAATAAAATTTTAGTACAATACATATATATATATATATAAATCACAATATATATATATATACATATTAAGCATAGCTTTTTTTTGGGGGGTTTATTTATATATTTATTGTATATATATATATAAGTATACGCATGAAATAATGTAACCATAAACAAATTAGCAACAACTTTTAATTTGTCCGGAGCGTCTTCTTTAGTTTTGTATTATATGTATATTTATTAGTATTATTATTATTAATGTTATGAGTCATAATATTTTTAAAATGTTTTTCAATTTTTTTTTCTTTTTTGTTATCCATTTTCAAATGCCTTCCATATTGTTAGTACAAGTTTTATGTAGAAATTGTGTTTTTTGGTTAATTCTCAAGATTTGTTTTCTAGTTCAACTGAGTTTGTATTTTTTTTTTCTTTAGTTTTTATTGAGAAAAGTTCCGAATTACTTATGCGCCGCCATGATCCGATTTGGCTACAACTCCAGCTCCAGCTCCATTATCGACCAGCGCCGATTGTCCACCTGCTGGTGGCTGCTGTTGCTGCGGCGGTGGTGGTGGCATATACTGCGGATACTGTGGATACTGCGGCGGCTGCTCGCCCCCTATGAGGCCTAGCTTATCTGGTTGGTGCGTGGTGTCAAGAACGAGAGGAAGAGGTGGAGAGTTAGTTTATCGGCAAATGATATTTGTGTCCACTTGGTGGATTTTATATAGACAAATTAGACATTGATACGTTAATACACCATAATACGTATACATCAAATATATATATCAAAATATAATACACTTTAATGGAATTTTGAATGTTTGTTGAACGCGCTTTACACTTTTAGTTAATATATGTATATTTACAACTAATGAAACAAGCTGATTAAAAGCGTTGAATGTTTTTATGTTTAACAGCTTTTCGGGTTGCATAAAACATACATCCTGATTTTTGTTTTAATTCGTTGTCCTGTTAAGCTCTTTGGTGCATTGGAACTTAATTTAATACAAAACGAAAAGAATATATTATACATGATCTTAGACAGATTTGCAGAAATCAATCCAAGACCATGTAAGTATATTAGAAACAACAACATCAATAAGAAACGAATAATGAAATTTGCGTACGATAACGGTAACTCACACACATACATGCAGTTTAAATAATAATCGATCACATTAATCGATAAGCGGTCATGTAAATTTTGCTATTGCTGTTGCTTACAGTGTTCGATAATGGTTGTTTTTGTTAAAGTTTTTTTTTTCTTTGTTAAAGTGTGAAATGTTTTTGATTCTGGTTCAATTTGCTGTTGTTGTTGTTATTGTTATTGTTGTGCTGTTGGGTGGTACTATTTTTGTTGCTGTTGTTCTTGTTATTGTTGTTGTTGTTGATTGGTTTTTTAGTGAGCGTTTCTATTGTGCTGTCGCCACGTCATCCGTCGGACTCGGTGGGTCATCGGTCAATTTCTCAGCCAATGGAGTTTTCTCGAGTGTCGTTGGTGGTTCGGATTTGAGTGGTGTGTGGTGTGGTGGTGCTGATGCTGATGCTGGTGCTGTTACTGGTGCGGATGCATGAACCTGCTGCAAAGCAGGAGGTGGAGAAGCAGCAGCATCATCCGACATGAAAGGTTCTACGAGAAATTTTTGTTTTTCTTTTTGATACAAGCCATTATCAATAGTATTAGGTGTATGTGTATGTGTGTGATTGGACTAGGCTTAAAAAATAAAAAAGCATTTATTTCTTTAAATGATTTGTGCACCTAGCAATAATATTTACTTAAGAAATATGTATTGCTTGTAACTTGTTTTACCTCGAAATAATAAAATTGTTAAGTGAATTTTCATTTTGATTGATTAGTTCTTAGATTGTTAAACATATTAAACATATTAAGCTAAAAGCTTGCACAAATTATTTTTCTTCGTCTTTCTCTGTAATTGTTTGGAGAAAAAGTTTTTCGTGAGTGTACAGTTAATGTGGGCGTGGGCGTGGATTGTTGGTGGTTATTGGAATAAAAAAATTTCAGTGTTGTGTAGTGAAAACATATGGAAAAAAGAGTAAAACTTATAGATAAACTGCAGTACTTTATGCATTTGCTCTATGACCTGAGTTCGATTTATGTTTCAGCTACGATAAGTTTGTTATTATTATTATTGGGAGGCTTGCATAAATCTAGAATCTATGGAAACTAAATCAAATATCAACTTCAAACGTAACACTAGACAAACCACAAGTTTACAGTTTAACGCATTTACGGGTTATGTATATGGTATGAACCAAGAGTTCCTACAAATTACGGGTACAAATGAAACTTTCACTATAAATGCTCAACCATAGGCAAGTTATTTGTTTAACGGACACAGGATTGTTTTTTTTTTTCAAGAGGGTTTTGTAAGCTGCTTTTGAAACATATTAACCCAAACACAAAGTCTATATTAAACACACATATACAATGAAAACGTTTACAAATAATTATGAAAAAATAGGGGAAAAAAATACAAACGATAACAACACACGACTTGAAAACAAATTACCGAACCTGGTGCTGAATGGTATCGTGTGGAACCAGATGATGTTGAAGGTTTTAAAGATTAGTAAGTTTATTATTTCGCATGATTGCTAATTACGTTTGGATGCAAATTGGCTCGATGGATCGTTCGTTCGTTCTTTCGTTTTCTTTTCTTATAGCGAATGACAACAATTTTTTTGGGGGGAGAAGTTTTCTATTTTTCGTATAGGCATCAAATTTTCGAATTCATAACATTAAGCGAACGATCATCATCAAATGATTGATTGTTGGGTTGATTTTTTGCTATTGCATTGCGCATTGCGTTTGTTGTAACTAAGTTACTTAATTGTTGTTTCTTATAGCTATTGAATTGTTAATTGTCATTTAAGCAATCTACATAAAGTTACCTAGAGAAAAAAATTGTGATGGAATATATATAAAAAATATAAATAAATAAATACAAATGAATTTAGTTAATGTGAGTTGTTCGAAATTAAAGCAATTTAGGCTAAAAGGAATTGGTATGTCAAAAAGAAAATATAACTTTAGTAGGATAGTTTTCTAAAGGATACTTTGGAGCTGTTTGTAGTTGTGTGTGTTGTTTTTGGTTGTTTGTGGTCTGCATCTAGTTGTAGTTGGGGCAAAATATAGGGATTTCCGCACGAAAAACTTACTTGCAATAATGCCAACGATGACCAGTCCAATAACGCCCATAATGATCATCATCTGTAAGTTGGACAACATTAAGAAAGCTGTTTGCGAGTTTCGTTTTCAGAAATGCTGACCTTCAAGTTCTGCAACCAGAACTTTCGTTTTAGCTTGCCCGCCTGCTGCTCGAATTGCGAGGCGCCCTGCTGCAAGGCATCGGCACGATCATCCAGCTCCGAGAGTTTGGCATCACGCTCCAGCACCTTCTCCACATTCGTGCGCATTATATCCACGACCTAGATTGTGTCATTGTGTTTATTTTCTAATAATTATTTATGAGTTTGCTTTTGCTTACCTCATCGACTTGGGCCTGTGTCTGTTGCAAGCGCTTTTGTGCCGCAATTTGTTGGGGATTGCGTGGTCCACCAACAATTTCGCCATCACCACCCTCACCCGCTGGTGGTCCATCGGCTGGTGGTGCATCACCAACTGCTGCAGCATCCGCCCTGCACAGCACACACACAAAGAGAGACACAGAGAGAGAGGGAAAAAATCCCATTAGTCATCAATAATGAGTAGTCCAAAAGAAAACTGTCTAATCAACTCCCCGCGGAGCTCTCAAATTAAGTAAGTTAGCAACTGGGAATGTCAGAGGGGTTTCGTTTTACGCACATGATGTGTGGTTTCAACATTAACAACAAGATAAATATGTGTGTGTGAGTGTGTGTGTGCGTGTATTTCTACATAAAGTGCTCAAGTTCTAGCGCGGGCTACTCTTAGAGACCAATGGAGCTGGGCACTTACGGTTCCTTGTTCTTGTCTTTCTTGCCCATGTTTTAGTTTTTCTTAAATTAAGGCTGTGTAAGATAATATTGATATCAAAATTATAGTTAAACACATTAAACATGGGTGAAAATCCTTGAGGCACAATATTTATAGCATACTTATTTGCGCATTCAGATTTGCTAAGCATGTTTAATTAGAGAAACGCAAAAGAAGAAGAAGAAAAAAACAACACCGTTCTTTTGCATGACTAAGTCATGGGGGGCACACAAGAACTTGTGTTTATCGATTTTGCGGCATGGTTGCGGGAAAATTGCCATGTGATGCGAATGGACACGGACATCTGTACTGGCATTTGGTTGGCGTGCCTTGCCAAAGGGCAACAAAGAACGACAAATAGATCTTATTTGGACAACTATTTCCAGATAGAGTCGCAATGTTCACATATACATAAATAACATTTCTTTTGTTTGGCATAAAAACGACTATGAAACGCTGAAAGAGAAAGAAAGAGAAAGAGGAAATCAATAATTTCTATTACTTACATTGCTTTCTGTTTGGTTTTGTTGTGGTTTCTGTTGTTCTGCTTCTTGCTATTACAGCTGCTGCTGCTTTTGTTGTTGTTGTTTTAACAAATTTGAACGTCGAACTGAAGTTGCGCTGACGGCGACTATTGTTTGCCCTGTATGCACTTGCCCAACGTCTTTCACTTGAGAGCGTGGGTTATGGAGGAACGAGCGGGGTTTTGCTTGCTGGGTGCAGCACAACTTTTTGCTATTCGTTGTTTTTGTTATCGATGGCTACACGCTCTCCTCTCGCTGACCGTAACGCACTCTCTCTCTCTCTCTCTCTGTGGGCTCTCACGCGCTCTTTGTATGACTTGTAAGCTTTTCGTCAATGAATTGGCGCTCTCAACCCTCAACGCACACGCACACAGACACAAGCGGACTCCTCACACGGCTCCTCCTTGGATGCGGCGGGGGAACTGGTAGGCAGGCAGGCAGGCGAATGCGAGTGAGTGACTGACGGAGAGTGTGTGTGTGTGTGAGAGTGTGTGTGTATATGTGCGGGTACCACTTGCCACGACTTGCCTTTTGCAGCAGCAGCGCTCTGTGAAGGAATCTTTGGCTTTTGCGTTTGAAACTGTTGTGGGGTAGAGTATAAAAATAGTTGCAACTATTTTTAGTACATATTATTCTATAGAAATCTATATTAAATAGCGGCTTCAAATAAGTACACCAAGCCAGCACACACACAAAACTTGGTCAAATTTGTTCAAAGTTATTTTCAGATATGCATGTGTGTGTATGTATATATTATACAAATAATTATTAACAAAATATTGTTGCATACACACAGGAGCACTTAAAAACACTTTAAATGTTTTCCTTCGACACTAGCCGTGTGTGTTTCGTAAATGGCATTTGATGTGGGCAAATAAAATTTGCTCTTGCATAGATGAAAAAATCAATGAAATTTTTACACAACACCGTTTGTTGGCTCTGGGAAATTTCCAGCGCGTTGCTTTAATGAAAACTGCAACTATTTCAAAGCTAGTTTATGTGCTATCAAGTTGTATTAACACATAGTTATTTCATTTGAAATAATATATATTTTTAAATAATTATTAAATTTAATTTTACGCAGCACAAGGAAAATTTTCACTTACGACGTTTTTAGCCAACTGCGAAAACTTGCAGCTTTCCTTACTGTAATGTGTATTTGGGGAAAAAGCTCACGCAATAAGGACGAGAACAAAAGCTCCACAACATAAAAATGTAACGAGTAGCTTTTTTATTTACAAATAAGAAATGAAACTGACAAAAGTTTGATGGATATGGCGCGCTCATAATGGTTTTCTAAACTTTGTTTGTATCCATACACGGTACATTTTGAGGCAACGTCCACGATTCACCTGTAACCTTCTGTCCACAATAAGCTGCTCCTCGACCAGTCCAGCTTTGCTAAACATTTCTCGCAGCTCCAGTTCCGTAAAGAAATACACCATTGTTCCGTCACCGCGCACATAGAAATTATCCTCCAAACATTTGCCGCTCTTGAATCGTAGCTGGGCAAGATCGTAGCGTCCATAGTCCCGAAAGACAAGTAATCCACCGGGCTTGAGGTAGCGATAGCAGTTTCCTATTACACGTTGCATTTTTGATGGCTCAATGGCCGACAACACAAAGATCATAACAATAATGTCCTGGGACTCCTCTTCGAATGGAACCTGCCAGTTTTCCGCTGTGGCATCCATGACAAACACCTCGCAGCGCTTGTCGTCAAACTGCTGCTGACTGCGTAGGATTTCAATAGCCCGTTCAGAGAAGTCACAGCCGTAAACTTTTAGTTGTGGCTCTGTGCTGTACTGAAGTAAAGGGAGAATTGTGTTTCCCACACCGCAGCCCAATTCGAAGATACTGCGAGGAAGGGATTGCTCGTCAGCAGCTTTAGGTGCTAGCTCCGGAAACTCTGTGAAGAGCCAATGGCGATCCTTGAAGAAGCGATTATCGTGTATACCATAAAATGAGTCCCAAAACTTCGGTGCGTCCGATTGGAAACGTTCCCGCAGATCTTCACTCATTTTGACATTGGAATTTTTCTCGACAGCTGCCTGAGCAGCTTGCTCCTGCTCTGTATCCCATTCCACGTGGTCCCTGTTCAGCACATATTAGTAATAGAATCTCCGTTAGTAGGTAAATATTATATATACCACGCATTAAACTCAAACACCTCCCGCGCATCAGTGAGTATCCGTTCACCAGCTCCACTGGGTTTCTTGCGCTTTCGGGTGTGCTCCCAAGTTTTGCTGCTAAGATATTTACCAGGCGTTGTGCTTAAAAACATCGGCATCGTCTTTAAGCAAGCGTGTGCCAAACTGTGGACGCTTCTTATTTTCAACTGTATCATCTTGTTGTTTATTTGTTTCAGTCATATTACGTTGTCCAATGTGAGGAAAACACTTTGTAAACAAAATACCGCGTTGCAGCTTCGACCATATGGCGCGTAGGCTAGCCAGACTGTCAATATGTTTGCGATGTGGCAGCACCAGCTAATCTGTTGCCTATCGACTGACCGCCACCATGTATCGGTTAGTATAACAAAACCGCAAAATATTTTTTGTTGTATGCGTTGTTGTTTTCTGCAGAAAATTAAAATAAATAAATACACCCAAAGAGAAGCGCAAATAAAGTGCAGCAACTGTGCAATCAACCGCCAGCAAAGTTAAAATTGTGGTGTGCGACGAAAATAATCAAAAACAAAACATTTTCAATATGATGAACGAGGCTGCTGCACTGGCAAACATGATACCCTACGACACAATTGGACTCTACGAACAACCCAAGCCCCGTTTCATTTTTAAAATGCCGCGGGTGGTGCCCGATCAGAAGTCCAAATTCGAAAGCGATGAGCTCTTTCGTCGTTTGAGTCGAGAAAGCGAAATACGCTATACGGGCTATCGAGAGCGCAGCATTGAGGAGCGACAGGTACGCTTCATGAACGGCTGTCGCGAGGGGCACACTGAGGCAAGTTTCGTGGCATCGGGCACAAATCTACAGCTAGTGTTCAATGCCAATCAGAATCCGTACCTACACGACAAGGAGTGTGACTTTGACAAGGAGCACGGCAAGGTGCACATCAAGTCCTACTTCATTATGAATGGCGTGTGTGTGCGATTCCGTGGCTGGTTGGATCTGGAGCGTTTGGATGGCGTTGGCTGTTTGGAATATGACGAGCGGCGAGCCATGCATGAGGATGCTATACTGCGCGATCAGATCGATCGCTACAATCAGCGTCTGCGTGAGTTTGAGGACACCAAGCGTGCCTATCGCGACAATCGCCAGGACGAGATGGAGGCAGTGCGACGAGGTGTCGCCTCCGGCGGCATTGGTGTAGGCGCCAGTATGTGGCGCCGTTAGTTGGATTTTTGGACGGCATCAACGCCGTCACAACAACAGCAGCAGCAGCAATTGCAGCATCATCAGCAGCAACTGCAGCAGCAGCATCATCAACAGCAGCATGAGACTCAATTTGCAAATACTCAATACTTTATGGAACACTGAAGAATGCTCCAAGAAATCCAAACTTGCTAGCAATCTGCAAGATTTGTATACGGATTCGATGACGATTAAATAAGCGCGAATTAAACACGCCTAGGCTTAGTATTAGCTCTTAGTAAATTACCTAACGTATTCTTGTATGGTATTAATAACATAACATTTTAATGTGAAATTATAGTGACGTATTGATCTTACACATATACACGTATATATATTTAAAAACACCCACGAATAAACTTACGCATAATAATTCCGGTATTTCATTCGTGACGAAGAATCATTTGCATATTATGATTGGCATTTAGTAAGCAAATTTGAAATGCGCAGAGTATTCTATATACTCTAGCAGAGGGGTATGGTAATTTTAATATGAAATATGTGACGCATATAATTTTAATAAGATGTAAATCTTAACCCAAATCTAAAGCGATCTTGTATATCATGTATTGAATTGCGTAAGCAAAGCTTTATTTCTTATGTATATTAATAAATTGGATTAACATTTCATATGATGCGTATTATATTTATGTAGGTATATATTTTATAAACATTTGTGTAACACTAAGAAAATACATTTAAATTTGCATGGAAAACCCATCCGTTTAACGGAATTGCATATTAGAAATGCGCAGACCAATGCAATCCTTGCCAATTTGACTGACCTCGCAGACCGTACAGAGTTGACCCTTATACTGGGGATCATAGGCGGAGCCACAGAAGGGGCAGGTGACCTCGGGTTTGCCGCGATACAATGGCTTCCAGCTGATGGCACAGATGTTAAACGGATTGAACTCCTCATACTCCAGGCGATGCTCATCAATTGGATTCACCTCGCATGCCTGCAGTATTTTGCGCACCTGCTGCGCCACCTCTGGTCGTGGAGCCAGCTCCAGGAGTCGTCGTGCGAACGATGCCGCCGTCTTGTAGTTCTTCAGCTTAAAGTACATATTGAGAGCGGTGCGGAGCGTGAGTATCTGATGGACCGGTTGCAGTTTGCAATGGGTAAAGTAGGCGGCCATTTCACACAAACGCTTCTGCTCTTCCAGCGTGGATTTGGGCATGCCCTTGCGCACTGTTTCCATCTTCAAGCCAACAATATACTCGGCACAGATCTTCAGTAACTGTTGCGCTTCCGCAGTATCCAGTTTGGTTTCCACCACCAACAGCGGTATGCTTATCAATATGGAATGGAACTTCTCAATTGCCTCAGTAAATTTGCCGGATGTGGTCATTTGGTAGCCAGCCTGTAGACGGGAGACCAGCTCGTTAAGTTTAATGCCCAACGCTGGACGCTGCTGCTTTGGATTTGTTTCACTGAAATTTCGTAGCGGATAGCCGCTGAGGGATTGCAGATTGGGATTAGCTGTGTAGCTTGTGCGTGAACATGCGTAATTTTGTAGGAAAAGTGTTTTGAAGGGCTTGAAGTTAACAACGCCCAGTTGATCATTGAGCAGGCGGAAAGCACTTTCGAAGGCGCCCGCTTTGACATGATCCAGCACTAGCGGAGAGTTGTTGGCCCAGTGCTGTGCCGGAGATTGACCCTTATTGGGTGCCGCATAGTAGTTGCTGTCTAGTGCCGAGGCCTTGATCTTAGAGGCCAACTCAGCGGGTACAACTAGATCATCATCGCCCACATCCCAACCACCACCACCGCCCGATTCATCTTGTCCCTCGTCGTTGCTCAGGGCATCGTGCATCTCCTCATCACCATCATCGTCTTCGCCCAGGCCAAGATCAGCATCAGCTCCCCAGCCATCTCCACCGCCATTGTGCTCATCTAGAAGTGCTGCATCAGCATTGATGTTAAGCGCCTGTCGTGCTGTGGCACTGTTGCCGGCACGCGTCACCATAGCGCCCTCAAAGAAGCCCTTGGAGACAGACAATAGTGGCCAGTTGGTCTCCAGCTGCTGGATGGGCACTGGCGGTTGCAATAGCTGTGCATTTGGATTCACCTCGGGTAAGGCGCTTCCCTCGCCGGTGATGGTGGCAGCCATTGCCTCGGAGAGGTCATCCAAGCCATGGGTAGCGGCTGTCAGATAAGCTAGCGATAGTTGTCCACAGTTCTTAAGAATGTTTACGCGCTCCTTGACATCGCCGAGTAGCAGAGCACCTTGGTACTGTGCGGAGACATCCTTGCGTATCTCGGCAATCTTATTCATCTTCTTAAGCTTCTCCAGATTGCCCGTGATTAGATAGAGGAAGCTCAGTTTGTCAAAGTTCTTTGTGCGCTGATAGCACATCTCGACCACCTGATGATTGCCTTGGAGCAGAGCAGCCTGTCCCAAACGATCCCAACAATCCTTATCGTCCAAAGCCTTAGCTGCCATAAGAGCAATCTCAATATTGCCACACTCCAGAGCCAAACCAAAGCGCGTCTTCTCATCCTTGACAAAGTGCAGAGCCACCTCGGGGTATCCCTTCTGCTGCAGATACGCAATGATGCTCTGGCCGACAAGCCGAGCATTCCTAACCATGTGCAACACTTCATCGTACTTGCGCTGAATCAGTGCCAACTTAAACTTGTACTCCGTGGGATCAATGTGCAGGACACGGGTGCGACACTCGCGGTCCAAACAGAACACCTGATTTCCCTTGACGCGCGTCAAGTAGATGGGCAAGTCCAGGGTGCGTATAATGCCATGATCGCCGTTGGTGATTGCATATTTAATATGATTGCTGGTCGTGTAGATAAAGACTCCAGACTCATCCCAAGCACCCGACTTGACACGACAGTTCTCCTGCACGGTGCACAGGTACTGCAGCCGGCGATCGCAAATTGTAACGGAATGCTTGCAGAGCAGAGCCACTAGAGACATATCTGGTGACCAGACGACATAACGACACTTCGCTAGCTTAATACTTCCAACAGAAACAAGACGCTGCACCTCGTAGAGCGTTACGTACTCGGGATCGCGGATGAGAAGCATGCCCGTGCCAGCATAGAAGATTTCCTCACAGAATGTGGGTATTTTCTTGGTCACTTCGTTCTTAAAGTTCTTCACCACCAGCTGCTGATTACGATCAAGCACTGCAAAACGATTACGAGCCACCCAAATAGCTGTTATGCCCGAGCTTCGCTTGCTATCCGACTCGTTCTGTCTTTCGCTCTCACTATCCTTGGGAATCTGACACAGATCATAGGTGCTGTTCTCCAAATTGTTGGTACGTGTGCAAATGAGCACAGCATTCAGTGCCGGATTGTAAGACATGCTGTAAACGGGCGACTTGCCGGGACGCAGTTGCATTACCACAGTGTCCTTGGTAGTGGTAAAGTCTAGTTTGCGCAGGAAACGATCCTTTACATAATACAACATATTACCATGTACTGCATAGGCAGGTCGCTCGCGTTCCAGCTTAAAGACCACCATACCTGAAATAACATATATTTAATACAAATCGAGTTAAAACATAAACTCCATTGCTGCTTACCGGCATCGTGACCAGCTGCGAAGAGATTTAGAGTGGGATGAGCTGCCATTATCCAGAAACGTTCGTTGTCGCGTCGGAAGGTAAACAAGCACTGACGCTTGGTCATGTCCCACACGCGAATACTGCGATCTTCGCCATTGGAGATTATCAAATCCTGTCGGGGATGGAACAGGACGCAGGACACATTGTTGTAGTGACCACGGCATGTGTCGACCTCCCAAGCCTTGTACTCGTTCATGCGCCAAAGCTTGACAAGGCGATCATCAGCGCCGGAGACAATGAGTGGGAGGGTGGGATGGAAGCTGGCCCAGTTAACGCCACGATCGTGACCCTCGAGTACATGTTTGACCACCGCATCGGCCTGACCAAACAGATCTGTAGCACCAGGATGACCCTTAAGGTGCTCATCGAGGCCGCCGGGACCAGGTGCTACGTTCTTTTTACGCAATCCAGAGATGTCCCAAACGCGCACCGTTTGATCCAAAGAGGCGGATACAATCTGATCCTCTGTAGGATGGAATTGAGCGCACATCACATAATGATTGTGACCGGTGAGAACACAGATACAGTTACGCGACTGCCAGTTCCAGATGCGTATGGTCTGATCATCAGATGCACTCAAAATCCATGGATACTCATGGTGGAAAGCCACCGTGCGCACATAATCCAAATGCGCTAGCAACGTGAAAATACAGCGACGTTGCTTATAGTTCCACACCTTAATCTTGTAATCATCGCCACCAGACACAAACAGTGGCATCTGTTGATGGAAGGCCACGCTACGTACTGGTCCGTCGTGCTCATCGAACTTCTCCAGCAGCGTGTGCATGCGATAGTCCCATAGCTGTATAACGCCGCTGTGCAAGCTTGTTAAAATCCAGGGACGTTTCGGGTGAAACGAGAGACCCTTGACGCGAGCCGATTTGGACTCAAAGTTGGTCAACATGTTGGCAAATTCTTTATGTGTTGCTGCCGTGGCGGTGTCTTGAATGTGGGTCGGCGTTTTTCTTTTACTGCAGTCACTCAATCACTCCGACACACTTTGCTATCCTAGCTTGTACAAAAAATATTAAATCAGCATGTGAAGAACAATTTATCATAGCAATAGGACATTAAAAATCTTGTAAATTAAGCATTTATTGTAAAAACACACACCAATTACCAAATTTTTCAAGTGACACGTCAATTATCTTCTTCTTGTAGCAGCACTTGCATTGCTGTCATCGTTTTTGGCAAACAGCTGTCCTATCGATATTAATGTCGATATATTAATACTTGCTATCAACTTCATGTATAAAAACTCAATCAGAATTTAATATAATTGATATCAACAACACTGGTTATCTTGAATATACGTATATTACAGCACAGTTCTGACTGACTTTCAATGCTAAATGAGCTTGATTTGGTGTGTTTGGTGCTCATCGATAACCTTTATTGGCAAATATCGTTAAAACAGTCGATACGATATTAAAAGACTTTTGTTTACAGTTTTTCTTGCAACTTGAAAAATGCAATTTAACTAAACAATGACGCTTGCACACCGTGCGCTCTTCACTTGGTTTATTGTCCTTGCATTCCTTATACTGCTATGCTGGCGACTATCGCCACGCACCACATGGAACTGGTTTGTCACCTTCACGCCGCTTTGGTTCTTCGACTGCATATTGATCATCTACGTCCTAATCAAATTCATCCGTAAATGGCGCAACCTTAATCGTTTGGTTGATCTGCTATTTCTCTACAAATGGAACATTGGAGGTGTGCTGCTGACAATAACATCCCAAGTGATGATATGCATGACACTGGAGTATCCACAACAGATACCCATATATGTGACGATGGCGCCATTAATGCTGCTTCTTGGCACGGCCATTGTGTATGTGGGCGGCAAGCTGCGACATCGAGAAGGCTGGCTTCGTTAAGCAACAACAATAAGCATAAATTAAGTTTAATTGTAAATCATATTATTAAAAGTAGTACATAATGGAAATTTTAAAATCCGTATTTGCTTTGAGTAGCGCGACGATTCTGTCTATTAGCTGACCACATGGCCTGCAGCTCCGCTTCATTGGCCTTGGCCTTGTGGGCCAAATATGTGATCTGATGTTTACGCCTAGTGCCAGCGACAGGCTCCTCATCGGTTAGTACGCCAGTGGCTTGATACGTAGTGGCCGATGCCAAGGCTGTGCGCATCCATTCATCGCGATCGGGCATAACTTGCGTTCCAGATATGTCAATGACCTGCATTCCTTGTGCTTCCTTGCGTCGTCGTTTTGCATTTTTGCCCACCAGAGCATCCATGGCCTCTGTATTTAAATGCTGTTCATGATATCGCTTTTGTGCCTGCTGAAGATCCGTTGCTTGTTGTTGAGCAGCCTCCTCTTCCTCCTGGGCTGCTTTGCGTTCTGTCTCCTCCGCTAAGAACTTATGGCTGGCCTCGGCCATTTTGGCGGCTCGTTTGGCAACCAAGGCGTTTATCTCGTTGCTGCTCACCTCTGGAAGTTTTTGCTCAGCGTTAAGCGAAAAGAAGTCACCAGCATCCTCATCCATGTCATCGTCTTCGCTGTCACTGGCAGTAACTAAGACAGCAACTGGTTTAGGCTGAGAATTGCTCTTTGTTTGTTTGCCAGGCGGAGCTTTGCGGCCAAGTCCATCAACGCCTTCAGTGTTGTATGCCGCGCGTCTAAGCTTAACTGTATCAGGAACAAAAGCAGGGGCGGCTGACTTGGTAGTGGGTCTGGGCAGCGGTGCAGCTGTTTGATCCTGTTGAACTGCTACTGGATCAGACTTTTTTGAGAAAACCCTTTCTGATTTTGCCTGAGGTAGAATGCTAAGAAGGCCGCAGCCCTTGGCGGGCTTAAGCTGCGCTGGCCTACCCTGTTGTTTTTCTGCCTGCTCTTTATCCACGTCGGCGAACTCCTTAAGCGATGGTATGCTTATCTTCACCCGTCCCTTTACGGCTGCTGGAGGTTTTTCCAATGTTGCGCTAAGTTCTGCAGGCACTGCCTTTTTGTGTAAGAACTCGTCGTCTGCTTCTTCGATAATAGTGACTGCTTTAGTTGCAGCAATTGGCATGGGCAGCTTAGCAAATGCTTGCGCTACTTGCTCATCTACCAGCTTCTCCCTTCTCTCCTCTTCTTGCTCCTGCTGCTCGTCGTGCGTTAACTCAATAGAAACTTTGGGTTTGGGCAGACTAAGTGTAAGCCGGCCACTTGGTGGCCTAAGCTCATGTAGGGAAACCTCTTGGGGTATAAAATCGTCATCCTCATCACTAATATGGCCACTGACTTCATCTGCTTTCACTGCAACACTAGGCTTTGTTGTTGGTTGCAGTAATTGAACTTGCGTACCAGCAGCCTCCTCCTCATTTTCACTATCATCATCGCTGCTCGCTTCGTAGGCAACTAGGGACATGTTTACTATTCTTTTTCAAGTTTGAGTTCTTTTTTATGTTTAAATGTCGGAATTTTGGCTGTGTTCTTCTACACACAATAACAGCTGTTTTAATTCTATGAGTCACCCTGTGCATAAGTTGCTGCTCAGCAGCTGTAAATACAATAGAAAAAGTCTGGCAGCGCCAAGCAAGTTATCTGTTAAGAATTTAAAAATTTCATAAGCGGCCTAGTGAACACCTGACTTCAGGTAGTTTAAAAAAAAAAATATTTGCAAGACTGCAGCTGTCAAAAGACAATAAAACCATAAAATACAGGTAGATATAGCCTTTGGCTTTTCCCTTTTATATACCAAACAATGTTTGCCAAAAAGATCAGTATGAATTTATGCATCGAACTGTTAAGATCTAACAAAATGCATCATCATCAAAATCTTGGAGATGCTGGCATAATGCCACCCTACGAAGCCATGGCAATGTATGAACAACCCAAGCCACGTTTCATATTCAAAATGCCGCGCGTTGTTCCCGATCAGAAATCTAAGTACGAGAGTGATGAGCTATTTCGTCGCCTAAGCCGGGAGAGCGAGGTGCGTTACACGGGCTATCGCGAACGAGCAATCAACGAGCGGCGGATGCGTTTTGTTACAGACTGCAGGAAAGGCTATGCTGAGATCTCGTTTGTAGCATCGGGCACCAATGTTCAACTATACTTCAATGCCAATCACAATCCCTTTGCCCAAGAGCAGGAGTGCGATTTCGAAAAGGAACGTGGCAAAGTTCATTTGCGCTCCAATTTCATAATGAACGGGGTCTGTGTTCGCTTTCGTGGCTGGTTGGATTTGGATCGACTGGATGGCGTTGCCTGTTTGGAGTACGATGAGGGACGTGCTCTGCAGGAGGATGCACAGCTGTGCGAGCAAATTGAAAGCCATAATCAACGCATTAACGATTCAAAGCGTATTTATGCCAATACGCCACCCCAAGATATCATGCGACGAGGTCCTCCGGGACCGGGGCCAGGACCCGTTGCAGGACCACCAATGGGCTGGTAAAACTAGCCATAAATTGTATATACCATATAGAAGTGTCATTTGTAAATAAATCTTAGTTTATTATAAAAACAAACATCGCGTATTTTTATTGAAAACTAAATATTTTGTAGCCCTGTTGCTATTGTTTTATAGGGGTTGCGTGGTCCGGGGTCTTTGGCCTTAATTACACCAACTTTAAAAAGTTGCCACCCCAAAAGAAAAA
The DNA here is from genome assembly GCA_035044725.1 of Scaptomyza caliginosa. Classification (NCBI taxonomy): domain Eukaryota; kingdom Metazoa; phylum Arthropoda; class Insecta; order Diptera; family Drosophilidae; genus Scaptomyza; species Scaptomyza caliginosa. Next base: position 502,943 of record JAWNNR010000047.1, on the reverse strand, counting down.
AATTCAACCCATCTGGCTCTCTTTTACACTTTCTCTCTCTTTTTCTGTGGACAGTTAGGGCGCTTTCTTGTTGTACCCTTTAAAGAAGAGTACTATAACTTTACTAAATGACTAAACTAAAAAATCATTAATATTATGTCTATGTATTTGTATTAAATGTGACTTGAATGCCTATACGCAAAAAAATATGTCTTGTTTTATATTTATATTGTATATAACAGTTTTGGTAATTTAGGGTATACCAGATTAGAGTTGCTGTTGGGACATGTAATTTCTCACATATTCTTTTGTTCCTACACCCAACGTAACAGCTTACCTTTCTCGCGCTCTCTTTTTCCTTACTGTGTCTCTCTGAGAACATATATTGATTTTCTGGCGTTCGGCAATGGGATGCTGTCGCTGCCGAAAGATATTTTGCAACTGGTCGGAAATTTTGATTGTTTTTAGTTCTCAGTCCTCAGTACCAATTCGAACGCGAGCGTGCCGGTTGAACGCGACAAGAAGAAACGGCAGAAATAATTCGGCTGGGCAAACGGCAGCGAAAGCAAAATATTCATAAGTTTATACATACCAACCACAAAGAGTGATTTGCCAAACATTCAAAAAAATTGAAATATTCGCATTGTTGTTGTTTTCAAAACGAACCAAATAGAAAAAGAAGCCTCGACGTTGCGCTAAAATTAGCGACCGGTGTATTCATAGGGTGTTTTATATGCTATATATGAGAGAGTAGTCCCAGTCCCAAGACGCAGGCAACGCCCCCCAAGCACTACCGCCACCCCCTCAAGCTTTCGTGCCCCATTTGCGGAATTAAACATATTTGTGTAAACTATGTGCAAATGATATACAAATATTTTAAGCATTAAACAAACGCGCTTTCGTTCATAAAGTTAAGTGAAAAATCAATTTACCGTTAGAGTGGAACAAAAAAAATACATAAGACTTGCTACAAAAATGCCAGCTTCAAATACAATTGTGTTGAGAAGTTTGTCCATACTGCTGGGCCTGTTCTTTATATTTGTTGGCACGCTAAAGCTGACGCCACACATCAGCAAGGATCTGTACAAGGATCTGGTAAGCAACGTTTTGTTTACCTTGCGGCGTGTTTAGCAACCATTGATTATTTTTTTTTGCCTCATGCGAGAGAGGGAGTGAGCAACAAAGAGCACAAACCACCACTCTCTAACACACATACACACACGCACACAGTTAAGCTTACCGTAGACAAGTTCACACATTGTTGTCCTGGCAACACTGGCTTGCTCTTACATAATAATAACTGGGTCAGCTCAATCAGATAGAGATGGGTTTTGTTTTGTTTGGAACGGGGTATTCAGATGCTCAGAAAATTTAATTGCTAATGCTTATGGTTGAGTTGGCAATCATTTTGTATCATTGAACTCGACCCCTCTCGCTCAATGCCAATCTTTGGCCTTCAAAAATGTATTTTAAAAAGGAATACATATGTATAAACTTGTTTCTGGACAACGCATTATTTTTATATATTTAGTTTTTTTTTTTGAGAATTTCTTTTTCCTCATGTAATCGTCATGAAAATAGAAAATATTTTTAAATGCGTAGGCGCAAAATTTATTTTGTAAATTATTTTTGTTTTCATCAACATGTATATATATATACTTAAACATACATTCCACTTATGCGTAACAAAATGTGCCAATTATTTATGTGTCTTCTTCGAATTTGTTTACATCTCCATTTAGTTTCACCAATTTGTGTCAGAGGATTTTTTAAGACATGTGTAAATTGTCTATTGGCCTTTGGTTACGCGCCATTTCGCATAGATTTCTATGTTTATTTTCCCATTTTATTTTTTAGATATTATAAGTATACAAATATAATCAAGTACGCTGTTGCAATCCCGTAGCATTTATAATTACCTTCGTATTTCGAATCATTTGGCGAATGCCAAACAAATAAAATGTGAGTGTGTATGACAAACACGTTTTGGTTTTTCTTTTTGCACCTTTTCTAGTTTTAAAAATAAACTTCTTGCATTGCTCTTACTTGGGTCGATTGGTTTTTTATAAGGTTAATTAGCAAGGCAAAACTATTAACGAAATATTCTTGTTTAATTGCAGCGCACGGAGTATGTGAAATATGCCAAAGTATTTCCGTTGACGGCCATGTTTGGCGTGAAAATACCCTCGAAATGGTATAGACGCACTGTGGGCATAATGGAGATCGTTTGCGGACTGGCCATGGCTTTAATACCCTATCGTAAGTACAACCACAATCAATATAAACAACTCTTATTAATCACTTGAAATACTCCTCTAGACAAAATCAAGAATGTGGCGAATGTTTTGCTGCTGATGCTAATGCTGTTGGGCATCTATCAGCATTGGATGGTCAGTGATCCCTTCGAGCGTTCCGGACCGGCGCTGGTGTTCACCTTTATGCTGGGCGGCCGTTTGGTTGTCTGGTATCAGACAAGCCGCAAGGAGGCTGCCGATATGGCAACTGTTAATCCACCGCAAGCGAATGGCCTCAAGCAGGAATAGAGAATGAATGTTGGCAGTTGGATTGGTCAGGTCATTCTCAAAATTCATAGACGCACTTGTAAACAGCTTTGTTTTAGCACAATAACTGATTAATTGGCGCATCCAACAAGGAATCCTCAGATACAACAACAAATATTAACAAAACACTCAGATAGAACACTCATTTCTAGTTATTAAATTAAATACAATTATTATATAGAATAATTAATCAAAAATCGAAATCAAAAGCAAATTAAAGTTTTTCACTTTTGTGCCAAAAAATAATAGAGAATATACACATATATATTATAATATACTCGTACAGGAATACACACATACAAATAATATATATATATACAATACATCAATACATAATTGCAAAAGTGTTCAAGTTATATAAATTAATAAAAGCGAGTAATAGTTAATATATATAAAGGTAGCTACATAACAAAGACAAAAGACCATTTTCGAGTAAAGATTATATGATTATTATAAATCCTTAAAAACATACGGCACACGTTTAGTCGCAGCCATCAAATGCCCTTATGACATTTTTAGCAACAATTTTAATAAATTTTGAATAACTCATATTCATAAACAAAATGTTTTCAACAATTATTTAACATCAGTCGTCTGTGTGTTATGTTTTGTTATGCTTCTGGTTTTTGTTTGTTTTTTAATAAGCATTTAGCAAGTATTCTGGCGTGCTGCATAAAGCTTCAACTCTGTGCTTAAGTGTGTGGTTAATTCGTGTGCTTTGGCATCGACTACTCCGAGCCAGTGCTGAGCAGTTTGAGTGCCTTTTGCAGATTTTCAATTGCTGTCTTTACATCATCGTAGTTGAGGGCGCTGCCTGCATATTTGCAATACTTTTGGGCTGTGATCATTTGATCTGGCGTTATATGGACGCCAGCAATAGGCACAATGGGTTTATAATCGGCCGGATTGGGCTGAGCGGTTGGCTCGTATGGCTCAAAGCCACCTGGTTTTTCCTCCTCTACGGGTGGACTGGGCAATTTGTTCGGATTTTGGAGCACCTCCTCGGCTGTGGGTGCTGTAACATGGGGTGTTGGGGGCGATGATGAAGCAGGCTCAACTGGCTCATCATCTGGCTTGGTTTCAGCGCTTGGTGACTCTTCGGGGGGTGTATAGCCCGAGCTTCCAGCGCCACTATTCTCATTGCTGCCTTCAGGTTGAATATCTAGATCAGCAGATTCGTCATCCGGAAACGGACCAGGTATGGGCTTCTCGCCATTCTTCAGGCAATTGTGTATGTATGCAGCCTTATATTTGGCATACTTGCGATTGTGCAGCGCCTCCTCACTCAGCTCACCAAAGGTAAGCAGGATGTCGTAGAGCACACCGCTGGAATAAAACGACTTGACAACGTTTCTGTAAGCAAAAAAGTTCATTAAACCCTCTCTCGTTTTTCTGGGATAAACTCATACTCACTTGCCAAAATTCTCTTCGCGATCCTGTTTGTCGGCATAGAGAAACAATTTAAGAGCATAATTCTCAATGTGAGCCTGAGCAGCTATGTCATTGGTCAAAGCTTCATTATCGGCATGCGTCTTCTTCATTTGTTCCAGCCAGTCCATAATTGCTACAAAAGCCGCATCAAAATAAACGAATTAAATGGATGAGTCATCACTCTACATATGTATGTATTGTGTTTTTTTGATTTTCACTTACCAACCAGTAGTTGCGTCTCCTCAGCAGTTTGTGTCGATGCTTTCAGACCAACTTGCAAAGCGCTATACATACAAAATTGTTAAGCATCATAATGATTAATAAGTTACAAGGAACATAATTGTTTACTTACTAGAGTCTGGCCCAATACGCAATAACAACGTCGCGCGTATCATGTTCGTGTGCGAGCTTAAGAAAATGTTGAATGGACTTCAAGGAAGCCGGACAATTGGGAAACTCCATCTTTGATGAACAAAGAAAATTTATTTCCAAAAATTGTCGCAAATTCCTTTGAGCGCAGTAGAATTTATTGTGTTCACAGAGCTGCTAACTTGCGTCAATAATGCCAAAGCAAACAATGTGACCGTTTTCAACCAACTATATGTTTATTATGAAAACTTATATGGTGACACTGACTGAGCAAGAGAAATAAATAATACAGGTGAATTAGCTCAGTCTATTGTAACCGCTGCAGCCAAACGGTTAGTAATATTGATAGCCAATGATGCATGCAAATCGGATTAGCGACAACCAGTTGATGTTATCAACTATATATGGCGTACTTTGCACTTTGGCCCCCCATTAAAGATTCTGTATTAAACAAGTGTTTAACTTCTATTTATCCATAGAAATGGCCCTCTCAAAGCCAATTTACTCGCTTTTCGGCAGCTATCTGGAGCAGCTCTTTAATCATCCAGTGCGCACGAAATCCCTAACAGCGTAAGTTTTTTCCTCAGTTTAACTGTTTTACCCCGCTATTAAAAGATTTATTGTCAAACATACAGTTGCGTTTTGGCCACCTCAGCGAATGTGACCTCGCAGCGCTTGGCAGGCGCCAAAAAACTGAATCAACACAGCGTCTTTGCCTATGGATTGTTTGGTTTGCTCTTCGGAGGCAGCGTTCCACATTATTTCTATCAGACCATTGAGCGTTTGTTCAGTCGTGATTTAAAATTCAGAAAGTTCTTTTTGTTCTTGACGGAACGCTTAGTCTATACGCCCTTCTACCAGGCACTCTCGTTGTATTTCCTTTCGCTATTCGAGGTGAGTATCTGCACCCTGAGCCTGCAGCAAGTTTTGGTATTAAAGTTTTCTTTATTGCAGGGCAATTCACATGCGACTGCCGTTAAGAATGTCGAGAAGCTGTATTATCCCGTCTTGAGCGCCAACTGGCAGTATCTGTCCGTCTTTGTTTACCTCAACTTTGCCTACGTGCCACCAATGTTCCGTTCGGTGACCATGGGAATTCTCTCGTTTATCTGGGTTGTTATTCTGGCTAAGAAGCGTCGCCGATTCGAGGAAAAGCAGGCAGCAGCCAAGTCCAAATAAAAAGAAACATTCCAGTTTTTATCTTAATCTATGCATTAAGTTCAAAGGATTCCGTTTTTGCGCTAGCTTCTTAAGTAGATTGCATGAAAATAGTTCTTTATAAAGCTTAATGTTTGTTTGTTTTTGTGTATTCACATAAGATTAGCCAGCAGTAAGAACTTAAGAGGCGTCTTATCGCCCAAACACAACTGCAAAGCCTTATCATTATCTTAACTTTTACGTTGAACAATAAAAATATTGCAATTTTGAAATGGCAACAAATAATATTTATTTAAAAACTTAGCTTAAAAACTAGCAAATAATCGAGTATATTCCGAGTATCATTGGCATTATATATCGTGGTCGTGACAACATTATCATTTAGCTACTAAAGAAAGGCGTTCAAAAATGTCAAGTATACAACTTTAAACCTAAGGAATGTGTCTAAAACAAATATCATTTGTCAGCTTAAATACTATATTCAAGGATTCGAGGAGTTGGTGTGTGTTGCATATGACTAGTGACTAGTATGGTTTAACTATGAATTAGTTTGGATCCAAGATCGCTGCCGATTCGCCGCACATTTTGCGCAACGAATCGGTTAACACTCAAAAAGCAATCGCCGATGGACTGCGACTATCGTGCAGCGGTGTATTGCCCATAGGTGTGCCCGGTGAGCTGCCGTGACTAAAGCAGCTGGAGCAGCAGCTGGATGCGTCATTGTCTACATGGTCGTCGCCATCGCCATTGGTGATGCCACCCTCGCCGGACGCCTTGTGATGATGATAGGGTATGGGTCGCTTTCGCGCACTAGAATAACAAACGAATTGAGGATTAGTTATGCAAATGGTTGTGTTGGATGCTACAGCAAATAAAAACTTACCAAACTGAAAAGTGTAATCAACAGAAATCAAAAACTAAAATCCTTTATAAAGAAAGAAAAATATAAAACTGGGAATACGACATTATTTATTGTGCACAGACCACAAACAATATGCTGTTTGGTATTGACTAATTGTGAAAAAGTATTATAAAATAGTTTTAATCAAATAGTTTAGAGTACAATACATTTTACAAGCATATAAAAAAATAGCTACAGAAAATAATATTGCATTGATGATGAAAGCAAAATTTGTATAAGATTGTAAAAGAAAATACAATTTATAATTCCTGAGTTGGCTGTAAGAAAAATTAATAATTAATCAAAACAAAATCAGGCGCTCTGTAGTTAATTTTTAAGCATTTGGAAATGAATATGCAACTGAAGCGGGTAACCTGCTTAACGTCTGGTGCTTCTGCGGGGCGAGCGACGGCTACAAAAATTATGATAATCAAATTAAATTAATAAATAAAGTTTAAGAAAAAATATAAAACAAAACCTTGCAGAGACTAGCTCTGCAAAGTTTTATCTAAACTGAAATGAATACACAAGTAAAGAGTAAATCTGCAAGTGTTTGTCCAAATAGGTTACTACCTTGTGATGCGACGTCTGTCTAGAAAGCTGGGCGAGCCGCGACGACGTGGTATGGATGGCGAACGTGAGCCTGATTGTGATGTGCCGGAACCGCTGCTGGATGAGCTACCCGAAGAGCTACGTGATGTGCAGCTGGAGCGGGATGAGTGCGAGCCGGAGCGTGATCTAGAGCTACCCGAACCACTACGACTGCTTGAGGAGCTGTAGCGACTGCAAGGCAAAATACAGGATTATCAAAATATATCGTCTAGAGGGGCATATAGAATAGACTTACGATCTGGAGCGGCTGTTGGAGCGATGGCGATGACGACTGTTGCTCGTGCGCCGCTTGCTCCGGCTGTGACTGCTGCGACGCGAGCGACTACGACTGCGTCTTGCCGCACTCTCAGCTGCAGCAACTGTTGCTGTCGACACCTTGGAGACAATGGCATCCACCAGCGTGCTGTCCGCAAGGGCCGCAACTAAGGGCTGTGGATCGTGAATTTTGAACGGTTTGATAAGAATTTTCGGTTTCTGTTGCTGGTTATGATGATGATGATGATGATAGCTTATACTATTGGCCGCAACGGCCGCAGCCGCTGCAGCCGCATTGAAGGTAATGTTACTGTTACGCCCATGCATCACCGCTCCATGCGGCGCTGGATGATGGCCCAGCAAAGCTAGGCCTGCGGCCGCAGCTGCTGCAGCTGCCGCATTGGGACCACCACCAGCCGCAATCGACAACAGACCCGCATGGCGGGCATGATGATGATGGTTATGATGCATATGATGATGGCCAGCCGCTGAGAACAACGCATGCTGCGGCCCAGGACCATACAGACTAGTATTGTACAAGTTAAGACTACGATTAAGATGATGTTGCTGCGGATGTTGCTGATCGCGACGCCCAATCAACGGTTGCAAGCCACTTAAATTGTTTTGTTGCTGCTGCTGCTGGTTTTTGCAGATATTAAACTGTGTGGCCGTTAGCAACGGACCGTGATTCAGGCGATTTGTCGTCCGATTATATGTGCCCGGTGTGCCGGCTAAGAATGGCAGCGCATTGTTGCTGCTGCTGTTGTTGTTGTTATTATTGTTGTTGTTGCTGCTGTTGTTGGGATTGTTGCTAGCATGATTAGTATGAGAAGGACCTCCAACACCAACACCACCACTACCACCACCACATGTATGATGATTATTGTTAAGATTATTATTAATATGGTTAGTATTGTGTCTACTGTTGGGATTGTTATTAAGCGTGCGATTGTGAAAGACGCGTTTCGTATGCGGATGTTGGTATTGCTGTTGCTGTTGTCTATGATTGTATTTAGGCATTGTTATTGGCATTGTTAGTGCAGCGCTTGTTGTTGTTACTGCTGCTGTTGCTGACGATGTTGTTGTTATTGGCATTGACATTGACATTGATGCTGTTGTTCGTTTGGGACTCTTTGAGCTGCCATTTGCTGCCACTTGTGGTGCATTGCAAATTGGTGGCGTATTTGTGTCCCTCTTGTCAGCCTCAACAGCAGGCGAATCTTGCACCTGCTGCGGCTCCTCAACCGTCACTGCTGTTGTTGTTGTTGTTGTTGTCGTTGTGGTTGTTTTGTTTGTCAGTGGGTTAATTAAAGCGGTTACATTGTTAGCAACAAGGAATTCATTTAGCGAATTACGTTTATTAGCCACCAGCGTCAGATTAATATCGCCACTTACTTCACTGGCTTCCTGCCTTGCTGCCTCCTTGGCATCGCCATTCTTTTCCATTGTCTTGATTTTCTGCTTAGCCTTTGCTGCAATGCCTGATTTAAGTTGCTCGAGCAAGCGCAGCTCATGTAGCTCCTGCTGTTCTTCACGCCTGTTTTGCTGATACTCATCCAGGGTAGATGCACCACCTGTTGCCTCGGCATCGCTGCCATCGTCGCTTTGGGCACGCAGTCGCACCACCGGTGTGGGTTTTGTGCTCGCAGAGTCATGATGCCTCTTCTTATCCTGCACAATGTCCTGATAGCGCTCAGGATTGCGTTCAGCGGGTGAATAGTGCAGCTCGGATGATTGAGAGCTGGCCGAGCGACGCTTTGGCTTCGGACTTGGCGTGTTGCCTTTGTCCTTGTCCTTGTTCTTAGATCTGGGCTTTGGTGGCGTGCCCGAGCGTTCGCGTTTAACAATGCTGCTGCTCTTTCTGGAGCCGCCACGTTCCCGCTTGGGACTTGGCTCTCGCTTTAGCTGCTCTGGCGGCGTTCGACTGCGACGTCGCTGCTTTCGCGGCGTAGGCGTGGCTGCCTCACTTTGGGAGGAACTGCCACTGGAGCCGCTGGATGATGAGCTTGAGCTAGAGGTTGCACGCTTGCGCTTTGTCTGTTCGAGCGCCACTATTACGGACTTGGTGCCCAGTATGTCGTTGACAGTGTCTTCAGCAGCTTTGAACGGATTGAAAGCAGGCGCGACTGTTGCTTTCTTGGAAACCGGACGGGGTGAGCGCGTACGTTGCTTTTTAAGTGCTACTGGCGACGGAGTTCTCTGTTGTTTCTTGTGCGACGGCGAACGGGAACGTGAGTAGCGACCTAGTTTGCGTTCCTCCTTTGAGACTGAGCGACGTTCGCGGCGTCGCTCTTTGCTGCGGTCACGTCTCGATACCCGTTCCTTGGAGGCATCGGCAACACGCTGTCGCTCTTTGGAGCGTGGACGCTCCTTGGAGCGCAGTCTTTCCTTGGATCGTTGCCGTTCCTTTGAGCGTGGGCGTTCCTTGGATCGTTGCCTCTCCTTGGAACGTAATCGTTCCTTTGAACGTTGCTTTTCCTTTAAGTGCATGGTCTCCTTAGATTTTTGTCTTTCCTTAGAGCGAAGTCTCTCCTTGGATTTCAATCTCTCTTTCGAGCGTAATCTCTCCTTAGATTTTGGTCTCTCTTTGAGACGTAATTTCTCCTTGGATTTGTGTCGCTCTTTCGATCTTAATCTCTCCTTGGAGCGCAGTCTTTCCTTGGACTTTTGTCTCTCCTTGGAGCGTTTTCTTTCCTTTGTATGCATACGTTCCTTTGATTGTTGACGCTCCTTTGATCTTTGGCGTTCTCTTGACCTTTGCCGTTCCTTTTCTTTGGACCTTGCTCTGTCCTTGGACTTAAGTCTCTCCTTTGAACGTTGTCGCTTATCCTTAGAGCGTTCCCGTCGCTCCTTCGAGCGCTCTCGCTGCGGTGGTGTTCGTGCTACCACCTGGCGTTCCTTTGACTTATGACGTCGACTATTGCTGCGCTCACGCTTCTCCTGTCGACTTTGCGGCGAGAAGTCATCACGCCTTGATTTGGTTTCCTTGCGCCGCTCCAGCGAACGACCACGGATAGGATTGTCAAGCGGTGTGCCATTGCCTTCATTTGTAGCAGGGCGAGACTTGCCCGACTTCTTGGACTTGCGCACAGGAGAGCTGCTTGAAGAATGGAAATGTTTAAAAAACAAGACTCGAAAGGTTTGCCAGTTTGTAACTTACTTGGAACGTGCCGAGTCCGACGAGCTGGCACGTGTGGCACGACTCTTCTTTTTGAGTTTCTTATCGCGTTTTTTCTGCATAATAAAAGAATGAGGATTATTAACAAAAAACCGGAACGATAGTTTGCCAAAAAGTCTAAATATTAGCAGTATTTAGTATATATAAACACATTTGTCATTCATTATGATCATGGCATGATTTATATGTATATCTGATAGAAGATCTCGCTTTAAGCGAGATGCAAATGGTGATTGAAACTTTCATCTTTTCTTTTACTGGTGGCAGAATAGTCGGTTCACGCGATTATATATATATATATTAGTATACTATAGAATATCTTAAAGAAAACAGATACAAATGAAAGTACTTACAAAACTACAAGAGAGCCTTTGAAAGCTATCCTATATCAATGTAGCGCCAAGGGTTTTTATAAACAAAATATAAATTTTCTTTTTCGTTTCTTATAAATTTGATTGAGTGGATTTGGATTTTGTTTATCGAAACTACATTAAACTCAAAAGTAAGTACACAAATAACTCAGATATATATAAAATATTTGAAGCAAAACAAAAAACTGTGGAACTAGGCACAAAGACTAAATATATACAGTAAAACTTGTGCCTAGTTCCGCTTAAGAAATGAATTCATTTAAAGACTAGCTATACGAAATGAAAATTTAATTGAAACTTAAGTTAAATTTATAATATAATACTAGTTTTGTGTATGCGTTTTAAGCCGTTTTTACCTTTTACAATATTTGTGAGGTGAATTTTGTATAATTTTTGTTGTTGTTAATATTATTATTTTTTTGTTTTGTTTCTATTGTTACTAATTAATTAGTGGTATGCTTTAATATTTATATGTAGTAGATAATGTTTTATATGCAGGTTTTATAGTTCAGTACTTTGGCATTTGTTGTTTTATATTAGTAAATGTTGAATTTTTATATTATTATTATTTTTTTTTTTTGTGGAAAAAGAAGTAAATAAGCAAGAGAAGAAATGGCGTATGTTTAATATTTTGGTGAACAATTGAAACAACAACAAAACGATAAAATCAATCGAGTTATCATCATATCAAGTATCATATATTATATATTTATATATGTTTTGAGAGAGAAACAGTTAAAAATCTTGAAGACATAATATTTAAATGTATTTCAAAATAGATCATTGGATGAAAAAAGGTTACATCATTTATATGGCTGAGTTTTGTTAGTATATATTTATATATATATATGGGGCGATTATATAGAAATATTAGTTGAGAGTGGTTAGAATTCATTAGAGTTTAAAGACATGATAGTTTATGAGCATAGCACATGCACTCTTCTCAATTAACAACTTGATCATTTCTCTCATACTTTTGAATTGCGAACAATTCCAAGTTTTAGTTTAACTAATTGTTATTTGCATTTGCATTACCTTTTCCTTTTTGGCTTTCTTGCGAGCACTCTTCAACTCACGCTCCGCATCGCTGCTCGCCTGCTCCTCATCCTCGTTCTCATCATCGTCATCATCGTCGCTATCGGCGCTATCACTTCCGCTATATTTACGCTTGCGAGACTTCTTCTTTTTCGACTTACTGCAAGTAGAATGTGTTCAGTTGCGAGATTAGTGCTTGTACCAAATCACCGAAATTATGGTTTCGGTATCAATTGTCAGCTAGATATTTGTGTGAGTTTGTGAGATTTTTTTTTCGTTTATCTTTTTGGTGTGACTTAGAAAGCATCCTGAGAACATGGGGGCCCAAAATGGTTGGCTTTTTGGGCATGGCAGCAACATTAAGAGGTTTGGTTTTTAGTGGTTAAGTGCTTTACCTTCATTGAAAACTGCTCAAAATTGCATTGTCTTAATATTAGTAGTAGTAGTAGTAGTAGTAGTGGTAGTAGTAGAAGTAGGTTAACAATAATAATAGAAAGAAAGATGAGAAAGTAATTTGCTTTTAATTGTTGCACAAAAACACATTTGGTTCCTTAACATCAAAACTGTCTTAAACTTTATGCTTGTTGTCAAGTGTGTGTGTGTGTGTGAGTGTGTGTTAGAGAGTGTGCGTGTCTTTAATCAATGAACATGAATTGAATGTTGACAAGAATTTTGTTTATATACTATATAATCGAATTTTTACTTACCCAAACGATTTATTCGAACAAGAATTGTATATGATTATGTATGAATAGATGGATGTATGTGTGTGTGTGTTTGGGTGTGTGCTTATAGACATTAGTGTTGAAAGGAGAAAGTTAGATCCCATTTAACCCTACGTACAATTGTCACAACAACATTATAAGTATTGGACACGCATTTGAAACATTTCATATATAAGTTAATAATTGTATGATTTTATTTTTTGTTTTGTTTTTTTGGTTGTTGGTTGTTATGTATAAGCTCATTTATAAACTAAGTATAATATGTTGTTGTATGCAAAATTTATTTGTACATAACTTTTCGCTTCTTTTTACTTTCTTTCTCATATGAGTCCCTTTTGTGGTTTGAGTTTTTCAAATGCAATGTAGTAAAAGAAGGAGTAGAGACGAAAAACACAAAAAGTATTAAGCAGTTGTTTGTTAATTACAAAAGTTTCGTTTCATTTTTTTTTTGCATTTACTTATTATTTTTTTTTTGGTTTTTAGTTTATCATATCACGTTATCAACAAGAACAACAAGAATAAACAGAAAACATAAGAGGTAAATTAAAATCCAAACACAGTTATACAATGTACGAAACAAGGAAACGAACGAAACATAAACGAAAATATTCATGATTTCCATTAATATATTTTGTAAACAAAAGTTTGGAAAGAGTTTAAAAGAAACTAGTTGAAATAACACAGAGACTACACAACTGGGTTAAGACTCAGTGCTTTGGGTGGTGTACCAATCAAATTCTTACCTCTCTTTCTTGTGCTTTTTGGACTTTTTCTTTTTGTCCTTGCGACGCTCAGGACTAGCCGAACTGAAATTATCAAATGAAAACTCAACTTAGTACAGACATAATGCAAACTATTTCATTTTGTATACCTTTCTCTAGCGCGTTTCTTTTTCTTCTTTCTATCCGACTTGGACACATGCCCGCGCTCATCGCCACTGGCCGCAGCCTGGCCACCGTTTGCCTCATCCCGCTCCCTGGATGGAGTGCGCAATAAAGCATAACGTTTGCCCGTCTCCTTGTCTTTGCCTGCTGCCGCCGCGGCCGCTGCCGCCGCTGCGAGGCTATCACGCTGTGCGTCCAGCTCCTTTTGCAGCGCCACACTCTTGGCCAAGTCCTCCTTTGCCTTGCGATCACAATCGAAACTGCTGCCCTCCACAAAGTACTCGGATATGTTAAAGGCTTCACGCAACTTGGCGTTCTTCTGCTGCTGTGCTTCAGCAATCTGATGGGTATCACGAGCGCTGCAAGGTACAAAGGAAATCGATTAGATATCTTGAGCAATGGAAGGCTATTAAGCTAATATTAATCTGTATTCTATTGAGTTTATGGGCAAGACCATTTACCTTGCCACCGCTGCACTGCCAGCACCGAGCAGCAATGTCTCTAGCAATGTGCTGGACGAATGCTTTAGTAATTCGAGCAGTGCCGGCAGCGCTTGGCCATTGATATTGATTTTGTTGGGTGTTTTGGGCGGTTTGTTGTTCGTTTTCTCTGGCTTGGATGCCTTAAGTTCCCGTTTGGCAGCATCAGCTGTTGTTCGCAACTCCTGCGGGCATTGCGTCATCGTTAGAAGTGAACTTTGACAGACGCAGGCGCAGTCGTTATGCAACTGTCTGGTCTTTGCTGTTCGCCTGTTCTTCTTGGCGCCGCTTGCCAAAACCGGCCTCAATGGCTTGAATTTCTTGGCCACGGCAGCATAGTTAAGTGCCGCCGCTGTTGTTGATTGTGTCGTAAAGTGGAAACTCTCATACTTGGCTATATACTCGCGATTATCGTGTTGGAAATATTGCGCTTTGCATTTCCCTGCCACACACCCAACTACGGCTGCTGGGTGGAGGTTGCTCTTGCTGCTGCCGCATTTGTTGTTGTTGTTGTTGGCGTTGCTAGTGCAGCCGGTTGCGTGTCCTGCGCGTTTGCGACGCTTCTTGCGTCGCTTCTTCTTAACCACATGCAATGTGCTGATGGTGGAGGCTTTTGTTGTTGTTGTTGTTGTCGCTGTGGCTGCCGTGGAGGTGGCTGTTGCCATCGCCGTCGCCGTCGCAGTGGTTGTTGAGCCCGTGTAGATTTCCGAAGAGAGCATATTTCGTTTTGTGTGTGTGTGGAGAGTTTTAAGGGGTTTGTTGGCAAGTTCAAATGGGTTAATGCAGAGAGCTTAAGTTATGTTATTATTATTGCAAAAACTTGTTATAAAAAATATTTGTTGACGTATTTTATATTAAGTTAATATTTCCACGATTTGAAACAGGAAGACAGTGGCTTATTAACTTTTATTCACTTAAACTATTTATTTGAATTAATTTATGCAAGGTAAACTTTTGGTTGATATTTATAAATATTTTGCACTTCCTAACACTTTTTTTTAGTTAATTCAATATTGAATGTTTGTTTTATAGACACGTTTGTGAGCTTAGTTATTTTTGTTATAATTTATATTTGATATCAGGAAGACTTTGGATTATTCAAATTACTTTATATAAAAATATATATATATACTTATTTGTTACTTGAAACGCTTAATAATTAATTGGAAGACGATGGATTAGCATTTGTATAGCTTTACACCTCGCTACATTTGTTCTTATATATTTGTTTAGTTTTAGTTAGGAAGACTTTGATTATTATTATTTAATACTCCGTTTGTCGCAACACTTTTAAGCGCATTCTCTTCACTCCATTTAAAGACTAGATCTATACTAAACTACTAGCTAGGTTTGGAAGACTTATTTAGTGATTTGTTGCTTTTCAGTTTGTTATAGCTGTTGAAGCCTCACATTACACTGCCGCCAACTCCAGAGACGAATGTGAGAGCTTAATGCTTCAATTTACACTTGCATTTTGCTTTTCATTTAAACAACAACAAAAGCAACCACTAAAAAAATAGTATATAACGCGGCGTTGTTAATCCGTTTTATGGGCGAACAGGCGCAGGCGGTCGAGCTGGCAGCCACCACCAACAACAAAAGCCGCCCATTTTCAGATGTATTTAGGTTTCAGCTTTTCTTGGATTTCTTGGATTTGCACACTTGAGGGTCTGCTTGACAATTGCTTGCGTATCGATTGCATTTTCCTTTTGCCGCAATTTCCATACGCTTTTCCTTAAACCATTTGCATTCGGTTTTTTGTGTCAGCTATTGATTTTTCCAGCGCTCCAGCAACATTATCAATCAGCTCGCTTTGCAGTCAGCTTTTGAGCAACCTCCTTTTAATCCTTGGCACACTTAAGTTTCTTAAGCTCTTGTGTATTGTATTTAGTGTATATTGCACTTTAAATTATAAATATTATTAATTTTATGTTTCCTGAGCAGCGCGTTGGCCAAGCGCTTTGGTTTTTGTGTGCATTGGCTTTGGAAGACTTGGTATGACTGAAAAATCTTCGTACAGCAGCTATTTTCTCTACAACTTCAACTGTTTTCATTGGGTAAATGGACCATTTGAGGGTGTGTTCGTGCGTGTGTGTGTGTGGTAGGAATGGGGTATTGGGGGTGGCTGTGGTCGCGTGCTGTGCGCAGCCGGCGGCGCATGTGGGCTTGCCACACGGTTGACAGCTGGCGCAGAGATTTTTGACACGCGAACAGGCGTGCTTTTAGTTCAAGCGTTTTATTGATTTCTCAACTTTCTATGGCGCCTAATGTATATTGTTTAAATTACATAATACTAAACGTAGTTCACTTACGCTACGCGTCCAAATTCATCCTTAGAAAATTCGGTTTTGCTTAGTCCCATTAACTTCAGGCGATACGTATCCACCTGCGATTTGATCTCCTCCGGTGTGCGTCTGTTTGGGGGATGAGATTTATTAAATATATATATATATATAACAACAATTATAGCAAAAAGTTTAGTGTGCACAAAGCAGCTTAGTTTAAATCTAATATGAATAAATGATCAAAGTTCACATGTAGCTAAATATGCAAACACTCAAACGCTCTTTTCTTGTCCGTTAATTAATTATTAACTTGAATAATTTATGTTACAATTACCTTTTAGACAAAATTATTTAAAGTTTTAGCAAACAAATTAATTAACTTTGCACTTGAACAGCTGAATAGATAAATTGCAATTAGTTTTTTTTGTTTGTTAAATTTTGAACTACATTAAATGTAGTTCATTTAGTCCGCTCAAAAACTGGCTGCGGATGTGGTTCTTGTGAAATAATCTCTACAACTGAAATGCATTTTTATTTTTTCACCACCAGACCAGGCCAGGCCAGGGCAGGCGCTAACTCTGGCTGGGTCACCGGAAGAAGAGCGCCAGAGTGTGCTCATATGTGACGCAAAAGTTAAGCACAAGCGGGCTGAGGGTTGTGCAGGCAGGTTTGAAGGGTTGGTGGTGGCCATTGTGGCTGAGCGCGTGTGCGTCGCTGCATGCGTTTTGCACTCTCTGTTAACTACCAGGCGCCAAATGTAAACACAGACAACAGTAGAAAAGTAGCAAGCGGCAGGGAGCGTATGTGAATAGTAGCACATCGAGTGAGAGGAATGCAGTGGCTAACAAAATGTGCATAGTGTTGTTGTGCGACCGGTGTTATATAACAGAAATATTGCATTACATGTGACAGCTCTATTTCTACAGGAACATTTTACCATGCGAGTTGTATGCAATTGGCTTACCCTTGCTTTTCCAGTATTTCCTCAAATTCAATGCACTTTACTTCGATCTTGCGCTTGCGATCGTGATCTAGAATCTCCTTGTTTGGTGGTCGATTGAGCTGTGCGTCAAGCTTTTTTGTATCATCTTCGGCACGATAGTCCTTGTCTTTTTTGCCAGGCCGCACAAACGCCCAATTTCGCTGAACATGTCCGTTGGTGCCAGAGCCACGCGGCGTGGTCAATCCAATGCCGTTGTACATTGTGGCCGGCTCCTTGTCACTAGCTCGCTAACACTAAACGTTTAAACGTTTACTTTTTCACATGCATCAGCGTTTAGAGGACGCAGCTGCTCCGCCAAATGTGCAATTTGCAAACACAAGAAAAATCGATTCTCTCTATCAGGCGTCGTTTTCGAAGCAACTCTAAGTATCGATATACATAGCATTTGCGTAGCGATAATATCGATGTTAGTAGTGTGAATTGTAAACAAAAGGTGCATTTTATTTATAAGTGTTAGCAGAAACAAAATATGCAGTCTGACGAAAAAGTTGAGAATAATGAAGCCGATAAACCGACAGCAGTAGTTTTTAAGAAGTCTTCTCGCAAGAATCTACGACAGCGCAAGAATTCCGATGACGAGGAAAAAGAAGAGCAGTAAGTTAAAGCACTTATATGTATGGCCATACAATTGATCACCATTTATTATTCTCTAAAGACTCACACTGGATGAAATTAAGGAGCGTCAACGGTTGCGACAGCGTCCCAATGGTGTAAGCCTTGTAGGCTTGGCGCTGGGCAAGAAAGTGGCGCCAGAGGAAGAGTTGGCTATCAAAGACCCCTTCAATGTAAAAATGGGTGGTCTAGTCAATATGCAAACACTTAAATCGGGCAAAATGAAGGAACCCGAGGATGCCTATGATGTGGGCATCGGTACACAGTTCTCCGCCGAAACGAATAAACGTGATGAAGACGAGGAAATGATGAAATACATTGAGCAAGAGCTCCAAAAGCGTAAAGGTGGCGGAGCAGATGACAATGCTGATAATGACGATGGCGATGCGCATAAATATCTAACACCCGAAGATGCCGCACTCTATGCACTGCCCGATCACTTGAGACAGTCCTCCTCCCACAGATCCGAGGAAATGTTGTCGAATCAGATGCTCAATGGTATACCCGAAGTGGATTTGGGTATTCATGCCAAGATACGCAACATTGAGGCAACAGAGGACGCCAAACAAAAGTTACTGCAAGATGCCAAAAACAAAAAGGATGGACCCTCGCAGTTTGTGCCAACCAACATGGCTGTGAACTTTATGCAGCACAATCGATGTAAGTTTATTGAAATTTGTAAACATTTCCTTTTCCTAATCCTTGCTGTTTTACAGTCAATATCGAGGACAACAATGAGCAGCGAAGGCGTAAGCGTGAGGATAAGGAGGCCAAAAATAAATCAGCGCAGCATCAAACAAATCCCAATGGTGTCAAGCGAGCCACAGATGATTACCATTATGACAAGTTCCGAAAACAATTTCGCAGATATTAAACACAACTTTTGTATAAGAAAACTTGATTTTTTATTAATTTATTCTTAATGTACAATAGAGAGCCTTGTTTTTGTTGGGAAGAAACCAGATTCCGATCGCTGAAAGTAGAAAGAAAGCATATTAGTTATAATTTATATAAACTGTGGATCAACAATAAGTTGAGAAATTTGTTCAGCTATGGATGTTTGATATCACGGCAACGAATGACTGATGCTCAATGAGATTCCCACATGAAATTATCATCATAACGAAGTTTTAAATGTTAGATAGCAATAAGATATACACACCTTATAGGACATAAAATCTTGCACTTCTTTTCCAAACTGTAAATAAAGCAAAATACTCTGTAATTAGTTAACATCAAGGGTGTAGTACATAAGTTTATTAAGTTAAAATATATCAGTAAGAGATGGTTAATTTCATGGCAACGAATGACTGAAGCTCAAGGAGATTCCCACTCTATAGTATCATCATAATGAACTATTATAATTTTAAAACACTTTTATACACACCTTATTACGAACATCAGGTTTCACAGACCAATTTAATGTAACTGAAAACAAAACAAAAACAAGTAAATTAATGAGATAAATTAAATAAATATATTCGTTTACCTTTTTAAAAACGTTTGCCGTGCCTTTTTTAGCTGAAAATAATCTGAAATAATAAAAGAAAACATACCAAACCAGAAAAAAACCAATTCACATTTCTTTTTAGAGTGGTTTTTTTGTTTTTATTATACCCAGACAACATTGCAACGTTCATCCTCGCTCTATCGTGTCATAGTAAAAAGTATCTATAGTAAAAATGATGTCCGCTTGCATTTCAACTGTTTATATGATGCCGATCTTGTTGGCGATATCTAGAGCATCGTAGTCGCGCGCCAGGCGCACGTACGCCTTCTTCTGACCATCAGGCCTGATCAGAATGTTAACCTTAGCCACCTTGATGTCGTATAGCTTACGGACTGCGGCACGCACATGGTTCTTGTTAGCGCGCAGGTGTGTGAGGAAGACCAGAGTGTTGTTGTCCTCAATCTTCTTCATGGCTGCTTCCGTGGTCAACGGATATTTGATGATGTTGTAAGCATCCATGCGGTTCCTGGTGGGCACCGACTTCCTTGGGTACTTGGGGTTGCGTGGCAACTTCAACGTTGTGGGACGACGGAAGTGCACATTGGTGCGGATCTTGCGGGTGCGGGTGCCGAAAGCGCCCTTGATGATCTGCGCATATCAGACATAAAAATGGAAACAATTTTGTTTACATTTGGTTTTTATAATCCTCGTTAAGCCGATACTCACCTTAACCTGCACCTTCTTAGCGTTCAACAAGGCAACAGCCTTAGCCTTGGCAGTACCCTTGGCGGGCTTGGCACCAGCCTTGGTGGCAGGCTTCTTGCCCTTGGCAGCGGCACGAGCCTTGGCCGAAAGCTTAGCCAGCACTGACTGTGGCTTCTTGCCAGCCGCAATCTTCTTCTTCAGATCCTTGGCCTTGGGTTTGCTCACAGTCTTCTTCACTGCGGGCTTCTTAGCAGCAGCAGCCGATGCTGGCTTCTTAGCGGCACCAGCAGCGGCAGCGGGCTTCTTAGCGGGAGCGGGAGCAGCGGCAGCCTTCTTGGGTGCAGCAGCAGCCGCTGGCTTAGCAGCAGCAGCTGGTGCATCCTTCTTGGCAGCAGCGGGCGCTGCAGCAGCAGGCTTCTTATCGCCGGGCTTCGCTGTAAATAAAACATACACCACAATAATTAACACCAGTAAACATAGCTGCACACAAATGAGGTTAAACTCGAATGCGCAACGCTTTGGCACCCAGACGAAACTGTAGTGTCAAAAATCAATAATAACTACACTCAAATTGAACTTTATGGATTATTGAGCGTACTCTTATTTATTTGCAGTAAGTGATACACATTTTTGATTGTTTATGGAGAGTGAGTTGCAGCCAACACCGCACGTGGCGCAAACATAAAGACACATTTTGGGTAAATTTTGCAATAAATTTATGCTTTTACAAATTTTATCACCATGCTGCTCATTTATAATGCTTTAAACATTGGTTTGGCGATTTATCCACAAATATTAATGGCATTTTTATATGAAAAATCCTTACCGGACTTCTCGGTTGGCTTTTTGGGTGGCATTTCTACGAGAAAAAGAAACGAAAAGGAAAACTGAGGGCAGTTGTCAAAGAAGCGGAAGCCAAATTTGACAGAAAAGTGGCCAGATGTCGCGCAGATGGCAGCGCTTGAATAGCGTTGCGCTGTAAATGGCAACGCCAAAAGCGGCAGAGCTTAAACAAGGTGGCAGCTCCAAATCAATGTGGCAGCACTTCAAAAAAATTATAACGACTCTGTTTTTTAAACGTGTATTTAATAGCGGTTAGTTTAAAAAATGTTTCAAATAATATAATATATGTTTAAATAGGTAAAAATAGTTAAAAATGTCAGCAAGCACATCCACTTTTTTGTTTGCCAGAGAGACCACTAAAGTAGCTGCGTAAATCTATAAGATTAAGGTTAGTATGCAGAATTAATGTTTTTTAATATATTTCTTTACCAAATCTTTGAGACTTTTCTGATGTTTGTGTTGTCTGCTGCTGTGCTGTGCTATTCAAGGCTTTTAGCTGTTGCTGGACAGCTCGCTCAAAAGCAAGTGCTGCTAAGCGTTGAAAAAACTCGGTTACCTTAAAACCCGATCGCGCTGAAAGCGACCAATATTCTGCTCCTAATTCAGCAGCTGTAATACCTGCAATACGTTCCATTCTTATAAATTCCTCTTTTGTCTGAAAATAATTTATTTTGAATTCATTTACTAGGTTTTTTGGTAAAGTCTACCAACCAAAAGGTCCGCTTTTGTGCCCACTAGAAATATTAGGGGTTTTTCTGTTGTGTTATAGTTTAATGCATTGGAAAGCCACTTTTTGGCTGACTCCAGAGACTCCCGCTTGGACATATCATAGGTTGCAACAATGACTAAAGTGAAGATGACAAGGGTAACAATATACAAATACCAAAAGCCTTAGAAACTCACCACTAGCGTTACGATAATAGGCGCCCGCTATGCATTTGAACCGCTCCTGGCCCGCTGTGTCCCACCTACAAGTACACTCAAACAAAAAGTATGTGTACATTTATTAAAGAAGCATTTGCTTACATTTCCAAGCTAAAATTGTGACCCAATATGTTAAAGTTCTCCAGCTCAAAGTCAACGCCAATGGTAGCCTTATAGTTGCTCTGAAACTTATCATAGCAAAAGCTATCCAAGCCAAACAGTGAGTGAGAAAAAGCAACAGACAACAAGCAAGCGTTCACTTACCGATTAACAATGGCTGTCTTGCCCACGGCACAGTCACCCACAAAAATGACCTTGCAGGGTCTCAGTTTTAGCTTACGTGGCAGCTCCAATTGATATCGCACCAGTGCCGCAAAGTCTTTCTCCCGACTGAAAGGGGTCTGGGAGGTGCTATAGGCAGGCGGCAGACGTCGCAAATGAGTCCGCGGATCGTGCAGGGTCACCGTTGGCGGCGCCGGCAACAACAGATTCTGACGCAGTAGATGGGGCATACTCAACGTTTCGCTTACAACTGAGCCCAAGTGATATTTGTGCTTTGGGTTCGCACTAAGGCGGAAAATCGAAAAGCCAACAAAACCACAAACCTCAGCCTGAACTTGGCGACGCTATCGTGGTGTGCCCAAGGTGTTCGCTACGTGTGTGCGTTTTATATTCAAATGCCAAGTGTCTGATATGGCTATAAAGTAACTAAATGAGGTTAACACAGATAGCAAAGTGGAATAAAATACAGTTTGTGTTTTCTTTATTGCACAGTTGTTTTAAAGCTGCCGCCAGGATAACCAAAATATCCCACACTCTTAACCTGTTGCAGCAGATCAGGGGCCAAGGCAAGAGCCTTGAAGAGTGCACGTTTGAGTTGCCTGTATTGAAAATGCGGTTGAAAGGGCATATCCTCAAAGGCCAACATCAGCAGATGGCCAGCCTCATTACCCACGGCCAGGGAGCGACCACAGTGGGTAAAACTGTGAATAACAAAGATAGGGAAATATAACTAGGAACAAATTTAAGCAATCTCACCAAAAGGTTGTATAGTTAATTTTGGCATCGATTGTGGTTGAAGAAACTGGTTTCAAAGTGCTGTTCCTCAAATCCCATATGTCCACAGTGTTGTGACTAAGCGATACCAAAATGGTGGAATGAGTGCGACTCCAGCGAGCGCAATGAACCGGCGACAAGTGATGTTGCAGAGTAATAAGCGGCAGCAGTATCCCAGTTAACCAAATGCGAATGCACCTATAGGGAAACATCAAATGATCTCTATTCGTAGGTAGTTTGGCTTGGCTTACCAATCGCTGCCACAGGTCAGATACAATTTGGGTGACCAGGGGGAGAAGTCCATGCAGACCGCGGGAGTTTCATGCACCTGACGCAGCTCCAAGTGCTGCAGGGGATAGTTGGTGGAGCACTTGTACATTGTGCCCTCATCGGTGAGCACATAGTAGAGGTCCGTATGTACCGGATCTAGCACTAGTTCGAGGCACTGTGGATGCCGATTGGCAAGTAGAGGCACCATATGCGTTGGACGTTGCAGGGGAATGCCCTCCAGTTCACCCTCGGAACGCTCAAAGCGCTGATGCTCGAAACCCAAGAGATGTGGACTATTGATAAGCTGATACTTGGTAATGGCGCCAGATTGAGAGGCAGCCAGAAAGGGTGTGATTTCAGCATCGCCAGCAACATCTCCATCGCTGCGCTGAATCCACTTGATGGATGTAACCGGCTCAAAGTGCGGTGAACTGCTGCGCTGCGAGATGGCCACTGGCGGCTGATCTGGCTGTGAGATATCCCTGACCTCGATGTCACCATTGTGAAGACCTATGGCCAGAAGCTGTGGTGCACCCGGAGAGAACTGAACAGTGACCACCGGCACCTGGTAGTCGTAACAACGTTCCGGATTCACTGGATTCTTAATGTTCCACACATAGACATAGCCACGGCTTGGAGTGTGAGTTGAACTAGAGCTGGTATAGATGCCATAGGAGACGGCGAGGATGTCACCGTTGCTGGGACAGAAGCAGATAGAAGTTACAGCTTGCTGCACGGAGCAGATGACCGAAGGAGCACTCAATCTCCAGAGCAATCTCAAGCGATACTTAAACTTTACATCTTCGGCCAGAGGATCAGGTGGCGTCATATTGCGAAAGCGTCGCTGTTGCGGCTCGAAAACATTGCTCGCCAGAATGCGCATGGTCAGCATGAGGGCCACCCGAAAGCTGGGCAGGCTATTAATGGCCACAAATTGATCCACGCCACCCACTTTATAGGTGGTCACCTCCATGTTTTGTGCACCATCCACCTCAACGCTCTTGGTCGACGGCTGCAGATCCTTGTACGTGTCAAACATCTCAAAGTTCGAGACATACGAGGCCACATGGTCCGTGCACAGGCGTTCCGTATTAACCAATCGGGATTTCATCAGTGTTGTCATTGTTTGCGTATTCGCATCGATGGTGCGTCGGGACTTATCCGTTCCTGCCAGCAGCTCATCATACCGCTGATTATCCTCCAGCACCAGGCGACCCTCCTCACTGTCCGCCTCTGCCGTCATGCTGCGCCGCTCAAACAGAACCACAATGGGCGTCTTACGCAGCAAAACTTTGATAAAGGGCGTGGCTGAAGGACGGCCAGATTGCTGAGCGCTTTGGGGCGAAGGAGCGGGAGCAAAGCTTATAGTCCCTGTCTTGGTTTTCGTCTTATCGGCAGTTAAATGCAGCTTGTACAGATTAATCTATATGCAAATTATACCTTTAGCAGTAGGAATACTTTGTTGTTACTACTTATACTAACACCCAAGGCTATGTCGTCCAATGAAGCTCTCATCACGCATTTTGTACGATATTCGGGTGTGCGAAGCTTTTGCAGCTGCTGCCTATTGGATGTTGTTGTCTTCATCAGCGGATGATCTTCAATCAGCTGACTGAGCTGTTGAAAATCAGCAGCACGATAATCCTTATTTAATTTGCGCGACATTTTCTTAAGAGCTTCTCAATTTTATTTTTAGTCAATATTCAAATGGTTTGTTTATTGAAGTTAACATGGTAACGCATTGTTGCCACACACAATAACGCTTCAAAAGGTGGCTTATTGTTGCCACACGGCAGTGCTTCATATTGTTGCGCATCTGCACATATAAATATTCATAATTTAAAGCAATTTTATTGCACGCAAGCGCAAAGGCAGCGAAGAAAAACTGTAGCTGTAGCAAGTCGAAGCTAAAATGCTCTTTGAAGTTTACGATATCGATTTTTAAATTTACGATATAACCACAACTTAAACGCAGCCCTGCCCCTGGCTGTTAACATCGATAATCGAAAGAAGTGCAATCGATTACAAAAGCTTACATACATATGTAAAGTGCGCAAATTCCTAAAACGCGGGTGTAATTAGTGTTACTGAATACAATAACTTTGTGATAATACCCGCTGCATGAGGGTAACGATAATAATGATGATTGCATGGTTGAGAGACGCACGCACACACACACACACATTGACGAAACTGGCAAAACTTCCGCGACCTGTGCAGTAATAACAACACAAACAATAACAATAAGAAGAAGCACATCGCAGTCAGTGCTATGACCTGTCACAAAAACACACAAAAATAAAAAAAGAAGTAGACGAAGTTTCGTTTAAAATTTGTATAGCAATTAGATGCACACCAAAGTAATTTACTTGTGCCATACATAAATATGTAAATGGGTCTGTACACACACACACACCAATACATATGCAGCAATAGAAAGGGTCTTTAATTCCGCCACAGTGAATGAGTAGAAGTCTAAAAAGAAGTTGTCTTATGTTAATTTGCCTTTATGCTTCGCTACACTGATTCGCTTAATGAACAGCAGCAGCGACGGCCACTGCGACGTCAGCGTTGGCGGCGCAGAAAGTGCAATATGTCAAATAGACAGACATGCAGCGAAAGAGAAGAACTTTTCCGCATGCGGGCAGCAAAAAAACGCAGCCACTACCATTGCATGTTGGGCAGCAGCAAAAAAACCTAAAGTCGCCAGCGTTTACGATATAGTATATGAACGCGTCAAGCGTAAAGCAATAAATGTGCAAGCAAACAGAAAAAAAGAAAAAAAAAGACATGTGCAAAAAAGAAAAGAAACGCTTTGCGCGCATTATGAACTTTGCACGGGCGAGAGAGCAGGCAAGAAATGCGCCCCGCTTGTTACACATATTTTTTTTTTGGGGCAAAACGCAACAACAACAACAATAAATGGCGAACGCGCTGCAGTTGACGACAGCAGCGCTGCGCACAGTGCTTATAAGTGCAAATAAAGTGGCAACGCTGTCGATTAACACCCACAATTTGCAAACAAACACAATGGAATGAACAGGTATGATATATAAACTTTTAACACATTTAGGTTAATTGGAAATCTAATTTAATTTTTTTTATTGATTTAATCAATAATAATGATAGCATAAACCTTTAATTGGCTGCACTTTACGAACATCTAATTGAACATATCTACAAAATCGTAAAATTTAACAGCTACAAGTTCATCTAGCACTAATACATCCTCACATACAAACACACATATGCTGCTGACCTGTGCTGGTGAACCGTTTAACGTTTCATTCAGATCGCTTTTACACCTGTTTTATGCTTCCACTGGCCCCAATGTGCGCTTGGGCGCTGCCAACGCCGACGCAACGTTGGCGTCGACATCGTTGGGTGTAACATATTTTCTTTTTTCATTTTTTCTGATATTGTTTCTGTCTGTTTTTGTTTTTGTTGTTGGCGGCGCGATACCGCCTCGCATTTAAGCCATGTTCACAAAACCGACTTTTATTCGTTAATTAACCGTCGTGAGGCGCAGAAGTGGTCGGGCTGCGTGAAACCCGCTTAACGGAAGTCAACCTTAAATCGAGAGCTTTTTGCGGAAACTAACAAAATACGGGGCGCAAAAATAATATAAAAAAAAACCAACAACAACCATTGACTTTGATTCTTAACCGCAGATTGAGCACACAAACACATTTTTAACCACCAACCAACCACCTGTTGACTGCTGCTGCCGGCTTCGCTGTCGGCGCAGACGTTGATATTGTCGCGTCGTCTGCGCTTTTCACTCTTTTCGGTTTTTGTGCGCGTCACAGTTGCATTTGAAGCGGCGGCACGTGCGCCAACTACGTCTCCGATTTCGTTATCGACTCCTGTTCAGCTGCATTCACAGTGACGCGTGCGCAGGTGTTGCTGCAGCCCTGGGGGACTTGCTGAGCAATGATCGTTTTATGCAAATTGTGACACAACGTTTTTATTTCTAATTAATTTGTGCCGGCGTCTGTCCAATGTGAACAAGATTTTGCAATAACGCGACGCCCGCATTCACAGTTGTCTTATCAACATCATCTTCCAACAAAAATGTTACTTTGGAAGCGTTTCTGTCGACCCCAAGGCGATCAAGCGACAACAACAACGGCAACGACAGTGTTGCCACAGCGTCAACGTAAGTTTGCCATATCTGTTTTTTTTTTTTGTCTAACAAATCTATCCAGACACGCCCGTGGCTCATGACAAACGCCCACGCGGCGCCCTGACTTATTTGTTAAATATGCACACAAAATCGAAAATTGTGAAAGAAAAAAAAATGTGTTTGTTGTTGCTTTTATTGGTGTACATGTAATTCGTGCGTCTCATTTGCATAATTTGCATCTTAAAATTGTTTTGGTTTCTGTTTTTATTGACTGGTTTATTGATTACATTTTATGATTTCGTTCGCAAACCGAAAAATATTTAAAAATGCTCCTCCATGGCAGGTCTTTAAGGTTTTTGTGTGTTTTTTTTTCCGCGTAGCGTGTCTCGAACGTTTCGCCGCATAATAAATTACCATCAAAAGTTTTATCACCTACAAAAGATGTTGGGTGAAGCAAGCTCTCAAAAACCTATTGGAGCCTAATGAATAATATCTCTTGTATGCTAATTCAGATTCTGCTCCTTCTTGGTGGCGCAACTGTTGCTCTTTGGGTGGGTTTTTGCTGTTTTGCTAAAAAGATTTATGAATGAGTTTGACGTGTTTAACATAATTATGCATATCGCTCAGTCGACTTAAGATTTAGATACGTTCACAAGAT
This sequence comes from Scaptomyza caliginosa, assembly GCA_035044725.1. Lineage (NCBI taxonomy): Eukaryota > Metazoa > Arthropoda > Insecta > Diptera > Drosophilidae > Scaptomyza > Scaptomyza caliginosa. Next base: position 475,073 of record JAWNNR010000047.1, on the reverse strand, counting down.
CAATCTGTTAAGTAAGAGTGTTTGTTGACTTTAAAATTAACGATTGGTAGATACTGTGTGCCAACTATCAAAAGACACGTTCTAGGCTTTCGATCAGAAGTGTGTGGGACGTTTGATAATATCAAGTTTGCTGTTTTAAAATTGTCTTTTGATAGGATTTGTTGAGTGCTAGATTATGCTTAATACTAGTTGGTATATATATATGCCAATTCTTTCTACAGTAATCACTCTTTCGCATCACCTGGCAGCAATGTGTCAGTTCGCATTTGCTTTGTGGCTTGGACATGTTTGGACCACAATGTTGTGGTTTCATAACTTCTTCCTTTGCTTGGGCTTATTTTGGTCGTCTAACTGTCGTGCGCGCATCTCCTTTTTCTAGTGAAGATCACGCTCTTTATTTTTGGACAAACATGACTTTGTGACTTGTGGTAATTTGATGTTAATGACACTCATCAGCAGCGACACAAAACCAACTCAACAAGACAGAGGCAGGCAATGACATTGACACCGTTCTTACACCTTTCCCCTCCCTCCCCCTCCCTATATATCAAGCATCGCACACTTAACACGATTCTAGTAGATCGTTTGGCTGACCAGCGACATTTTTATGATATTCATTTTATACCCATGCCCAAAAGTTGTGGCGCATAATCGGCTTAGGCCCTGACTATTTTATCGTTTCTCTCTCTGTTGCCCGCCGTTCCGCTCGCCCTCGCTCCTTTTCACTCCATGTCTTGTTGACACTTTTCGTTTTAGCTATGCGTTGCATTTAGGCATTCTTGTTATTAGTTTGTGTCTTGAGTCTTCTGTTTTTTCTCTTTCATTTCATTTGTTTCTTCTCGTTTTTTTTTTTAAACGCCATCAAGTTGCATGTTTTATGCGGCTCGTAAAATCACGCTACGATACTCGTATATGTGTGTTTATATAAAAATGAGTTCAGCATTTTGTTGTGACATTTTTATGGATTTTCTTCTGTTTATTCGGTTGCCCCTGTGGAGCAGTGAGTTTGCGTGTGTGTGTGTGTGTGTGTGACGCATTCAAGCTGCCCAATAGTTGTAGTTCACAGTATTGTGATAAGCAAACACAAGCTTCTTTGGTATCTGATTACTCTCAACGGCAAATCTGGCAAATCTCACCACCTATTGCCATAAAGAGCCAGAGTCAGTATCTTTATAACTGTGCCATTAAAACTCGCAAACTCGTCTTCTGCAACTTCTTTCCGCCAAGTTTCTCCTTTCTCCTCACTTGGCCGCACAAATTGCTCATAAATTATATGAAAAAGCGTCGCAATGGCAAAAGCTGCTGCGCCTACACCATCATTATCAGCTTGTAAATAAAAAGACTTTATCAATCGTTAAGCCTCGGGCGCAGGCATCAACCAACAGCAAGCAAACGAGACGTACAAAAGGGGATAGGGTTCAGAGGGTTCGCATCTTTGTGCCTCACAGCAACTCTCTCACCTAATAACATAAAAGTTATCGAAATGGCCACAAAGAGAGAGAGAAAGAGAGAGAGGAGGACGGGCCGGGCCTGGCCCAAGTACAAATATTTTTATTTATGATTTTACAGATCAGCATATTGCTCAATAATTTTTCCAATTCCCCGCACCTCTTCTTCCCATCCTGCTTACCACAAACAACAACAACAACAAGAACAACAGCAAAATAACTTTCAAATTATGTTTAAGTTTCCCCACTCTGTCGGATTCTCGATTTTAAGTGCGCCAATTTTTGAAATTATTGGCGGCTGCGTATGCAGATAATCGTGACCTGATCCACACACACACACACACATCCATACAGGGATAAACCAGCAGACCAACCCGGTTTCAACTCTCTGACCAATAACTCAACCCAAAAAAAACCAACGAAGAGTAAAACGAAAAAAAAAAATGTAATCCTCGACAAATTGCTGTGCGAAAGTAGCTCGCTTTAAGCTTTTGCCAAATCGTTTGTAATATATTCAGTTTGTTGTTATTCATACATAGAACTCATATATCATGACACTTTAATTTAATTACTCTATTTGGCATAGTTTTTCCCACTAACTAAAAAAAATGGCCTTTGCCAAACATGCTTAGTATTTGGGGCAACTTATAATAAGTACTTATACACATACTTGGTTATATTTTCCCATAAATAATGCGAGGTTGGTTTGAGAAAATTACTTTAAAATTTATGGCATACCGTGGGGAATCATTCGCGGCGGATATTTCTCCCTTTTCGAGTGTATGTGTGTGTTTATATCTTATACACGCTGATTTGGCCCTTTTTATATTTGCGATTTATGTGCAGTGGTTGAATATCTGAGAACAGGTAAGGAGCTTAAACAGTACACTTGAAAAAAACAATCATTGAACTGCCTGAAAAACTCCTAGTTAGTGTCTATAGTTATTCTCTCAGTGTATTTGTGCGTTATGCCTCTACATCTCCTCCTCCTCCTCGAGAGAGAGAGATGAACGTGGCAAGTGATATTCCATAATGTTTTTTTTTTGGGGGACGCCTCGTCGGCAAGTGGGCGGTCCAATGGATCTGGAAAGTTCGCACGATTGATGATCAACTGGATGGACACAGAGACAGAGACAGAGACAGAGAGAGAGACTGTCCGACTGACTGACTGACAGTTGCGCTGACGCCGTCCTGTCACCGCACTGACATAGCCATTTATGTAATTACACGCGGCTCCATGCCATATCACAAAGTGATCGCGATCCGCAAACACAACTGCATCGAACTGCACCGAAAAGCGAGCTTGTGTAATTATTTTCTACTTAATCTTCATCGCATGCACAACATGTCGAAAACTTAAGCGAATTGACGCGCTGCATCCCAAAAAAAAACAGACACTCACAAAAAACCTTTATACAATGCTGATTGGGTCTCAACGCACAGCGAGGGGTGCATTGCTTTTCGCATTAGTCACACCTGCAAAATGTAGGGCTGCATAAAGTCTTTGTTTCTGAGTGTTATGCGAATAAGCATGCCTAAAGTTGATTGAAATGAAGTTTATGCTTGAATGATTATGCATTAAAGCGTGTTAAATAGCAGTAGCAATAATAGTTTATATATACGAGTATACTTGAGAAATCTAATGGCATCCCTAGCAAAATGGGAAAGTGAAGTTCCCCTTTAAACCTCAAGTACAAACGATATACCATGCCTATGCGATTGCTAATAAAGTCACGTAATCGACAAATCACTGCAAGAAATATCTATATAACCGCCCTGTGATTTATCTTTGTTGCTCTGCAGCCCTGTGAGGCATGATTCCAAAAGTGAAAATGAAATGGCCAATGAATATTGCGTGTGTTGGCAATGTGGCAATGTGAATGCAAAACGATCATCTTCAGGCATCTCCACCTGCGCTTTAGTTCAAGCATTGACTCCCTTATACTTTGTTGCTCTTGTTGTTGTATATCAGGTGTTTAAAGGTTTCACAAAACAATCGCCGCATGCAGATCAAGTTCGTTCCTCGTTGTTGTTGTTGTTCCTTTTGCGGCCTCAACCTCTGACCGAATTTTGTTCCCTGATAATTATCGGCTAGCGTGCAAATATGCGGAAAAAAATTCTCCACATACGCTTGTTTTCTGACTTGCTTTTGTACTTTTTAAATGGAACTAATTAAATTTAACGTGGAGCGCATTAAATTGCCTGATGCCCGCATAATTGGGGCTTGCAAATCAGTGCTGGGTAACGCCTTACACCACCACGAGGTCCTTCCTTCCTTCCCTACGTATCGTCCTGTCTACCTGTCCCTGCCTCATGCCACACACTGATTTAGTGTCATATATAAAACCTGTGAGTGAAGATTATGTTACACTGAATTAATTGCAGCCAAGGTGAAGGTAGCAAACTGGATTCCTACATCACAAAATGGTGTGTCAAGCCTCCTCCTCCTCCTCCTCCTCTCCTTCCCTTCGCTGCGTGACAGCACGTGCTGTAGAAGTTGTCATCGTCTCTCTTTTTTTGTCTGTCTTTCCGCTTTCCGTTTTCCGTGGTAATTTTGATAATTTAATTGAAAAAATGACAGGCTTACTCGAGTAGCAGGCGAGTAAAGGACCCTCAATGCCTTAAAGCCTTACAAATTGTTGGCTATCGATGGAGGTTTATGTATGTATATTGATTTTATGTGACTCCCTGCTGTCTTGTCTGGCTACCTTTCCTATCAAGAAACATTGTACTTAGTTTAAGTGGCATTTGCTTTGTCACGCCCTTGGCCCTGTGTCATGAGTTTTGACTTGCTGCAGGTGTTTTTTTTCCTTCTTCTTTTTGTTTTTTGTTCCTGTTTGCTGTGATTTTCATGTCATATTTTTGATAACGTTTTAAGAGGGTTGTTTTAGCTTAGTGAGCTGTAAATTATGTATATTAAGGAAATGAAATTGCAATTTAATACATTTCACAAGTATTAACTTACCATTTGACAAAGACTTCTTCAGTTTGTAGAGGTTTGTTTCAATTCCTCGAGTGTTTGACTACAAATCGCAGTTTTGCACTTAACATCTTGTGAATTTCTCCACTTTCATATTCAAATATGCTGACGATTTCTGGCAGCAAACAAACGAACACTTCTACTTCAACTTCATATTCATATTCAAATGCAGCAAATATTTGAGTTGAGCCAACTTTGACCAATGCAAAGTTCAGCTCTGTTTAAATTCGAAATGGAAAAGAAAAGGGAAAAAGTTCTACGGCAAAATTTAATAAACTTGTCGAGTGGAAAAGTGAAAAATAAAAAGTAAAACTGCGCACACACAAACACACACGCACACCTTGGTAAAAGCAGTCAGTTTGAATGCAGATTAACGCTTCAGAGAATTGCATCCGCCCACTTTTTACCCACTTGCATATCCCTCATAATTATGCACGCAATTACAACCCTTGCTGTGGCAGTACATAAATGCAGTCAAGTAAATGGCTACTGCCTTTAAATCCATCGTCAACGTGTCGTCGTGAAAAACACAACAAAAAAAACAATTACTAAAGCAGGAATATTCCCAAGCAAGCCCCGTTTTGCCCCATTTATGTTGCCTGCTCATGCCTTGCCCTCATACATTATGTAATCCTTTTTTGAACAACCAAGCAAATGTTGTAAGCGCAAATTGTTTAGATTTCAGTTGTTTTTTTCTTTCCTTCAGCTCTCTCGCTCTCTGTCTGTGTCTGAGTGTCTGTCTGTTTGTATTTTTGATAATTTTGCTTGTTTCTGAGTGCTGCGAAACAGGAGCATAACCAGCAACAGCAACAGCAAGCGAAGCAAAGCGGATTTCATGGCATATTTTATGAGCACAGATGTGCGTTTTGTAAAACACAAATTCAGATGCAGACAACAGCAGCTAAAGAAGCTGCTTAAAACAGAGCTGACCCAAGAGTTTAAAGGAGTTGTCTTTAAGGGAATGATTCACCACAAAAAAGATCAACATACTATTATATAAAAGTTCTGATTGCTGCTTCTTGAACTTTTACTTGTGTGACCTTCGATGGAGTTTCTTTTTGCTGTCAGGCTTTCGCTTTAAATGTAAATGCTTTTGCCAAGCGAGGCCTTTGAAGTGGCATCTAATCACCATTCCTGGCAGCAGCAGCAGCAACAGTACAACCGAACAGCCCTCAACCTGAGCTTCCCTTTACACGAAGAGTCATACAGCCACGAAGAGGAAAGAAAAGGAAAAAATATAATCGAGAAACAAAAGCGAAGGCGGATAAAAGAAACAAACGCGTGCCTTGCTCTCTCTCTCTCTCTGTTTGTGAACGGGGGGCCCGGAGCATTGAGGTGAAGGAAAGATGATGAGAAACTTGAGCGTCAAGCAGGCAGAAGCTTTAAGCCGCTAAATTGTATCGGATTACAGGCAAATTCCAAGCCATGAAGTTAAAATTCCTTACCCATATAGGCGGGCTCAACCCGCTGCCTCACCCACTGCCCACCCTCTCCCTCCTCCTCCTTGCCTTGAACCAACAGTTATAGCTGCAGCTGGTATGTTAATGAAGTTAGCGAGGGGTTTTCGCTGTTCTTGTCCTGCTTCTCCGCTGAAAACTACGAAAAAATGGCTTTGGGGCAGACAATGCATGGCAACGCTCAGTTGTGGCATCGAGCAGGGTTTGCCGGATGACACACAAGTGCTGAACCCGTGAACTCGCGTGGGCTGTGAAAGGCGAGCGAATTCCTAACACAGTTACACTTACAATCGGGCGCAACAGAATAACTTGTTTTGTTTTGGTTTGGCTTTTAATTTGCTTGTTGGTTTTTTTTGGTGAAGAATTCTCCACAGCGAAACGAGCAAAGACAATCAATCGAGATGGTTAAGCAACTTAAGTTTTTACCTTTTAGAAAGAAGAAGAAGAAAGAAATGTGCGCACACAATTTGCCTAATTCGCACCGCACCAAACCACCCAAAGAAACCTCTTCGCTCCTAGCCTTGCGGTACAGGATGAGTCGCGATGCTCAAATTGCTGTGGTTTCTTTTTCAGTTACTCGAAAACGGTTCAAATCGTGTTGGTTAAGTTGGTTAAACGTAACCGGTTTACTGCACTCATAATCCTTTCAAACCGAAACACTTTTACAATTTCAATTCGTATCTGAACCGAACCATTGTCGTAGCTATAAACAGTTTTCTTATATCCTGCTGCAGGGTATTAACCTAGTCGCACAATCTGTTTACGTATGCGTTCTTTTGCTTTTGTTTTCTTTTTTTCCTTTTGGCCTGGTCCATGGCAACTGCAATTATTGTTTGCGGCTTTTCAATTGCCTTGGCCAGCTTTGGCTGCAAAAACAACTTTAGCTTTAGCTGTAGCTGTAGTCGGGGAATCAGTCATCATAAGGTGAGAATATAATAGCGCAATCGTGAGATGCGTGACTGCAATTGCCCCTACGCCTGCTTGCCAACTATGCACACTGGAACCAAAACATAAGAAACACAAAAAAAAAACAACCTAGAAATCTTAGCAATAATTATCTACAATTACATAAACTGTGCGCTTTTGCATTAAATCATATAGCATGATTGATTGGTTGTTGCTTTTGCCACACTGTGCGACTGTGGGCTGATGATCTGATCGGCTGCGTCTGGGTTTTAAAGGTTTTTGCGGGGCCCAGGGCTTAGCTGATAAGCAGCCCCAAACAAACAAATAATAATGCACGATTTTGTGGGTCTAAGGCAGAAATATTTTTTTGGCCTTTGATTGAGCAACGCGCGCTGCCTTTAACTAATTGAGCTTCATTTTAGGAGGCGGAACTTTTTTTCCCCCTCCTTCTTCCTCCTTCCTTTGCCACAGACACGTTTCCTGTTTTGCGAGAGAGAGATGAATCGAGTAAAAGGGCATAGAGTATCTGCGGTTGCCATTTAATTAAAAATGAAAAGTTCTCGTTAAGAAAAGGGTCTGCCGCTAGCCTAGACAGACAGACAGCAGACAGACGACCCAAGCATTTGCGGAAAATTAAAAGTTTTTCTTTTCACTATTCTTTTGGGTTTCTTCTTTACACACACACACATGTGAGGGTCGGGAAAAGGCTGTACATAATTGTGTGCAAGTTTTTTTAAGTTTTAAATGAGTTGACAAACCAACAAATGAAAGTTGCAGACATTTTTCAGATTCTACACAAAAGTACTGAAGTAGATTTGAAAAAGGAATGTAGAGTTCTAACTGGGAGGCGACTTTGAAATTCGATTATATAAATTACTCTTAGTTGCATCATAAAACTGCGTTCTCATTTTACACATTCTTTTAGCCATGGCCATGGCCAAAGTCATAAAATCAAAATAAAAACTTTTGCCACGAGCACAGCATGAAAAACCAAAAACAAAAACACACACAACAAAAATCTGGCAATATTAAAGTAAAGTCTATTAAACTTTTTGCAACCAGCCAAACATATGAAAACTTTTCTTTATTGTGGGCGGGTGGGTGGAAGGAGTCGAACTTTTTTTGCATGTATAAAACATATGATTTTTGCTTGATGGCCCCGCGGGCCAATTTGCCTGTCTACAGCAGAATATGGGCAGCAAAACAAAAGCTGTAGTAGCTACACTGAAAGAAAAGTGTGCCAGAGTAGATTAACACAAGTTGGTGTAAAGAATAACTTTGCTTGGCTTTAAATAGCTTTTCGTTCTGTTTTGGCCAAGTGTAGTTGCGCAACAAGAAGACATCGTCCAATGAATGTTGTAAAAGACGCTCGCTCGCTAATAAAATAAACCTGTGTACAAACGTGCCAGCTTACTTCCACTCCCACTTTCAGTCCTAACTCCCTGTTTGCCATTTGGCCTGTAAATTTCGAATGCCTTGTGCAGACATAAATTGTGTGTTAAATACATTTTATGCGTTTGCCTTTGCCTTTGCGTTTGCTAACCGGAGTGTTGTGTAAGTCAGTCGACTGCAAAACGCAATCAAGGTCGCCAACTAGACAAGGATTCTGCCTACAATGTTGTCCTTGTTGACGTTTGCCTGGGGCCACAAAAAGCGCAGGACGCTTCGTTCTTCGTCCGTACTTGATATGATGTATGGGCGTACAACGTTGCGTATTAGGAACGCACGTATAACTGCGAAACGCCAAAGTTGTCCTCCATCTTCTGCTGCTCCATAAGCCTTTGGCTCCTTTTGGTTGCCGTGCAAAAGTCGTGTAGGCGGCAGCTGAGCATACACATGTTTATGCCACATTTGGACTACATTCGTGTGTGTGTGTGTGTGCTTTTGGTTTTCGCTTGCGTTCACTTTACTTCTTGAGCTTGGCATTTCCCTTTGTGAATTATATAGAAATTTGTTGTGCAGTCTTCTTCTTCTTGTTGTACGCAACGTTTTGTTCGCTGCGTGTTTTCTTGTGGTGTGGGCGGCGGCGGCGAAGGCGTGCCTCTTAGCAACGCTGCAAAATTTTCATTGCATACTTTTGGCGACAAGCGGTAGAAATAGATTTTACTACAACGCGATGAATTTGTGGTAACACGAGCTGTAAACTTTGCATTAATCGTTGCTTAAGAAAAAGGGGGAAACACATAACTTAAACATAATAATAACTTTAAAGCAATCAATCTTAAGCATCTCTAGGGTTTATGTTAGAAATAAAAAGCTTTATAAGATAACTTACGTATATACTAAAAAAATTTCCATGAAAAGTTTATTAAAGCTTCTTTTTCTTAAAAAGGTGTAAAGCCTATTTTTACACGATTAATCTCATTAAATGCTACTTTTCTGCTCTATTTCTTATCCTTAGTTTCAAAAGTTTTTTGTTATACTGCCCCTAAGCTTTTGCAACAGTTTATTAACACTTTCAGCTAGTGTTATTTTGATTCTTTCCTTAGTTCATCAGGAACAACAATAGCGGAAGTTGCTTTTAGACGCTGGCAGCTTTAAGCATTTCCTACTTTTCCTTCACAAAAACCCCACCGAACCACCCTTCTTTTCAAATTTTCTCTATTGTTGCTGAGGGGCAACACTTGTTTGCTTTGCTGCCACGCCCACATCCTATTGCTGCTTGTCGTTGTATGTTTCTTCTTTTCTAAATTCCATTTTAATTTGTTGCGAAATTCCTTACTTATTTTTTTTATGTGTTCCTCTACTGAAAAGCGCTTAATTACCAGCATTTTGATGGCTGCCTCTTGTTGCTGTGGCAGCTGCTGCTGTGCTGCGGGTCCAGTGGCAAGGCTAAATAACGCACTTGATAAGTTTTTCACTAATTCCATGCGTATTTGTTGCAAACGCTGAACAAAAAACCATTTGAAGTGAATTCTAATTGAGTTATGCTTAAAATAGCTGTCTATGATTGTTCAAAATAAATGTAAAAACAAACTATAAACTAATAAAAATTAGTGTCAATTTAATAAATATTTAACAGCTTCAATTAAAATCTATTAAGCTATAACATAAAAATATGTTCAAAGGGGGTTTTTTTTATATAGTTTGTTGAAGTGCAGCCAGCCGCAGGATATTTTTTTGTTGCTGTTTTTGCTGTGGTTTTGGTGGTTAACATGCTTGAAATATTTTGTATAAATGCATTTTAATTTGTGGCAAAAGCGTGTATTCGTGTGTGTTTACTAATACACTCACACACACACACATACACACTCTAATTGCTTTAACGAAATATGTGTTTGATGGAGAAAAAGTTTTAATTTGCGTGTTTCATTGTTGAATATAATATTCTATTTTTACGACATGTTTATAAAGTGGAAAATCATTTGCATATTACACACACACACACACACACACACACAAAGTGAACAAAATCAGCTTAACGGCTAATCAGTTTTGCGTGAATTATACATAATTAAATAATTGTGTAAAGAGCTTTGTGCAAATATTCATATCAATATCACAATTTAAGTGCAAATTCGAACGTAAAGAGTTTTTTTGCGTATCAATTAACAAAAGGGTTTTGTTTTTTGTATGCTTTTGCTTTGCAAATGCTGCACTTAACAACAATCTGCAACTACTTAACCTGGCTTTGATGCCATTGCCTGATTTATACCCAGCCCACAGTCCATGGTTGAGTCAATTCAACAGCGACTTTGACACAACAAAGACAAGAGTGGAATAATAGCTGTGGCATTAGTGAGCCGATAGATACAAAGAGACAAACGTATTATAGATACAAAGATAGATAGATGCCTTTGTGTCAGTGCAATTGACAAAATAATCACTGCAACAAGCGGTTTGGCTTAGCTACAACTAAACACCAAGCCGAATAGTGAATACTCTTGCCTATAACTAGCAAGTCTTGTCTATTGCTTACTGTTTAATCTTATTAGCCATCAGCTAGAGTATAGCAACAACAACGGCACACATATTTTCCCGCCTAAACGCAAAAAAAAAGTTCGCTTGTATTTGCTGGCAACAAAAACGTAAGAACAGCACAAGCAACAAGATGCTTAGCAACATTTTCTCATGCGCACGTTTCTGGCATGCAAGCAACATTCCGCCATTGGCAACATTTGGAAGCTGTTGCTGCTGCTGCTGCTGATGCTTCGGCTCACTTCGTTTGTGTGTTGTTTGGCTTCGTGTGTTGCTTGCTTGCTTGCTGTTGTTGTTTTCACATAACATTTTCCCGTGCGATTTTTCAACAGTTTGCGCAAAAAAAGCGTTTCGCAGTCTGCGTTTGTTGTCGTTGGCGCTTGGTACGCTTGCATAGAGCGCGCGCGCTTTTATCTCTCGCTATCTTTGCGATACATTTACGAACTACGAACTTCGTCAGAAATTTTACGCCTGCCTAACAGATACGCCGGCTGATCGGACTGCCTAAGCGTACGTTGAACTGCGACTTTTGTTTACCAATTCATGCAAAACAAAAAAAAAAGCTCAAATAAAATAAAAAAAAATCTAATAAAATAAAAAAGTTGTATAAAAAAAAGTTCGTAAAACGGCAGTCGTTAACGTATTTATTTTGTGCCGGCTTAAGCTTCAAGTGTGTGTGTTTCGAGTGGGCGTGCGTGTGTGTGTAAGCGGAAGTCAGTGCAGCCGCCATTGTTGCCGCCGTTGAGCGCTGAGCGGAAGTGTGTTATTAGTGCGATGTTAAATTATATTTACTTGAAATGTACTTGAAAATTTGTATAAAGTACGAGGAGAAAAAAAGTTTCGTGCACTTTGCACAAAAGTAAATCAAATTAATTCAAATTTATGGCAAGTTGGCAAAAATCTACATACGAGTGCCGCTGCTCCTGCCAGCAACAGTGTGTGGATGAGTTTTTGTGGCACGCTTGTCAAAAGTTTTAATTGAAGAAAACTTATATGTGTTAAAGAGCTTGCCGACTACCGCAGCATAAATGTTCGTTATGCTAATTGAATTATAGCAGCAACTCTGACTAGTGTGTGTAACAGAGGGTGAGGGAGAAAAAATAGACAGAAAGAGCACGCCAAGTGTTAAAAAGGTTTGTCAATTAAACACACCATTTCGGTACGAAACTTTACCGCCGGAACAACAGTTTAGCTAATTTGCACTAACACATTATTAACTGGCAATTAAATGGTTGTTTTTTTTTTTAGAAGTGATTTTAAATTACTAAATAATGTCTTAAGGGAACCTGTCTCAATGAACTGTTTTAAACTGTGTTCTTTTTGCATCACTTTTGTTATTTACTTCTTAATCGTAACTGAACTCTGAACAGTGTTATGGCATTTATGATACATTTTTATATTATTTCCATCTACACTTTTTGCACACTCTTTGAGTCATTTTCTGATCGAATTTCAATTGCTTTAGCTTCCCTTCTTAGTCTTCATTATTCATTATTGTCTTCTTCGTTTTCTTATTTCCCTCTGCTTATCATTAATAACTTTTTTAATGCTTAAAACTTTGTCCATTTTGTTCGAGAGTCATCTTAAATTCAATAATCACTTAAAACTCATCAAATATTTCCGAAACTCTCTATGACATCGTGTGTTTTTGTGTGTGTGTTTAGGCTTTCCCTTCCTTCTCTTTGTGGCTTTTGTTTGCCCTCTTGTTTATCCTGAGGACGCACACGCCGTCTGTCAGCCTGTCAATGTCATTTCAATGATTAAAACTTCAATGCAAATACAAAAAAAAAAGAAGCGAAAACCCCTTGTCAGCCCTATCAGCCCTGTTGACCCATCTCTTTTACCTACAACTCAATCATCCACCGACGCACTTGCTTCCATATACCAGATATTTTGCTCGTTTGTTTTTTATTAATGAAAACATAAACATCTCTTCTTTTATTTGTATTTTCTTTTTCTATTTGCCTCTGCGCCCTTTATGCGCCTTAATGCCCACAAAGTTGGCTTTGTTTTCTTTTTGGTCGTGGGTCGTAATAAATTTTTAATTTCGCTTAATTGAAAATGGCCCGAGCCTGCCAAACACAAAGTATTCTCTGCCTTCTGTTGCAAAGTCTTTCTGACTTACATATATATATTGAAAATGTATATTCTATCCAATGAAATTTGTCGGTTAACGTTGGAAGCACGTGCCCCATTGGGACCTGTACTGAACTAAACTGAACCGAACTGAACTGAGCCACTGTGTCTGCCACTCAGAAGAACAAGAAGACCAAGACGAAGACGCATTGAGGTGTTGCGCACATATTTATATAGCTGTTGTAGCTCTGGCCATATATAGGCAAACATTTAAGCAAACAACAGCAACAGACAGTAGACTTTAGGTGCAACGCTACTGCTTCTACTGCTGCTGCTGCAACATACAAAAATGGGTCACATACTTGTCTCATGAATGGCTTGCTTGTGCACTGTTTGTGGCGCCTCCACATCTGGTGCCAAGTGCCTTGTCTCTTCAACGTTTTTCGGTTTGAATACTGTGTCATGCAGCTTCTCGCCAAGTCTTGCTCCGTCTTGCTCCCATTGTCCCATTGTAGCGTGGGCCTCCGCTGAGAGTCGTACTATGGCAAACGACTGTCTAATTGCTGGCAACAAAAATGTCAAGATGGTACAAAATGGTTCCTGCACAAGCACTTACAATACATTACCCCTATGAATGTTAAGTGTTTGTTTGCCTTCTTCATTTATTAAGTTTTTTTTTCAATTCAAGAAATAATATTCTTATACTTCTATACTCTCAATGTTTGGTATGTAAAATCAGTGTATATTAAAGCAACATTAAGTTTTAAATGTATATGGCACAACTAACCCATGGTAGTTGCCTGTCCAGCGTCTGTTTATTACCCGGTTTTCATCTCCACTTAATCCATGGGAGGGCTACTTGGCTCGTTAACATTTTTCCCACAGGCAACTGCTCCTTTAGGCCTTGTCTTCTTGCTATTCTCGTTGGTGCCTGTTTCTGCATCTTATTTATTGCATATATAAAGCGACACCTCTCTCTGGTGGGGGCACCTTCCCTCCCCTCTCTTACCCTGTCCATCAACAGCAACAATTTTGAGCTCTTGTCGTTCCATTCTCAAATGACGTCGTCAACGTCGCCCAAGCAACGTTTTGGCATAAATTAAAGAAAGGGCACATCTCTCCTTCTCTTCCATGTGTGTTTGGAGTCTGTCCATTGTCCAGTTTTTTTTTTCATGCCTCCGTTGCTTGAGGTTAAAATGGGGGATCTCGCTTGTGTTTGCATTGCATTTTGTCACACGTTGCTGAAAGCGACGCCAATTTGTCTGAAATGTTTTGAATTCTAAGCGCTGACGAGCAATGATAAAAAAAGGGGAATATGCAGGGGGAGAGGGGAGGGAGGATCTAGATGGCAATGATGGCTTTCAGCTGCACGTGCTGTTCGCTTCGGGATACGGATGTGATGTGCCGCTGATGCTGATGCTGTGGCGTTGCATGTTGCATGTGGCATGATGAACGTACGTGGTGTGGCACATGGCTTAGTGCAGTTATGGCTGTTGTTGTTGTTGTTGCTGTTGTGTGCTTTGTGTGTTTGCTCTGTGGGTCGTTCGTTGAGTGGGTCGCAGCCAGCAGCGTTTTTATACACTGCACGCAATAAATGTTATTTAAGTGTTATTTGTTTGCCATTTGGTCTGCTATTCTTGCAATTACCGTGCCAACTAACCGCTCTTTTTGAGTGTGTCAAGCAGCGAGTCAATCAAAATACGCATTCACACTCACACTTCACATTCATCCACATTCACATTCAAACATCGACATCTGCCTTAGAGCCGCAGGTAGCCGTGTGAATTATGCGCCGATAAAGTTGCCCCGTTTTGGGGGCCAACTCGTTACCCATATTGTGTTGCAGCAGCTAAAGCAGCAGGAGCAGCAGCAGCAGCAGCACCCTGAATGCTAAAAACACCTGCTGCAGATTCCACAGTCTGTCCGCTTGTTCTGTTGTCCGAATGGACTCCAGGCTCACACATTGATCTTATCGCTTGTTGAGCGCGCACACACCCAAAACAAAAAACAAAAAAAAAAGAGTAAGGCTCCAAAATACAAAAAGAGTAAAGAAAATCAAGAGTGTTTTGAGTTGAGCATGTGCGACTAGAGAATACTGTGCATTTGAAGCGAACATCTTTTTTCACCTCAACTGTTTATTCACCACGACTTGCTATACTGCTGCAAAAGCAATTTGACACAGTCTGGCAACACTAATCAATGCCTGTGTGCGTTCTTTAACTGTCTGCTATAATACTTTGTTTTCTGCTTTCTGCCTTTTTACCTAATGATATCATTTCTAAGTACTTATAACTTCTACAGGGTATACAAAAAAGGTATAAAAAAATGAAAAAATAAATGAAGAAGAACTGCCGTGCTACGTAGAATGTGTTGTGAGAGTCTCCATCTGCGACTGCGTTGCGGCTTATCTGTATGACTCCTCCAAGCTTGGCTCTGACTGCTGTCTTTGGCCTTGGGCTTTTGGCTTTAGCTGTCGTTTTTTCTTCTTGCCCATTTATTTACATACATACATTGGCTAGCGCTGTGTGTGCCTTGGATGGTCAAGTCAAGGGCCGCAGCTCGCCTTATTGTCTGGCCACGATGAGAACGACGATGACGAAGATGATGTTGACTGCTAATTTCACCTTTTCACAGTTTTTGTATTGGCTTCTTTTGGCCAACATTGTGCGTTGAGTATGTGGGTTCAAGTTGTTGCCTTATGCAAACTTAAACCAGCTTCTTATTTATGTTTTACAGTGTATTTACACTTCGAGTTTTTTTTGCTTGTATTCTTGTTCCTTTTACACATCTTCGACTTGTGGGAGGCTCATGAAAAATTGAGCAAGTGCCGTACTTGCAATTTCAACAGCTCATCTGCCGCTGCGCAAAACAATTTCGTTCCTTGGCAGCTGCCACTTTTTTTTTCTCTGAAGGCCACTTCGTGCGGCGTCTTCCACAACCTGCAACACGTTGACTTTAGTGCCTTTCTGCTAGTTGTTTTTGGTTTTCAATGCTTTGCTGAGTGCTTAATTTTCAGCTGTCAGCCTTACGCATACAGCGTTTGTGTAATGAAATTAGTTTTGTTTCCATTATGTTTAAAAATTAAAAGCATTGATTAAAGCTTAAGCAAGTTATGCCTTAAACCGAAGGAAATATTCAAGAGTTCCTTGTGTAAAGACTTCATGTGGTTTGTTATCAAAATACTCGAATGCTGTGCAGCTATGGAAATGGAATTTCAGTTGGAATTCTGTCAATTGCAAATTCCGCAATGCTATACGACCATATCACAACAGGCAAAATACAATTACCTAAGCCTAGCTGGAGTTGTGATGATGCCACCCATTGGTCTCCCACCCATGTCAATGACCAGGTGCTCACCTGCTGTTTGGCCGATGACAGCCGACAGGGAGTGAAACGGGCGGAGAATGAGGCGAATAGTTCATAGATAAAGCTCTCCCAGGAGCTTCGTTTGTGGCATGCAGCTGATGTGCATTTGTTTTTTTTTTCTTTTGCTTTTGCATGCGGGTAAAGCAGATTTACCTAACTCCCTCTTTGAACCTACAGCCTCTTACAGTTCCCAGTCACCCACATAGTTGACAGTCTTTTGCACTTGTGCTTTAACTTGTTGTTGCATGGAGAAACGATTCATAGATTTCCGTTTTGCTGCGCTTCGAAACAATGGCATTTTCATGTTGCAAGTACAACAACAACAACAACTGCAACACGCTAGTACCTAAGTGCAATTTCATTTTTTTCCAATATTTTCCGATGCCATTGGCGCCCTTCTTAAGTGTGTACTTAAACAATGCCAAGGAAACAAGACTTACTACAATTGAAGTAGCAAAGGAAAGCAAGAACCTGGCGATATGAACATTCTTAGTGCCTTGGGTTGATAACTGCCAGCAAACTAGTTGTGATCTAATGGCATTGGAATGTTGGGTTGTTTTTGGTTTTGCTTGAGATAAGCGAAAACCTTTGTCCTCGTTGCGTATAAATAGTTGCTGGAGACAGCAAGTAAGACACAGTTCAATTGTGCAACTGAAACCCTTAAGATGGTAAGTTTCAGCGTTTTCAATTGTTAAAGCTTCCCTACAATCTTCGTTTCTTATACTTTAGTATACACTGCGAGTTGTTGGTTTTTTGGCTTTGGTGCTCTCTGCTCAGGCGAGTATCATCCGGAATCCTGAGGATCAGCAATCCGCTGTGGTCTCACAGGCGGTAGTGCAGCCAGAGGTGCCTCAAGTGGCACAGCCGGTACAGCTAGTTAATCAGCCAGATGTAGTGCAAAAGCAGAAACAGGAACAGGAATCCAAGCTGCCAGAAGTGATGTTCAAGGAAACAAAAGTCCAAGAGTTGCTTGAAGTTCCTAGTGTCGTGTCCGAAGAGGTTGTTGCTTCAATTGCACAAGAAAACGCCGAGCAGTCGCAGGTTTCAGCCGTACAGTCTGAGCTGGTAGCTGCTCCAGTTGAGCAGGATAAGCCTAAGCCAGTGGACTTACCGATTGCTGTTGTGCAAGAGCAGGCTGTAGCTAAGCAGCAGGAAAACCCCAAATCAGTCGAATCACCAATAGCGTTCGTCCAAGAGCAGGTTCTAGCCAAGCAGCAGGAAAACCCCAAATCAGTGGAATCACCAATTGCTGTCGTCCAAGAGCAGGTTCTAGCCAAGCAGCAGGAAAATCCCAAACCAGTGGAATCACCAATTGCTGTCGTCCAAGAGCAGGTTCTAGCCAAGCAGCAGGAAAACCCCAAATCAGTGGAATCACCAATTGCTGTCGTCCAAGAGCAGGTTCTAGCCAAGCAGCAGGAAAACCCCGAATCAGTGGAATCACCAATTGCTTTCGTCCAAGAGCAGTTTCCAGCCAAGCAGCAGGAAAATCCCAAACCAGTGGAATCACCAATTGCTGTCGTCCAAGAGCAGGTTCTAGCCAAGCAACAGGAAAACCCCAAATCAGTGGAATCACCAATTGCTGTCGTCCAAGAGCAGGTTCTAGCCAAGCAGCAGGAAAACCCCAAATCAGTGGAATCACCAATTGCTGTCGTCCAAGATCAGGTTGTTGTTAAACCAATCGAGACACCGGTTGACGCAAAGGTAGTGCCATCGGTTTCTCAAGAAGAAGTCAAGTTACCCATTGTTGAACTGCCCACTATCAATGAGGTTGTTAAGGATTCCATTGTTGATCTGCCCAGTAACGAGATTGTTAAGGAATCCAGTGTTAAGAAATCCAACCCTAAGGTCATTGCAAACGAGAACACCGAAGAAGTAGTGGACAAAATCGAGGGAAGCGGCAATCATGTCGTCTCGGGTGGAAGTTTTGGCGGCGTCGGCGGCAGTGGCAGAAAATACTCTCAAAGTGGACATAATCCCGATGAGTTTTACATTATCGATAAGGATCTTCCGACCACAAAGTATCCTCCCGGCGTTGTTATCACAACCGTTAAGCCAAACAATACGCACGTTCATAAACACTCCCACGATCATCATTATATACACCACAAGCCAGCGTTGTTCCCCCTGCCTCCACTACCCATCTTTGGTAGTTTCTATCCACAGGAGTCATCAGGTTATGGCAATAAACACCACGGCAGCAGCGGTGGATACAGTGAGATCAAACCAGCGAGTCAGAGCGACAAGCATGGTTATCCCGGTAGTTCCATAAATGGCAATCATGTACCAGTTGAACAGATGTTTGTCAAGCCCGCTTTCCTGCAACTGCCCCTGCTGCCCATACCCTTCTGGAAGCCCGAAATTGTTAGCCATGTGCCGGTGCATAATGCCAGCAATGATGAACACATCTACCACAAATACAAACCCTACTATAGCAACTATCAAAGCAATAATAACAAAAACGAACCTGCCGAATTCTATATTCATGAGAGACGCGCACCCGATAACCAGGAGCAAAAGGTCAATACACAGGGTCTTCAACTAATTGGTCACATTTACATCTACAAGACACCCGAAAATGGTGGCAACAAAAAAAAGGAACAGCAGTCAGATAAACCAGCTGTACCCATTGCCAGCAATGATGAGGAGAATCAGGAAACCTCCCAGAACTCGACGAGCCAAATTGATGAGAACTTTGGCAACTCTCAACTGTTGCTGCAACCCGTCATTTATCCCACTGCCACAGTCAACGGTAACAACAATCAGGTGGAGGGTAGCTTCAACCCCAACCAGATACACGAGATCTACCGTAGTCTACACCTTGTGGCTCCCACCGAGCAACAGCGTTCCCAGTCTTCGGTAGCCAGCGAGGATAGTTCCGTGCTGTTTGCCGTGGAGATACCCAAGCCCATCTATCGCTTCTTCAAATCCGTCTTTGGCGTCTTCTCCAACTAGAAACAGCCGGAAAAAACCACAAACACAACTAATGACAACAGCAACACTCTAAATTTCTAGTTTTAAGACGATTTATATTAAAGCGCGCATCAGTAAACAACTTTCAACTCACAGAAAAGAGAAGTATTTCAATGGGTTTTCGATTGGGAACAAGGAACTTCCTTATACGTTGTTGTAATGTTATATCTAGCTCACGGGGTTGATGGGTTCTCTTGTTGGCATTTGCCATTTTAATGAATACATAATTAGTATTTTTGCCAACCATTCACCCTTATATGCATATATATATATGCTTATGCATATTCATATGCATATGCTCTTGTGCACCTGCTTGAAATACTTTTCATACATGTACATTTCAAATATGAATTTTCATGCAACATGCAGCAGCACGTAGACTTTGTCTCTCTCTCTCTCTCTGTGTGTGTTCTGTTCAGCTGTGTCCGTTTGGGTAGCTTAACATTGCTTATTGGTTCATTTAATGCTTGCTCTCGTGTTCAAACCGCCCTCCTCATGCAATATTGAGTTAATATTTGCGCTGTGCGAGGCTGTGCAGCCTGTGCAGGCGGCTCAGGATATCCCGATACTGATGCTCATAATTGCAAGGATTAAGCTGGGACTCATAAGCTGCGAAGCGAACGAAGTCCATGCTGCACAATTTCTCATGTGTTTGCATTTCACTTCAATAGATAGAACAGGATAGGCCAGGGACGTAGGGTAAATTGCTATTTGTGCTGATAGCGTTTATTTAATATTTAATTGATTTTATGCCCAAGCGATTTTTCCATTAGCCTGGCACAATCAAAGAACAAAAAAAAAAGGAAACCCACTTTTCAATCCGACTACCTGAATCGACCCAAAACTGATATCATTGTTCTGCTCTCTCTCCCTCTGTGTGTGTGTGTGTGTGGCTGGCTTAACTGATTATCCTGTTGCTTGGCATAATTAATGAAAACGTTTGAAGTTCTATCGAAATGCTAAATTAAAACTTTTGCATGCCAGTAAAGCAAAAGTGACACATTAAATATTTACTATAATTTCCATCCCAGTTAAAGCGCAGCTAAGCCGAGTCTGTGTTAAACTGTGTATTTGCCTTTGGGTAACAATTAAACAAGTTTAATGCAATCGACGCTTTAAAACACAACCAGCTGAAAACTGGCTCTGGCTCTGTCAATTGCAATATTCCTGTTATTCCAACAGCGAGCAACGTCCTTTTGGCAATAATAGGACTATCGCATGAATGCTGCGTGCCACTGACCACATGAACCACTAAACAAGCGTCATGCATCAGCATCATCATCATCAGCATCCACAGATTGTGTTGCCAACGTAACGTATGCGTAATGTACGTTTTGTAGTTTGGTGTCCGGTTGTTTTTGTTCTTGTTGCAATAGCTTTAAAGCAGGTTGCTTTCTTTTTTGTTGCTGTTCGTTTCAGGCTGTTTTTAAGCAAAGAAAAAATAAAGTTTACTACCCAAAGGATCTAACGGAAGCAGCCCATAAATATATCATGAAATCAAAAACTTTGCTACAACTTTTTGCCAGAGCGAGTGGGTGGGTTGAAAGAGGGAGCATGTTCCCTTTTGATTGGTGTTATGCCGCCCACTCAAAATACTTCTCTTTACAGCTTGCGTGTAAACGTGATGTTGCCAAGCAACAACAACAGCAACACCAACAACAACAACACAAAAGCTGAGTAATGCGCTTCCGTTTGCGTCTTTACTTATTTCATTCTCCACATGACGCTGTGGCTATGAATAGTCCTTGCTGGCTTGCCTGCCAGCACTCAATTCAATAAAACTTGTGTCCATTTAATTTAAAATTCTCTCTCTCTTCCTCTCGTTGTGCTTCCCTCTGCAAATTAATGGCTTTCAAATTAGTGCCCTTAGACAAAATTTCGACACCTGCCCCGGCTTTTCTTTCTTTCCCTTTTTTTCCCTGTATGTTTAGCCAGTTTATTGGGTTGTCACTTTTGTGGAAATTTATGCTACCCCCTGTGGGTTGCCCACCCTTGACACGTGTAACTCGAACTCTAAGTGGCTGGCAGCGTTTCATACTGAACCAATTTTAAAGTTTTGCAACATTTTTCTTTGCAGTTGTTGGCAGTGCGAAACGTCGCTTCTTTGGCATACTACGTGTTGGCAAACGTAAAGACGGTAAGTACAAGTATTTTGTATACATAAACCAATAAGGCAAAAAGTCCACAATTCGAAAATGAAATATCAAAGCAGGTTCCAGCAGACAATGGGTAAACAACTGAAAGCAGCTTGTATACGGCTCAATTCAATTACAAAATGTGGCAACAACGAATCTAAAGCACCCTGTTAGAATACCTTCACCATAAACCTATATTTCCTTGGGAACGTTAGCCTCTTAAACGTTAAACTGACTTAATGAAAAGTAATACTTCCTATATACTTTTTCCAAATTCCTGTCTACCTGTCGAGGATAAATCAGTTTTCGAGCAGTCAATTGAAATGTGCCAGTTTCTAGGCATATTTGCCATAGCATTGAGGGTCAGCAACGAAGTTGAACGCTTGTTTTTTTTTGGTCTAAAGCTGAACACAAAAGCCATTTACCAAAATCAATAGATTTATTTGGACCGCAGGCAAAGTCCTAGCCAGTCAATGTTCAGGGCACACAAATTGGGTTTTAGCTGCTTTTTCTGTGCTCTGCTCTAAGCCGACCATTTGATTTGGCCAAAAATTGAGTTGAGCTCTTTGTGGTTCGTCATTCGGAGACTTTGTATGCAAATATGTTTGTGCAAAGGCTTAAAAATTTTTAATAACTCTTAGCCACATTGATGGACAAAGCCCCAACAAAGCTCAAAGCTGTCTCCGTTGAGCCATTCCACGTGCCACAATTCTATCTGGATTATCGCCAGTCTCCTTCTCTCTCTCTCTGTTGTGCTTCTTGAGAGTCAGCAGGCAGCCAGATTGCTGGCCTTAAACATCATTACCCTTGGCTAAATGACTTTAAATAGCTCGCATTCATATCAATTGGCCAACTGGCGCCTCTTCGACTCAACTCTTGGCTGTCCGCTGGCCCACCCGCGGCGCTCAAGTCTTCCACATGCCTTTGCTGGCCCGGGCAAACGCATTCATCATGTTCCTTTCCTGACACCCTGTCGCCTTCAATTAAACGCAAATTATTCTGCTGCCCAGCGAGCGGCACCTGTCTCGCCTACTGTGAGTGATCAATCCAACTTATGTCAGGCACAGTAGCCTCAATGCCTGACTGCCTGCCTGCCTGGTTTGGTTGCTGCTGCTGCTGTGCTCCACTTGAAGAGATTTGCCTGCTGACATTTTAAATTGATTACGGGGTCATGTACAGCAGGCTAATGGGTATACAGTAGCTGGAACGTCCATCAAGCCGGGCAAATCAATTGATGTTGATGCTCAGCAAATGTTTTGCCGCAAACTTGAACTTACTTTAAACCGTTGTTTTTTTTGTTATCTGAACACAAATCTTATACAATTTTGCCATCTGTTACTTTTAATTGTGCACTAAAATATGCCACAGTCGCGACTGATGTCAAAAGCTATGCAAATGTTTTGTTTCGTTTTGTTTCTTAGTTGGAGTTCAAGTGCGCTTACCTTTACTTCCCGCTGCAGCAATTACAACAAACAATATGAGAATTTGGTAAGGAAGCAACCAAACAAGAAACAATTCTCGATTTCAACTGGCTACTGACTGTTAAGACAATAACAACAGAGACAGAGACAGAGACAACTTCATAGCCGGAATTCTTTTACCATTGCCAGACAAAAAGCGTAGAAGAAGAGAACAACGCCGAACATGGTCGAGAGGATGTCTCGACATGGCTTCAACAATTTTGTAATTACTTTTGCGTCGAGTCGCATGCAAATGCTCGTTGCTCGTTTGGGATTTGGGGTTTGGGTTTAGTTGCGATTGAGTGGGGAAACATTTGGAATTTTATAATTAATCGGCAAGCGTTTTCTCCACACACACACACACACACACAAGCGTTTATTATGCTTCACAACCAGGCATCCCTGACATCAATGAACTCATCCCGCTCCTCCGCATAGCCACTGGTTTGGTCATCGTCCTCCTCCTCCTCCGGCTCCTCATGATCGTGGCGCGCATAGTGATTGAATACGATGTCCCGATGTCCCCCAGACGGCATCAGCTTGCCACTCTCGCAATCATGCCGATCCTCATACGTGATCTCACCCAATCCCTCCATGCCATGACTGTGATCATGACCGTAGCTCTGGCCGTGACTGCCATGTCCCTTGCCTGCAGCCTCGCCGGAGAATCCCACCAGCTTGTAAATGGTTTGCTTAATGCCACCGCTGCCACCATGGAGCACCTTGTAGACGGTGTGCGTATGATGATGCGTCTTGAGCTTGACGGGCACATGTATGATAAGCCGGCGACTGGAGATGCGACGAGCTTGCAACATTGTTGCAGTCAGTAACAGGAAAGCGAACAGTTTGCTCGGTTTCCAAGCGTGCTGCAAGAAAATCAATCGAAACGTTTAAAAGAATTTAATAACCCAGGAAACTTGGCTCCGAATAGATAGATCTTTGGTGTTCGAAGTTAGTTATAGATTCCAACACTTCACTTTCACACTCACTTGTATCATATTTTGTTAATAGTCCTTGTTTGAATAGTGCTGCTGCCAATATTGTAATGATTTAAGCCAAGTTGGGTGTGCGTGTGTGTGTTTGGCACTTGTTCGCTTGTTGCACTGCCTAAGCGAGCTGGCGGCTCCAAAGCTTTTATATATCAGCTGGTGGACCAGGTTCACTGCACTATGTGGCAGCAGCAACAACAACAGCTTGCTAAAAATACTGATTATTAGCGAGTGTCGATTGCAGCAGCCTCCATTTAATGCGGCTGCCTCTTGGGCATATTAGCATGCCGCACATATTGGGAGTCGCTGCAGATTCGAGTTACGTGTGCTTAATTATGATTAACAAACTGTTTTGTTGCCGCGCTTGTTCAATGTTAGCTCTGGCTATAAAGTAGGCTGTGGCGTGGGCGTGGCTGTTGCTATTTGCTGTTTGCTGTTCACTCGTGCGCTCCACACAAGTGTGCAACAATTTTGCAGCACAGCATGCCCTTGCCACAAATGCCAAAACGGAAGCCGGCTCCACCAGGCGCTAGATTTGAAGGTCCACAAAAAACACAAAAAACACAAAAAACACAAATAAACAAATGATATCGCTTGGTATTTACACAATCGACAATTGTTAATGCAATAATCATTATGTTTAACAGCTGAGCGGCAAATGCGGAAGCGACACAGTTTTTCTTTTATAATTTCTTAATCAATATTATGAGTATTTAATAGCAATAGTTCAAGCTGACAGCTACAATTACTACAATTAAGTTGCGAAACAGTTTGCCTTAGTTTCTTTTCTTTATTATCTCTTACCTGACAGCTAAAGCTTTAGCCAAACTATTCTAGCTGATATCTTATTAAAAATGATAAAGTTTTGATAGCATTCAGCTCGTTCAAGTTAAACGTATTCAAACATACAAAAACCTCTCATTAAGCCAAGTTTCCTGTTTTATGTGCATTTAATAACTTGACGCCAGAATGTGCAGCCATAAAAGTAGTCAAATATATATATCCTTTTATACACACACACACAGAGAGAGAGAGAGAGAATCCCAGCTAATGATACGTGGACACGATGGTGAAAGTTTTGGCGTTCAGAGTTAAACTGCTGCACTTGGCAATAAGTAAACTTGAAATGCGTTTCAGCCAAAATGTTCTTGTGCCATGAATTCCATAACTTTATGGCAATGAGCCACTCTAATTGTCTAAACACTGGCTGGGGCAGAATGGGGAGAAACGCCTGCTTGCCTGCCTGCCTGCCTCAATGCCAAAAATGTTTAGCCGGGGCGTAGTTATAATTTTGATTAACTTTTATGTATGTTAAGGCGGCGGGGGGTGTGTGTGGAGATAGAGGGATAATGCGAAGGTGTATATGCTGCATGTGGCAGCCAACAGCTGCACAAGTTGTAAGTTTATTGCTGTTGTTCTTGTGCCTAGTCATAAACTGCATGGCCAAATGGCCAAAAAGCACACAAAACTTGCTCATTTAGGGACAAGCTGGTGGGGGAGCTGGAGTAGACGGTGGTAACAAGGCGCCGTTTGGGGGCAACAACCAGAAGCCCTTTAAATGCTTACAAAACCCAGCTGTAAATCCTAGAGTAGCGTTTGACTAGGAAAAAAAAAACAACTAAATTCCCAGCCACCCTAAAAAGCAACTCGTAAACTCGACAGCGCAAGGACTTGACTCTAAATTAAATAAAAATGCTGGACTTGGGTTTTGGGTTTCTACACCTGTTGAGAAACAGAGAGAGCGCGGAGAGGGGTTGGGCAATCAGAAGTTGGCGTTAATTAAGGTAACCAAAGGACTCCTGGAAATTGGCAGACTAGCGCCGGATAAAGTTTTTGTGCCATGCGCTTTAGATTTATGCCAAACTCTAAAGCACTTGATGGCAAAGTAGTTGGCATTTAATGGCTCCTTTATTGAAGTTATGCGAAAAAGTGCCAGTTACAAATGGGCTACGCTTCATGGAACTTGACAAGTTTAAGGTCGCCTTTAAAAGGAGCACAAATCGATATTCTCCCAATGCCACACACAAAAGCTAGAGCTTAATAGTTTACCCAGAAGCTAGACAAGTTTTATCTAAGTCGTCTCAATCTTAGAGTCTTGCGTTATTCGCTTTGCTGCCTGCAGTCACTGAAATTGTTTGTGCGCACATCAGTTGGCCATCAAAGCCACCTGCGTTTTTGGCCTGGCCCACCCAATGGTTGAGCAGCAACAAGAACAACAAGAACAATGTTGCCTTGGTCTCCTTTGGTGTATCTTGAAAGCGTGCCGTGAAGTTTTTGTTTTTTGCTGGCCCCAAGGTGCGCAGGCAATAAATTTCGATTAAATAATTTGTAAATTGTTATAACCCGGTGAAATTACCATGAAATCTTTCACAAAACCATAACAAAATCTGCCACTTGACGCATCTCGCTAGGCGGCAACCAGTTCCAATACTCGCCGTCCCACTTTTGAAGACTCCTCTAACTCTGTATAACAACATTGCGCATTCGCATTGGTCTCGCCATGTTAGCCACGTTATGAGGGCATAACCGAAAGAATTCTTTTCCTTGCTTAGGTGGCCTGGACTCTGGTTACGGTGATTAGTTTTTATGCCAAGTTGGCTTTTTTGATAAACAAAATAAAACCAATTTCAATCCTAATTATTAATGGCAAAATGATGAAACGCCTAGAATGTCCTTATCTATCGTTTTGAGACGCGACGTTTCTTGGCCATAAATCAACAGCCAATTACAATCAAAATTTATCGCGCACAATAAAAAAAAAAACGGGCAAAAAGAAATAATTTACATGGCGCATTTTTCACATTTCTTTCTGTTGTTGGAAATTGGAATTTATAACAAGTGTCCCCAAAGGGAGTTGGTTTTTTTTTTGGCTTTTTTTTGCTCTCCGCTCACAATGAAATTTTAATAAAGCACCGCAGGAGCTCAAATCGCAGAGTATCGCATAACAGTTGAATATTTAGCAAAATATTACAAAAACAAAAAAAATGTCACGAACACAATTTTCCAAAAAAAAAGTGAAAGATAATTAATTAAATTTATTATAAGGCACGACACATGGCTCATGTGGTTGATTGGCGTCGAGTATATATACAGGCTTTACTGTTGCTCTACTCCATTGTCAAGGATACTTGAGGACATATTTGCTCAAGTGCACTTAACATTCTCTCAGACCAGCTGCAGCATTCAGACTCATCAGCTTTTAGTGGGCAGCAAATCAAATGCGTTTTGTGTCCCTTTCCCCTTTCCCCTTTCCTCTTCCTTCAGTTGTTGGCCTATGTTCGGGTTTTTTTTGTCTTTTTTTTCGGGTTGGCGCCTGCTGTATGGCATATTTCAATTTGAATGCCGCCCGCAGGACTCGCTTCACTTTTGCTTTGATGTTGACGCAGTCGCCGTTTTCCCGTCTCTCCTTTTTGGTTCAGTTGTTGGTCTCTTCTCGTTCTTTGACGCTTATCGCACCCTGCCGCCCCTGGCTTCTGTGCCTTTGTCAACTTCCTCTGCTCCTGCTCCTCCTTTTTAGCAGCCTCATTTGTCTTTTGTTAACTTGATTTTGCTGCTGCCTGCTTCTTGGCCAACAATCGACCATATGTACATGGCCCTGAAGTCCTCGCTTCAACTTGCTCATTGAGCTTTAAACTACGCACTTGCCAGCCACTTTTGTAACTTTTGTCTATTTAGCATTTGGCGGTTTCTGGCCACGCTGCTTGCCTTACAGCTTATTAGATATTTAACTGCTTTAAAGACTTAATTGTTGTCTTAACTGCTTGTTCTTTATTTTATTGAATTATGTTATTTGCTGCTCAACGCCTGGCACATGAAATTCATTGAGAAAACTCTCGTAAAATATAATTTTCTAGCCAACTTTCACGCACAGCATTTAAATTTATTAACGCCATAAAATCATAATTTTTGTTAGCTTCGTTGGGTGTCCCTTCAAACACACACACGAACACACAAATGGGCCCATAAATATTTAAGCAGCGCTTTAAACACACCCAAAGCATAGACAAAACGTGGCGAAACGAAACGGCCGCAAAAGCAACATTTAAACTTTTTTTTTATTACCACTGCGCTTGGCCTTAACAACTGGAGACTTCCTTCGGCATTCAAAGTTCATAAAAATGTAAATTGATTTTGAGATCGTATTGGCCAAATCGCAATTCTGCTGCTTGACCGCCACCCAAGACGAAAAAACGAAAAAAAACGCAGCAGCATATTAAAAAGGCATAAAAATTGGCTTAAGCAACATCGGCGGGGTTTTGGTAACACGATGCGTGCTAATTGAAGAGCTAACAAACTGAAATTTGTGTACATTTTGTGCATAAATTTGCACATTTAATGGCCAAGACCAAGGAGTTGCGATTATGCTGGCATGTCAACAGGGATCGGTGTTGTGGTTGTTGTTGCTGTGGCCACCAGTGTGGATAATCCTAACATCTGACAAAACTGACACTCAAGCAACTTTATGTTGGCTTTTATTGTTGTTGTTGGTGGGGGCTTCATTTGATTGTGACTGTGACTGTTGGGCGGTAAAGCAACAGGCTTATAATTTGTGATTGATTTAGTATTAACAAAGATTGAACGTTTATTGTGGTTTACAGTTGTTTGGCCTCAGCCAAGTTGCCTGTTTTCTGTTGTCTTCCATGTTTAGTTGCAATTAAAATGCTTTTATCTTATTAGCGCGCGAGGGAATCTTCAATTGTTGTTTGCTGTTTGCTGTTGGCCAAGCGTTGAGTTCATCTTGTGAAGTTCAAACCAAACGCAAGTCTCTTATGTCCCACATCGTTTCACACTAGATAGACGATAGATACACGTTTGCCGCCTAATCACATGCAGCTTCAATCAATTCCAAGCGCCTTTTATGTGCCACATCTTGGCTTGACTTGACTTGGCTAACTTGCAACAGAGGCCCATTTGCACGCTTCGACATTTTCTCGATTGAATTATTATCAACGACGGCGACGGCAGCCCACTTGGCCACAAAGCCTTTTTGCCGACTTTAGCTGACGACAATGCCCCAGTGGCCATGTGTGTTGCCATATTTGCTGCCTGTTGACCAGGCCGCAACAACAAGTTGCAAAACAAATTTGTCAATGTTTTGACCATTTGTGGGCGCCGCTTGTTGTTGCTCTTTTTGCCTCCGTTTTTAGTTTGGTTTTCTGTTTATCCATGTGCAACTCTTGTCATTAGCTAATTTGGCTAACCCGTCTCCGTTTAATTAGAGGGTAACAGCAGCGGCAGCGGCAGCGGCAACAACTTGCAACACTTTCAATTTCATGTTATGCCACGCCCCGAACGCCTACAAACGTTTACAATGCTCACGTCGAGGCCATTAAAGGCCGCTGCCTCACGATCTCTTCAATGACTCCATGCAACTTCATCGCATCCCTGCCACATTTCTCTGGTCCAGTTGCTCAGTCGTCACACCCCCAATGTAATCCTCGCACGATCTCTTGCAACAAACCTTGCCTCCTCCTTCTTCTTCTTCTTCTTCTTCTTCTTGATTAGCTCTTTTTCGTCTTCTTCTGTTTTTCGCCTGACTTGAACTCTTGACAGTCTGACAGTTTTCGTTGCCGCCCGGCTTGTAAAGGTCGTTAAAGCCAACAAGAGAGCCAAAAGAGAGCTCTTCACAGCCTCGAGGCTATTGTCCTTTCTGCGCCTTCCTACGATCTTCGGTAGACTGAGAGATAGAGAGAGAGAGAGTTTATTAGTTGGTCATTACTTAAGTCTAAAGGTTCTCAACAAGAGATTATAAGCTTCTACTTTTTGTTTGTGGCACCTTGAAAGAGACAGAAGAAACAGAGCGAAAGAGAGAGTAAAGGATCTTAAACTAAATTGTATATATTTTTGTTTTGTTTTGGTTTTGGTTTGGCTTTTTTGGTTTTGTGAAATACCGTCACGTTTTAACATTTTACTACTCACTTCTGGCACGTTGTTGCCATTGAGCATATCAGTTTTGGAATTTTATTGGCCACGCTTCTTACGTATCTGCTGCTGTTGCCTTTTCCTATAGCTTGTTGTTGTTGCATGGTCTTTGCCTTTTGCCATTTCGCAAACAGCTTGCGCTGATCTTGGCCTTGATAGTGCTTATAAATGTGCCCACTAACTGTGGCTGGCTGGCAAAGAGCCAGAGGAACTTGCCTCTTGGCTGCCAGCTCAAAGGTTGACGTTTATATTGGCGAATATTTGAAATATTCCCCTGTGTGGGGGTGTTTGCTGCCGTTGCCTGTTGCTTGCTGTCCTATACCTTGTGGCAAGCTTAGAATGGAGCAACTGAATCTCAACTTCACTCCACACTCTTCGAGCAGAAGCTGTGCTCAATGATTGCAATTCCCCATAACCTAGTGCAAAACTTTGATAATTGGTTCATTCTCTTTCTCTCTCTCTCTCTCCCTCGCTTCAGCTCCGCCCAACTATCGTCAACATGCTGGCGACATTGCCGCTGGGAATGCAGCCGCTGCAACGCCTAGAAGTTGCTCGAATCTAGAGCTGCAGCAGGCAGCAACACAAAACGATTACGTTCTTGAGGCAACTGGTGAGGATTTCAATAATCATCTGCTGCGTCCACACTTCTACTGTCCATTGCCGCTGACACCACCGCCCGGGTATACGGAAAGAGCAGCACCACCGCCACCGGCGCCGCAGCCACAAGCAGCGGCAGAGCATGCTGCCGGAGGAGCTGCAGCAGGTGCAGCAGCGCGTCAACAAGCAAGACGGCGACGTCGTCTACGTGAACTCCAGCAGCAGCAGCAAAGGTTTGCCGACAGCACCAATAGCAGCAGCAGCAGCAGTGAGCAAAGCGACTGTGAGTTGGGCAGTGGAGTTAGACGTCAACGTCGTAGACGCCGCAGGGGTTTAAGGGGTAAGTTGCTATTGTTGGCTTGGGTTGGCAAAAACCTTGACTCTACTTGTATTCCCTGCAGATGCATATTGTCCGGATTTGTTGCATGCTTGCGCCTTGATTCTACACCAACAGCAACCCGGCAGCAGTGACAGTTCGGTGGGTAACTTTACGGCAACTCCACCACCACCACCAGCACCACCAGACGAGGGGGGAGCGGATCGTGAAAGTGTTGAGTATAGTTCGGATTATGTGGAAATTGATGATCTGCTGCCGCTAGGCGCTGCGTCTGTACCAAGAGCCAAGAGCACACCACAATTGCTGCAGCATGCTGTAGATCTGGACGACTGTCTAGTTGCGATGGGTCAGAATCTGAGCCTGCGACGGCCGCGCATCTCACTGACCTGGGTGCTGAGGGAACAGCAACAGCCGCAGCCACAGCAACCCTCACAACCCTCTGCCGAGGAGCAGAGGGAGCGGGAGCGGGAGCGGGAGAAGGAGCCGCTGAAAAAGCTAACCAATGGTGGCACTCGGACTAACACGGAAAACATTTCACCCATACGACGCACTGAACCGGTGCCGACGCAGCTGGACGTGACAAAGAAGCGGTACCGGGTCAAGCATCAGTTGCCGGGCGGTGCGGAACCCTTGAATGGTTATGCCACCACACCCACGGCGCATCAAGCGCCCCCCAATGGACACCTGGCCAATCAGAAGTTCTTTAGCAATCAGAATCTATTGGACTACAAGGATAAGGCGACGCGGAGTGTGCCCATTGGTGGTGCTCCCGTTGCCGCTGCCTCCACCAAAGAGTTGTTGTTTGTCTGCACGCCACAACGGGCGCCCAGGAGCGATGTGCAGAGCGAGGCGCTGCTCCTGGCACGCAAACGCAACGAGATTAGAAAGAAGCTGGCGAATCGTTTGCAGCAGGCACGATCCGCTGCAGCTGCAACTGCCGCCTCCTCCACCTGCTCGACTACTGCTGCTGCTGCTGCTCCGGAGCCGCAACAGCAGATGAGCCAGCCTTCCAGTTCCACAGTGGATGCACTCAAGTGCAC
The DNA here is from genome assembly GCA_035044725.1 of Scaptomyza caliginosa. Taxonomy (NCBI): domain Eukaryota; kingdom Metazoa; phylum Arthropoda; class Insecta; order Diptera; family Drosophilidae; genus Scaptomyza; species Scaptomyza caliginosa. The sequence continues at coordinate 443,472 of JAWNNR010000047.1, read as the reverse complement.
CTACTCGGAGCCCAGTTTGGTAGCCGTCTCCGAAGGTGGCGGTGTGGGCATGGCGCCACAGCAACAGCGTCGTCATCGTCATCGCAAGCGACGCGAACGGGAACGTAATCGTGTCCAGCGTTTTGGCTATGAGATACAAAATGTGGATGAATTCCTCTCACGCTGCTCACTCGCGGCGCCGGGCAACATTCCCGTTGTTCTGGCCACCGCCAGCACGCTGTATCAAACGCGTCCCGGCGGCTATCAGCTAGAGATTCCTTTGCCCCTGGGCATGGTCGTCAATGCTGTGTTCAAGAACCAAAACTGGCTCTACGTGCAGACGCCGCACGCAGAGGAGGGCTATGTGGGCTACGCTTGTTGTCTACCCCTGGGCATATTGCCAGCGGCATCACGCGGCTCCAAGCCCACACCATGCTGGGAATCCAATGCGGACATCTTTCCACGTCCCTGCGGCAATATGACCGACTCCGAGAAGGAGATACGCCTGCGTGGTGGCACACGATCCGATGGAGCACGCACTCCGCGCAGCAGCAGCTCCAAGCCAGTAGTAGCAGCAGCAGCAGCGGTTGCTGGAGCTGCAGCTGGCGAAGAGCCAAACAACAACAACAACTGCAGCAAGAGTCAATTGGGTTCGTTGTATGGGGAGCAGCATGTGGACAAGCTATATCTGCGTGCTGCCTCCCAGCCCAAGCTCGTGGAGAAGGCCTATGCGCAGCTGAGATCCACCAAGCAGCTGGGCTCCGGCTCTGCGTCAGTGCGCAGCGCCTCCAACGATGAATATGTCACACTGCGAACGAAGCAGGAGAAACAGCTCCATGCACAATCCTCAGTGCGTCGTCTCTCAAATGTCTCGTACATCACCAATGGTCACAATGGCCAGCATCTGCATCCAAAGAGCATTCCACAGCAGCAAACGCAACAACAACAACAACAACAACAACAGGCGCAGCAACAGTTGAGCGTGCTGCGGAGGCAACAGCAGAGTGGACTGCGTCAAACTCTAGTCGCCATCAATGCGGACTACAACACGGAGAGCATATGCGTTCACAAGGGTGAAATTGTGACGCTCTGCGAGTGCCGCGAGTCCAAGGATCAGCGCCAATGGTTCTATGTGAAGACGCGCGATGGCCGCGAAGGCTTCATACCAGCCGAGGTGGCTGGCCATGGCTATCTCTAAGCAGCAACGGCCAACAGCCAACAACAACAACAGACTGACCATTAATCCTATTCCCACACAGTCAACCAATCAACCAATGCCGTAATATCCGTAACCCACTAAGTAGCAATATCATGTGTAATTTGTATTTAATTTAAATTTAGTTTAATTTTAATGCGTACGCTTCTAGAATTCTACATAGATGTAATCTGTGCTATGGGTGTATTATGTATATGTTTAACGTATTTATTTAGCATTAACAAAATACTTGCAACATAAATCAAAGACACACAACAGCAACAACGATACATGAATATCGAATTAATTATTGTACTTGATGCTTCTACTAAATAATTTAAATAAACCGTATTAAATCAATTTATTATATACAGCCAGCCAGCCGCTTGCATTCGTTTAGTTGACTGCCTCAAATACCAGGCAAACAGCAATCAAAAGAAGTAACTAACAACTGTTCGCTCGTACAACAGAAATCAATCATTTCCAGTCGATTGGCGTTTTGCCCCATTCGTAATTGTCGGCGGTCGGTCGCTTGTCGTCTTTGGCTGAAGACCATCAACCAAAAACTGCAAATCCACCAGGCGAACAGCAATTGGCAGCAGGTGGATGTATTGAAAACGAATTAAAACTGTAGCATACTTTTGCGCGGTAGCTATATTACAGTGCTGCCAAGCAGCTATCGATTGCATGGTGCTGCCAATCATTCGACGTAACTATCGTTGGCAGAGTGGCGCCATCTATTGCATATTTAAACGCTTATCCCTTGTGGACTACAATATTTTATTTAATTTGTTGCCTTTAGAAGGCAAACTTTATCTTAAACAAGTGAGCAAAATATATATGAGTTATAATCAATATAAATGTATAATTAACAGACCAATTTTTAACTACAAATATTTAGTCTAAATTTCGATAGATAAATCATTCGCCTGTTACACATATGTATATAATTTGGCCAACTCATTTCCATTGCAAAGCCATTTAAAATACAGATCATGTTCTACATCTACTCGTGACTTATATATTCATTCAATTCTTGGCAAATATTTGACCTCAATATCTTTTCTTTTGTTATACAAATATATATATATTGCTTATGAAAATATAAATACCATATGCTTAAATATCTGATATGAATAGATGTATATGTATGTTGGTTTTTGTGTTATTCAAAATTATTGCTAATCCCAACCAAAAAAGGGACTTAAAGGTAACAATTCTTTATACAATCAACAGCACAATTTGTTCTCAAAAAGGAAGAGGTGTTTACATAGGTACTTCTATATATGATTTGGATATACGATATACGATATATGTTTATGTTTATAGTCATGGTTATCTGATGAGCATATTCATGAGTACAATTTTAAATAACACATTTACAAAAGAGGGGACCATTTTTTGCTTTAAAAAGTAAACAAATTGGGTTGTAAAAGATCCCAAACTATAAAATGTACAATCGTTGAGCAATGAAGGGATACAATACAATACACAAAGAGAAACTGCACAAATGCTACACTAAAATGCTATAAAATAAATATCGCTAAGTCGTTGATATCTTATTCTAATGCTTATTCTCTCAGCTCTGGACTAGAGCTGGGGGATGCCGTGGAGGCATTATCCAAGTTAGTATTGTCAAAGCTCTCATGCTGCGGCTCCGGTTCCGTCGGTGGCTCAGGCTTCTTCTCCAGCAGCACCGTCATGTTCTTTACATTGCTGGGCTTCTCCTCGTCAAGATTGATATTCAGCATTGTGTCGTTCATGCGATGATAATGCGGCTTCTGCGATGTGCTTGGCCTCGAGTAGTCCAAATGATCGTATTCATCTAGTTGAGAAAGAAATAAATGAAACCAATTAGATTTGAATACAACGCACAGTAAGCACACACGAGATGGACACGGCACTGTAATGACAAGCTACAACAAACTGACACTGAACTATTCTTGCTTACCCTCGGGAAACAATATTTTGCTATATATTTTCACTGTTTAATGGCAAATGTGTGCGTGGTGAATGAAAGTATACATATTGCATTAAAATGGTTAAAAGCTTTCAAAAAATAGTGACTGATATAAGAGAGCTGCACTTACCGGGATCTTTGTAGCCCTCCTTTTGCTTGATCTCATCGTAGACATGCTCCTCCTTGAGCGGATCACCAATGGCATTATATACATTCGGATTTGTTAGATCAGCATTCATGTTTTTGTTCAGAAGGTCGTGATTATAGTTAATCGAATAGCTTCCCACTGCAACAAGAAAATATTTGAGTAGGATATCTAGATAACGTGTAGACTTAAACCAACCTCTGCTGCTGGCATTGGAATCATCGCCATACTCTGTGCACAGTGAGCCATTCTGGTTGAAGTTGTTCATCTTGGGACGCAGATGATTGGGCAACAGACGCGTATCCGGTTGCATGCCGTAGACAGGATTATCAAAGTTATGATTAGCTGGCGGCCAGCCAGAACCGTTAGTATCATGCGTGTAGTGGACATGAGCAATCTCTGTTTTCAGATTGGACACACGTCGCCGATAGTAGAGGAACACAGCGCATATGATGGCAATAAAGAGCGTCAACAGAGCCATACTCAAAGCAACACTTGCATTACTCGCTGTGAATGAGAACAATAATTAGAAACGCATTAATGTCTAAAGATAGCGGCTACTTACATTCTTTGTGCTCTGCAATGCGCTGCGAGGCGATTAGCTCATCACAATTGGCACCGGTATAGCCACTGCGGCAAACACAACCCTCGGCCGCATGGCACTGGAAATTGGAGGAAGGACAGGCGCAGGGATTCATGCAGTATTCGCCATAGAAGCCCTCAGGGCAAATATAATTGCAGTGATCGCCCATCCAGCCGGGCAAGCAGATGCAGTGTCCATCGTTCTTGCGACAGGTGCGATGATGCTGACAGCGACAGCGCTGTGTGCAGCCCTGGCCATAAGTATCATGTGGACACGACTGATTGCAATTGGCACCCGTCCAGCCGGGCAGACAGACGCACTGACCATTCACATGATTGCACTCGCCACCGTGTTCACATTTGCAGTTGAGTCCACAGTTGGGTCCGTATAGGCCTGGCGGACATGCGTGCTCGCAGGTACGTCCCAAATAACCAGGACGACACAGAACCTCGCCAGTTATATGATCACAAGTGGCATTGCCTAAAATCGGTCAGAGAATTAGTGATTTATGAACTAAAGATATGATATTGTTGCTTACCATGCGTGCTTTCGGGACAGCGCTCCTTACACTCCATGCCATAGAAGCCATCAGGACAGGGTTCGGAGCAGTCATCGCCGGTCCAGCCAGGTGAACAAATGCAATTGCCCGTATCGGAGTCGCACGATGAGTTGTTCAGGCATCTGCAAACTTGATCACAATTTTCACCATAGTAACCGCTCGGACAGTTCGTCTCACAATGAACGCCTTGGGTTTCATATTTTTTCGGTAGGGCACAAGAAACGAACGCAAAAAACCAAAAAACAAAAACAAACGAGTGCAAAACAAGAAACACAAATTAAGATTATATAAACATACAACGAAAACAATCAAGTGCATAAATGAGGCGAAAGATAAAATGAAATGTAGGCGTGTGTTGTGTGTGTGTGTGTGTGTGTGAGTGCATCTTTCTGGGGTCATTCAATAAGACTGAAGATAGTAAAAGTGTGAGTGTCTCTGTCTTGAAATGGTTTGAAGCAATGAGTATGATTTAAAGTTGGTTTGGAATTTGCGATATTTCCGCTGCGTACCTCGCCAACCCTGCTTGCAAATGCAGCGACCTGTGGTCGCCTCACAAGCAATCGTGTTGTACTTGTCACATTGACATTGGTGATTGCACTCGTTTCCAAAGGTGTTTGCTTCACACTTTTGGGCACAACGCTTGCCCGTCCAGCCGGCGGCACAGGTGCAGTTGCCGTTGATGGGATTGCAGGAGGCATTGTTCTCACATTCGCAGGTGTAGCGACAGCCGTCGCCATAGTTGTTGAGATCACAGGGACGATCGCATTTGTTGTTGCGCCAGCCGGGTGCACACAGGCACTGACCCGTCTCCGGGGCACACTTGGCACCATTCTGGCAGTCACATTGGAAGGCACAGCCTTGGCCATAGGTGCCTGAGGGACAGCTCTGCTCGCACTTCTCGCCCGTAAAGCCAGGCGCACAGATACAGGTGCCATTGATGGGCGAACACTTGGCTCCGTTGCGACAATCACAGTTTTGCTCACAGTTCAGACCGTACTTGAGGAAAGCGCAGGGACGTGTGCATTGAGCGCTGCTCCAACCAATGCTGCAGTCACAACGACCCGTCTCCGGTTGACACAGATCCGTATGCTCCATATCGCATTCACAGGTCTTGCTGCAGTCCGCACCATACTTGTTGGGCTCACAGATACGCTTCTCGCAACGCTCACCCTCCCAACCAGGTGCACATTCACACTTGCCCGTAGGAGTACAGGCCGCATCGTTCTCACAGTGACATCTCTCCGTGCAGTTGCGTCCATAGGTGTTCAACGGACACTCATCCATGCACACCTCACCCATGTAGCCGGGCGGGCATTCGCAGCGTCCAGTAATGTGATGGCAGGGTGCATCGTTGTAGCACTCGCAAGACTTCTCGCAGTTAAGGCCATGACTGCCCGTGGGGCATTTATTGGCGCACACATCACCCGTCCAGCCGGCTGTGCATTCGCAAGCACCATTATGTGGATCACATTTGCCATCGTTCTGGCAGCGACAATCCTCCTCACACTGAACACCATGCTTGCCATCCGGGCAACGCATGTCGCATCTAATGGTTTGGGTTCAAATTAGTTTTGATTGAATTTTGATCTACTCAGCGCTCTTCACTTACAAAGGACCGGTGAAGCCTGGCGCACAGGAGCACTTGCCAGAGATATGATCACAGCTGCCGCCGTTCTCACAGCGGCACAGCTCTGCACATTTCTCGCCATAGCGTCCGGGCGGACAGATCTCGGCACATCTCTCGCCCGTATAGCCCTTGGCGCACTCGCAGTCGCCGGTAAAGGGTTCACAGGTTGCATTGTTTAAGCAATCACACTTCAGCTTGCAGTCGATGCCATATAGACCTGGCGAGCAATCTGACGAAGAGTTTGTGTTTTTGCGTTAGCTTGAACTTAATATGTACATCTTTCTTTCTTTCTTTCGGGACGTGGTACAGGGTGCTTTTATATACAGCTTAGGTTTATTTTGCAGTTAGTCGCAGTTACAGTTTGAACGGGATAGGGGGAAAAGCTTATTTCCTTGTGTTGATAACCAGTAGCGTGCCTTAATCCCAGTTAGTTATTATTATTATTATTATTTTTTAAGACAAAACTGTGTGTGTGTGTGTGGTGTCGTTGTGTTTGTGTGTGTGTGGGTTAGTGATTGCTTGAAAACATAGCAACTTAAAAGATTATTCACATAAAGCGCTAAAAACATTAGAAAATACAATTGTGCCAACCGAAAAGCATTCGGTCATACCGAAAACAAAATACACTTGCAGAGTTTCTAATAATTATAAATTGACAATAAATTGTAATCTAACACAATCTTATCTTTAATCCTTTTTGGCTATCTCTTCAAGTTCTTTATTGTGTAAGTTCATTTATCTATTAAATTACACTTTTGTAAGTGCCATAAAAATGGTTTGTTCACCAGACAAGTAGAGTTCAGTAGAACCTCAAGTTTGATTGTTATTTAAAACCTAAAAACGCATCGGATATGAAAGCCGTCTAAATAACTTTCTGCAAGTGTAATTTCATGAAGTTAGAATATGTTTTAATCATAGAGCATCAAACAGGTCTCAAGAGATTGCAATATCTTTTTCAAGAGTCTCTGCTTGAGCCACGTTCCATGAAAGACCCAAAGCGTTGCATTGTACTTAACTCAGCACTCATTAAAATAACAATAATAAAGCACGCACACACATATTAATAGAAACAAAGATTTGTGCATATTGCAAGTGCTTATATCAAAATTGAAACGAACTTATGTTGCAAGCGGGTCCTCCATAGCCTTCGGTACATTTACACTTCTCGGGCGCAATACATCTACCATGCTGGCAGGGTTCCGTACAGTGTGGAACACACTCGTTGCCACTGCGCACATATCCATCTGTGTAGAGAAAAAACGAATCAACTTAGCAGCAGTAGATGGTGGTTATGCGACGTTAGCACTTACCACAACAATCGCGTACAATGCGCGCCTTGGTCAACGTTTGGGTCTTGTTAACAATTCGATTGAGTAAACGATAGGTGGCACAGGTGGGCGGTATGCTCAGGCACCACCTGTTTACACGCTCCTGAAACGATTGCTGCTCCGTGATGACAACCTCGACGTCATAGCTGCAGACAGATATAAAACAGAATGAATTTAAACATTCAATACTCGTTCATTGTATGTTACTTACTTTTCTCGCTTTTTGCACACATTGGGTCCCTCGGGTCCTTCATTGGCCAGCTCTGTGATCTCAGCATGCGCCAGTGCCAGCAATGCCAGCAGTCCAAATCCAGTCCAGCTCAGCCGCAACATGATTCTGGCAGTGTTTTTTCACTTAATTTCAAATCTACAATTGCTACAGCTCAACACATCACATTGAACTGGGGCGCTGATAAAGCGTCCTATATGGATATATATACTATTTGAGCTTCTGTTTATGACTCAATGGCGGCAGCTGCTTAATCAGCTTTACTCAGAGTGTAAACAAACAACTGCAAGAGATAAAGAGATTCAAATTAATATCTCATATGTTATATACAAAGCGAAGAAAGTAGAAACCTTGAACTCATATTCTAGTCAACTTTTCAAATTCAACCAAGATTTCATTGAAAGTAGGCTTCGAATTTGGATCAGTAGCAAGTAGAAGCTGCTCATCTGAAAAACGTAGCTAAATTCGAACAAACACAGTCAAACGAGCTGGAATCAAAAAAATAATCCGATTTTCAAAACGAAAAAGATCATAAAAAACACACCAAGTAGATTATGCAGAAACAACGTTCACCCTACACTAGTGGCAGCATCAATATTAATCACTTCAATGGTGCGACACTTAATCCCGAAACCCTAAGTAGAATGCCCTTTTTAATGCAGTTTGGCCAACAGGGAGCGGGCATTGAGACGCTAATAAGGTGAGTTTTTCAGTGCAATGAGTTGAAGAGTGTAAAGATATAAGATACAAGTGATCTAAACAACAGTAGCCCAATGAATCCAAACTTGGGACGTGGACAGCGTAGTGGCACACCACGCTTCAATCTGCCACCCTTGGTCGATCTAAGAGACTGCTACAATGGCCATTACGAGGGCGATCTACCGCATAATGCATTGGATAGAACAAACGTGCAGGCAGTTAAATCCACTTGCTGCAACCAACACGAAAACTCCCTGCGGATAGATCAAATGGTGCCTGTGCGTGGCACTCAACCCAAATCCTTTGCAAACGACACAGACTCGGATAATGAGTACGAGCAAACGTGCATTTTTCCAAAAGAATCACGCTTTTATCGTGGCTTAAGCTACATTAAGGCCAGGATGCCGCTGGAGCGCCAAGAGCGCTTGATGGAAGTGTTGAAACGTTATCATGCCGACACCTGGTTGGTTCGTCTACTATTGACGCTGCAGATCTTGGGCATACTAACTGGTGCCGCTGTGGAGGAGGGCGTCTATTTGGGCATCAATGTCACACAGCTTAGTTTTCGTCTGTGGCGCTGCAAGTTTCAGTTGCGCAGCCTTTTGCGTCAACTGCTTTGGCGCATGGCTGGTGCCAAGGGCAATGATGCTTTTCTATTTCTGGGTGTGTTAATTTTATCGCCTTGGCTATTTCTTCTTAGCCTGATTGGATTTGCCATTGCATTAATGTTCCTTTTGAAGGATGTCTTGAAAGCTATTACTTTCGATTTTATATTTAATTAAAAATTTGACTTAGAGGCAGCTAAATACATACACAGACTGAGCGAAAGAGAGAGAGAGAGAGAGACAGAGACAAAGAGAGAAAGAAAGGGTATAGGGGGGGTAGTGAAATTAAAAAAAAAGAAAAAATTTGTTCAAGTATCTACAATTAAAGATTGTTTTAAACTTTTACACAACACAACTCAGAAAGCCAACTTGTTTTTATTTGAAATAAATGCCAGGAAACTTTTCATCCCTAGCGTAGTACTTGTTTGTTTGGTCACACGCAGAAGGGCAACAACAATTAAATTATATAGTTTGTATATATATATACACACACAGATACGATGTGTATTTACTCTGCTTATGTTTATGATAAATATGCAGAGCAACAAAAGCATTTCCGTTGCTCATCATCAACAACATCGTGATGATGATCAACAAAACTATGCTCCCTTATTACTTTACCCCGACAAATGATCAGCTGCGTTCACTTCACTTTCAATTGCGTTGCACTTTAGAACCCCAACCGTTCATATATATATATATTCGTACACGTACGAGCAAGTAAAGTATATAAATATATTTATTTTTATTGTGCGTCATTTCAAAATTAACTTAATGCTAATTGGAGTCAAGCACACACATCTAAACGTTGTTCAACTGCCCAAAATTTCAAACACATCAAATCACAGAAGCTTTGTAGCTTTGCTTTGATAAGCCCCAAAGAGTAAACTCTTAGTTCTCCTCCCTAAAGAGTCAAGGTTTAGCTATACAGGAGCAGGGCGATAAGACAGGAAAGGCACAGAAAATTGAAACTTATGTCAAATATGTCAAGACTATGTGGGAATCAGAGCAATTGATTGGCACGTTTTGGCTCAAATTCCCACAAACTGACCCAATAACAAAGAATATTACACAATAACAATTTGAATGAATTTGAATTTCAAGAACGAATGGATTGAATAACAGCAGAATATAAAAAATGCTCGATGTGACAATTTTTAATATCAAATTATTTTCTATATTATCGAATACTAAGGAAACCATACACAAAACACATTTGATTATAAACATTACGATGTTACGTATGAAATGAATATGAAACATGCAGCAGAAATGTCAGGCATTGTTTGCCACTTGGTAAATGGCTATAATTATTAGTATAGCTACATGTTTCATGGTATTATCCCTAATTATTCCAGTTAAGGCATTCATTTAGCGTTTTATCCAGCTGTGAAATCTGTATTATATTATTGCATGACAGCAAATCGCGTGTTGAACCCAATGTGGCAAGCGTACTGTAAACAAGACCAACTTGTATGAATTCTGGATGATATACTTTTGGGTTCTTTCAGGTAGCTAGCCAGGGCACGTGCTGAATACTTAATGATCTCATAAGGAAGCAACAATGGCAATTAAATGTGCTGACGCTCGGGCGCTCCTTCAATATTCGAAGACCTTGAAAATGTTATTATTGAAAACCATAAATGAAAAAAACCTGACCTTTTGTGATAAAATCAAGGCACTAAGGTTGTAGGTTCATACAAACGAGACGCTAGAATAAGTGTTGAGATAAGTCAGAGCGTAAATGTCTTATCTTTGTCTCTCTGTCCTTTTCTGTTTGATAAGGCAATCACTGAGATAGTGACCGATAATACGCTGTTAAGCTGATAACAAATCGCTGCTTGTGACTAATGTATCACAAGCTCAAAACAAACTAACAGCAACGCCGGAGATGCCTATCCTAATCCATGTCATGGACTATTGCCACCAAAGCAACAACAGCAACAGCAGCAACAAAAACAACCACAACACTTTGTCATGGCATAATCAACGCCACGAACTGTGCATACGCTTTGTTGTCAATTGGCTCAGTCACTAAATGATATATAATATCAAATATATGCATGTGTGTGAACGAACAGATTTACAAACAAAAGGTCATATAAACAAGCTTTTAATACAATCAAATTTGTATCTTTGGGCCAGCAACAAGCAAGTTACATTTAAAGATAGTGTAGAAGCATAGTCACAGTGTCTGTCTCCTGTTGTTTTTTGCTATTAAGTTGTTTTCCTGGTTTCCATTAAAGGTTTATATACACGAGTATATAAAACACATTTGTTAATTTTGTAAGCAAAATGACTCATTCAATTGGACAGCAAGGCAAAAACTAGCCGGCAACAATTTAAAATACTATTCACCTATGCATCCATAGATACATGTAGTTTTGTATCTGTAGATACATATAATTATTTGCGATTTTTTCAATGGAAAATCTGTTTGGCGTAGCGCCGAACGTTTTAGTCATTCATTCAAGAGTTGAAAAAAAAAACACATCTGGTTTGCTTGATTTGCTGGGTTTGCCGCAATTAATGTGCGTACTGCTCTTACATTCATTTATTTGGCAATTAAAAAAAGTTAATTATTCACTCGACTACTGGATTGGCCGATAAGAGTGTTTGCCTCGTCATTGGTTAAACACGATAAAGGCGCGACAACTGCGGCTGCTGACCAACGGCAAATGGCAAGGATTGTTTGTATTTTAGAGCTCTACCCATCTTATCAGTTGTGCAATTTGTTGCTTCGTTACGTTTAATGGCCCATTACTGATAGGAGCGCATTTCTTATTTGATCTCTCTTGACCGCACCTCACACGCCGTAAGTATATATACAACTGATTAAGCGACAAACATAGAATGTTCTTAGAAGTGGTAAAAAGTTAAAAGACATTTACTAAATAACTACTGATTAGACAGCTTTGTTTATAAAACTTCGGTGCAATATGACTAATCCCAGATAGCAAATATGTATGTTTAAACAACTGGCAATTTTTTTTTAGAAACGTTTTATATCAAATTTCTTTCGGGACAAACCCTACTTTAATCCTAACAGTGTTATCCAACTATGCTTCTTTACCGAGTGAATAATACTACTTATAAACAGATATTGTTTCCTGTGCTGTTTACATTTTTTTGTTATGGTTCTTATTTAAGTCTCAGTAATCTTGTGTGTTTATGTGTAGGCGGGATTTCAGAGTCTGAATGTGAACTTAATTCAAATACATAACTGATATCCAATGGCATAAAATGGCGCAGTTGATTGCCATTAAACAAAGACTTTTATATACAGTATTATTTTATATACATGCTATAAACAAAACTGAGAATGCTTGTATGTAATTGAATCAAAGTCTTTGATGACAAAAACAAAAACAGTTACGTGATAAACAAATTTGCAATTGTTTACACCATTTGACAGTGAAAATTATTGAAACAACACTAAAAAAACAATCAGCACTAATTAAAGCTCTATTCAGCAAAAAAAAACATTATATATTGAAAAGAGAGAACTTGCGTTAAAGGGATCTAAGCTAAAAGCATCGTATTTGCTTGAAAGCAAGAAATATACGAAAAGTGAAGTTTTGCAGTCCAAAGTCACTTTCAAGTCACATGGAATGACAGAAAAAAACAACAAAACGAGACAGCTTTTTTGCACACGTCAGCCGCAATGCATTATAATGACAACGGCAACAGCACACAACAAAAGAGTGTAAAATGATATCCACACTCGTCATCAGATACTAATTGCAAGCTACTGAAACTCAAATTGAAGCAAAATGAGTTTCAAAACAGAAGTTTCTGTAGCTATTTACACAGAATGCCATTGCCTCGGAAAGAACTTAATGTGAAACGGTTAGGGAGAAGTTGGAGTAGCAACAAAGAACAGACAGCCTGGCAGGTTGCCCAGAACTAGTTACCCCCTTACTCATTCCATTATTTGGTAATGACAATCAGCTCTAGCTGCCGTTTTGTCTCGTGTAAACAACGCTCCGAGTGCATTATCAATAAAGCTGAGTCAGTTGCACGATGGCAACTCATGGTAAGTGCTTAAATATGTTAATCAGGGCGTGTGTACAACAAACGCTGAATTCGCCATTCTTGCAACGTATAAACGAGGTGTGCTTAAGGCTTGTGTAAACAATATTGTTGCAACTTGCAGCCAAGTGCATTGCCCGTTTGGCCACTTGCCATGATCATTGCCAATGTCGTCATACTTGGGACTATCTAGAAGTGATTCGCACCAAAACTATACAAAACAATTGGCAACTTTAAGTGCGATGAGAAAAAAATTGTATATAGTGTTTGCAAGTAAATAATAACTAGACTTGTTGCTATTCATAAATATATTCTAATATGCTGCTTATGTCACGGTTCTACGCTGAGACAACTTTAACAGAAATAAATTGAAAGCAAATGGTGAGTTGAGAAGAGAATAAATCTCAAACAGACTACAGAACAACAGCAACAACAACAAGAACAGTTTTGATGCAGCTCAACAAAAGCCAGCTGTAAATACTTCTAAGCAGAGCCACTAAACCACCCCGCCGATCAACCCAACAACCAGAGAAAAAACCCAACACATGTGTGCATGTAAATACATACATACATATGCTTGTCTCTGGCTGCATGCTTGACTAGAGAGAGAGACGAGAGATGACAAATACATAAACTAATGTTTGAGTTATGTGTGTCTGTATGTATGATGTAGAGGCTTTAGTCAGTCAATTGAGTTTGTGTGCTGCTGTTAATGAGAGTCAGATGATACTAAATATATGCGGGCTAATGGACTGTGGAGTTGGTTTGGATTGTTTTGTCTGAATGAGAATGAAAGTCAGCGAAAAAATCGCATCTTTTCGCAGCTTTCTATGCTGTATAGATGAGCGAAAGAGCAATAAGGAAAGACTTAAGAAACGTGTGAAAGCACAGAACGACAAAACACAAGTCCAAAACAGGTTTAACTGTCTCTTTTACGCGCTCGTAGACTCAAAATAAGAACGTTAATTGACACTCACACAAACACAAGCACATAAGACACATATGCAAAAAGACACTCGAAAGCCCAAAGCTAACTGGAACTTTCGTAAAACAACAACAGCAACAAATGCTGAATTTGCCAATCATTATAACGAAAACAAAGCAAGACATTTTGCGTTGTATTCTATTTTTAGACAGCTTAAATATAGAATTGCATTTTAAAATATACCTTGATTATCCAGCAATTTACTCAAAACAACTTGGGTAACAAGGAATGCACTCAATTTACACTCAAACTTCTGCACATAATATGGTGTCTTATGCTGCGCATTTGTTAATCTTAAGACAATAAACACTCAAACATGTTTTGTATTTTGGCACCAATTATGTGGCATACGCATCAACACTTAAATACACTTAAAAATCGTTAGTAACCGCAACGAGACAAATTGAAAGCCAATTTAGTATGTTGTGATTAGCGTACGCAGCAATAATTTAACACTTAATTCTAACAATAAAAACACAAACCGTCCCGAACACGAGCAGACATTGAGCGCAACTGTTGGTTAACAGCTTCATAAAATTGTGAGGGAGGGCTACCATCTCAATAGAGCGATAACAGGCACTTAACAGTTCAACTGAGCTGGGCCCAAAAAATACCAAAAACTCTATCGATATTTGTATACACGATGTCAGTTAAAGAATGGTGTTGTTTACTATTTATATGATGTATGTCTTATATATACATTTTGTTAATACTGCAATGCAACAACGCCTATGGACAGAATGCTCCTCAGTTTACAGAAACAGAAAACACCACCACCTCAACAGTGCTGCCATCGGCTTACATATGTTAAGTGGTCTGTCAGTGCTGCCAAAACGAGTACAATCGCAATGTAAAGTATCGAGTACATCGATCAGCCATTGCATAGCACAAGCTAAATGCTACACAACAGCACAAGAGCTTTCGAAAAAATGTTGCAATGGCAATTAATTAATATAATAAAATATGACAAATATTTATAGTAAATTAAGTATTAAGTACAATAAGTCAATGTTATTTCTGTTACATTTTTATTTATTTTGTTTTTTGTTTTTTTTTGTTTGACACTTTATTATTGATATGCCTTAAGCACTTTCAGTTAGAAATTAAGTAAAATTTTTGCTGTTAAGCCACAAACAACAAAACATAATATATATATACATATAGATATAGATATAATTATTGATATATATGTATAAACTGTCTCTCTTCTGAGATATGTATGTATATGGCAGCATTCCAATACTCAATTTGTATTCCATCCTATATCTTTTACATCATCTCAAATTCTCTCATTCTTCGATTGTTTTGTTTATGATTTATGCAGGTAAAAGAACAGTACAAACTAGCAAGCAACTTGCAGCAGGTACATGTTGAGGGCCTTGTTAATAAAAATAAAAACCGTTTACACTATGCTCTAGTTATTACACGTTATTCATATGATATGCGATTATCTGTCACGTTGTCACAACAACCTATCGGTTGACCCTCGTTTCCTCTAGTAGCGCTGACTCTCACGATCCGAATACTTGCCGCTCAGCTTGCTGACCGAGTAGCGATCGGAGTAGGCATCATATTTATCCGCCTTGTAGTTGATCTCCTGCGGCGTGTAGCCAATATTCTTTTGCCAATGTCGCGTCCAATACAAATCCTCGTTGCGCACCTGCGACGGCGTCTTTGCATCCCGGCACACATACACGCAATAGATCATGCAACCGATGAGCGTGAGGAAGCCAAAGATTAAGAATATAACACCCAGAACCCTGCAAGTAAAAAAAGGAAAAGTTGCTGGCACAGCTGGCTTGATTGACCACACACACACACACACACTCACCAGACATAGACGGGCTCATAGAACTGCACCACGATAACAAAGCCAAGGGTGACGAGTATGAGGCCCAGGTTGAGCAAGAGCATCAGACAGCAGACACCCTTGACATTGGGACAAAAGGGATTTGGTGCTGACATCGTTTCAATCTTGGCGCCACGTTTCGTTGTCGAGCGTCCGCTGCGTCCGGTCTTGGCTGTGCTGGCCACCGAATAGACGCTACGCGGTGCACCACGCGACACAGGACGATGGCTGTAGCGGCTGTAAAGGCAAACAGTTAGCAAAGCCCACTCAAGCTCATAAGCCGTAGGAGTACAACTCACCTGAGCTCGGAGGGCGCCTTGTAGGCCGCACTGGTCACATAGATATCGCTGCCCGCATCCCCAGCCTGATCGTAACTCAGAGCGGATGGCGCTCTCGGCGGTTGCCTTGTGGGTGGTGGACCACTCAACGATCTGGGTCCTCCGTTGTCCGGCGAACTGGATAGACCCATCTGACTGTGACTATAGCTGTGCTGCAGGTGTTGCTGATGATGTTGTCCACTGCGTCCTCCCTTACGCGAGCTGTTATAATGTCCCGCCTGAGATTGCGGCGAGATGCGCTCATTCGCCAGCGTGTATTCCGAGTGTGCACGATGCGAATGGGTATCGTCGCCATCTGTGGAATAGCCACGATTCGAGTGCACATATGGTGGATCGGGTGTGAGGCGTCCATGTGTTGCCACATAATGTCCGCTTTTCAATCTATCGCAAAGTTTTTGAGTTTCATTTTTGGTTTATTAACGCATAAAAAAACTTACTTTTTGACGCGTCTTTCATGCATTTTTTTTTCTTTTGTGTTTTACCCGTTGAAACGCCTGGAAACTTGTTTGCTTTTGGCCTTAGCTGCTGCTACAGCTCTCGATTCTCAGTAAATTTGTTTTTTGTTCTTGTTCCTGTTGTTGTTGTCATTAAAAAGTCCCACGGATGCTGTTGCCTGTATATGAAAAAATAAAAAAGATTTGTTGCAATTAACTCGCTTGCAAATAAGATTCGCAGACAGTTTTACCAAACTTTTAATTAGTGTGCTAAAGTTATGACTGCCGTTTAATGCTAACGTGTGTGTTTTTTGGTAACTAAACTATATAGTTAACAAGCATTTGGCTTATTTTCGTTGTTATAATAAAAATAATAATAAAAATAATCTTGAATAACAATTGTTTCTTCAAGCTGATGAGTCAATGGGCGTGAGTTAACACAAAGAATACCAAATAAAACAACAAGAACAACGAACAAAAATTGACCAGAGACCAAACACGCCCAAAGCGCTTAAATGTCAGCTTTATTATTTCTTTACCCTATGCTTAAGGGTAAATTGATGTTGCTGTCAAGTAGAAACTTAAAGCTTTTTGCTTTTTTACTTTAATACCAATCGAATTGGTATTGAAAAATGTTATTTTTAGTTCATTGCACTGCACCAACTCCAGCTGAACCGCTCCTTAACTACTCACTCTCTCGAATATCTTTCAAGTTCATCGCATGGAAATTGCTGTTTGCCAGTTTGCCAGTTGGTTGCAATTTGTCACTTGGTCACGTAGCTTCACCTTTTACCTTTTACCTTATGTCTTTTGGTTCCACCACCCGCTCCTCCCCAAAGGACACTTGAGCCAAGATGACAGTGACACACTCCAACGACAAAAACTTTAGGTTCGAAACTAGTTTTAGCTCAAACTTAATTGCATGTTAATACCCTAACTTCTCTTCTTTGTAACAGCTGGACGAGGTGAAACCAGTTCCACAGCGACAGCAAGAAAAAAAGAGTATTTTAACAAGTTGGCAACTTTAAAATAAATATTATAATTATTGGCTAGTTGTTGTTGGTTGTTGTTGCTTTTATTTTGTTGTTGATAAGAAATAGAGTTATTGTTACGATTAGGCCAATTAAAGGGTGTCGTTCAGCGGCTAGTTGATTGTTGGCAATTGAAGCTGTTGCTATTTGGGGCTGGTCTAAATGCCCAGCCCTCTTATTATATCGAGTAAAGTCCATGTTTTGCCTGCCGGTGAATCGCGATACAATTGTCAGTTTGAAGTTAGCATTCGGGGTTCTGGGCCAAGCGAGCCAGTTTTCAAGTTAGCTGCAGAGATTTTAGCGCCTGGGGAATATGGTAGATCAGAATAGAATAGAGCATACGTATATATATATGTATGTGGAGGGACATTTATGGTGTGGGCGTTGCCTTCATTGTCAAAATGAAAAATCAAAGTGCGGCCCTTTTTTGGCCTTAGCAAAGGTGTGTGTGTGTGGTCGTACACTAAGAGAAATTGCATGCCAAGCCAATCCAACTATACTCAAGCACTTTTCTTGAGTTCTCTTCCAGTGCACAATCACAAACTAGCTTTGACTTGGCGGACATCTAAAGCCCTTTTCTTTGTTTTTTTTTTTAGCAACTCCCATGCGTGATTTCTTTGGGCTTGTTTTTGTTTTCTTAGGCTTGTGCCTGGCAGCGTTTGTAAATATGTAAATACATGAAATGGAATGCCATTAAAAACCTTTGGTTTTCATATTTACCTTGGCGCACGCATCAGCTCATGTGGCATGTGTGATAACCTTTAACGATGCATTTGCAGCTGGCCAGGACAAAGCGGGCTTACTTAGGGCTGGTCATAAAACAAGACAAACCCGCTGAGGTTACAAGAGTTTTCCATAAACGGTTTGCTTTTGTTTCTTGACGGATTTCACAACTTTCGCTCTTGAAAACGGCACTTGAGCTTCCGGCCTTGGGCCAACAATGGGTTAACCAGCGGAAGTCGTTACGAAAAGCCAAACGAAACGAAACGAAACGAAATGAAACTAGAAGTTAATTTGTTACTATTTGTATTGTGGCAAAGTGAGAATAAAAGCCAAACAATAGTGATCTCTTTTTTAGCCACAAAAATGCATTTTTTTCCTTTCTTGTGGTCAAGTGTCATAAATATACTCTATACACTGGAAGAAGAAGTGTAAAAAGAGTTGTGAAAAGTTGAAGGCGCGTTTTAGAAAGTTATATAGTCTATGTGTATGGAGCTCGGTTGCACTGTTACCAATTGATTGTCGGCCCAGTTAAGCCACATAAACTGGTGCAAGGCATTCACTTGAGTAGCGCAGGCAGCAAAACGCCTTTCACAAGGCAAATACTGCCAAAACTGCATTGACCAACCAAACAAAGTACACATCAAATTCTTTACACAGTTTTTATCTCTCTATCGAGTTTAATACAACTCCCAATAGTGTGAGAATCTTTTTTTTTAATGGCCTTTGCAACATGTTTTCACTAATCAGCATAAAAATTGATAGCAAGCAGAGAGACAGAGAGAGAGGGAAGAAGCTATGCACGGACTTAATCTTTGACTTGATACGCTGGATCAACTCGCTTGGAGTATCTTTTAAAGACGTTAAGTAGTTGCAAGTAGCGCGTTAATTGCTTTTAATTGCTAAATAACGCTCTGCATGTCGCTGAAGGAGGCAAGCACTTGGCCAAGAGCTGTTGGGTTCTTTTGGTATTGGCGACAAACTCAAACGCTGGGCTTCCTTGGGTAAGCTTTTGTGCCTTGGCTTGGCCAACACTAATGCGTGTAATTAGCCGCAAAAAAGCGGCAAGACCACTTAACTGATTTATTAAAACGTTTTTCCATTAAATTTTTAACCCTGCTGGCTATTAAAAACACTCACACACACACACACACACACACACATCCAGTCAACACTTGTATTGGGGCAAGGAGGCCGCAAGTTTGAAAAATGAGCAGCATTTAAAATTCTTCTGACTGCCGCACAGTGTGGCAAGATTTATGATTATTAAGTCAACATCTATAACATATTTAATAATATTTGTTTTAGTAAAACTATTTTATTGAGTTGTTTTAGTGCCAAAGTGCCAGCAAGTCTTATGCCAACTGTCCCAAAACTACAACAACAACATTGGAATGCAACAAAGACTTTCTAGCTATAAATGCTTGCTCACTTCGCTTGGAGTTTTTGATTTCTGCTCTGGCTAATCTATTTGAGCAATGGCAAATAAAAAAAACAAAAAAAAAAAACATGGCCAACGGTAACGGCTACAAAATTAATAAAAGCCAAGTGCGCCATAAGCCGCAAAAGGGCGATGAAAGTGCGATATAAGAGATTTATGTGTGTACAAACAAACAAACATATGTTTATATACAATTTCTTTATTAATTTTGTTTTGCCTTGCTGCTGTTATGATTGTAAGCCATTAAAATCAATGCTTGGCCAAAAAGAAAACAAAGAATTGGCTCTACAATTGCCGCTTGTTGTTGTTGTTGTTGCTGTTGTTGTTGTTGTTGGGTAAACAATATTAAATCTGTACACTCGTGCAGAGAAAGTTTGGGTTACTTGGCTTTATGGCCAAAAAGCTGCCGTCTGTTCACCCAAAACCTTTTTTTTTTTTTGTTGTTTCTTTTTTTTTGCAAACTCACTTGAAGCTTGAGTTGAGTTTGTTGCTTTCAGGTTCTACAAACAAACTGTGGCAACTAGCAAATGAAGTTGTTGACAGCATTGGTTAATGTTTAACAGAAAGAGAGAGGGAGATTAAGTAAAGGGCGCATTAATTTCAATCAACACAAGCCCCCCTCCCAAAAAAAACATCAAAGACGGCACACATTTGAAGACCCTTGACTGGGCCAACAATTCACTCAAGCCGCAACAATTGACCACAAAAAAAAAGCGGGCATTAGTCATGGACACAGCATGTACAATAAATCGAATCAAATCGAAACGTATGCTGAAATCAACATGAATTAAGCTTACGACTTGAGACATTATAAATAATCATTACATGAGCTAGAATTTTAAGCAGAAAAAAGTCTATTTAACATAATAGGAAACGAAGTTAAGACACCAAGCCAAGCCAAGCCAAGATAAGAGATCTTTGAAGTGTTTGTGTGTTTTTAACTGTAATTGTTGGCAAGCAGCAGCCCAAAACAATGCGCATTATATAAATATCTATACGAACAATGTTCGCTGGGTAAAAGGGAAGCGAATGGTAAACACGTATACCTGTTTGGCATATTTATGTGGAGCTGTTCTTGTGGCAAGACCAAGACCGTTAAGCATATATATATATATAACTCTTGTTATTAGCATCGGCATGAAGCTGGAACAGAAACTATTTTCAGAGTGTTTATGAGGAAAGCTGAGTTTCAATAAGTTTATTCGATATATTAAACCTTTTACTGCCGTGCAACTGTGCTGCATGCAACTAATGTAATTGCAAGCCAAAACGGCACATTGACAATGCCGACAGTTTTCGGCCAAGTACGAGTTGATTTAAGCCACATTTTGCACTTGACGCAAACCGCAAAAAAAAAACACAAACAAACAACAGAAAGACACCTAAAAATCCTCCGAATTGCCATGAATAAGCCTTAAGACCAACGGCCAACGGATATATGCAAACTCATGCAACAGCAGCAGCCGCTAGACCTAAGAATTGTCCGTCCAGTTAGACAACTTGGTCAATTCAAATAGCAATTGCAATAGCGAGCGTTTCCCACGCTCGTTTGCCAGCCAGAGATTTTTTTGTTTTTTTGTGCAGCTGCTCGTTGAGAATGCTGCCCAGTTGGAAGTCGCAAGCTTACAAGTATTCTAATCTGCGCTCAGATGCCCGATTAATTAATATTTCTCTTTTTTTTCTTTTTCTAGCGCAAAACGCCGTTTTCCATACCAAATTGCATTTTTTGATCAAGTCTGGCAACGCCTTAAGTGTTTGTCACAGAGCTGCATTCGATAAAAAAAGTAACTAGAAGACTCACTTCAAGGTCTTTTGGCAAATTATGGTAAGGGTGTAGCCGTATCTTATAATTTGTTGTTATTGTATAATACACAATACTTATGACCATCTTCGTGCAAAGTATGTGTATAATTTGCCAGCTGTATACTCTTCAAGTTGTGTGTGTGTGTGTGAAGAAGCATTTGTGGGCGTAGATTTAACAATTTTTTTTTTGCTTTTTTCTTGGCTTAATGTCAAGTATGGCTTTGCCGAAATGCTTTGAAGACGACTTTGAGCATGTTTCATCTGTCAGCAAATTATATAATAATAATACAACAAGGGGCGAGTCATAAATAGACGCTCACAAGAGGGCATTGAATTGTCGGCAGAGCAGAGTCATAAACATATTTGTCTGCCTTGTAGTACATGTTTTTCCTGTATTGTTTTCAAATGCTAGGCAACTTCAATTGTGAAGCATTCGTTTGGTTTCAGTGTTATTTTGTACCTACTTTGATTCCGGTCTTTGTTTATAATGAAACTTCACTGAGTCAGAGAGAACAAATAAATGTTTTTTTTTTGTAAAGAATTTGATTTGAATGATTGAAAAACTATAAGCATTCCATACTCGTTGGAGACATACCTTCTGGCATTTAAGTTAATGCAATGTAAGTTGTGAGTAAACATTTATGTAATTGCCACGAGACATTAATTACGTGATCAATGCCATCTTTGCTTCTCTGTTTGTCTTGTCTCGAGCTCTCGAATGTCGAATGAAAGTTACTGCAAAATCAGTATTAATTATGCAATCAAGTGCAATACGCGAGTGTTGATTGACAAGTAACAAGCTTTGAGAAATGCCAAGCCGGTTTGCTTTTCAAACAACCCTCGCTTTTTGTATGGCTTGTCGGAATAAAGCAAAGCCAACAACGAAGACGCAATGCAGATTGATTACCCAACATGATATATGAGTTTATATGTATATATATCACGTATACGTATACAACTGAGAGTGGAAGTGATGATTAGCGTTGATTGATTTGCGTTTTTCATTTTCATTTTTTCGCATCTTTTTCTTCACTCTGTTTATCGTCCGTTTGTGTTAAGCAATGCGCATTTGCCACGTTACATACAGTTGCAACAGATACTTATTGCTGCTTGCAAACCCGTCTTAACAACAACAGCATCATGCATGCCACATCGTTACGTAACTTTCGCTGTCAATTGGCATTGTTGCTGTTGTTGCCGTTGCAGCCAGAAAGTAAATATTATCCATCTGTTCATATTTGTTTGGTATGCATATTCTAATCGGCTTGACCTCAAATGAAAATAATGCTTTGCACACTTATCAAATCATTATCATCTACAAAATGGAATAATATTTAGCCGCTGGCTTTTCGTTTTCAATTTCTACACTAAGAAAACCGAACTCCTCGATTAAACTAATAATAAATCTTGATTAATTAGGCTTCAGAAAGTTCAACATAATTTGAGCTTATAAGCTTACAAAATTGGTTTCTAATTTCTTTGACATACTTGCTGCGTTTCTTTAAGTGTAACTGTTAACTGTTGTTCCCTAGTTTTATTGGCGTGCGCCAAGCATCGCTGACTTCTTTTTGTATTTCATTTTGCCATCGTTAACATCGCCAGCGCTGCTGATGTCTGAGAGACTTCAAAAACTCAAAAAAAAAGCCAGTTTTGTTATGCACAGTGGGCCTATTGACGGCATGGGAAATGAAATGCTACGTAACTCTTAGACCTAACTGTCTGTCTAACATGAACAGCAACAATAAAAAACAACACAGTCATAATGCGTCTATTGTCTTTGAGTTGAACGTTGGATTATGATAATATCTTAAGTAAGAGAGCTCGTATATATTTTTTATTTTATTTTAAAGATGTTTTGTTGGATTATAAATAGATTAGCTAAGGTTTGTTGGCCTTTTTTTTGTAGTATTTTAGTTTATTGCCTGTTTTGCTTAGACAATTTGGTCATGCAGGAAGAGCTGCATTTGATAATTATCGATAAGCAAATGGCGTGAACAAGCTATCAAAAATGGATAAATGCCAACATGTGCAATTGGCCAAAACCATATTAAACATTTCCTGCACTTAAGCCAAAGTTTTTTTTGGAGTTGCAGAGCAGAGCAAAAGCAACAGCTGCTTGGATTTCCGCTGCTGACAAATCGCAGCCAAATGACATAAGCATTGGGCCAGGCCAATATACAGCAAAAAATGCTTGCAGAGAGTAAAATATATATGCGAATCATGCTCATAAAAGGCAACAAGTTTGCGGCAACGCGGATTTTCACGGTCAACTGCCG
Organism: Scaptomyza caliginosa; assembly: GCA_035044725.1. Classification (NCBI taxonomy): domain Eukaryota; kingdom Metazoa; phylum Arthropoda; class Insecta; order Diptera; family Drosophilidae; genus Scaptomyza; species Scaptomyza caliginosa. Next base: position 419,654 of record JAWNNR010000047.1, on the reverse strand, counting down.
TGTTAGCCAACAAAAAGTGTCAGAAATTCTGTTTCAGCATCTGAATTTTTGGCAGTTTGTTTTAGGTTTCAGTTTCAGTTGTGTTTAACACCCACGCAGTCTGTTTTTTTTTTCTTTCACAGTTCAGAGTTCAAGTGTGGCGGAAGTGTGCGGAAGTTATGACCTTAACTTAGAGATATATTTCAGTAAGCCGAGTGTGTGATTTATATAGACTATATATATCTTGAAGATACTTTATTTTGAAGCCTCTGAGAAAAAAACTCAGTGAATTAAAATCAAACTCACTCAATTGACACTTGAACACTGTAGGCCATGAACTGAAGCTTATTAAGTATACGTACGATACGTATACGCATTTAATGGGTAACATATTATGGCGCATTGACACTTGCACTTCATTGAAAGCTTGAGCACAATAAAATTAAAGGCAATAGGTGTGCAAATTGTGTATGTGTGTGTGTGTGTGTGTGTGACTGTGGGTTGAATACAAGAAAAAAAACTGGCTTACCTTCTCTGCTCATTGTTGTACAGTCAACTGATGTTGTTGTTGTTGTTGCTGTTGCTATTGTTTCGCTTATTTATTGTTAGCGCTTTGGCAGCGACAACGACAGGTTGTTAGGATTATTGCGCTGCTGTTGTTGTTGTTGTCGTTGTTGTTGTTGTTATTGCTGTTGCACACATTTCATTGCACTGAGACACAAGACGATTTTTACACAGATGTGAAGACAAAAATATGCATTAAAAATGTATCAATGACGTCGTCATTAATGCAAATGCGTTGGTGTTTGGCATTGCCTGCAGACAGTGTATGTGTGTCTTAACTTACTGGCTCTGGCCAAAACAACAGCCAACACAGATACACTCAAGCACTCACACACACACACATTCATGATATAATCGCTTGGCATGAATGAAAGGCGTTGCAGATTTTCACACAACATTTACAAGCTATGGAGAAGTGGCAATAGCCAACAATGGGCAAAGAGACAGACAGAGAGACAGGGAAAGAAAGAGGGGTAGAGAGAGATAGAGAACAAACTCAAGTCGTTTCAGCCAAATCGGCCATAATCTTGGTTAAAGCTAATAATAGCAGCAGGTTTTTGGCTTGAGCACAAGCTGAGTTATGCGCCTACACACACACAAACACACAGACACTTAGACACACACACAGGCAACACACACACACACACACACACACAGCACACACACACACACACACACACACGCATTTGCTCTGCAGCACAGTGTAGTTAACACTTTTGCGTTGTTGTATTCAAAACAAATTCAAATGACACTCACGTAATGCGCTAAAAATAGTCGATTTCATATATATATATACATTTGTGTACGTATATTGCGCGCACTTCTTCTTCTTCTTCGTTTTAACTTGCTTCAATTTTTGTTACTTTTTTTTCGTCGAGTTTGGTTTTTTTTTTATTCTCTTTCGTTTTGCTTCAGTTTCAAGCGCGGCTGCGAAGCGAACGTGTCGCGATTTCAGCTCGAACTGATCCTAAGCTCAAACCAAATTGTGTTTATTTTTTTCTCTTTTTTTTGTAATGAGCGGCACCTGTGTGTTTAGGTCGAAACTGGTCTAAAAGACAAACTGGTTTGAAGCAGCGATCAATTGAGCAAAAGAGAGCGAAAAAGTTGAGTGAAAGAGCGAGAGAGCGCCTTTTGCACTTTGCACTTTTGTTGTTGCCGCTTTATGTTGTCAAACTGCATTTAATAACCGTTAACCGAAACTTTTGCAACACGTGCAACAATATGCAGCCGAAGTTGTTGGCTGTGCGGGGTTTGTGGGGGGGAACACAGTCAGTTCATTAGACGCTCTGGTTGTCAGCGCGCCACTCGAACAACTGGCGCACGTGACTTGCAACGCTTTTTGTTTTGTGGCAACTCAAAACAGGGCAGCAGCCAATAACTGAAGACGCAAAGGAATTTAATACAAGGTAGAGTTGATTGGCTTGAGACTTTACCAACCCTTTTAAAGAAACGAGCCAAGGGGCTCCAGAAAGGCCTAAGCGTTTGGACCGGCATCAAAGTCTTTACGAAAAGTGCCAGCGAATTTCATCGATGATAAAAAAAACACACACCGACTGCTGCTGCTGCTGCAAGCATGTAAATAAAAATTCAAATTTATGCCAACAGTTGGCGGCGGCAGCGGCAGCAGCAGCAGCAAAAAAAGTAAAAGAAAAGGCAAAGCGGACAATGGCTGAAATAATATGGCGTTGCTTGCATTTCCGCTTACACTGCACAAAAAACAAGCAGTCAGAGTTGTTAAGTTGCTTTGGGGAAAACGTTTTTTAAAGTCTCTCTCTCCCTCTCTCTCTCGCTCTCTGGCTGTTTGCAGCTTTAAATGCAGCGAAAAAATATGCATAACTAAAACTGAAATTGCAGTATTTTATTGCGGCTTTTTGAGCTGTTGTTACAGCCGTGGCTGCTGCTGTCGCTGCTGCTGTTGTGGCTTACTTCAAATGTCAGAATTTGGCCCTGGGCTGGCATACGTGTGTGTGCGTAAAGGTGTGTGTGTGTGTGGGCAATATTCATTGTCATAGCAGAATAGCTGAAAAATGCAGGTCGAAGTCCAAACAGTCTTACATTGCTGAGGCATGCCCCAAGTGCCAAGTGCTTTTTTCTTTACAGTTTTTAGTACATGCAAGTTTTTTTTTCCTGTACTACTCAGCCAGGTCAGAAACATGGCAAGCATTTCTTTGTTTATAGTACGCAAGTTCTTTCCTGTCGTGTGTGTGTGTGTGTGTGTTTATCCCATCCTGTTTGTCCTTTGGCGTTGAAAGTGATAAAAAAAAAACTTTTGCTGCTGCCGCTGTTGTCATAAAAGTTGCATAAAACTACAGAGATTTGTGTTGCACACAAAGCAAGACTGACAGAGAGAGCGAGAGAGAGAGAGCAACAGTGTGTGCAAATTGTATGTGCTTGCAACTTTAAAGACAGCTCTGACTACACATTAACTTTTGTGTTTTTTAAGCTTTGACGATGCGGCAAATGGCAAATCATTTGCACGTCATGTGGCATGTGGCATGAAGCACGCAGCACGCAGCACGCAGCAAAAACAGAATCAACTTCAACACGAACTTTGTCTCTTGGCTTGGATTTAATTTAGATAAAAGCTTTGCACCAGCCACCCACTCGACACAGATAATGCACTGGAATCAATGCCATAAACACATGCCACAAACACACACACACATACGCACACACCCACACACATAACCTTTGGCAGCGAGAATAATTTATTTTCATGACCCTTAACGTTATGTGGGTTAAATTCGATGCAGCTTTAAGCTAATTTCTTAGCAGCACAATTCTCAAAAGTATATAACTTTATCTCAAAGTTAGAAAAGGAAAACTAATAAAAGTTCTTTAAATTTCAAGGGTATTTAGTTAGCCGCTGTAACTATACCTTAACTCTATATATTATACTTATACTTACCATAATTAATGATGCTTGACAAGTCAACTGGAAAATGTTGTCGTTAAGGTTCACAGCAAATAAAATCCAATTTATATAATATATATATATATATATATTCATATATATTCATTGACATTTATTGATTGAATTTGATAAGTTTTGGTTTTTTTGCAGCATTTTTGTTTTGTTGGTTTTTTTTTTTCTTGCAACATACATTTATTTATGTAGTTTAGCTAAATTTTCTTTCGTTTTTGTTCTTGTTGTTGTTTGCTTTGATTATGTTGTTGTTGTTGTTGTTTTTGCACACATAAACTTATCATTAGTTAAGGATTTCTGCTGAATTTCGCTATGTTTGTTGAGGTTTAATATTTAATTGGAGTTTAGGAACCGGCAGATGGCTCGTTTTTTGTTTAGGATTTGTTTTACACATAAAGCACACATTTATAAATGATATATATTTATATATAAGTATCTCTCATTGTTTAACAGTATATTGAAAACTTTAGTGTTAGCTAATAGTTTCGGCGGTAAACGTTTTCCTTTGTCTTTGGCTTAAAAATACAAATATATATTTCAAAATTAAAACTTGCTGTGTGTGTGTGTGTTTGTATGTTTGTGTTCGTTGGAAGTGTGTGTATAAAACAAGGTGTTAAAAAACTTGTTACATAATCGAAAATAGTTTTGTATACGTCAGTATATATGTCTCCTTTGTAGTTTGTTTGCTTGTATATGTAGCATTCATATGTATTTGTATCTTTGTTTGCAGTTTGTTCTTTGTATAAGTATCTAAGCTTTGTAGGAGGGCTCATTGATTAGGTTTTGTTTTGTTTTTTTTTTGTATCTTGTAACCAGCTTAACAATTGTATATTCATATTTAGTCTACACATATTTCTTAACAGTTTCTTTTTGGCCTTGGTTATTTGCATATATATTTGTTTGTGTGTTTTTTTGTAGTTGTTGTTGTAAATGCTTTTGGTCTCTTGTTTTGGCCAATTTTGCATTTGTTTCGTATCGTTTTGTTTTGTTTGATTTCATTTAATTTGCTTCAATTGCTTTGCAATAAAAATTTGTATCTAGTGCCTTGTTACGTTTATGTTATATGTATGCATAATTTGATTTGATTTCAACTTGTTTCAATACGATATTGGAAATAATTATATGTTAGTTAGGCAGATAGGCAGATACACACATATGCATTTTAGTACAGCAAACAATTTTCTATTTATTGTATATATATATTTTTACTTAGGCTTAAACTATTTGTGTCTCAAGAGTCTGGAAGAGAGCAGTTTTGTAGTTATTTCAGGGAAGAAGAGAAAAAGTAAGCGGAAATAAAATGAAAACTTTCGAAAAGGGTATCACATATCAAACACTTTCTATACTTTCTCTCATGCTTTTGTTTGTGTATTCTATTTTTGTTTCACTTAGGCAGCTTTGAAATATATACTTCGATGTAAACCCTTATATATAGTAAAGTATAGTTTAAAAAAAACCATAAATGAGTTGTTGGAAAAGATTGTGCAAAGTGAAACAGAAAGAATAATTGCTTTCTTATATATGTAAATAGGTTTCCTTAAGTGCTATGTACTTTGTTGCATTATTTATATTGTTTAATATAATATATGTTTAATACTCATTCATTTGTAATTGGTTTCTTGCCTTTAATCACTTAAAATATTTTTGTTTTTCTTGTGTAATTTGACTTGGATTTGAGTTGATGTCATTAAATTTATTGTGCATGTTATTTGTGTTTAAAATTGTTTCCAGTTTGCCTTGCGAAAGGTATCAAAATTGTTGCTACAGTTTACAGCTAAGAATTACAGTTTAAACAGTTTGTTATTATCCATTTGTATATAGTACAAAATTTACAATAGAAGCGACAACTTCTTAGACGATTTCAAATCAAAGATTGGTTAGAAAGTTTTCAGTTTTTGTTTCTTATCGCGAGAGAAGCCTCAAGTCAAGTGTATAAAAAGCAAAAAAAAAACGACTGAAGGCTAACTTTCATGGGTGTGTGTGTAGGAGAGTGTGTGTGTGTGTGTTTGTAATAAATGTATACAAAATCTGTGCTCAGAAAATAGTAGATTACAAATATATATATATATATACTTTTAAGACTTAGTTACACTGTCCTTTGGGCGTGATATTCAGTAGAGTATATCCATACATACATATATTCCTTGTATATAGGTGTGTGTGTGTGTCTGTGTGTTGGTTAAGTGAAGTTTGATAAAGAAGCTCGGAGTTACGCATATTTTGATTGTTTTTAGGATTTTACACTGGCATTTCATAGAAAATATATGTTTTTATATTCATTTCATATATCGTATATAGCATAAATTGACCCAAAAAATGTATGTTTTTTTTTCTTGTAGAGGTTTTGTTTCTTTGTTCGAAAACTGAAAAATCTTTTCCACTTATTCGTTAAAGTGTTTTTTTTTGTGCATGTTAAGTAAAAGTTCTCGAAATGTGTGTTATTCGTACATAAATTCTAAATAGTTGTTTTTTCTTGTTTAGTTTTGTTGTATGCTTAATTGTGACAATTTCAGCAATATTTACGCTACGATAGAGTCCCTAATAGTTATATATATATATATATACATATATATGTATAAAGGTGAGTGTGTTTGTTTGTGTGTGTGTGTGTAAAGTTTGTAGCAACGTTTTAGTCTAAAACATTTGGGCACAGAGAGTTTCGTGGCCCGTAACTTATTACTTATGCACCATTTGAATTTCAATTTGCTAACATTTACATTTAACAGAAGGAGGTTACTTTTACCGTTACCACATTACATCATAACCGTTAGACAACTACAATACAATACAATACAATACGGTACAATAAAATACATACATATAGTACATGAATCGATAATATAAGTTGCTTGTTTAGCTCTTTGCTCTTGCACTATTTTTACATTGTCTTCCACTCAAAAAAAGAACTTTGCAATTAGATTGCCCATGCTGTCAGTTTTGTGTTGAGTTACGTTTTTCAAACGATGCTCCTTACCTGAACCTGGAAGGCTCCCTTTAAAAATCAATTGATAAAACGCGCCTTCTGTTTGCGCACAAAGTCCTGCGCCTGTTTGTCATTGATGCGCAGCTCCAGTATTTGCAATATCGGATTGCCTGTCAAAACAAAAGCGTTAAGAGTTTAGAGTTTGCTGACTTTCAAGCGATTGGGCAACTTACATTTATCCTTTTGCTGCATTAGCGGCAACTCGATTTGCTTGAGTCCATGAAAGTTATCCACACTGGTGCTATAATCCGCAACGCCTGGTATATTGCCCAGCGCCAGATACGCCTCGCCACCAAAATCATTGGCCGTAAGCACATCGTGATCCATGACCGTAAAACAGATCATGGCTCCATCAACCAGACACTGTTCGAGGGTTACCGAAAACTCAAAGCATTCATCGAAAATGGGATTTAAAGTGCGCTGTAAAACGATATTTAAACAATGATTGACTGGGTACATAACAGAAAGCCAGGTGAACTTACCTTATGCACATTGGTTTGCTGCTCCATGCAGTGCAGAAAGATGCGACGTGGCAGCAGTTCAATGACAACAAACGGATCACTGAAGCCGTTCGGATCCAGGGGCACAACATCGCGAGCATGCAGGACCTCAACACACAGAGAGTCATGATTGAAATAAGCGCGTACCGCCAAGGAGCCATAAGGTCCTGGACTAACAGCCATTAGCTGTTCACGCAAACGATTCATGTAGAACATGTCAATCAAACGATCCGTATCTGTCTTGTGGAACTGCAAGCGTTGTTCAATGCGCCAGAAATCCTCTGTGTGCAGACACTCGATGAGCAGACCCTGTCCCTCCGCATGAAAGAAGTCGACCAGCAGTTGCAGTGCCTCGTACAGGCGTTTGTGAAAGTGTGTCGGCTTGTCGGTCCCATCGCCCGTCTCCATTTGCCTGGACATCTCGCCCAGGACGGTCTTCCAAATGAAACGCAAAGAGCGATTGAAATTCTTGGTGAGCAAAGCACTATTAAGCGCTGCTAGATGACAATCAAGATATTCGAGCAGCGGAACAATTGCTTGATTAGCAGGTAACGAATCCGGGGACCAGGCCAAATGAAACACGGCCTTTTGCAGTGACATTTGCATTAGTGGCGCCAATTTGGACAAAATACGCTCACAGCGATTCTCCATGTGTGTCAAACTAGATTCGAGTAGATTATCTGCCGACTCCTCCAGCGGTTGTTCATCGGAACGGAACTCGGCGAGCGTGCGACGCACATACTCTACATTATTGACCGTCACACACATATCGTCGGAGCAGCGAAAAGGACCCTGCTGCTCATAGTAGCCACTATCCGCTAGGGTTGTGTGTATGAGATCGCAATAGTGCATGGCTGCAGAGCAAACGACATCGATTAGTTGTGATTCCATCATAATGGCCGTGTCCTCATCGGGCCAATTGATGACCTTCCAGAACTCCTTAATGTTCAGCAATGTGCTGGCCGTGTCCACCGAGGAGCTACTGTATCTCACAATACGCTCACCCTCACAGATGGCATCCATACGGATTGCGGCACGAATGCGTTGCAGCGCCTTGGCCTTGCTCACCATCATCCAACGCTCGAAGGTGGGTATGAACCACTCGTGACTATTACTCAATGCCAACGGCTTCTCCGGCGGCTGTGGCTGTGCGGACAAATGTCGCTTAAGCTGACAGAATTCCTGCAATGCCAAGAACAGCTCGAATGGCTTTGTATCCACCGGCTCCGCATCGCCCTCGAGCACTGCATACTGTGAGAGATTCATTCGCACTCCGGGCACCTGGCCAGCTGCCATTCGTGTATAGACCTCTTCGCCCACCATCGCATCGTATTGCTTGTAAATGATGCTGAAGTACTGAATACCATTCGTGCTGTAACAATACAAAACACAACGCAACACGACACAACAAAGAGAGAAATGTCATTGAGTGCTTGAGATAAACGATAAACAGATGCTTGAAGCCAACTATGTGGGAGTCGTTGCTTGGCAACAGTGCTGCCAACTAACGAGTGGCTTACTTTTTCTTAGCTACTGGGCACGAAAACACAGCTAACATGGCTGCACTGCCTTCAAAAACTACAAGTTTGCCATTGACTTGAAGAAGAAACAAAAATCGATAAAGCTTCCAGTTACGTGTGCCGTTTTAAATTGCAGCATTGGCTTCAATTAGCTGGGGAATTGCTTGCACACTATATTTTTGCAAATGCTGCTCAACACTTTCGCGGACCAGAGGATGCGCTGTTAGTCAAGTCAACGCAAAGTATGTTCTAGGCCACTTCTTGGACTAAATGGCTCATCAAGATGGCCAGTTTGCTGTACGTTGTTGGGCAACGTGAGCGTATTTTTATGACAGCGCAATTAATTTAAGGCTTATGTGTGTAAGCCACTTGATGTGCTCATTAGGAGCCTTTTATGGCCACGTTAACTAGCAAATATGCGACTGATTAGATGGTTGTTTTTGTTATGCAGTGTTGTGCAACGCTTGGTCATGAATAAGTTTGTTGTTCAGGTGAATCAAGCTGTCAGTCAGTGATGCCAATCTAGCTTTTTTTTCGAATGCAGCATGCTGTTTGATGCATGTTGTTTAAAAGTTTAAAACACAGAGAAGTGAACTTATTCGTTACTAATTATAACTTTAGTGCGCTTAGAATTACTTTCGACACTATCAATTCTCATCAGCAACTAACCAAAAGCTATTTTGATTTAGTTAAAGTTGCACAAACTGCCAATAACAAAGTTTGTTAGTCATTAATGAACTTTATGGCTGGTGGAAAACAAGCAACTGGCTAACCAACTGATTAGTGGCCACTATAAACTTGACCCACGACAGTTTCAAACTCTCCTGAACACCAAAAAAAGAGAAAAAAAAAACACCAAATAATTGGTAGTTGGCGATTTGATTCGGTTTCAAGTGCAATTCTCAAAGGAGAAAGCGTTTATGTGGGTTAAATGCGTTGTTTGCTGCTTGTTTTTGTTAAACTGTTTGTTGAATTTTATTTGGCTAGAACGACTGAGTTTGAGTTTGAGTTGCTGACTGGGTTGGTTGGTTGGAGACGTCCTTGAAGCGTGTTTTATATGCGACACGTGCCGCACATATTTATTGCAATGCTGGGCAACAAAAGGTGGCAATAACAAGAATCGTATCGTAACGTATCGGATCGGAATGAAATGGAATGTCAGCGTGTCTGTAATCATGACTCGTTTACTCACTTGTCAAAGAGGGCATGATAGTAGGTCTGGCCCAGTTGGATGTCGGCGGTTAATGTTGTTACGAAGTTCGATAATGGATTGGCCAAGCATTGGGATTCACGCAACACATTCTGGCCCCACATTATGGAGCCTTTGCGCAAAGCATTCACCACCTCGCCGCGCACCCCTTTGTTGAAGGGGCAGACAGCGCGAAAGGCGCGCATCGATCCAAGCAAACCCAGGCAACGCAGCAGGAACTCCAGTCGTATTAGCGATGGCGGATTCAGTGCCGGAAAGATGTCACGATGCCGTCGTATCTGATTTAACGAACGCTCCACAAACCCGTTCATCGCCTCCGCTAGCCACTGTTCCAGATCTCGCGTGAGTGCCTCTTGATTAGGTTGATTCCATTGCTTTTCCACATCGCTAAGCAAACGATGCAGAAACTTTGGATCCAACGGTGTCGAACGATTCAATCGTGCAGCAGCGACATATCTTCAAAGGGTATGATGAGACGCAATAGTTTTTATTATTAAAAAAAATGCTTACCTGGCCATGGCACACTGCAAATCCGTTAGCTCAGCCTGCACGGCCAGCTGATGCAGTATGGTAAGCGCTGGACCCGGCAAATCGCCGCACCAGGTCCACGAGGGTTCGTGTGTGGTCACCTCGTGCTGCATGAAGACCAGCTGCAGTTGTTCGATCTTGCGCAACTGCTGTTCGTTGTTCTCCTCGGGCACAATGCCGCGATCTTCGCGTGTGGAGAGCCACAGCTTGAGCCGAATGCGACCCTGCACGGTGCTGCGATGACTGCGTGCCTCCAGCTTGAACCAAGCATCTAGACCCGTTGAGGGTATCTCGGCAATGGGTATGTTGATGGCACCCAGAAAATCATCCTGTGAACCCTGACGCGCCGATTGACAGACCTGTTTAAAGAAACGACCCAGGCCGCGAACACCACGCACCTCGTTCAAGCGTGAAACGGCGTCCATGACACAGCTCTCGTCATCGTGGTCCCAAATGTCCAAGTGAAACGTGTCCGTGTTGATGTCATCGATGTCGCTGAAACGAGCAGGGATTAATAAAATAACAATTTGTTTGCTTGTTTGCTTGCCAAAGCTCATTAACTTGTCTAATTAGCAACGCCTAGCGCTGATAAGTAGGCAACGCTTTTGTTTTGCTTGCCTTTTTAGAGCTATAACTCGGGTTTATGTGGCAACTGGTTTCTATATATGCATATCCCTATTGGCAGCTGTTCGTTTTATTTTATAGGCAATACTGCTTTATTGTTTTTCATGTTTATTGACACACGCGTTAAAATAAAACACACATTGCTACTGTACGAGTTTTATGAGACATTACGCTTGAATTTGTTATTTGTTCTTCATGGAGTTTTCACTGTTAAACAAAAAGCTTCTTCCGGTTCCTGTCAAAACTAAAACGCTGTCAGCATTCATTTGGTTTAGTTCTAACTGCAACTTTGTTGCATATTTAAGCAGCCACAGTTGCAGTTGCCGTAGTCGTAAACAATGCTGATAAACGAGCAAAGATTATATGCGACAGCAATTTATGAATTTTTTAATTAATACATATATATCACACTGTCAACGAACTTGTTTGTGGCAAGTGAATGCAACATCAAGTTCTGGTTAACCGTAAACAAGATTTAAGATCTGTACCAATGTATTTTGTTTTAGTACTGTTGTTGCTTGATTGTTTTGATTGCAATTGTAACATAAATTTGATTACGATTGCAATTGCTATTGTTAAATGTATTGTCGATTTTATGGCGCAATTAAATTCTGTATCCTTAGCTCGTAAATAAAAAATCCACCTAACCACACATATACAGAGAGAGAAAGAATTTTTATGTGTATCAAAGATCGCAACAGCAACTGAATGATAAATGCGTACTGGGTCGCAACATTTGTCATGCGGCCAGGCGTAAATGAAGTGTCTCCAGGCACCTACAAATCGAATTGCAAAGTTTGTGTGTGTGAGTGTTTGCTTTTCAGACAAAAATTTAGCTAAACTGGACGTAGACAGAGTCGATGTCCGTGTAATTGAATAATTTTTCAAGTGAAATTCGCAATAGAGCAGCGTCATCATTTTGCTTATCATCATCGATTTGCCGGATAATGGACACGTGATTGAAAATAAATGTGTTGCACAAATTTTTCAATTGCCTAACGTGATCAACTACACTTAAAAAAAAACTTAAAGTTTTTAAGTTCATTTGTTTGCACTTACAATTTGAATTTCTCATTCCATTTGGGGCTGAGAGTGTGCGGCTTAATGCTGGTCGCCTTGATTAACTTGGCCGGCACTGGGCCGCTCAGCGAGTCGCGCTGCTCCCGCCGACCCGCTCCCTCGCGCCGCTTAAAGCTTAAGCGAAAGCTGTGCTTGCGATGCGGCGGCGAGTCCGTGGCGCTGTTATCAAAGCCACCGCTCATATCGGCTGATAAGGCGCGCGGTGTCGGCGGCAGCGGCAGCGGCGACACTGGCGGACCGCCGTCCGGCTGTATGCCCAGCATGCAATACGGATCCGAAAAGCCTGTATAGAATCGAAAAAACAAAAGAGACAGAGAGAAAGTTTTTAAAGGATTGTTATTACATTATTGAAATGCGAGTGCGACATTAAATGGCAATTAATGGTGGCTGTTGCCTGCAGGTAAGAAGAGACACAGATCGACAGGCACTTGTGGTAGGATAGTCGTGGCGTCAGCTGGCAACAGATACTTTTGGTTACACACACAGGGCGTATGATTAACATTTCATTTGCATAAAGTGCCGCTCAATTATTAAGTGGCTCTGATTTACACAGACACACACACAGAGACAGAGAGACAGATGGAGAGATAGAGAGTAGCAACCTTTGTGGCAACTGAACAGCGAAAGCGTGAAGATAATCGATTAAATTGGCTTCAATGGGCAATACGAATTGAATTCAGACTCCCGGCAAGTGCGCATTGCTTTGGGTTATTGTTTTTTCACCGTGCCGCACGATGTGGCAAGGCATTCAATGTCTATTAACTGTTGACAGGGGGAAGGATTAAAGCAGATTTTTAGTATTAAAACACAATTAAAAGAATATGATTAAAAATTAAAATTAAAATTAGTTTACGGCTTGCAGCAACTGATCAGTAAGTATATAACAAAACAATTTAAAGCAGAGTATCTGAAAGTTTCATATAAAATCTACTTTGGCTTATTGTGAACTAGTCAACTGCGAAAGAGATTTGGTATTTTTACATCTTCTTTCATTTTTCCTTTGCTAGTTCTCGAAATAGTAACGATTGCTGCTAATGAAAACTGAGAATCGTATGCCAGGCATCAGTATAGAAGCCAATTGAGGATGGCCACACAAAGGTGGGGAGGCAAAGGCACTCACTCATCAGCCGTGTCTCATTGGCAACGAGTTGTTATTGCTGAAACTAACTTTGCATCTCTTCTCGCTCTTTTCGACCAGACTTTGGCCGTCAGCAGTACATTTAGCAGATGGTAAAAAGAGAGATAGAGAGAGAGAGAGACTCGCAGAGGGAGCACTCAGCGTATTCCTTACACATCCTTGAGCACATTAAAATGCGAAATTGCGTTGCCTTCGAAGGCATCAGGAGCAGCAGCAGCAGCAGCAGTTTTTGTAGTTGCTGCTCTTGAAGCATAATGAACAAAATGGGAAGCATTAAATTGCAAATTTATTGAACGAGCTGCGGAACAGAGTCGATGACTTGCCGCTGTGCTTCTCTACCCCTCCCTTTACCACTGTCTCTCTGGCTAAAAAGGGAGAAGCAAAAGGTTTTATTTTGGTGTATGTCTGTTTTGGCTTCTCTGAGCTGTAACTGTGACACGAACGGGCAGCCAATCCAAGCAACAATTGAGCTTAAACGACTGTGTAATACTCTACTCGAATGATACTTTAGTTAACTTTTCTGTTACAACTTAATCGTAACCTTATACCCTTTAGTCCTGCCTACCCCAACAAGTAACAAATCGAGCAAATCAATATTGAAATATTTCATTTCGTGTGCTCTGAAAAGCCTTTGAAAGTTGAGTATTAATAAAATGCCCAAAAATGTTAAATATGCGACTGTTGAAGTTTCGTTTGGCTTTTCGATGTGCACACACTAAACACACCCACGCAACCACACAAACGTTCACGCACACACCCACACACAGAAAATTATAATGCAATTATTGAAGCAGCCAAAAATCAATTTGCAAAACTGCAAAAACGTTTAGTGAGGAACTGATATTATATGTATGATAAGAGTATCAAAGAGTATCAAGTAGCTTACCATTGGCATCCTTTGCCTCGAGGCCATCCGCTTCGATGACAACCGCAGAGAGTACGATTATTTTTGGTTTATCCTCGGCGGAGGCGTGCAGCAGGCGATAATGACGATCCGGATTGACGCCAAAGGCGCGCTGTGCATGCAGATACATTTCATCCTTGTAATGTGCAAACTGTGCAAAAGCGAAAGCGTTAGTAAGAGATGGCTTGCTGTTAGACACACATGCCTGCATTTAATTTCATTTAATTATTTTGTCATTTATTTGCCAGGCAAACAATAAACCAATAACAACACCAACAACAACAGAAACAGCAACAATGTAAATTAGCATATTTTTGCCGGATAAACACCAGCAACCATTTTGTTTTTACTTTCTTTCTTTTTTGGCTTCCATCAAACAAAAATGTTTGTTTGCTTTATATCCGAATAGAAAAAAGAAAAAATTCTCTTTTATATATTATTTTTGCATATTGATTTATCTTGTCGAATTTATTAGCCTGCCGCCTTGCTGATTTGCACACACTTCAAGAAGCGCTTTCATCACCTACCCCAAAGCACCCCAACCCCCCGCAACTCTAGCCTCTGCTGCTTTTTTCCTCTCAGCTTCTTTTTTATTATTATTTTAATTTGATTGCTTTGAGTGCAGTCGCCTAGGCAGCGTCCATCTAAATTATTAAAGAATCTTTTTTAAGCCTTCGCTTCAATCCCCTATCCCACTTGCCCAGCAGCACTCAAAGCATTTTGACGACGTTAGCAAAAAAAATATGTATATATCTCAGCCTCATTGGTTTGACCTTATAAAAATCAAGCTAAGTAGAATGTGGCTTACTTGGCAATACGCTACGAAGGACACCAAAACCTACAACCTTTAACCTTTTCAACCACGCTCTACAGTTTTCAGAAACCTCAACTATGCCCGAAACTTTAGCATTATTATACATGGAAAAAGATCAAAAAGAAACTTAACCAACAACTTGTTTACACTCGATTGTCTAAGTTGAATTTCCATAGAAAAACTCACATTCCTTTTCGGTTTAAGGTTCGTCAGTTCGCTGACCTCATGTTTTGCCTTATCTGTATGCAACGTACATTTATTTAACCATTAGTTACCATTAGAAACATTAACCCACTTGCAGCTGCTATACATTTATTTGTAATTATTTTCCATTAAAGGCAAAAAAAATATATATAAAGAATAGAAAATTCCACTGAGTCGCCTGCTGAGCCGTTTGGGGGACCGGAATAAATAACTTTAGTGACTCGGCTTTCCGACTACTCGAGAGGTCCCGCGAGACTTGACCAGCTTCGCTTTTTCTTTCTCCCCTCCTCTCTCTGTCTCCAGCTGCTTGTCGCTCGAACTCAATCACAGCAGGACTAACGTTATTTTCCTGCCGCTGCTTGAAAGTTTTATTACGCTGCCATCATAAACCCAATGGCTCTAGCTTCAACCTCAAACCTCATAGTAGTCATCTCTCTCTGTGTGATGTGTGTGACAGTCAACTCCAGTTTCATTAGTTTTGCAATTTTCTTACTGTTAAATTAAAAACGATAATTGAAAAATTGTTGCTCAAGAGCAAAAAATGGGTGGAGCGTATGGAATTGACAGAGCCAACATTGTCGTATTGTTTCTGCTTGGCAACTTGTGAAAATATTGGAAAATTACGTACAAATGGCAATCGAAATGAGAACTGTTTCGATGCCAGAGTTGAACTGAGAAACACTTTTATAATTGAATTTCATTTCTTTTTCTATTCTTTTGTCTTTGTGTCCAGCACAAGGAACGATTGCTTTGCTCTGTTTCCTGTTTAAACCTGACCTCGAACTCCAGCTTAACCTCATATTTGGGGCTTAAACTGTTCGGCCTTAGGTGAGAACCAGGCCAAACACCTCTTCGCCTGCCCCCATTAAACATTAATCATTTAAATTGCACAACATTTTTGACCCTAAACGTAGTCGCAAGCCCCACCATTTCAATCATCTATCATCTCTTGCCTTAGGCTCAAAGCTAACCGCTCGTTAATTTTCAAGCCAAAATACATTTTGTATAGAATATTCAACTATTTGCATAAGTTTCACTCAACTCAATCAAAAATTCATATGATTTAAAACCCTCAAAACCTCAAACCTGTGCCTCATATTGATTCATGTATGTTTGCCAAGCGCTTGGGAAATAGGAACTGTTTGCGGTTCTTCTAGTTTCGAGCATACCTGTCCGCCTGGCGCTGGTGCACCCACCGTATTGGCAATGGTATGCAAAACCTCAACGTATAGCTTCTCCTTGTCATCGTGACGGTCAATGGATTCCTCGGGCGCTGGCGGATCACGTTCATTTTCCGGATTAGCCTCGGCACGTGATTCGGCCGCACGCGTTGCCGACATGCGACGATTTTCACGTTTCCAGCCAAGCGATGTAAAATTCTCAAAATACGACCCATCCGTTTCCTGTACACTGTTTAAAATGAGATAAAGATAAAAGGCGTTTAAAAGTGATGATGAGTGTTTGTTTGTCGGAGTCCACTTCATTATATCAAACAATTTTGGGTAAAGTTGACTCTGCTCCTGACTGAAGGCTCTAATTGGCACTGTCAATATGCTCTCTACATAAGTATTAAGTATTCCATTTGCATATCGAGAGCAGCATCAGCCAGCAGCAGCAGCAGCAGCATTTGCTTGTCAGACCTATTTCAACATTTGATATGGGTCGAACAGTAATGCTTGCAGAGCTTGTTGCTTGTCTTCTATCGCTAATTGTATACAAACGTACATGTATAGTTTTGATATTAATCATACGCCTCGTGCGTTCGTTAAAAGACTTTTAACTCAATCAAAGGTTTACAATCATCATGCGGATGATGATGATTTGCATGCCTAACAAATACACACGCACACACACAGACACACCTAGACAAACAGTGTCACTTATACCCTACTTCGGTTGCTTTAAATTGAGCTACAAAACTTTTCGCACTCAGCACAAAATGGGCAGCGGCTAAGCGCCTAAGCGGCTTAACTTTGTCGCCAGCGTTGCCAGATTTTTTTCTAATGTTTATGTGGCAGCTGTTAAAGAAAAAAAATAGACGTAGGCTCAAAAAAATACTCTATAAGAAAATTATAAGATTCTAGCCTTAAAATATATATTGGCTTATCGGTTTTCTAAACAATTATTAGGCAAGCAGTATGAGTGATATATAAAAGACTTAGAAACAAGTAAAAGTTCTATAAAAATTTACTCCACAACAAAATTGAGCAGGGTATTTGAAAAACAATTCACTTTAGGCTAAAATAGTATATATTTGCCCAACACTTTTTTGTTGCTCAACTTTGTTTTTAAGCGCTGCGCCAGACGATAAGAGGTTCGAGATTTGGTGTAAAGAGGCTTTTTTTAAAACTGACTTACAGTGCATTGTTTGCAAAAAATTCTGGTATATATTTTTATTGTACATATATTTTTTTTGAGAGAAATTTAATTTCAAACTTTTCGCTGTGCAGTTGTTTTGTTGGCTTTGTGATTTTGTCAACGCGCACTCAATTTCAGAGTTTAAAGTTCTTGGACGTATTTCTTACATAACTTTTTATTTTGTTGTTCTTGGTTTTGTTTTTGTTTTCGTTTGGTTTGGTTGACGTTGTCCATAAAAGTTGATCCTTGTGCAAGTTTTTTGTCGCTGTTATTATTTATTATTTATTTGGTATTTATCTTGTTGCAGAAATTTTCATGCTGCAGTGTAGGCAAACAGCTGCTGAACTTTTACTTGGTTGTGGCAATTATTCATTATTATTATTTTTATGTTTTTATTTTGGCGCTCCTTCCTTTCAAATATCCTGTCACAGGATTGTGGTTGATAAATTGCCATTTAATGAATGTTTTGTCATTGAACATTTTTGTTTGTGTTTCTTTGGTGTATTTTCTGTGGCATTTAATTATTCTGCTTTTTTTTTTGGTTTGTTTACATTTCATAATGAATTTTTGTCCAGATTTTTTTTTTTTCTTTTGCGGTTTGCACGCTAATTGCAACTTTTTGGCTAACTAATGTGTTTGAGTTATTTTAATACCAGATATTTAATTAATATTAACACATGCATTTATATGGAATAAAAGCTTTTTGGTGTATTTTTTGTTTACCAATTTTCAGGCAGTTTTTTTTACTTCTTTTTAAAATAATTAGTCTTTGATTAAGCTCTCTCTTCTATTCTTTGTGAGAATTAACACGTTAAGTTTAGTTTAGGTTTTTTTTAATCAGATTCATGTCAAAAGCAGCATTAAGCCTTCAGAGTATGCAGAGCCTGGTTGGGTTTTTTGTTTGTATCTTAAAGCAACACCTAGTAAAATCTCATTTCATGCTTAATTAAATGTTACCTCAAGACCAAATTTCTCATTATGCGCACATTTTCAGGTTAAACTGAAGCCGCATTATGCAAAGCAGAAGCGCTTGCTAGCTGGCTGGCTTTTGAGGTTGGTTGCTGTGGTTGCTGCTGCACCAGGTTGCAACCTTGCCTTGCTTGCCACAACGTTGAAGATATAACCTTATCTAACACTAGGTGTGTGTGTCTGTGTGTTTGTGTCTGTTCTTGTAATTGTGTGCGTGTGCAAGTTGGCCAAAAAAGTTTTCAGCTTGCAGCTTCAAAGAGGTTGAGCCCGCATTGGAAACTGCCAATGTTGCATAGAGACTTAGACATGGCCAAAGTTTCTTTTGCAAATTACAAGCACTGTGCGGGCAACACGAAAAAAAAACCAAAAAAAACCTCGCATAACAACAAAAACTTTTGTAATTACATAATTATGTAGGTCGACACAAAAGTAACTGAACACAGTTACGTTAGCAACAACAATTGAAGTACATTAGTTAATTGTTAAATAATTCACATTATTACTCTGCCAAGTACTCCCAATTGAAAGTGGATTAGAGCAAGTACCGAAGAGCCAGCCTAGTTGATTATTTATGAGCCAAGAAATCCCAACTAAGATGCTCCCATTAGGCCTAGGTTGGGATTTAATTTATGCATTTGTGTTTTAAATAAAAGTTCTTTGCAGACTACAAGAACGCCCTGTTGTGAATTATAATAACCAAAAACAAATGCCACACACACA
Organism: Scaptomyza caliginosa; assembly: GCA_035044725.1. Classification (NCBI taxonomy): domain Eukaryota; kingdom Metazoa; phylum Arthropoda; class Insecta; order Diptera; family Drosophilidae; genus Scaptomyza; species Scaptomyza caliginosa. Next base: position 400,633 of record JAWNNR010000047.1, on the reverse strand, counting down.
CAATATTCACTTACCCCGAATTGGAACGTGGATCCACCTCGGGCCAACTGAGGCGTCGTTTGCAAAAAGCCAATGGTGGCCGTGGCGGCGGATCCGGTTGATGCAGTGGCGAGTTCCGGCTGCGAAACGAACCTGTGCGTGGTGGCGCCAAACACTCCAAAGCTCGCGATTGCCGACGCGAATTGATGGGTGTACTCCCGGCGGATGAGCAATTTCCAGGACCACCAGACGCACCACCAGCGCTCACATTGCTGCCGGGCAGTGGCACTACTTTCGGATAGCCTGTAAAGCGAAAAAAAGAGAGACAATTTAATTACGAACTTTTACCACACTGTTATCGATAACTATCGATTTTTTTTGTTAGTGTTACTCTTGCTTAAATGGCAAATGGCAATGAAAAGTTTTTGTAATAAAATTAACCCATTGTCTGAATTCAATTGGCTTTCGTAATCAGTTTAAAGCCCAGCAGTACTCAAACCATTTGCACACATCGAATTACATATGCATGTTGATTTCTGAATAACTTATATAAACTCAATCCACTTAATTAAAAATATGTGTGGGTGGATGAGAAATATTGCATTAAAAATAATAAACGTATGCCAATACTGACATATTTACTTGTAATTAAAGTTTTGCTGCAAAAAAACAAATTTAAATCGATTAACCGCATGAGAAGACAACTCCTCAATTAATAAATCTTAATTAAATTGTCTTAAAATACACTCAAGAGCATTCTCACAATAAGACAAATGAAATTTTCATGTTGTTTTCTAAATCATTTATGCCCACGTTCGTTCCTTTTCGTTCTTGTTCTCTCTTTTTTTTCTATATTTTTACACAAAAAAACTTTAGAAAAGTCATACACTTGTGATGATACCGAGAACTAGTCGACGATGGTCGTAAAGTTTTCGATACAATGGAGACTACTTAGCAGCGAAGCGAAAGTTAATGGATTAGGGATGGCAGGCAACAGCCACAAAAAGCAGAACATGGTCAGTGACACAGACAGTCAGAGTCGTTCGGGCCAAGTCAAGTCAATGGTGCTGTGGTCAATGCGGCGTGAGTTGTTCTCATGTCCCTGACTCTAGTGCGGGGGCCATGAGTGTGCACAGGATGTGGAGTTGCTATGCTCAGAGCACAAAACACAACCGCAACCTTGACATGCATCTGTGTGGCTGCTGCTGCTGTTGCTGTTGCCATTTCTGCTTGCCACAAGAACATTGAGAAAACTAGTATACATATATTCTACTGCATGTGAATGTTAATTTGTATTTGCTGTTGCTGTTGCTGTTACTGGTCTTCTGATGCTGCTGCTGTGCCAATCCATTTGTCTAACTATTGCTGCGGCTTCGTCACGAAAGCTTTTTTGGGATCCTGCCTGCCTTAATGCTTATGCAAAAGCACAACCCAAAAAACGAAGAAAACAAATACGATAAAAACTTAAACAAGTACAGTGATAATTGGTGCAAGTGAAACCTTTAGACAAACCACGCCATTTCGAAATAGTATTCAAACCAATTTAACTTTAACTTATGTATTTTTTAATCATTATTCTAACAGAAAGTCAAATTTTTTGCTTAAAACAATAACCCAAGGCACCCCAATCAGTGCGTATTTTTAGCCTTCACTGTACTCTTGCTGGAAAAAAATTTGTTCAGTTGCTCGTTGCTATTCAATTCGTAAAGTCAAAAGTTGCCCAAATATAAAGCACCCACACACACACACACACACACACATGCGTAGTGTGGGCAACAAATGCGCTTACACGTTAGCGGTTTTATAGCTGATGTTGCTTTTGCTACTCGTCGTCGTCGTCTGTGGCCAAAAAACCGCTTGTTGGTGGCGCGTGCAACAAGATAAGCCAATTTCAATTTGATTCAAATGCTGCAGACGTTTGTAAATCAAAAGCTAAGCAAATGCCGACCCGCTGCTCGAATAGTTTCACACACACACACGCACACACACACACACACACACACACACGCACAGGACATTATGTGGCAGACAGGCAGCAGTAGTCGTTTATGTGGCAGTCAACGCAGATGCCGCATGTTGCTAGCTGCTTGCTGCTGTCTGTGTCTTGACTATGAAATGTGTGTTTGCAGTTGCCGGCAACAATACAGAACAACAAGAACAACTACAACTAGAGCTACAAGAGCAGAAGAAGGACCTCATATGTAGCATGTTTGATTTGATTGCATTGGCTTCATACACATTCCAGCAGCCGAGTTTTTGTCTCTTGCTGCATTTTGATGCTGGGTTTGTTTGCCTTGCCGAGACCAATTTGCCAACCCAAAAACATTTCCCTTTAACATGCTTTTCTTTTCGACAGATTTATGTGAAAAACATGTGACGCCTGACTAAATTCAATAAACTTTTGCGTCGGCTGTTTTGCATTCTGGCGGCTTGCACGAATCAAAACTACATCGATAACGCAAAGCGTACTTCTTCTTGTTTCTTCTTGTTATGCAGTTGCTATTTTATGTGTATTTATGGTTTTCTGTGTGCAGCTGCAGCAAATATTTGCATTTTGTATGTAAAAACCAAGTAACACATGGCGTATGTGTATTGTGAAAATATTGCCCTATGCAACAGAGATTTTAGTTGTATTAATAAAACATGCCGAGCATATTTTAGTTTTCAATTCATTTAACAATGCTATTAAGTTCTGTTTGCAATCCGCATTTTGTGTGCTTGATTTATGTCGAATTATTAAACTATTATTTATTGTTGCCCAAACAAAAGCCGTTCACAACTTAAACTCTGCACATGTATAGGTCCTAAGCTTAAAAGCCTTTTTGGGGCTTCAAAGTTGGCTATTAAAAGATTGATTTCTATGCTTTGACGCTTACGTATTTATGGTTTCTTTGCAAGTGTGCTTTGAACATCGTTTTAGCTTTATTTGTATTAAAGCGAATAACTTTTACTCTTCTGCCTTAAAACTGTATAAAAATTAATTACTTTTTTTTGTTGTTCAGCTCACCTAAGCTTTGGTAATAACATTATTTTTGTGCCTAAGCATTCATCAAACAAGAATAAAATAAATACGTGTGTTTAGTTTATCATGGATTTTCATTAATCTTGACACACTTTGGCAACGCCCCAGCAGCCAGCCCTTTAACCCGCAGGCAGCTATTTATCACACTAATGCGTGTGTGTATAGTTGTATATGTATAACAGAGTGTGGCAAAGAAATACTCACCTAGTAATGGATTAGTGGCATTTGGATTGCCGATAACGACGCCACCGGCGGGATAATTACTGCCAGCGACAGTGGCTGTCACGCCCGCTGTGGGTTGAGTTGGCGCACCGTAAATGCTGGGGCCAACGCCCAGGCCAAGACCGCTGCCAATGCTCGCTTGTTGTTGCAGCGGTGCGTGCGAGTGTTGTTGTTGCTGATGTTGCTGCTGTTGTTGCTGTGGCAGCAACTGTTGCTGTTGCTGTAATGTGATGCCAGCTGCAGTTGGCAGCACACCGCCGCCGCCGCTGCTGCCAACACCGGCGCCACCCGCCTGCTGCTCACTCGACTCCTGACGCGACAATGAGAAGCGTCGATTGCCAAGGCCCAAACTGGATATGCCACTTGTTACATACTGTTGCATGGAGCTGAGGAAACTCATCTCGTCTCATTTGCTTTAGCTTTTTCTTGGGTGGTAATTGTTTCTACTGTTGTTATCACTCGACGTCTTTGTCGCCGGCGTCGTTGCTTAATTGGCTTAAATTGTTTGTCGTTGTTGGCCCCCTCGTTTGTTGTTGCTGTGTGTGTGTGTGTGTCTATGTGTGTTTTGTGAAATTAATCACTTGGAAACTTGGCTTGCTCTCTGTGTGTGTCCGGCCAAAAAAGCTCTTGGATTTGCTTTTCCAAAATCGTTATGTTTTCTAATTATAAAATATCCTTGCTGTTTGTGGCTCCTCGCTCTGTAAATGAAAAGAATAAATGTGTTGGGCAAGCCCTTAATATTTCGTTCTTAACAGTTGTTGTTTGTGGTGGGTCTTAATTGAAATTTTTGGGCCATGGCTTAAATCGATGGAAAACAGATTGGCCAAATATTCATATATATATATATTTATACGTATGTAAATGCTAAATGTGTTTTACCTGAGACCCAGATTACAGCCAATTACAATGCGCTCAAGGAAACAAACAAACAAACAAACGCCCAAAGCAATCTAAGCCGCTTGACTGCTTTTTGCAATTTGTGTAGCATACTTCTCAGCGCATTTGAAATTCATGCCACAAATCTTAAAGATATTGAGTCAATGAATAAATGCGGCTTGAATAATAATATTAAAAAGCTTAACTAGATTTATTAAAGAGTACAAAATAAAATCAAGTTTTTCGTTAGTGAAATGAATTTGTTACTTTTTTCGCCCGAGTCGAGGCAAAAACAGTTTCAAGACTATTTAAGTGTGATTGAGTTGTTGGTCGTTCTGCCTCTTACTTACTTTTCATTTGTGTTGACTCATCGTTTGCTGTTTGTGCAACCAATTTGCGCAAACACACCAAAACACCAAACAGCAGCAGCAAAAAGAGCGAAAAGTACTGAGTACTATATACTAGAGTGCAGCTATTTGTTGATTTCTCTTTTATTGATTTTTGTCTTATTCACACCATGGTTTTTCGGCACTGCCGTTAATTAATTTTGTTTTGATTGACAAGATGAAGTGGCAAATGGCAATAGAGGTACAGAGAAACCACCCCGGGTCTATCTATCTTTGTCTGTGCGTTAATTAACGCTAAATCAGCAGCAGCTCAATAAAGCATTTTGCGGCTTGTTTACTAATGCGTCTAATCGATCTGCATGAATAATTGGCACCTAAAGGCGAGCTCACCTTGTCATTTAATTGTGGACATGTCGTTCTTGTCGTTGTTGTTGCTCATAAATTTCTAGGTGGCAGCAGCTGCGACGCAAAAGCAACGCTTAACTCATCGATACACTAATCGCATTTTGTTGTTCCAGTTGTTGCAACAACTAGCTTAAATTAGTTAATTAATTGCCCACAAACCACAGATACAACAGCCAAAAGCACAAATCCAACGCATTTTTCATATATATATATACTCGTATATATACTTTGGTATGCTTTCAGTACCTGGAACGTGATAGGATTTGCTTTTTCATTATTGTATACAAAACAAGTAAACAATTATCTATATTTAAGCCAATAACTTGGCGAAGTCTCAAAACAAATACCTTAGCCACTAATAATTCCCTTAAAATTCAAATTGAAAGCTGGTTACACTGTACATAAAATCCAAAACTGATCGATATTTAAAGAACTAAGCGACTAATGTTGCCTTGTAGTATTTAGGCTGACGACAATAGTTGGCATTAATATTCTGCTGATTGCCATAAAAGCATTGAATAGCAGCAGCAGCAACATGTTGCAATAACCTTTAATAATGGCTGCCATTTGTAAGCTGTTTGTGTGTGTGTGTGTGTGTAATCAGTGTATTTTATATTCATGCGTGGTCAGCAAGCGAAGCTTATGGCAACACCCGTTGGGGCTTTGCTTTGCAGTTGATTATTGCATAATTAGCGGCAAGCGTAGATATAAAATCGTTGTTGTTTTCAATGAGTGTGTGTGTTTGTGCGTGTGTGTGTTTTTGAGCTAGCAGCATATGCTAAAAATAAATTGTTGAGCACAAAACTTGATTTATACGATGCACGTAAATTTGCCATTAAGCAGCAGACAAATGTATTACAATTAAACGAAATGAAAGCAACAATAAGGCGAATAATATCAGCGATAGCAACAGCTGCTAACGCCCACACGCAGACACGCCCACACGCAGCAGAAATTGTGTAAGTATTGCGCACATATATGGACTTTAATTAAGATTAATTGAGCGCCGGCCAAACCCAGTGGGAGCTAAAGCTAACAAAGGGGCAAGGGTAACGGAAACTTTAAGAAAGTCGCGAGTGTGTGCGTGTGTGTTGAAGTTAGAGTTGTGTGTGTGTTCGTGTGTGTGTGTGTGTTTGGTAGTTGGGTGCTAATGAATGCCATTAACTAGCAAGCGAAACGACACTAGCTTCAATCTATTTGGTTTAGCATATCCTAGCAACATTTAAGTCGGGTATAAAGGGTAGCTAAAGTCAAGTTAAAAGCATGTTCAAACCTTATACAGGGTATCTGTTAGCACAACCTCATGCTGCTAAAACACTCGTTAGTCGGTTATTAATGTTCGTTGCATGCGACATTGAGCAGCAACGCTTCGAAAAAATAAAACAAGAATGATAGAAAAACTTGTTCAAATCAAGTGAAATGCTTTTTGACTTGTTTATACGGCAAAAAAAGAAAAACTAGATTTGTATTTATGAAGCAAATGTAATTGACTTTACCACTTAATGAAATCAGCTGTCAGCTGAGACAGCTTAAAGCTCCCAAAGCCGTTCAGTTGTGTGTGTGTGTGGGTAAGTCAATTTTAATTTTCACACATTTTTACGGGACAACATTTCGTATATCTTGAGCAAACAAACATGTCAGAGGTGTTCTTCTTACTTTTTTTATAGAAAGCCAAGAACGGGGGGCATGCAAATGTCCTGTTGATAAAACTGCGTGGCAGTCATAAAAAGAAAACAAAAAAAACCTAAATAAACAAATGACTTAGACCGACGGCGGAATACACTTATCACGGCATGAGTTATGAATGGAAAATGAGTAAAAAATTTTGCATAATAAAATGTGATCAAATTGTCTCTTGGCATACATCTTGTTAAGGAGCTTGAGATCCAACAGATTAGGATTGTGCTTGTGCAAATGAAAGCCATTCTTTTACCTCACAACTTTGACTTAAATAAGGGGATTTACCCGCCAATGTGTAAAGTGTATAATAAAGTCGCAGGCACAAACATAAAAAAAAAATAATGGAAACAAAAACAGGAGATTGTTTGCCATGCGGCAAAGCTAAAAATAAGCGCATCCTGAACCATGGCGGGTTGAGGCAATCGAATCCCAGTGTGCCACACAAACACACACACACACACCCACACACACGGAAAAAAAGGCAATTGTATGGCAATTTCAAAGGCGAAATTATTATGTCGCTTTATGCCATTTTTTTCTCCGCGTAGTTGTTATTGTCGCTTTGCGTGTGTGTGTGTTTTTGCGTGTGTGTGAGCCAAGTTATTCTTTTTTATTTATGTAAAGAACTTGCAGAAGGCTGTGAAGGCGTTGCTCGTTTGTATTTGGGGGCGTGGTGCATGTGAAAATGACAAAGCAGCTGCGTCAACGGCATTAAATTTATTTTCACTTCACTTCTGTCTTCTCTCTGGTTAGATATGTTTGTTGGCTTTAAAATTGAAACGCAACCGGAATTTAGATTCGAAATTTGCAGGCAACACAACAAGCAGCAAATAAACAGGCAGCAACGATGAAGAGAACCAAAAAAAAAAACGTTGAGTTTAACAAATGTGCGGCTTTCAAATGTTTATTTAGCTGCCGTGTTATGTGTGTGTGTTGCAAGGGGGGAAAGTTCAAGTGGGCGTGGCAATATATAAATTATTTTACGCACGAGCTGTCTAACAGCGACGGTAGCTATGAAAAACGAGTCCTGATAACAGTCAGCAATTGTGGTTAATATGATTTAGTCACAGTCACAGATACAGAAGATATTCGAAATTTGTCAGAAATAACGAAATAACAGTGACTGGAACGGTATCGTTACTGATATAAGTAACAGTTTTAGTTAGAGTAACACTTACAGTTACGTTAATAAAGAAAAAAACAACTACAGTTACAGTTATCTGCACAAGTTTTCCTTTATTAGCCAACACAAATGTTATAAACGAGTAGAAAAGAAAATAAAATTACTTTTGCAATCTGGAAAAGTTAAGGTACCATAACAACTATTATCAAGTACATCTGCTGCAGTACCTCGTCTTTCCACCCTTCTCTCTGTGTGTAACATAAAGTACCTGTTTGGAAGGAAAAGCAGCCAACGCAACAACCTACTAATCTGCGAGAGGCAAGTGGAAGGCAGCCAGGCAACCATGCAGCTGCAATATAATGCCATTATCATCATCATCATAAATCACCGAGTGCAGCACATGCATCACTCTCCACACTTTTCATTCAGCTTGCCTTTTGTTTGCGCTGACAGTAGATGAAGTAGAGTAAAGAGTCCGATAAGGATGAACAGCAGCCGAAGCAGCTTAAACAGCTGAAGGTGGTCCTTTGGCCACGCACACACACACACAGACACACTGTCAAATGCAATAAAACAGAGTTACATACATGTAGAACTGGATGGGACTTAAGGATAGCAGCCACAACACGAACAAACACTGAACAATGTGTCAAGGAGGAGTCAAGGAGTCAAGGATTCAAGGATCCATGAGTGATGTGGCCTGGCCATGCAAAGTGACGAACTAAAGAGTCACCTGACTAAAGCAGCAGCTGCAAGCACAAATTGCTTAATTTGTTAAGGCCACAAGCACGCACACACGCACACACACACAGACGGACAAACAAAACACACACGTGTTTTGCAATTTTCGCAAAATGCAACACAAATTCAATTAACTTGACTCGTGGACTAGACTCAAATGCAGCTGTTGCCATTAATTACAAAAGGAAAACGTCAGAAGCGAACACTTTTCAGGTGCTAGCCTTATCCACTTTACTCTCCCTCATGCCGTACTAGCTTCTATATACTTTTGTTTGTTGGGCAAATCCGTTTTTGCTGCAAAACACTTGGCGCAAGAGGGTAGAAGAAATGGGGAGGAAGAAGAAACTTCTAATTAGCAGCAGTTGGCAAAGCAAGACAAAAGCCACGTAAAGTGCAGGGCCAAAAGAAAATTTCCAAGAAAAACCCAAAAGAAAACTTTGTTTGAGCCAAGTGTGTGGATAGTAAGGGGAAAGTGCATATTTCAAAAGCATTTTCCATGGAATATGGATTATGTGAAGCACTTTTTAAGCTGTGCATGGTTTTGTTTTTCATTTCACTTGTTGATTTTGAAAGGTAATGCCAGTGTCAACCTTGAACAATTCGAATACTTTAAGCTGAAGTGAGTGGAAGTAGGTTAATTAAAAGATACAGTTTCACAGAAGCATATGTTCAATAGTTCATTTATCAGCGATTCCCTTTGATTTGCAACTGGAATGCATGGTTTAATTAAATACCAAGCACATTTTAATCAAATTTCACTTGGCACAAGCAAATATCAATTAAAACTATCAAATAACGTAACATTCTCTCAGTGGATTAATGGTTAAAGGGACACAGTGGGCTAATTACAAGCAGTCCCTGAAAGGCGATATGCCTCAAATAACAAGAAATAAACAAGTGTGTGTGTGTGTGTGAATGTGTGTGAGTATCTTTTGAATGTGTATTTGTGGTTAGCCCAAAAAATGCTTTGCGATTGAATGTATTAGTGAATGAAGAGAGCTCAGCTCGGTGTTTGTTTGTGTCACACAGGAAATTCGAGCATTTCGTTGGGCGTCAAAGCACACAGTACAAACACACACACACACAGACACAATACGCATGCATAATTAATGTACTGTGCGGCCTAATTGTCAAGTATGCGAAACCGCAGATACACGACACTAGCGCAAAGTGCAGAGCCTGGTTGGAGTTGGTACATTTAATTGTTGCCTTTGACATTGCAACAATTTTGAACATTGCTTGTGGCAACACTGAAAGCTTGCCTCTGGACAAACGGCATTAATTACAAATGCCAGACATGCCCGAAATTAGCACACACACATAGATAGAAACATACAAATCGATGACGGCTATTTAGTAAGCTATTTAGTTAGCTCCGCTTTTGGCCAATTATTTGCTGAATTTGCAAAGCTAACCAAAGAAACTTAAACGGCATATGGTAAACAAAGAGATAAGTTGTTTAGAGTTCTGTTTGCATCTATGACAACTATTTTGCTCAGTGTTGTACTTGGCTAACCAGTCTTAGGAAAAACGGTTAAAGTCTTTGCTTTGAACTTGAAAGTCACCTTTGCGTTTTGATGCGTTTCTTGACGCCAATCAAGCGACGGGATGCCCAAAATGGTTTGTCACATTCTTGAGCAGGGGTAGTTGGTTGTGCGGGGGCGATTCGGTTATGTCTAGGAGTATGCTTTGTGTTGTCTTGGCTTGACAACAAACAACAAAGAGAACAACGCTGTACTCAACATGCAGTCTACGAAAAAAAAAAACCAAAAACGCTTCAATGCACATGGAGTGCGGGAGGGCGAGGTAAATACAATAGAACCTGACGTTTAAAGTTTCCAAGCGGTTGCGTGCGCTTAAAGTACATTTTGTTGACCGAAGCCTGCACAAAAGGCCAACATAATAAAATTCGTTTTTCAGTATTTTGTCAACTGCTGCTGCTGTTGCTGTGTATGTTTTTGCATTGGCCTTTTATGACGGCCCAGTTATTTGTTTGCATTCATTGCGTTCTCCTGCTCTATTTTTATTTTTCGCCAAGGACCTTATTCACAGCCACACACACACACATACATGCAAGAGTAAGAGTGTAGGAGAAAGGGGACGAATAACTCATGCATGCATTTTAGAAGCCCTTTTTTTGCCGCGTTCCGCAATTAAAATGTATTATTGTTGAGCATAGAATTATTATTATATCTCGTTTTTTTCTTATTTGCATCGCATTTTGTTTGCTGGTAATTAAAAACCTGCTGCTGCAACGCTTTTATTCAAATAAAATGTTGCACAAATTTATTTAGCATTGAACATAATGTTAGCTATGCGAAGTGCGCCAATCTTCATAAATACTTTATAAATAGTTAGCTGAAAGCACTTTTAACTCACACTCGACAAGTGCTTTTGGTTGGGTAAATAGTTAAATTGAACAGCTATTTTTAGCTGTAAACAACTTTTTCTTGCATGTTAGCACTAAGCTAAGCTTTTGCCTTTAAACAGCTAAGATTAATCGAAGAATATTTCGTTAAATAAATATAAACACGTATCTATCACGCATGTATTTATATGCGTATGTACTTATATATATATTTTATACTTTTATTTGAGTGGCTGTTGGCGACCGCGTTGTCAACAAAACGTTAAGCGGGATTAGAATTTCTTTTTGTTATCTGCGCGTTGCGCATTTGTGTTAGCAGCAGCAGCAACAATAGCAACAACAATTGCAAGAGTGTCAACAACTTTAGATCTTTACATACTTTGCATATGCCTTTAATACGGGCTTAAGAGCGTAAAAATGGCAAAAGTCGAACGCTAAGACAAAACAGCTCAGACAGCCCAGACACCCTGTTGCTGCGGGCTATAGCAAAGAGTAGCGAATGTTGCTGTAAAGTAAAGCGAGTTGGAGGGGTAGCTGCCACACACACACAAACACGCACAAAGACTTTGCTTATGGGCATGTTGTAAGTAGATACAAGTAGCTTCCACTCGTCTCGACAGCTTTGTTTTCGCACATTTCTTTTCTTTCCTCTTCTCTTTCCTGTTCGTCCTGTACGAGGCAAGCAACAGCAACAAAATGGTGCGCACACACTTGGCATTGTCAGGCTGCGTAAAAGTTTTTAATTAAAATAACCGAGCAATAAAACAGCGCAACAAAATGTTGCAAAAATAATGACAAGCGGCGATGGTGCGGGCGCCAGTGCCAACAAATTAGCAATGACAATTTCTTATGTGCCAGACAGCCACCCACCCACCCACACACACACAAAAATAAATAAATATCACGTATACGCCCCGCATGCAACAGCAAGCAATGCCCTTGTTAATGGCAGCATTGGTTAATAGGGCGTAGCAATTAAAATTTTACAGCATTCGAGTTTGTAAAACGCTGAAAACAACCGAACACAACACTTTCTCAACCACCTTTCGACCACACGACGTTACTGGCCAGAGCAGTCGAATGGCCATGAACTTTGTACAGTCCAGACCGTGTGCCTTTTGGGCAAAGCTTTTGTTACTTGCTAAGGTCGCTGAATGCTTGTACAAGTTTTATGCTCCAGTTGATGCAACTGTTTGTGACTTGAATACAATGATTCAGCGCTTGCAGGAGTTATAGCAACAGCAGCCATATAAATAATTAGAAGCGAAGGGTTCGCTGCACCAACAACATTGGTAAGTAACAACAATAACTTAATTAGCAGCATTCCCGTCGACAACATTGTCAAACTACCAACAACAGCAATCCATACAAGTAGCAAGAGTAACTTCGAAAAACAAGCAGAAGCAGCAGCAATAGACAATCACAATAGGAGCAACAGATAAAACTGCAACAGCAACACAACCGACAAAACACAATTGCCGTTGACATTCAAAGCGAAAAACGCAAGGGCCAATGCAACAACTGAGAACAGCAGCAGCAACAACTATAAAGCCTGCGCCAGCAACAAAAACATCTCATTAAAATATCATAAATCAAGTTGCACGCTGCATAATGAGGAATTTATTATTTTTTCTACTGTTTCTTTCTATTGTGTGTTGCAAAATTATTAAAAAAATGAAAAAAATGCCACAGCTAAAGAATTTTTCACAGCTTGTCGGCGGAAGAATGTGTAAAAAATGATCCAGAACGAGAAGCTGGACAAGCAAGGAGAGCGAGAGAGAGAGAAGAGGGCGGAGGGCTTTGGGTACATCCACAGATTGATTGATGACATGATGTCAATTTGCTTGAGCTACGCCTCAGCGCCTCAAAGTATGCAAAGCGCAAATTGTGCATGTGAACCCAAAATACAAAAAGCGACAAGGTCAGAGGGATGAGGAGACAGAGAGAGAGTGTTGTGGCATGTCGAGAGACACACACTGTTGCTGTAGAGACAATGAAAAAGGCATTAAAATGCGGTAACTCGTCCTCGTTCCTGCTAACAAAAGCCAAAATCCAAGAGGGAAATGAGAAATGGTAGAATTGAGTGCCGAGTTTTGAATGCTACGCTTTTTTGTGCGTGGGCATTTTACACAACTGCTTTAAATGTGTGCGAGTGTGTGTGTGTGTGTCCAGTGAGATTCTGTTTTAGTCCCAGTGGCACAGCACAGCTGTTTGAGCGAGCAACTTGAATAACAAATAGAATTTTTGATATGAATAGATGACTAAATTTGTCATAGTTGATTGACCGAAAAATTTGTGCAGCGTATCTCTGCTCACGAAGTTTGCACAAGAGCTATGAATAGAAAGTTTTGTGGAATATATATTTAGTAGATAGCATATGAATAAGCGCTAATTGTATTCAATAGTGCAAAATAAACTCAAACTCTTTAACTTTTAAATTTGAAATCCAATTCCTAAGTATTGCCAGCTAACAAGTTCAACAGAATCTGAACATTTGATAAACTTGTTTACACTAAAGAAAAATATTTTTATAGCTTTGCCAGTCATTGCTGTTGACAGGCATTTAAGCTGTAGCATTAAAAACTATGTGCCTGCTGCATGATAAATTAAATATGACGTTCCTGTTGTTGTTGTTGTTGTTTTTGTCGCATGAATTATGCATAATTGCTGTCACTGTCAGCCGCATCCTCAGGGCCCTGCCACCTGAACCCAACCACAAACAGCTGCTGCGATTTGGTCAACACCAAGCAAACAGTTAGCCATTTCCGGCCAAAACTGTGCATATATGTTTGCTTAATATTTCCTGTGAATCGCAAAACTTTTGTCGAGCATTTTTAAGAGAAATTTTCATTTTGGATCAACAAAACAAAAAACCAGAAATTGCATACTAACCACAAAATGAAGCCAAGAGTTAAGTCCTTGTTCCTTTCTGGTTCCTGTTAGCTACATGTTGTTGCTTCTTGCCAATGCGTTGCACGTCTCGATTGCTGAATCTAAAAAAAAGAAAACCAAAAACCGAAGAAAGACATTAAATTTATTGTATGAGCTGTATAAAAATCGCAAGCGGCACTCTTAGCAATTACTTTCGAGTGATGCTTTTCTAATTTAGAGCTTAATTTGGGCGGATTCAAGATACAAGTAGAAGTGTCGCAGGAAGCCGCTAGATGTTTACGCTTTGTATTTATCTATTTTTTGGTCATAAAATGTCAGCTGGGCAGGTACAACAACAAACGTAACAATTTGCAACACTTTATGCTGGCTCAAGCAGGCGCCAAGTCACGTTACGTATACGCCCCCGCATCATGGCATGTACATAAATTTAATGCCACAAAACTGCTCAACGCGTCTAAGCTGTGTCCGTTTGTGTATATGTGTGTGTCTCTGTTGTGTTTTCTTTTTCGGGTCTCTGTGTGTGGGAGTGTCGCTAACATTTCCGTCCAAGCTGCATGAGTTTCCGTTTCCGTTTGTTGATGTTACGCACTTAAGTTGGACACACACACACACACACACACACTTACGCACACAGCTGTGTTCGCTTTCTTTTTTATGCCTTTAATTGCCTTGACTTTCTGGTGTGTGGGTAGGGGTACGCCTTTTTCAGTAAATTGTCCTTGTTTGGTCCTGCACGCTTGATTGCTCGCCCGTAAATCCATTTCAAGGCAGCTATATTGCGCAGCCGATTTTTGGCTGATTGGCCATTTGGCTAGAGTGACGACAAATTCAATTTTTGTGGCTAACAACATAAAGACATTAAGCAATGAAACCTTTGTTTAAAAATAATACACACAAAAAATGCAAAATATTCTTTTAATGACAGCGTCTGATTTTTTTTTTGCTTCAATTAATATTTCTCACTGCTTTCACTTAATCTGCTTAGAGTGGCATTATGGCCATTTTAACCTGAGGGCATTGTCATTAATCTTTTTTATTATATTAATTATGTGTACTTTTTTTCGTTGTCAAGTCTTGACCTGAGCTGTGCTGCTTTTTGGATTTTTATTTATTATTTTTTCATTTACCAGCAGCTTAAGTGAGTTAATTAAAGAATTAAGTTTATGTTTAAGAATAAAAAGTATTAATAATCAGGGTTTAGGGTATGATCAAGTCTTGTTTGCTGTTGTTTACCATTTTCTGCAATGACTTTTTGGAGTCCAATTCATATGCAAAGCAAAGTGGTAATACCAAAAAAAAAACGCATACATGTTCTCAGTCATTTCGGACAGCTATGGTTTGAAAATACAAAGTCAAATCAAAGCCACAACAGCAGCAGCAGCAGCAGCAACAATCAAAAGCATGTCAACAGTTCGTCTTTGTTGCTGCATATGCCACAGCGAATATGCAACTGCAACAGCAGCAGTCAAGCAGCAACAATTGCAAACGTTTTGGGAAGGGGTTTGGCCAGAATGAATGCTGCTGCAGCATGCACAAAGTGTAGCTTGAAATGACAAAAACTGTCAAAGTGTCCACTCATTCACTCTCCCTATCTCTCTATCTGCAACATTTGGTCAGTTTGTCCAGCATCCTTTATGCCACCCACTCTCCGCTCTACTCCCGACTGTCGCTGTGTCACTTGGCTGCCTCGGCTAAATGCCCCGTTTGAGCTGCTATTTGTGCTAAACGCTTTTGTTAATGGTAGCGTCAATATTTTGCACTAACTTTTATAAAAAATTATACACAACAAAAAGAGCAAAAGAATAAAAAAGAGAGTAAAATGGGAAATGAGAAAAACGTTGCGGCAAATAAATACGAATACATTGTGCGCATTTTGACGAATGAAATTGAATATACACACAAAGAAACACATATACATTTATATACATACACATATGCATAAATAATATGTGGCCAAAAGCTACGTAAATTTATTCCAGCCATAAAGAGCGAAAGAGAGAGAGAGAGTGAAAAACGAGAGAGAGCTAAATAAAATACAAACCCTTTTTTTTGTTATTTGGAAATGGGTGGCAGACATATAAAACTGGCCAAGCCCTTGTCCTTGCCAAATCCTCACCCTTTAACTCGACAGTTTGAGTCCTTGCTGTAGTCCTGTTTCGACTGTTGCCTTTTGCTCGCATTTACACACAATATAAATTGTACACACGTGTTTTTTTTTTGCTATATGTGTTTTAGTATTTCGAGCACGTAAAACATCAACGCATAAATACAAAACATGCAACGTGTATGTGTGTGTGTGTGTGGGTTGTGCAAGAGGCAAGAATCGAAGATGCGCGTAGCAAGTAGCAAGCATTAAAGCTGCCACAGAGCATACAACAGCAAAGTTGGCAACTCTAGCTGATTGATGGATTGACTGACTGACTGAACCAAACCAAAAAAAAAAAACAGCCACATTTAATCTAGCTGTATGGATATCAGAAAGCAGAAAAGCACACTTTCATTAAAATTTTAATCTGTGCATACAGATTCTGGTGAAATCGATATAATTAAGCACAATTAGCCATGAAAAATTGCTTTCATGAATGTAAAAAAACAAAAAAATGATGAGTTTCTGGCAAAAGGCAAACAAACACAAATGAAACCAAACAGCACAAATTAATTCTGAGAAAAACCACAATTAAAATTGATGAAGCTTTATGAGAAGCACTTAATTGGCAACAAAATTCTTTACTAAAAAAAAATATTGTAAATATTTACAATAAATTAAAGAGCGCAAACAGAATTTCATATATTTAAACTAACTTATTATTTAATTTAAAAATAGCTGTACCACCATTGACAGCTTTCTTTTGCGTCCTTGTGCATATGTTAAAATTCAATTTGTTTAAAATTTGAAAATTTCATTTTACGTTATGGAAATGTGCAGACGATAAGCCACAAAAGCGATGACTGCCTTAAAAACACAGACACGACCCAAAGCAAACACACACACACACGTGTGTTGTTATGGTTTATTCTTTCTACCGTTTTAGGGGGCGCGACAAAAAGCAATTTGTGGCAGCTTAAATGTCAATATGAATTTTCTACCATTTTTATTGCAATTGGTTAGGCATTTGCTGTTGTTGCTGGAAGTTTTGGTTGTAGTAATGGCCATATACTAAGCACAAGGTGTTTCTGACTATAAATAGCCAAACACGTCTTGGCCATTTTTAGGCATTTGAGTCGTTTCCTCTTGGCGTAGGCGTCCCACACACACAAACGCACACACACATAAAAATAAAGTTCTGTTTGTGCAGCTAAAAACAAATTGCAAACAATCAACACAAGAAGAACAAACGATAGAGAGTGAGAGTTGCCAGCCTACGCTAAAAAACAAACACATGTATGCCATAAATATACAAACACACACACTTACACACACAGGTAGCTGGAGCAGCAGCCGCCTAAGCACATTTTTTTTTCGGTTTGGCAGCGTCAGTCAGTTGGCAAAAAGTTGTACCTTGTCTCGCCTACACACAAAATATTGTGAATGAAATGTCTTTACTGTTTTGTGCTGTCAGTTTTTTTGTGGTGTTTTTTTTTCTTGTCCAAGCAATTGTTTTTACCTTGTCGTTGTTGTTTGATTCTCTTAAAAGCTGTTTTTGCTTCTACTTCTTCGGATATTTTCATTGATCATTGGTCCAAGAATTGGTGTGAGTTCTTCAGTCTGCCTGTTTATTGAATTTTCATTTTCAATTTCAGTGCCAAATTCTGTCAAATAAGTGTGTCAAGTGTGCTGCAGCATCATAAATGATTATCATAACTGTCCAAGAGTCGAGAGAAGACAAATTAGGCAATATAGAAAATGTTCAAGTGCAACATGGCGTATGATTAATACGTGTAAATCATATTAAAGCCTTTAGCCAGCAGCATCAGCGTCAGCAATAGCTAATCCAAACATTATACGATGCTTTCATAGAGCGTAATTTTATCTGCTTAGATATGGCTTTATGTTGTTGTTACTATTATTATTATTATTTTCTTGTGTAACAATAAAAGCAAAAACAGCAATAGCCAATGGCTCAATAACTCAATCAGTAGCCGACGTAAACACACACACACACACACACACACCACAAACGCGCATATGTATGGCACAAAAACTGATGCATTTGTGTGGAAAAGCGAAAACATCGCAATAAAATGTTATTTTTTCCCTGCCACCAGCAGCCCCATATAAGCCACCAACAAACGGACACACACACACACACACACACACTATAGTATTTGTTACAAAATCGATGAATCAAAGTAAATTACTAGAAATAAATGAGATAAAATATAGTATGTGTGGTATACCTGTACAGGCAGGCAGGCACCTTAGTAGCAGCTGTATATTAGATATAGTGAGCAAAAAGAAGTCAGAGCTGGCCAACAGATCAAACTATATAGCCACCTGGTATTTTGTTCAGTGTACTTATATTGCCCGACTAGGTGAGTAAGGCTAAGCTTTGATTTAGCCAAGTTAAGCGAGCGAACTACTTATTATATATACACATATTACCTATATGTTGACCTGGAAACAACAAAATATAACGCTAGTTGTTGGCATTATGAACGCTGCCGCTAAAAGGTGCCACACATCACAAACACACGTAGCACACACACACCACACACACACCACACACACACTCTCACATAACATATAGAGGAAATTGAAAAAGTTTGTATACGGCAGACATCCGTTTTGAGCTGAGGCTTCGCGTTGAGTGTGCCAACTAATTTAATAAAGCAACGCGACATGGCCACTTTTTACAGCTAACACACACACACGAGACACACACACACATATGTGAGTCAGCGCTGGCCGCCGCGTTTGTCCTTTTGTTTAGCTCGCTCTTCGAAAAGAAACAAACTTTTTTTTTTTGTCTAAGTAATCATATAAATATTTCCTTGTAAATGTGTTAGCCAACTTATGTGTGTGTGTGTGTGTGTGTGTGCACAAAAAACAAAGTTTGGCGCGTTGCGTGTTTATTAAAAACTTAGCCGCCTTTTATTTGCTACTTTTGTGTCTTTCCAAGAACGAACGCAAAACAAAAACTTGGCCAAAAGAGGTAAAATATATAGGTCACTTTAAGATTAAAGTAGAAATTCATGAACCAAAACGCTTAAGCAGATAACTTTAAGAGCTGCTTTATTGAAAATGATGTTGCCACAAAGTTTCAAGCAAAAAAAAAAACCCCAAAGCAGTCTTACCTTAAATAGTTAATTTCAGTGTAAAGCGCTTGTTTTAATTCCCCATGCACCTTTGTTGTTAAGCGGCAGTTAGCTTAACTGCCTCTCTCTCTCTCTCGCCCTTACCCTTCCTGTCTTTATTGAAGCGCCACACAGTTGGGTGCAATCCACTTATGCACACATCATTATTGTCAGCAGCACTTTGAGCTGTGGCTTGGCTTTACTTGCACTGTTTAATTTAAACCACAGCTGGCAAATATGTTTACTTTTGTGAGTGAAAATCGTTCCTGTTGTTATTGCGATAATAAACCCATTAAATTGCTGCCTGCTAGCGAATACTGTCAACGCTAATGTGGCAGGCAACACCACGCACGTCTGCTTACGTGGTCAGTGTGGCTCGCCTTGACGGCTTTTGTGGTTTTGCAACAGTAAAAAAAAAACAATGAGTGATTGAACAGGGTGTACATGACCAAAGGATGACCTGCATGATAAGGATCTACATAGGTTTATAGTATTATAGTTAATATCTGTGTCTAATAGATGTACTCTATCAGTGAACAGGGTATAGTAAACGGCTAAACAAGCCCACTTTTCGGGCACCTCTAGCGACACCAACGTAACCACTATTTGAAGCTAAAAGGCTTTTCAATTTTCTGTTCCAGCTGTTCCCGGTTTTTTTTTACATGCCTTGCCCAACCCTGTCAGGCAGCCTGAGCCAAAGTGGGTCAATGTGCGTTGAACTGATTAGTGGCTGGCGTTTTACCTTGGGGCACAAGGTGGTCATAATTATGCCAGGCAATGGTTGACGAGAACCGAAAACAGCTTTAAATGCCACGCAACGCGCTCAAAGGACAACGCTTAAAGCCATGTGTTGCCAAAAACAAAGAGAGGGAAAAACAGAAAATAAAGGACATAAATTGTTTGCTGGACGAAATCGATAATGTGATAGAGAGACAGACGGTTGCCCCACTCAATGTGGCGTATACGTAATGTTCACATATTTTCATATATTGCTTTCTTGCCGCTTTTCTGTTTTGAAAGTCGTAATTTATGCCACGCCCCAGCCATAACGAAGCCAATAATATGGGAAATTATTATCGCAAATATTCGGTATGATGTTCGCATTTTCGTTTCTGATTTCTCCAACGCCTTACACTTTCTCTCTCTGTCTCTCTCTTGCTCTTATATCTTGCTTTTATGCCTTATGTTGGCTGTTTGTTTGCGTATGTGTGGGCGTGTTTGTTTGTCTCCTTGGGCAGCAAAGTTTTATGTCCTTTAGCGTCAAGGTTTTCATAAATTTTAAATGAAAATGTTTATGTTTATATGTTTATATTCATATTTATGACCGCCGCCCGTTGTCTCATTAGAAAGTCAAACTTGATGTCTTTATCTGCACCAAAACTCAGCAGCCGGCCAAAAGGAGCCCCAAAAAAGAAACAAAACTCTGCTGCATTGAGATTTTTGATTGTTGTATTAGATAAAAGTTAAGTTAAAAATTGATTTTGATTTTCCAAAATATTTTGTTACGTATTTAATCGAAAGACGATTTCTGACAATTTAATATTTGCTTTCCAATGTAATTTTCAATGTTTGTTGCTTGTTGTTGTTTGATTTTTCGAATTACTTTTCTTTTATTTTTTTTTTGTTTCGCGCACATTTTTGCATGTCAAGCTGGCAACTTCATTTGGCGTTTATTGACAGCGACAGGAGGCAAACAATGAGGAGCAGAGTCTAACGGTAACGACAACAAGCAACAGCAACAGCAACAACAACAACAAGTCGTAACTTTTTATCAAGTTATTAACTTATCTAATTCGATTATGGGCGTTGTGCCTGAGGAGGAAGCGTAGAGCACGAAGACAAGGACCTTAAACCAGACCTGGCAAGCTGGCAAG
This sequence comes from Scaptomyza caliginosa, assembly GCA_035044725.1. Taxonomy (NCBI): domain Eukaryota; kingdom Metazoa; phylum Arthropoda; class Insecta; order Diptera; family Drosophilidae; genus Scaptomyza; species Scaptomyza caliginosa. The sequence continues at coordinate 379,869 of JAWNNR010000047.1, read as the reverse complement.
CTGGCGCGCTCAGCGTAAACATAGCCAAGCAATTCAATTAGAGTTGTTCGGCAACAACAAAATGGCTGCCTAGACAAGAGAACAAAGACAGCAAAACCCCCTTCACTCCACCCAAAAAAAAAAAGGATAGACAGTAAAAGCAGACAGACACGAACAGACAGGCAGACAGAGTCTATTCGGGCGAATGTTAGGCCAAAAATTGACAAAAGGCGTACAATCTTCAAGAGAAATTCTGTTCTATGGACTTAAGTGTTGCTCAATGTCACAAAGTTCAAATGATCCATCAATATTCAATAAATTTTATGCTGTGATTTTGAATATTTGTGCCATTCACAATAGTTGTTTTCAGCTCTTAAATAGTACAATTATATTTTGTTTATGCCTTTCAGTTGAATTTGGTTTTTTATGTTTTATTGTTATACGCAAACTTCTTTGTTTTGTTGTACGTTTTTTGTGTGCCTCTCGTTTTGTTTTTGTTGTGCGGCACACAAAGGTTTCTTAGGCCTTAAAAAGAGCGTCTTTGTTGCCTGAATTCTGTTGTCATTGTTGCGACTGTGCGTGACTTTCACTGTCTTTCTATCCTGATGTATTTATTTAGGTTCGGAACAGTTTGCAACAAATGGAGGTTAAGTTGGTTCTAAGTTGCATTTTCTCAACAATATTTAAATTGTTTTTATTTTTGTATAATTTATGTGCTTCTTTTCCGTCCGTACTATTTGTTCTGGCATTGTTTTGGTAATTGATTTGCAAAAATACTGAAAACAACAGAAAAACCAAAAAAAAAATGTTAACGGCATGAAAATTAGATGCTGACCAGCAGTATACTGCACCTAACTACACCCACCGATCACCACCTCCAGGCAAGCGTAATTTACGAGTAGCTCCCATGTGCCTGGACTTTTGCCTTTCTGTTGAGTTTTCCAATCAAAGTTGTCGTTGTACGTCGTTATTGAAAGGAGCTTAATGCCCAAATAAGCTGTCCATTATTCAGAAGCATGTGCGAGTGCTTTTGGTTCTCTGAAAAGCGGCACAAAACACACACACGCACATACCAACACACACACACTTTCAAAACTTTTTCCATTCGTTTCTTCCTGCTCTCGCCCGAACGCCCAACGTTTCAATGAAAAGCTGACATTCAAATGCAGAGGCGTAGGTAAGTGGCTAGAGGTAGGCAGGGTAAGGGGAAAAGGGGGCTGCCTCATGCATTATGCGCATTGTTTGTCAACAGACAAAAGCAACTTTTTATGTTTTTCCCCCTCGCTCGCTCTCTCTCTCTTTCTAGCCCTCTTCCCGTGTGTGTTATCTTTTGAAAAAGCAATAGACGAAACTTGTTTATAACTCCCTCTACGTGGGCTTTGCCATGTCCAAGACACCAGAAATAAATCACGTACGCACAGGGAAGTAGTTTTAGGAGGTTAGGGGCGTTGTAGGTAGTAGAAGCTAGCAGTGGGGCTGTGTTACGTGAAGCTGCATAAGCGTGATCGATATGCCAAAAAAGAAAAAAAAACGGAAAGCCGAGTTGTGTGCTAATTTTCATGCAATAACAACATCAATTACCAAAAACACAGCCAAATGCCAAGGGAATGCGGCTGAATCAAGTTGCCACGGCATTCAGAGGGAGAAAGCCAAGGGCTGAGGCAGCAAGTAAGCAAGTCTGAACTGAAAACAAGACAGGTAACAAAACACAAACAGACAGACAGTTAAGAGGGGTATCAACTGCTTTGGGGTTTGCCACATTTGATGTTTTTTTAAATATAATTAAGCGATTTGGCGCCGCGCCCGCAGCAACAACGACAACAACAGCAAAACGAAAAATGCTTAAGAATTGTTTTTTCTAATTAATTTTTGCGCGTTTCTGTTTGTTTTTGTTGATTAAGGAGTGAAGGCAATGTGTGTTTGTGTGCTGCCTGCTTGCTAAGCTGATAAAAGGCATATGTGTGCTTCAAGGGTGCTTCAACAACAACAACAACAACAATTCATGCTTCCTGTGCTCATGCAAAATGCAGGCAAGCAGGCATACAGGCAAAGTAAGTTAGAAACAAAAGGCAGCTAAAAAGTTGCCAACGGCTGAACACAAGAGTTCATTCATTAAAGAGCTTAAATGTGCACAAAGAGAAAAAAGAATAGTCTTACTTTTTGGCACTTTCAGAGTTTTCTTCAAGTGCACAAAACTTGGCTTGGCCAATGCCTTTTAAACTGTCGCCCGACTTGGCTTGACTAGCTGACAATGGCAAGGACAGCGTCAGGAGTTAACTAAATGCTTGACAGTTGCAACTAGCGTCCGCTCTAGAAAGTCAAAGACGTATACCAAAACCCCCCCTCACCCCGTCAATGTCCTGCCAAATAGATAGAGGCAACAGTCGCGTCGCTTCCGTCTTCATCTTTGCTTAAAAGTTTTTCGCCGTCGCTGTCGCTGACAGCCGCTGAGGCAAAGTTGAAGCTGCCTGTCGTGTTTGCCCCTTGCCCTTTTCCATTCCCCTCGTTCTGGCTGTGCTTAAGCCGCGTGACAGTTTGCTGCTCCTTTTGACTATCCTCTGACTGCTTCCTTGCCTTATATCCGTTGCCGCAGCGCTTCCTGTTTACAATTTAAACTAATAAGCAGCCCAAGCACTGACAACAACGACAACGCAACGTCAAAGCTCGCATCATTTTCACTCTTCATTTCATAGCTGCTTTTAGCCATATTCAATAAATCGCAGTTGACAGACAAACGACGACGATGCTCTCTCTATTGATGGCATATATATTTTGTATGTATTTACACTTCTATATGCAAATATTGGCTGACAACGAGGCAAAAGCAGGCCACAAATATTTACACAACCGATGTCCTTGAGATCAGCAGCGGAAACTATCAAATATTATGCTTTAGATATTATATGATTATGGCAGTAGAGAGCTCTTAATTTACATTTACAGCCAGTTGATTTCTTTGTTAACTTTTGCCATTAGATACTGGGCAAAAAGTAAGCCATCAAATATTTTAGACATAATTATTGCTTCACTCAATGACAGATTAAAATTGGCTCAAGCCTAAGACACTTATTAACTTAAAGTTAACTTTGTTATGATTAAGAATTCATGGCTCAACTCACTTAAGTGCTGTGCTCATCATAATGATAACTTAGATTTATAACCCCTACAAATATTAAGCTTCCAAGTATCCATACGCATTAGACATACTTTAGCTATTTAATAGTTTTAGAGCATTACTGAAATTCCAGCCTTTTAGAGCATTTTACACATTTTGTAGATATTTTAATGTTGCTTTATGCGGCTGTCTGTCCGTTGCCACAGTTGCTTTGCCACTTGTTGGAAACTCAATTAAGTTGGAGAAATTTTTAAGTAAACTTTGCAAAAGGATGCGCATAAATATTTGCAGATACTCGAATGTGAAGAGAGCTAGAGAGAAAGCGATAGAGAGAAAACGAGCGCACTTAACACAAAAGCAGAAGCTGAGAAGAAAAGCGCAATCAAAATGTCAGCAAAACAATAAATTAGAGCTAAAGCCCAGAAGTTGCTCAACTAACAAGCCCAAAAGTATGCAATAATACTTTTTTTTGTGTGTGCCTTAAGAACTTTCGTGCGTTATTTTTAATAATTATTATGCGTAAAGGTAAAAGAATGAAAGAGAGAAACGCAAACAACAGCTAGACAGACAGTTGACAGTGGCTGCACACACAGTTGGGTTAGCAATACACTTGGCCAAAAAGCCAAAAAACTTTCTGCCTTAAACAGGCCTAGAGGGATTAACCGTTTCTCTCAGTGTCGCTCAGTCTCGAATGTTGAAACCAGGCTCACGCCCACCTTTTTGAGCGACACACACACAATGTTTGCGTTAGCTCATTTAACACTTGAAGAACTTTTTACACACACACACACAAACACATACTTGTGCGTGTCTACTGCCGCTTTATTTGTTGTTATAAGTGGGCGAGAGACACAAGTGGGTGGAGCAACCAGACTGAGTCTGGCCAAGCATCCCATTTGCACATTAACTGTGTGAAAAATTATGATTGAGCTATAAAACAGTCAGCTGTGCTTAGCTGCTGGCAACGCACCTGAGACAAAAGTACGATACGATGACGCACAAGAGAAAGAAGTAAGTTAGGCCAACAGCATATGTGTGTGTGTCTAAAATACAGTGTGTGAAGAGAAAGTTTTTGGCAAGCATATTTTTGGGTCTGCTGGATGTGTAAGGCGGCGAACAGCTTTAAGTAACTTAGCAAAACGCACACACAAACTAACAACAACAACAACAAAAACTAGTCAAATGGGAAATTTGCACTTTGTCTTTGCTTACGCTAACGCTGAAACTTGAACAGCTACTGACTGCTGTCAGCTAATGAGGCAGGCTCGCTCTTAGCCAAACTCCCCAGTGCATATGTCAGTAAATTTTAATCAGAGCGCAATATTCCCGAGAGACAAACACAATTAGGCAATATGCATGCATAAAGGGAGGCATCAATATAAGTTTATGTTGACGTATTAGTGAGTTGTTGGGTAACCAGGGTTCGTTTCAATTGACTTGTTGGCCATTAATAATAAACGCTGGCCATAAATCAATCATGCGACAAGCTGATAAACATCACACGCTAACACAAAAACCTAATACACAGAGAAAAAATCAACTCATATCGTTCAGCGTAGCCTTACAGTATGATATGTCGTACGTGTAAGTTCATAAATACATTAAAGACAATAAGCGCTGGGCAATTTGTGCTTTGGTGCCTTTGCTCCGCATTTATTGGATTTAATGCTCAGCTAAAGTAAAAAGCCTGACTGCTATATACAATAAAAAAGAGAGAGAGACAAAGTGCAAACAGTTGTAAGTAACACTGGCTATTTATAGATAGCATACCAGTTGGGCGATGAGTAGAGGTAAGTAAGAGCAATGTGATTGCATTTGTTGGAATACTAAAAATAGTTACAGTCGCAGCTGCAATTTGCATGCAACGGCAGCATTGAATCTCAACTTAATGTTAATTCCCCATGCAGACTTGGCATAAAATTGAACCAGTTTGTTTTTGATTTTGTATTTTATAATACCCAAAGGAAGTTGCCCAAATTGTGTTTTATGGTTAATAACATTTTGTGGCAACTAACCTTACAAAAAAACCTTTAAAGTTATGTCAAAAAAGTAGAATGTCTGAAATGGTTTCTCTATTATTATTTGTTCAAATTAAAAAAACAAGCTTCAGCTTTGTTTCAAAACAAATGAAAATCAAATGCCATACCTCAAAGAAAACTTTACAAATCAAGCACACACAAAACACAACACAACACACACTTAATAATCATGCAAATTCATTTCGTTTTCAATCGAATAGCACACACACATTCCTCAACTTGCTTGCCGCTTGCACCTCTGCAACACATTTCTATAGCATACATTTTGGCTCATTGTTTAGAGCACTTTATCCTGTTGCTGCTGCTGCTGCTTCTCAGTAAAACTATGCAGAAGGATACTTTTGCACTTTGCTTGCAGAGAAAGAACTTTTAACAGCTGTCAACTTACTTAGATTTGGTCAAGGAAATAAGAAAATAAAAAAGGTTACGGCAATGATTTTTGAATTTTAATTGCTCAAGGAGCGCTTTATGTCATCTTTTGCGTTTATTGCTTTAAAAATGTTGCGACACTTAATGGCAGAACGAAAGCACTTCAATTGTGTTCTCTGAGGCATGTGCTTGAGCAACAATCCCCCTAGACTATAAATGTGAACATAACCCATTTCGTCGCCTGTTTTTTCTTCTGCTTTTTTTATTTTGCGCACAATTACGCAAGAACAAGTTTGTGATGATTAACTTGAAGATACTCTGTAAGTAGATTCAAAATCTCTCTTAGCCTTGGCTTAGCTAAGAAACCAATCGAGTTTGCTGCAGAGCTACCCCATTGCTTAGTCATTGGTATTTCGAGGGTAGAAAAATAGCAGCTGGAATGGAAACGTAAGCGTTTGCCGTAATCAGAAAGACGTAAAAATTTTTTTACATGCAGCTAACGAAAATATTTGAAATTGCTTCCCTTCGTACTCAGTTTGTCTTGTATTTTACCTTTTGCTTTGGCATTCCGTCTGTTCTAATGGCATAAATTTGGTAAAGCGTCGCTTTGCCTGTACTTTTAGGTTTATTCCGCCCTTAGCTCCTAACGACAAAGTAGAAGACAGGAAAAAACGCGTCGCTCTTGACAATTTTGTTGCCTTCTCATGCTCTGTTTGATATTATTCTTATATTTTGTTTTGAGTGGAACGCAGCACGTTGCTTGATAAGGTTAATTGCCCATTTCTTTGGTTGTTGGTAAATTTCTGCTTGTTATTCACAATTCTGTTAGCCATTTTAGCCATCTTTGCTAGCTGGCTGACTCGCTGGCATCCATATATCGAATTCTGATTTGATGTTTCTCACATTACTCGAATATTTTGCACAGCAGGCGACAAAGGACATGGCTATGGACATGGACATGTGACGCAGGTCAACAGCAGAAGATGCCAAAAAATAAAATAAAATAATAAAATATGAAATACTTGTTGTCAGTAGCAGCAGAAACAGCAGCAGGAAATATCCTTGCCAATGTGTATTCAATTTCATCTCATTATGCATAAGCTTATGGCTAAAATGCTTCTACATCGTATACGTAATGTATATATATGTATTTATAATGGACTAGGGCAATGAATACATTAGTGTAAGCAGTAAAATAGCTTTTCAAAAGGCGCATTTCGATACTTCTTTAATGGAATAATATAATTTGAGAATATTTGTATATTCAAGTTGTGGCTTTTCACTAATTAACTCTAAGCGCCTTTATTAGTCTGGTTCTTTTGCTTGTAGTTTTAACATATCCCATTTCGTGTAACTTTGTTTACCCTTATTAGATTTCTTTTCATACAAAAAACTTACAACTATTTGGTGCACCCTAACACCTAAGGGCAAAAGTTTTCTAACATTCAAACTATTTCTAGCTGTGTGTTCTTTTTATTCCGCCCCGCCGTTGTTGTAACAAACAACTTTGTATGTGTGTGTGTGTGTTTTTGTCATTCCTGCAGCTAACCGCAGAGAAAGCCACAACAAACAAATGCAATAAAAATAAATATAAAAATAATTATGACTAGCGAAAGTTGACAGCAATTATAATTTATTTTTATTTGCTTATATATATATTTTATTATAGCTGTGGCTATTGCTGTGCTGTATATGTACTGAACTCAAATTAGAAAACAGCTTGAAACAACGCCAAAAAGAGTAGAAAAGAAACTTTACGAAAGACACTTGAAAGCTTGGTTTTAATCAAATATGTTCAGGCAGAGGCAGGCGCGCTTTGAAGTTGACCATTTAAAAAGGACGAAAGCAGGTCGAGCAATAAAACGAACAAGTAGCCGTCTACTAGAAAGCGGAAGCAAAACGAAAATTATGATAAGGACACCCTCGAAAAGAAGAAGTGGTAGTAGAAAGAAGAAAACAGAAGTAGCATTGAAGAGCCGTCGCATCGAGTGGTGGACAGTCATTAAAATGGGAACTCGCACAAATTATGCAGTCCAAATAAAAATAATAATAATTAGAGAAAGGGCTCTAGCGAGGGGGTTAGCGCCGCAAAGATGTCGCCCATGTTAAGTGCTTCATTTAATTAACAAAGTTGACATAAAAGCGTGAAACGCGCCCCCCGTGGGGAAAAGAGTAAGAACCCATGCCAGAGCCAAAAGGTTTGTGCCTTGTTGTGAGCTGCTGTTTTTTTATTTTAATTTTGTGTCTTTGCATTTTAATTGTACACGTGGCGTATGCGTATGTGTCTATATATTACTTATACGCCACGTGTTTTCGCCGTTTGTCTTTCTTTATTTAATTTGATTATGACCCTTGATGTTTTCTTTTTTTTTAACATGACTCGGGATATATCAAAAAGTCACATATTGTGTTTAATTAATTACTGGACAGACACTATATAAAACACACACACACACACACAGAAGAACAAAAGGGAGTATGTGTGTGTGGGTATATCTCATAGTTATCAATCTGTGAAAACAACAGCTGCTCAAATTCACAGACGTTGTGCGCCCAAAAATATATATGATACAGGGCAGGCAACAAATTGCATTTGTCATAAATATATTATTGTCTGGTATGTGCGTAGCTTGGGCAATGTTGTATATGTAGGTGTATGTATATGTGCTATCTGAAATCTCGGGATTATTATTTGCTTTTCATCACTTGCACAAATAAGCCGTTGAGATTTTTCGTTGCGTTATTTGTTTGTTTCAAAAAAATGACACAACAAATGTGCCAAAATAACATTATCAGACAAAACAGAGCTAGGCATAAGATATATGAGAACTTAATTTGCTTGAGACTCTATTTAAATACAATTTCGTATAGATATGAAAATTAATTAAATCGAATATAAAAGTCAAAAGTTAGACCAATGAATAATGCAGCCACAATCATAAATATAAATTCACATTGATAAAGTTATGTTGCCACCAAAAAATTATAAACTAATTGCTATGACATTTAATTTTTTCATTATAATTATTGCCATGCCTGATTAATGTTTCCCAATTAAGCTGCGAACATAATTCAACCTATTTTAGGAGTTTAATTAGTTATGAAAACTATTTAATCCTGAACTATTTTGCATAGCGACCATTTTAAAATATAAAATAACAAAAAATTGCTATTTAAAATGCACAGTTAAATGCATAATAAATGGACGTCAGCTTAAGGGATCTTGGGAGTTAAATGTAATAGGGTCAAGGACTAGGATTAAGGACTCACCTGTCTCTATTGTGGATTTACTTATGAATACATCTGCGGAGAATTATTTTAGTTTATTTTTTGTCGTTTTGTTAAATTTTTAATTTAAACATAATCGTTATAATTTTGTGCACACTTTTTGTTGGAGCAACTGAAGCAGCGGGGGATAAAAAACCAAAAAAAAAAAACATTTAAACGCATATTTAATGTGGCATGGCGAGACGATCGTAAAACCAATGGTCCCAAGAAGCCAACGAGTGTCTGTGTGTGTGTGCGTGTGTGTGTGCGTGTGAGTGTGATATGCTGTGTGTCCAGTGTGCAACAGTTGCCAAATGGCTTTCAGGGTTTATGGTCACGGATAGTAAAAACGGAAGAAGAAAAAAAGAAGAGAAAAAAATCACAAAGAACATTAAAATTGCAAACCGCGCAACAGTTTGCAATTATGTGCAAATGCACCAGCTTTATTTATCTCTCTTTTTTCTTCTCGCTCCACATGCAATTTGCTTTTAATTGTTTTTCCGCCGCTGCAGCTGCGATTAATTTCACAACATCAATTCAGTTGGCTTTCGAGTTTCGCATAACTCTTTTTAACACAACGCGCACTTTCTTCATAATTATCCACTCAGTTAAAGTCACTTAATAACAGAATTTATTTACTTGTTTGTTGTTGTTGCTTACACTGTTGCTGTTGTTGCTTCTATGGTCTTTGTCGTGGTGTTTGTGTTATTTTTTTTTTTGTTAAAGTGCAACCTTCTGCAACGCCAGCCAACTGCGAACTGAATTGCTCCAGTTTCGTATTTCACCTTATAAAGTGCGAGGCTTCTGCTGCTCCCGTATTATCCTTAGAGGCAAGTCCCGACTGGTTGTGTTGGCGAGCGACTGCTTCCAGCTTGTGCTGTTGCTTTGATAAGAACTGTGTGGCTGGTGAGAGAGCAAGAGAAAAGAGAGCTTATTGGAAAGTCAGAGCACATTTGATTGTTGTTGTCTCTCTTTTGGAAAGCTTTCACGTTAAGTTGAGTTTAACCGTTACAAATCTGATTTGAATAACAAAATTCTCGTATATACGTTTGTAAAACACTTTGAATGCATTTTTGGTTAGCTATTTTTCTATACTTTTCACATCTTTCTCACACTTTTTTTTACAATATTAATATTATACCCACCCAAAACAATGCTGTTACATTTTAATAACTATTTTCTTTGTTCGCTCTCTCTCTCTCTCTTTATCGCACACATATCATTTGACGCAACTGCCTACGCAGTTTTGGGTGTGAGCTTTCATGAATGAACACCCTCCTGTTGCATTTGTTTTTATTGTAGCTAGCTGTGCTTTGCCATCTGATACATAATCTGACTACTCTGCCCTCTGCCTCCGAAACCCACACAAAAAACCAACAGCGCCTGACCATGAAGTTCAAGATGAAGGTTATGCCAGCAAAACACCAATAAAACTGTAACTGTATGCAAAAAGAGAGAGTAAGTGAGCTTTCGCTCTCTGACATTCCAACAAGCTTTCTCTCTCTCTCTTTGCTTGTCGTTAAAACTCGCGACATTCGCGTTGTGAATTGTTTTGTTTTCAATGCTTTTTACACAAAAAAATTATGCTACTACTACAGAGATTTTGTGTTGAGTATAATGGAGAGAAGCGGAGCAAAGGAGCTGCTTTCGTGTGCTTTCTACACTTTACTGCGTCGCACCTTTTTCGCCCACGCAGACATTGCTTAAGCTATCTAATGTTTCTTTCTTTCTTTCTGGGCTACGCACACACACACTTAGAACTCGAACTTGGACCGTTTTCTTGTGACCCAATTTCGGGCCTTTACCTACAAGGCGCTCAGCAGCTGTAGCAGCAGTAGCAACAGCACAGACTAAGAGGCATGCCTGGCATTAAAGGCATTTCGGTGGGCTCACAGATTTTACAGTCATTCCTTGCGCCTGATTGGCTTTGTACTTTTTTCTTCTTCTTTTTTCTTTTTTCTTGCTCTGCGCTATCACATTTTGAGCTTTGAAACAACCAGCAAAAGCAAACAGTAGCAGCACAGTGGTTCGAAATTGAAAATTATTAAAACATTTATTTTTATTTAGAGCAGCTGAAAGTAAGCTACTGAGACGCAGTGATTGGTTTGTAGATAGTTCACGCTCATACTCATGTGTATTTGCATAGTTCATGAGAGCGTGCTACGTGGCGTATGCTTGATGCTCGCCTGCTGCCAATTACTTGTCAACATGTCGCGCTCCAGCAGCCAACCAACCAACTGTGATTGATTGTGTGTACGTGTAGCAATGCTGCCTATGCGTGTGTGTGTTTGTGTGTGTGTATGTATTGTTGTCATAGCCAAAAACTGATGCCAAGCAACTGAAATTGTTCAACACTGTGACATTTGAAAGGGATAACTGTGTGTGAAAATTGAGCCTCGCTTGAGCAGGTGACAAGAGCTACAAAATCTAACTAGCACCAAATAAAAAAACTAAAAACTAACTAACTGGTAAGCCCAACAAAAGTTTGACCCAATTTTTTTCGTATTTTTTCTTAATTTGACTTTGCCCAGTTAGCAGCAGTTGGCCAGACAAGTTGGCCCAAAGTCAATGATGTAAACTTTGCAACTTTGATTGGCTTGACACACACGCACACAAGAATACAAACGTGTCCATATTTAGTTTAGCTTTTGGCCCAGATAAAAGCTGTTTTGTGCATTTTAACCCTAAAAAACGTTTCGCCTCATTAAAAGCATAATCCAAGCAACAGTAACTTAATTAGTGCTCGACTACAAATGGCAGGATATTCCGCAATTTACTTCAGGCTGTATTTAAATGCATTCGTTTTAATTCCATTGCAGTTATCTTTCTCAGCATCTCTCTCTTTTCTCTCTCTATTTTAAGCCAATAAGCCCAGGGGGGTTGCCCCAGTGTGGCTGCATTTCTGCTTTTGCCAGCTTAGACGAATGCAAATGAAGTAGCCACAAAACAGAATGTCAGCTATTTTTAAATCCAAACGGCAAATGAAGGTAACAACAAAGTTGAATTCAACGTAGGAAATTCTTGGAATAATATTTCCTTAGAAATTTGTTTTTAATTGTGCATGTTATTTGTCTATTTGTTTCTAAGAAACTATATAAAGAAGTTACATTGAATTTCTCTTAGTGTAAAACACTCACAAATCACTGTTACTAATTATGCTTTCACTTGGGTCCTTTCGGTTTGCCGCTTGTACGCAATCTAATCAGACCTAAACGTAGGTACAAAGAGACAGCCCAAGAAAGAATGAAAAAAAAACCCAAGCCAAATGGCAATGTTCCATGAACACGCAACAATAAACGTGAAGAAAAATCGGGCAGATAATACAAAAAAAACATACGAAATTCAAAATAAAAAACAATGTACTGCTCCCGTTGAAGTTTTCGGTGGTGTTTGTGGCTTTTGCTATTATCACGGACACAGCAAACACACACACACACATAAAAAAAAACAGGTCAAAGTTTAAACGGTTTTCCACAGCTCAGCGATGCGAGCGTGAAGAAAGCGAAGGTAAGAAAATCGAAGAACAATGTGCCCTCACGCTGACATCTCCAAACTGAAACGAGTTGATATAAAAAAAAAGAAAGTGTAGCATACTTAAGAGCGCTAGCTTTTAATGTGCAGCGACAGTTTTAGCGAGGCAAGGCGATAAAACGACTTGATAGCCGCCCTGCTGTATTGAAATAACTTTAATGTGCTGTTTTTCATGTTACTTTGTGGCTTTTGTGGGCGTGACCGCATTTTCACTCAGTTTGCTGACTGAATATAGCCAAAGGTCGTTTGCAAGAACGTTCTTTAACTTAAGTTTAGTCATATTATTGCTTTATTTACGACTTGTGAGAAACTGCAGCGACACGTGGCGTATGCGTGTTGTGCACTTGGACAGTTAGATACCGCAACGTATTTATTTTTCATTAATATACCAAAGCAAAATCGAAGAACCTTTTCGTTTTTTTTTTGTTTGTGCCCCCAAATTTTGATTCGCTTTTCATGCGCTTTTGTCTGGCAAGTTTTTGTAACGTTAATCAATTAAGCAACGGTTGAAGTTAACTTATTGGGTGACATAAAAAAGTCTCGCCCTGGTTGGCAGACATAAAGGTTGTTCGCCAGAGAAAACCCTCTATAAAGAGTGCACAAACAGCTTAAAGACACAAAGTAATCAAAGAAGCGTTGAAAAGCGCAGCTAAAAAAGAACTTAAAAAAATGTTTGTAACAAAAACTTTTGCTAAAGCTAACGACTTTTAAGCTTGAACATAGTATAGACACATATCGGCACACCCAAAACGCTAAAAGCCGTCCAATTTTCGATTTGTAAAACGGTGCTCAAGGTCACAGCTAATCAAATTGTGTCTGTGTGTGTGTGTGTGTGTGTGTGTGTTTGGCCTTTATCTAGAGTTGAAACAGACAGCACCCAGTTTTTCATTTTGCAATTTGCAACGCCACAGTTGACTCTGACAGACAGACAGACAGATGTTTGCGTGCCTCTGGCTTAAGCCAAATAACAAAAAGCACACACAACAAAATGATGATCGATGGCAAACAGAAATTATGGCCACTGATAGAGAGGCACGCGAATAATATTGACGTTCTTGTCGTCTTTTCGCATTTTTGTCAACCTTTTGCATGAGAATTGGTCGTTTTCATTAAGTTTATTGACTAATTGCATTTGCAGTAAACTAATGAACGACGTTCAAATGCCAAATCAAATGGTATATTTATAACGCATACCTGTCCAACACGTCGCATGATTAATAATACAAAATATGACTGTAACTAAATCAATGTCGCAACATTGTGTGGTCGTTAAACGACTTCATGGCAATTGGCAGCGTGTGAAAATGTTATTAAAATATTTTTTGATGCTTAATTGCTGCAACTGACAGCGGGAGTAAAAGAAAAAACTTTGCAATTAACGCCAGCTAAAAGCCAAGTAAACAAATTGTTTAAGTATTTATGTTGAAAGTCAAACAAAATTTATGCAATTAGCAGTTGGTTTTGCACTGAGCATTAAGTAATAGTTGCTTGTCTAACAAATTGACTTAACCTTTGTACTCTAATTTTAATTAAAGTGTAAAAAGCACTTACGGTTAGCTTCTTTGTACGTTATATTATATTGAAACAAAGTTATGGACAGCTAATTAGTTGGCACAGCAAAATTGGTTGCTTGGTTTGTTGTTAAAATGAAAATACTTTCGTTAAAAAGAAGAAGAAGCTTGAGTAACTGTTGCTGTTGTTCAAAGGATATCCTGCCTCTACTGTGTGCTTTTCAATGCAACACACACACACACAGCAGATAGACATAATTGTGTGTGTCTTGCATAATCGCAAGCGCAAGCAACAAAAGGCAAACACGGAAACAACTTGTTGCAACGAACAACAACAACAATCAACTAACACATGTTTGTGGGTGTTACAGTGTGTGTGAGTGTTCGGGTGTGTGTGTCAAGGTGCAAGTGTTGCGCACTGTGCTGAACAAACGTTATAAATAATTTATATTGTTTGCAAAGCAAGGTGTAAAAAATTCATTTCACTTCGGACTTTTATATTAAGAGCTCTTTCTCTTTGCTGTATCCTTGAAACGACCCAAAAAAGAAACGAAATGTACACAAGTTAAAGCCATTCCAACTAAGGTTAAAGCAGTCTCGTAGAAAGTATGAAAAACATATATATAATCTCTTAATTACCATTAATCCTTGTGCGTATTATTTCTCAGTCCCAGTGACACACTCAATGGCAAAAGTATAATAAGAAATGCATCTGTAAAATGTCATTCAATTAAATGTATTTAATTGCGTGTGAAGGGATAGGGAAATCGACGCGCAGGAGCACTTTTATTGAAGGACAACAAAGGCCATAAGCACTTTTACATATTGTAAATAAAACAAAGCGCAATTGTAACATGCAAAAAACATATGTGTAACTAGCATATGTACATATATATACAACAAAACAATGAACAAACAGAAAAACAAACAAATGGCGAGAAACGACGGATGTGAATGTGAATTCGAATCGGTTTGGCAGGGGCGGCATGTGGCAAGAAGGTAGGCGAGAGGCACGCCTGCAGGCGTTGCTGTGATAATTGAAATGCCGTTGTGCGCTGCGAGTGCCGCTGACGTTTCCGCTAAGAACACGCAATCAGACATAGGCACGGGCCAACACCCAACCCATGAACACTTGAAGAAAATGGTTTTTTAGTCATGTTTGTTTCGCAAATGAGTTGCAATTTTTTTTTCTCTCTGTGCATCGATATAGTTAAAGACCTGAAGCGAATCAAACTCAAGGACAGACGCCCGGCCGCCCGCCACTATTTTCAAACAATGTAACAAGGGACAGGCAACAACAACAACAACTGGCAAAGGCGAAGGCCCAAAGCGAAGCCCTTTCAGTTTGCAATTTTCAAAACAGCTGCCAATGCTCTTTGTTGTTGTTTTTGTTACCATGACGTCCAGTGTGGCAGCGATAAGGCTTTCTGCCTTTTGTTTTTAACAGGATGGTAAAATTGATGCCACTGCCATTGCCGTTGCCGTTGCTATTGCCATTGCCACTGCCGCTACCGCTCCATGCAGCACCGTTTTAATGGACAGCCATTAGAAGCAATCCCAACTTTAGCACCACCATTAAAAGCGCACAAAAACAAAAACAACAAAAGCAACAGCGGCTAAACGGAGTAGCTGACGTGATGTGCATGCTGAATATTACGACATGTATATACTATGCCAGTATGCCAGGGATTAAAACTCGAGCTAGATAGCTTAAAAACTATACAAGAAAAAGTCAAAATTAAAATCAAGATTAACATACCTTCAATAGAGTCACCGCCAACGTGACGATATCTTGTGAATATTGGCCGCCGTCGCGAGGCATCGTTAATGCAAATTGGTTTTTAAAACACTCTCCGATCGTTTAAAATATAAGTAAATTATAAATTTATTCCATGAAAATTAAGAACTTTGCCGCACAATACAAATAACTGTTTATTTTTGACATCTGCATGGTTGCATTTAAAGCAGTGCGCGTTGTGAGTAGCAGTTACTTTAAGAGTATTCAACAGGTGGAATAGATTAAGTATTTGTGATAAAGGTAAAGTCAAATAAACAAGCAACTCGATTAATTACTATTTTTCAACTTTAAATGCATAAAACAATGGAATAAAGGCAATTATGTTTGTTAACAGTCATGTTAAAAGTATATGTGAAGCAGTCACAGTTTCTTCTAGCAATGAGCATCACTGATACATACAGCCTACCCGCTCACACACGTGTTGCTGTTTAGTTGTGGAAAATTACTTGTTATTTACTAATTGCAATGCAACGATTTGTGCGCATATTTGGTGAACAAAAATGCAAAATTATTGGCATGATACACGTGGATGCGCTGCCAGGTGAGCCGGCAGCAATACCCTTGGCAAACACAAATCAATAAATATCTAAAAATGTATAAAATATAAAATAAGGAACGCCACAATATGCCGGCAATTGGAAGCAAATAATTGAGAAGGCCAAATATGAAGCGAATTTATACAAAAGACACAAATTGGTATGAAAATAATAAATATACATATATAATATATAATAATCATGGCCTTCCACTTAGGACTCTGTGCTCATTGAGAATATGCATGATATACCATATGTACAGAACCGCCTCCTGGGACCAGAGATTGTGTCCTGCATGACGCTTCTCTCCCAGGCAGTTCGCTGCATTCTGCCCAAGGAGACGCCCTGTGGCGTTCAGGTGCTGGCCTGCGGCAATAAGCAAGCGCTGGCCATTGCCAAAGCCAGTCAGCTGCAATACATACGCGCCGAGGGCTTTGTTTACGGCCATGTGGCGGATGAGGGTTACACGGATGCGTGTGCAGGAGATTTGCTACGCTATCGCAGGCACATCGATGCCGAGAATGTGTTGATCTTCACCGATCTCAAGAAGAAGCACAGCTCACATGCAATCACTGCGGATGTCAGTCTGTTGGAAACGGCCCATGCAGCAGAATTCTTTCTCACCGATGGCATCATCATCACGGGCACAGCGACAGGTCAGGCAGCCAGTGCAACGGATGTGGAGCAGCTAGCTGGCAAGCTGCGAGTACCGCTGATTATTGGCTCGGGTGTAACCAAAGAAAACATCCATGAATACTATGAAGCTGCCCAAGCTGTGATCATCGGATCACATTTTAAGGAGCATGGCAACTGGGTGAAGGAGATTAGTGAAAATGCTGTGGAACAGTTTATGGCTAAGATCTGTGAGCTTCGCAACGGATAGTCTTTGGGTTATAATTGTAGCAAATGCATTTTATTGTATATGTGTGTGTATAAATGATTATAAAATAAATATATGAATTGAACAAAAAGTCCAAAAAATAGATTACGATTCACAAATAAATATCAAAAATATCTAGAAAAGATTGGCAAAAAAATCATAAATGCGTTCACGTAGACTTGTTGTCTTAAGTACAGCCGCATTGGTGCTGATTTCACTGTTGCCAGTGGAAAATACAAAGGGTTTGTGCTCCTGCTTATCCAGTGTATCATCGAATTTGACGCGCTTCTTTTGGGGCGGTGAGAACAGTGCTTCTTCTTTCAGTGTTTGTGCTGGCGTTGTCCAGCCGCCGCTCTTTTGACTACCGCCACTTGAGCGTAGGGGAAAGAGGACATCCTGAAAGTTGCCATTGCCCAGCTCTGTGTCGAATAGATCCTCGCGCTTGATGGCCGTGGGTATGGTGTTATCCACATTGTGCGCTCGAAAATATGACTTGGAGTCGGAGTAGCGACTGGCAAAGCCATAGCTGGGATCGGCATCGTTGGGCGTATTGGTTGTTTTCGAGCGCTTGAGAATGCTGCGCACTTGGACAACCTTATCGCCCGTGGCAATCTTCTTGTAGAGCTTGGAGATGCGATTCTCCTTGCTAGCTGCCAGTTCAGTTTCAGAAGCCAAAGGACGTCGTAGCTGGACGGTGGGTGGCGGCGGTGCCGGGCGTTTAATGGTGGTTGTAGCAGTGGCCGATGATGTCGTCGTTAACGGCTTGACAACATTTGAGGCATTGGGAATCTTGCGCTTGCGCGGAAAGCAAACGCTTCTTGTGCTGTAGGATACATCCGCTTCCTCCTCAGAGTCTGTGCTACGATTCTTATTGCGAAAGACAGTCTCGTATTCCTAGAAGCAAAACAGTAGATTTTAGTTAAAACTATATATTGATCTGGGCAAGATTACTCACGCATTTGCGCTTGTTGGGACTCAGTACATAATCGTTGCCGAACTTTTTCATATCCTTTTTGCGTATGGGCGTCCGTTTGCTGGAATCCTTGCGCAATGTTTTGCGGCACTGCACATGCAGATCAATGGCGTCACGTATAAAGCTCACCCAGGTGCGTGCCACCTGCATATCATCGCTGCCAAATAGTATGCCATCACTCTGACAGGATAGCTTAAAGTTGCCCGGCAACATTTCGTACACTTTGCACTTCTTCAAGGGGAATATGCAGCAGCATTCGAGAGAGTTCTCTACTTGGCTGTTTGGTGCACGCTCCTTGATCACCTTGCAGTACATAAAGATGTCGGACATGAGCACACAATAGCGCTTGATCTGTTGTCCCTTGTGCGTTATCTTATACAGCATTCCTTCCTTAATAACCCGGCGTGAGGGTTTGACAATGTTGGGCGTGCGATTAACCAGTGAGTTTTGAAGATGTATCAAGTACTGAGTGATCTCCTGATCCTCTACGCATGAGTTAATGTGCGAAGCAGTCGCCTCGATCTCCTTGACAGATTCTGGCAAAGATTATGTAAAGTTAAAGAAGAAAATCGATGAAATTAAAAGTTTACACACCCTTCAACAGCTTGTAGTCGGCATCCGCGGGACTGGTGTAGAGCAGGACCTGCTCTAGCAGCAGCTTGTAGCGTGGCACACGCTGTATGGGCACAATCATTAGGGAATTCAACTTCCTTTGTACCTCTGGACGACTTTCGGTCTCTTCCAGAAACTTGCGAAAAACTGGATTCTTGCTAATCAAGTCTTGGAGTATGAACAGAGCTCCCCGATAGTCAAAAGCATAAACGGAGTACAGTTTGAAGAAGGGTGCCATCTTGAGGAAAGCATGAGCAACATTCTCCATGTTCGCCTCCAGCTCTCGCAGAAATTCTCCATTTAGGTTGTGAATCATCTCGATCTGGCCAAAAAGAGCCGTGTGGTTGGAGGCGTCAATGATTGCCTGCTCTTTGAGTGGTCGCACAAAGTATTTCATTAATAGTTCAAGCTGCTCCAAGTAGGACTTCTCTGATGTTATGATCTCTTGGACGGCTTGGAGACGGAAACCAATCCGTTTGCCTGCCTCCGGATTTGGTGAACCGATCGGACTGCTCGAGTTGCTGTCCAGCATTGAACATACTATGAAGGAATTCGAAGAAATAGAAGATCGTAAACCAGACCAAGTCCCCCTTCCACAATAATGCTTACCTTTTTTACGTGACTTGGCCGTCAAGAGATTTCGCTCCTGCAAAACCAGACGTAGCTCGCGACTAAAGCTGAGCGGAGTGTGCGGTGAGTTTCCAACACCTTGGTTGTGACTCTTTTGCCTTGGCGTAAACATTTTCACTTAATTTTTACTTGAACGAAAAGTTAATGCAACGCGACGCCAACTGCAACACCTGCTGGCGGCTGGGTTTAAAAATTGTCATTCACCGCGAAAAGAACGCATTGTTTCATAAGAATCGATAGCTTTAGTAGCCCTGGATATTATTCTGGTCATGCATTAGCGCGCTACAAGTTACACCGAAACCCTTATGCATTGCTGTAATAAGTGAAACACAGACAACTAGGTCATTTTATGTTCACAAAACATGTTTATTCGAATTTAAACACAGCAACAAGTGGGCTATAATATCACAATACGTTTGATGTGGAAGCCCTTATTTAAATTATTCCACAAGTGATATCGATATCGGTGCACGAACACTTGTTACTCGTTCACTATTTTTAAATCGTGCCTGCAGCCATGGTCAGCAAGTGACTGCATCAACAATAATTATTTTTATACGTGTTCGTGTCTCAAATTTTGTTTTTACCATTTAATTTGAATGTATCGCACACAATGCAATCCAAGCTGAGTGAACTAGAAATGCGCATAGCAGCGCGCCTCAACGAGACACTAGGCAAAGATGCCAATCAACTGCATCGCGCTGCTCTCCTAGTCGATAGCTACAAGGAGCAATTGCAAGGCATAAATCAAACCGTAAGTATAAATAAGGCTTAAGAGAGAGAAACATTGCATATCACTGTCTCCAGTTGACAGCTTAACTATGAGGATCAGCAGAATGTGTCCAGCTACAAGTCGGCATTTAACTGCCAGCAGCAGGTCTGCGAGAGCATCGACTTTGAACTGGAGAAACTGTCGCAGTTCAGTGAGAAACTGAAATTGAAGCTACAGGAATGCCAGCCAGCGCTGCAGGGCGTGGCCGAGGATCTGCAGCAGGTGCGTCAGCTGCAGAACGTAACACAATATCTGCGCCTGGTGCAGGATATTCAGGAGATAAGCGCAGCGTTAAGCAACTGCATAAATGGCAGGGACGAAGATAAGTTAGTTAATCTGTATTTGACGCTTTATGAGGGCAACGATTGCGAGCATAGCGTGGTGGGTCGCTTGCAGGCTGTGCAGGCACGCTCTCTTAAGTCCTATGCCGAATCCACTGCCATCTACTGGCACAAGTTAATCCTGCAGCGTCTCTCCAGCGAGTTTGAGACTGTTCTCAAGGCCATGCGCTGGGCACATCTGGACCAGCAGCCACTGAACTACTCCCCCAGCCGGGAAACTGCCAAGGCTCAGCTAATCGCAGAGTACATGTTCCTAATCAAGTCTCCCGCGGAGGAATATGCTCCATTGCAAAGCATCACGCCCAGCATTGCTTGCCCGCCTATTAGTCAGGTGGTGCAGCTGCTCCTGGCACCCTACCGTCAGCGTTTCATGTTCCACTTTACGGGCACAAGGCAAACGAATCGTTTGGACAAACCTGAATGGTTCTACACCCAAATACTCAACTGGGGCAAACAGACACACTTCTTTGTCGGCAAAACCTTTCAGCCAGCTGCCATGAAAGCTGGCAAACTGGACTACAACTTAAGAGTGAGCTTATTTTGTTCCTGTTTATATTGCCTCTTATCTTACTAAAGGGATTCTATTTCAGCTGGAGTTTATGCGTGGCTTGGTACAGTTGACTATTGAGAAGCTAGCTGCCGATATGGAGCAGATTGCACAGGATGAGAATCTGTTTGCCCACCTACTGGATGAGACGTTAGCCTTTGAGGCTGAGCTGCGCGAAACCTTTGGCTATCCGGCTAGCTTTCCCAGCGCCATCTCAGTGCTGACACAGCCCATGTATTTATTAAAATGGATTGCGCTCGAGGAGCAATGTAAGCGCAAACACAAGTCTTTTTGTAAGCTTCCCTAAAACCACATTTACTTGCAGTTTGTGCCCAAAAAATGGATCATATACTGCAGGCAGAGACACCGTTTCAGCTTATCGATCCGAATACCTACGAGGATGACCTAAAGATACCCCGTTGTGCGGATCAATTCATGCGCTTGCTGGAGGCCATCAAGGATCGCTACTATGCGCTCATCCGGCCCGGTCATCAATTGCAGTTTCTCTCGCTGCAGCTCGAGTTGATTGACAGCTTTCGGCGACGTCTGGTGCAATTGCACAGCAGTCACGCTGTTCCAAGTGTGCCCGTGCTCAATGCCATTAATTATTTAATAATGGTGCTGCGAGAGTGGGGTGAAAATGTGCATTATCTGCATTTGCATACAGCGCTGGCTGGTCCAAATGCCAGTGAAATAAATTCGGTGTTCGAGCATGCTGTCGCCGAGTTGGAGCATTGGGCGCGTCAACTGATGCGAAATCTGGCCAATAAGGCTGTCAATGAGATGAAGGCAAAATCCTTAAACTATCGCCATGATGCTTGGCCCAGCATGCCGGAACAGAATAGCCGAGAACCGTTCATACTCTCGCCCAGCGGTGGTGAAATGTTTCAAGTCCTTGTCACACTGCTGCACAATTTGGAGCGTGAGCTATCCGCCAATCTGTTCAATCAGACACTGCGCCTAATGGCCCAACAGATCGATGACTTTATGCTCGAGAACATGGTGTTGAATACGAGATTTACAAAAGCAGGCGCCTCACAGTTCAACTACGATATGACGCTACTCTTTGCTCTATTTGGACAATATACGCGACGTCCCGAGCTGCTCTTCAAGCGGTGAGTAATCACCCAATTCTGCGCTGCGTCATTGTTTATTAATTTGATAATTATTTATTTTAGAATTCACGACGCTTGCAAATTGCTGACGGCGGCAAGAGGAACGGCTTTGTTGTTGCTGGAAATGTTGCGCAGTGACAAATCAGTCGAGGAGAAAACAATACCATTGCATGAGCTTCGCGTGCTCAGTTTGAACAGCAGACAGTGTATTGAGGTGTTGGAAAGGCGGACAGACATAAAAATGTTTTGAAAATAAAGCTGATGTGGCAAATGACAAACATCCCATAATTGTCGCTTACTATTTACAAGTGTGGGTTTAAGTATATAAGAGATATATAAGATAGAATGTGATTTATATATGTATATATATTGCATAGTATATTTAAATAAAAGTAAATGTTAACTGCATTGTTGTAAGCATATTTGACCTCTTTTTTTTGTCTTATCAATGACTCAATTTTGTAATCTTTGACTCTAGGCATACTTTGAAACCTAGATTATTCTATTACTCGAATTACAGCAAAAAAAACACATGTATTTAGTTTTTTATTTGCTTTATTACTAATTTACTATTCGTTATTAAGAGTGCAATATACATACACAATACAGTATAGCTTTGACAAACGTTAATAATTTTGCAAAATTATTTGGAAAATCAATGATTTAGTACTCGTTTGTTTGATTATTTGAGTTTTTTTTTCTTTTCTATAACGTATTTAAAGATTTGTAAAAACATTTATATTTATACAGACACAACAAATATAGAAAGTAAAGACATGCATTAACTTTGTATTAATAATAAATTGCTCTAAAAATACATATCGTAAAATTAATGTATATGTGTGTATATATATATGGGTATAATGTATGTACGTGTGTGTATGTGTGTATATGTAGGATACTCATTTGACAAACAATTCCAGTTAGTAAATACCAATTATTTTTTGCGACACAATAGACGCTCATCACATTATTAAAGATCATTAACCATCATCATCTCGCATTTTCGTACAATACAAATATACGTTTATATATATATATATATATCGACTTCCATATAACATAATCGTAAAATTTTTTTTTTAAAATGAGCCCGCATGCACATTTTCCATTCAACTAAATACAAATATAATAATCAACAGATTTAAACGGCGCAGAATGCGGATGGTGTTTCGAGTTTTTGATCTACTCAAAGTTCTGATAGTTTGCCGAGTTGATAAAGGTTGCCCGCTGTGCTGGCGTCATATTGAGATTGCCACGATGCTTCTTGTCGTAGGCCCAGATCACGCAGGTGGCAATCAGCGCCAATGTCAGCCAACCCATAAAGAAGAGCTGCACCCAGGTATGATCGTTGTTGCTGCGATCCGCAATTATGCCAGCAAGAATGGTGATGACAGCCAGGCCGAGATTCTGTACGGATTGACAAAAGCCGTAAGCGGTGCCCAATTGATATTCCGGTATGATTAGCGCCACCAATGGCCAGAGACTGGCCGCCAGCATGGAGTACGACAATCCCATAATGACCATGCCCACATAGGGATTCAGTTGGGTAAACGTGAGCAGTGCATGTGCGCCAATTGTGGTTATTGTGGCACTCAACACCCACGTTACATTGCGTCCCAGCTTGTCGATAATGAAGCCAAAGATTGGCGATGACACCGCCGCAATTAGATAGACCAATGAATCCACGGTGTTTGCCTGCGCTTCCGTATAGCCAAAGCGATCCATGAAGAACTTTTGACCGAGCGCAATAAACGGAAAGATGGCCACATAGTATGCCACACAAATGATGGAGACCATCCAGAAGGGTGCCTTAAACGTGAAAACATCCGTCAACTTGGGTATCTCACCCGAGGGATTATTATTGCGCTGCATAATGCGCTCCGCACGCTTATCCATCCAGCCCAGGATCAATGCGCACAGCAAGGACATGACGCATGTAAGCGTGGCAAGCAGCAGAACGACGCCAAGTGCACGATATGATTGATAGAATTGGCTCACATAATCATAGATGGGCTGCATTACCCAAAAGTTGACAGTGCTGCCGAAACGTGCCACAGACAACTGCAGTCCAAACACCATGTTCAGCTCCTTGCCCTTGAACCAAAGGACCGCATAACTGTTTTGCGCTACGGCCAGGGATTCAGCGCCAATGCCAAAGATGAAGCGTCCAAGTATCATTAGCCAGAAGATATCCAGTAAGGCACCGCTGGCAAAGATAAGCTGTCCCACCAGCAAGATCAGCATATATATGATCGTGCCTAGACGTATGCCAAACAGTCGATCAATCAGAAATCCACCCACAAAGCACAGTACAACATTTGGCCACGAGTAGATGGAGTAAATGAGCGTGAATTGTGTCGAGCTCAAATCCAATTCCTTTTTAAACACCGACTGCAGGGCTCCGGGATTATCGTAGCAGAAATAGGAGCCAAAACCGAGCAGGCACATAAAAACGAGTGCCTGGAATCGATGGCAGGTGCTCGTGGGCATACAGCAGCCACCCGATGGTAACGCTAGCTCATTATCCTGTCGATCACGAACTGCTGTCTCATCGGACTGCTCCCCCACCTCCTCATTGTCCACAATGCGCTCTTCATCTTCGCGAGCCATGACTGCTCACGATGGCACTGATCGGATTAATAATTTGCCGTCTGTGACCCGTTTCAAAGGGCGTGTTTAAATCGTAGTTGATATCGGGAATTTGTTTTCGTTTTTTCGCTGATTTCTGCAATAATACAAAAACAAAAAAAAAGAAATGCCGTTGTATCTGGTTCCACTTGTACGAACACTCACACACACACATACATAACTACAAGTTGCTTAAATGCGTGTGTGTGTGTGTGTTTTCAACTCTTTTGCTTTGTCTACTTTATTGTTATCTCGTTCCGTTTTTGTGTATTTGTTTACTGTACTCTGTACTCTTTGTCTCTTGTCTGCGTAGTAGTTTACGCATTAGTTTTAGCGTTACAAACGCTTATCAAGCGTTTTACACTGTACTTACAGCAATTGCACTTGTAAAGTGTTATTTTGTTTTTATTACACACTACACACTTTAATCTTACAGCACTAGGTTTTTGGTGCACCTGAACTTTATTAGCGTTCAAATAAAACTAAATTCGATTTTGATTTCTCTCCTACGCTTTGCGCTAATTAACGTTAATTACTCATGCCATAATGCACTCGTTACAAGTAACGAGTACTTTTTGGGTAACGATCCAGGGCTACTAACCTAAATACATTACTACTTGTTGCATTTTTTTAAATAAAAATAACTTAACAATGCACAAAAATACATTTATTAAAAAATTATTCAAATATTTGATACTACTGTTAAGTTCATGAGCTGGAACATTCATGTGAGTATTGTAGTGATAAATTAAATTGTTTTGCAGCCCTGGTCAGCTGTGTTGTTTCACAATTTGCATGGTTTAATTTTGTTGGCCAACATAAAATGTGCATTTAATTATATAATCAGCTTGGTAATGGCATCTTCATCGATTGACACTAGCAAGCGCAAGCCCAGACGCACACAAGGCACACCGGCATTCTATTACCGCAATCGATTTGCCTATGCGTTTATTGCCGCTGGTACGGCGCTCTTTGGCATTTGGTGGTATGTTTGTGTACAGAAGGCATAGAGAATATTTTTATAAACCATTCAATACCTCTGTCCAGTTTGACGCCTATGCAACGTATTTCTAACGAGAAACTGTGCAAGGCGCTTTTAACACCATCCGAAGAGGAGAAGGATCGTCGTGCACTATTTGATTTTGCTGCACCGCGACCCGGCAAATTCATCCGGGAAGCGATTATTGAGAGTGAGAATTTGTACACAGAGCGCTAAAAACATACACACAAACAACAACAATATCAAGATGGACAGGCAGACGCGCAAAGCAAACTTTAAAAAACTACAAGATCCCGCGCCCAGAAAGCTGCGGTAAGATAGCATAAACGATCTGTAAATGATGATCAATGAAACTGTCCCAAAACTAGTAATTAGCTAATAAAAGTTTGAAGTTTTAACTAAAACCATTTGTTGTCTTTTACATAAAGCTCGATGCGCAGCAACAAGGCAGCCACACTCTCCGAATATTTCAATACACCCGAACATTCCAGCAATGAGGCCATCTGTGAGGAGCCAAAAAATCAGAAACTACCATCTGATAAGGATGAACCAACAGCTAAGAGAACATGCGAGAGTCGTCAGACATCGCCCGCTGCAGCACCAAAGCCCAAAAAGGCGCCCAAGTTAAAGTCAACTGCAACGCAACGAAGGGGACGCGGTGGCTCTCGAGGACGCAGCAAACAGCAGCCGAGCATTAGCGATTTTCTGCGCAACGAGCAACTTTTTGCAGAGGTAACGGCTCAGCATTGTATCGCCGACAACTTTAGTCCAGATGACATAGAAATGGCGCTGGCACTATCCAAATCGGAGGCAGAGAAACATGGGAGATTACGTTTGCATGAGACAACGCAAGAGGAGGATGACGTAGTCAATCTAATTGATACACAAGCCGATCAGTCTACCGAGAATATCCGGCTTAAGCTACAAAAGTACGGGTTTCGCACTGCTGCCAAAGAGGGTATGGATGTGATACAGGATGCACTTAATCCTGGCCAATAATAACATTATTTACTTGTAGATTACAATATGCTATCGATCGCTGCGCTGCCTGCTGGTAAGCGGGGTAAACGTTCCAAATGGGCCAATAAATTTACACCACTCACATTGCGCAATCCGGTGGAGCAGTTGCGAAAACTGAATGCTAAAGTAGCTGCCTTAATGTCGCAACAGGTGCGCACCAAACAGCCAAATCCTGAGGATCATTATGCCTTTCAACTAGTTAGTTTGCGGCTGAAGCAATTGGAAGCCACTGCAGAGCATCGCATCATTACAGCCGAATCAAGCGAGGAATCTTTAGTAAATCTAAGTGCGTATTATGTGCAGGATTTATTTGAAGTAAGTCGCACTCCCGCAGATCATCTGCTGAAAAACTGGGCGGCTATACAGGGACGCGACTTATCGCCCAAGAGACCGAGTAAAGAGAGCTTACGTCGCAAGCAGCAGTTGGAGCATGTTTATGCCGAGCTAGAGGCGCACTTTGGTGCGACTGCAGAAAAGGCGGAATTAGATGAGCTGGAAAAGCTTCTAGCGGATAATATGGTGCAGGAAAACAGTTATTCAACTGTTGATATACATATGCAGGTTGAAGAGCAGGTGTCCGCAACAAGGACCGATCTAAATGAAGTCACTGTCTCAGGCTGCAGTCCAATAAAAGAGCCACCCGATAAGCGTGCCAAGATAATGGTAAAGCCAAACAGTAACAAAGAGAATATGCAACCGAGTTGTTCATCAACCTTGGTTGTGCCCACGCCAAGCATCCGTTGCACTTCACCCGATCTGTTTGCCGATTCGGAGGAGGAGCAGGATGATGAAACGAATGTGCAAAACTTTTCTTTGAAAGTCTACAAGAATATAACCACAACCGATATCAGTTGCTATGAGATTTACTCTAGTGATGAAGGTAAGGTAGAACAACTTGTTCCCTGTTTGATTATTGGACTAAAAATACAATTTCGTTGCAGTAAAGACGGTTACCGATGCTGAAGTGGAAGAGAATAGTATTGAAGGTAAGATTTTGTAGATACTACTTTATGAAGTATTATTATATGTTATGACCTGTCTTTTGCAGCAACCTCCAAAGAGAGTCCTATAGACCTTAACACAAGATCCTGATACACCAGAAATTATGTTGAACGTCACTTCAAACGAACTCTTTTTTGAGCAACAAAGTTGTCCACACAGTCCAATTATGGAACTTGATGTTGAAAAGGATTTAGATTTTTCTATACCGGATAAAACAATCCGGAACATTGGCGACTTGGATTTTACAACTGATTCTCAACGGAAAGAAATCTCTTTGAACAGTTCGGCTAAATCAACATCGCCATCATTTCACAAAGCAGATACTTCTAAAGATCTCTCATTGAGTTTTACAAATGCGGAGACAACCAAACAGGCATTCCATCGAAGTATTAGTTTGACCCAATCACCGGGGGACAAGTTGCACTTGGAGCACAGCTTTAAGAGCCCTTTAAGCCGCCGCAGCAAATCGTTTGTTGAGAAACCAACTACTGCTATCTTAACATCTCCTTTCAGTCAATCAGATGCGAGCATTGATTTGACACAGGACAGCGAGGATGATGAGGATAACGAGGGTATTCTGCTGTCCGATGATGAAATCAATTATTCCATTTGGAAGGCAAACAAAACGTTTCTGAACTTGGATGACGATGAGAGCAGCTCAAATGAAAGTATATCCAGTTTACCTTTAACTAAAGTAAAAACTGTGCCGTACTTTAAGACCATTGAGGACTTGGATGCATATCTGGATAATTCACCGGCAGCTTCTATTAAACCCAGCAACTCCCGCTCGCCCAATAAAAGCGTCTTAAGCAAGGAACGCGCCGAGTTTGGCATATTAGATGCAGCCATCTCGCAACCATTTACGCTCTCCCAGATTTCAAGTCCCACACGGGCTACGAACACATCTCCATTGCATATAGACTGGACTGAGGCATCGTTTTTAGAGACGCCACCAGAGGTGCCATTAAAACGCTACTCCAACAGCTGCAGTCACAAATTTAAGAATCTTTTGAACGACATCTCTGAGCCAGTTAAACCCAGTGAAGCTCTTGATAGTGATGATGTGGATGAGTTTGATCGCATGGTCTTCCAGAACAGCAGAGATTCAACAGCTGAGCCAGTTCCCAGTGGCTTAGATCGTCTGCTTATGGGCGAGATAAATGAAGATGGCCTGCCGGAGCCAGTGGAGACTGCAAGTCCAGCTAAAGCAGCAGCAGCAGCTGGCTCGGATCAATTGGAACTTAACGGTCAAGTGTACAACGTATCCGTTTGCCACACACCCAAGCCAGATTTCGTTCATCTCAGCGAAGCTGAGCTGCTGCAACAATTGTACAACTATGGCATCAAGCCACTAAAGCGGAAGCAGGCGGTCAAATTATTGGAATACATCTATAATCAAACGCATCCCATTATGCTGCCACCGGAGCAGCCTCAAGCACAACGCTTGCTGCACTCACGCTCCAAATCTACACCGGTGAATGGCAGCAGTAAGACGTCTCGCGTGCAGCTGCTACACAATGCCAGCAATGATTGCCTGACGCCCACGGAAGCTGTCCCAAGCAAAGCTCAGCAAAGATTCAGGGATGCCCCGGGAACGGAGCTGCTGCGCTTTTCGCAGGCCCTGCCGCCGGCTCTTTGCGATGACTTCGAGTGCTTTGTGCTGCAGACAAATGTGAGCAAGAAGACACCACAGCCATTGCTGCCTCTACACATTGCCTGGCACAATTTGCTCTGCGCCAATCCCAGCCTGCACGAAAGTGTGCTTATGTTTGAGCCCATTGATTTGCAGGAGATCTATTTATATTTAAAAGAACTTGGTTATCGCTATGATCCCAAGGAGCTTAAATGTTTCTTCGACAGACGATGCATCATATTCCGTTATGAGCTGGCGCCGCCAGCAAAACAAGTTCAAAGACACATTAGAAAACCGAGGTTCAAGAAAGCCAACTTTAAGTCTTAGACATAACTAGAATTTATTGTAATTAATGTTTGTTAATTATTATTATCTAACTAGTTAGAGACTCAGTGTATAATTTAGCTTAATATTGAATTGTGAATATTTATACATATATTTAATTTTTTATTTGGCAAATTGTAAACCTTTGTTATTAAAATTATATTTTGCCCAGAACCTGATCAATGGCCACCTGCAGAACGTGATCAACATCAGGTGAGGGTATTTCATCATCCAGCATGACTATTTCGTTTCTGGTATATTTATCGATATTTTCAAAACGCGATTTCTTCGGATGCTTGCCTTTCAAAAATTTCACACACTTTTCTGCCATCTTATCGGTTAGTTCCAGATCTAGCTCGAGATCAGTTATGGGATCAGTTAGAATTTGGTAGCATGTGAAAAAAGTTTCCAAGACATCCATTGAAAAAATATATGTATATTTATATATTAAAATTTAAATTTTATGTGTTTGTACTCCCATTAATACGTAAAAGCTTACATAAGTTGCTGTGCTTGCTGCGATCTTAATTTCCGAGAGAATATTAAACGATTTTTTAAATTTCCCAGCTTTGGTTTCGTCTCTGTTAAACTAGGCTTTCTCTGCTGTGCGGCGTTCATTTAGTACACAAGTAATCGATAGTGACTGTTAAGCAACAGCTGTTGTGTTAGTTTTCAATAACAGACAGTTGATTCAATTTTTCAATTAATTCAAATTATTTGGTGATATGTTTTTACCCAAATTAATACTTGGGATAATTTCATAAAATTGCGCCAATTAAATAATGTTGAAATATATGGTTAGCAATCGAGCAACTGGTAAGTTTCTAGCAGCACAACATTAAAGTATTTTTTAACATTTTAGGGTGCCCACAGCTATGTCTGTGACTGTCACTGTGGTAAGCCAACAGAAGAAAAGGAGAAACACAGCAACACACATAAATCTGAGGTCCAAAGCCTACCAAAATCTTCGTGCAAACACACAATAACAATAACAACAAGTGTCTAGTGCACTCAGCAACACTAATTGTCAAACAAATTATTAATTGAAACACGAAGCGTTGCAGCATTGTAATGCGTACCTGCTGAGTGACCCGAGTGTGAGTGCATAATTTACAGTTTGGCCTTCCCCTGCGCAACAACAAAGGCATCGTGAACAACCCACACGCTGACGCACACACACACACACAACACATACGCATACTACGCAAATAGACGCAGGCATACAAATACATACATATGCGCATAGATTGCGATACCTGCGATTGTGTTTTGTCACCAATTAACAACACCACAACAACAATAATAACACCAAAATACGTTCCGTTTCACACACAAACACACATACCCGCGCGCGTAAATAACAACAATTTAAAATGGGCCTTTTACTGTCGAGATTATGGCGCATGTTTGGCAACGAGGAGCACAAACTGGTAATGGTTGGCCTCGACAATGCGGGCAAAACAACAATACTGTATCAGTTTCTCATGAACGAGGTGGTCCACACCAGCCCAACCATTGGATCAAACGTCGAGGAAGTTGTCTGGCGGAATATACACTTTCTTGTGTGGGATTTGGGTGGTCAGCAAAGTTTACGCGCCGCATGGAGCACCTACTACACAAA
This sequence comes from Scaptomyza caliginosa, assembly GCA_035044725.1. Lineage (NCBI taxonomy): Eukaryota > Metazoa > Arthropoda > Insecta > Diptera > Drosophilidae > Scaptomyza > Scaptomyza caliginosa. The sequence goes on along the minus strand of JAWNNR010000047.1, from coordinate 348,623 downwards.
CACAGAGCTGGTCATTATGGTGATCGATTCAACGGATCGCGAACGTTTGGCTGTGACACGTGAGGAACTGTATCGAATGTTACAGCACGAGGATCTGAGCAAAGCGAGTCTGCTTGTATATGCAAACAAGCAGGATCTGAAGGGTGCAATGTCAGCAGCAGAAATCTCAAGGCAACTGGATCTAACGTCCATCAAGAAGCATCAATGGCACATACAGGCGTGTTGTGCGCTCACAGGCGAAGGATTGTATCAGGGACTCGAATGGGTTGCTCAGCGCATCAAGAACAAATGACACGTCACGTCCGTACGGATGAGCGCTAGTTTATAGTTAATCGTATAATTTAGACAATTACTTAAATTTTTTATATGTACATGTATGTATGCTATATGCTATAACAGCTATATACATACATATGTAAAACTGTAAAGACACACCTCTAATTATAAAATGTGAGAAATCTGTAAGCGTTTGTTGTAAGATCATGTTGTTGTTTTTCAAAACGATGCAAAATGCATAAAGCATAAAACAAAAAGCCAAGCCAATATTTTAAAAAAGTGCTTTAGTTTAAAACTCCTGCCTTTGTTTACAACACACACACACACACACTTATAAAATAAATTTAATATAATGTCGAACTACCCTCAAATAACATTTCAATAAGATACGCTAAATTGTAAGATCGAAAAAGCCAATTAATAACTTCCAATAAATTTACAAAATAAACAAGTTTATTTCCAAATCGTTTTTAAGTTATATTACATAGAGTTGGACGTTATTTTTACTGTTACTGAACTGAACATATGCATTGTAATTGACGTCGATAATTCGCATTGCATTTTCATTGTTGTCTGTTGGATGTGAAATTGTTTTTTGTCTTTTGTACTCTAGCCACCAAACTAAAATATATATGTGTATTTGTAAGATGTATAAATTAAGTTTTGTTACTCGTCTCTCGCCGTGTAGACACAACAAATTAACAAGTTTAGTTTAGAATAATAATAATAATAAAAATGACATGCATATAAATATATATAAATACTAAATTATAGCCACACGAAAGAAACGATCACAAAATAAACGAAAAAAATAAGAGATGTCATCTATGTTAGATTGCAGGAGCTGCTACAGCTCCTGAGCGGCTTGCTCTGGCCCAATTGCACAGTGTTATCATCAATGGCCTGAACACTGCTGGAATCATGCTGACGCTGGAAAACAACAATTTATTGAATGAATATGCAGACATATTGCAAGGCAAGTTGTACCTTAAGTTCTGTGGCCAAACATCTAAAGGCATCTTCAACATTGGTGTTCTCCTTGGCGGATGTTTCCATTACAAACAGAATTTCAGGTATATACTGACACATTTGGCGCGCTTCCTCAAACTCCACCTCACGCTCCTCCTCGAGATCACATTTATTGCCAATCAGTATGATTAGCACATTGGAAGCCGTATATCTGCGCACCTCCTCAATCCATTTCTGCAGATTCGCAAACGTCGCACGTTTCGTAATGTCATACACTGTGAAAAATAGCATATCAATTAATAATTTAAGTGGCACTTTCAATTTAAGCGATAAGAGCCAGCCCGCTGCATAGCGAATGCTGCTCCAAAGGCCAATACAAAATCAGAGCAGCCATTATGGACATAAAAGTTTGCGACTTCTTATCACACATCGAGCAATCACAGGCCATGACAATGCCACTCGAAGGGGTCAAATGATAAGGTTTACTCACCAATAATGACGCCGTTGTTGGCGCGATAATAGCTCTGAGTAATGGTGCGAAAACGTTCCTGTCCAGCAGTATCCCAAATTTGTAGCTACAAGAGTGCAAGCGTTTAGAGAACATTGTTGAATTTAGAGCATTGCGTTATTTACCTTGACTTGTTTGCCCTCGACTTCAATGGTTTTCATTGAGAAATCAACGCCAATGGTATTGCCATGTCTCTCCACATAGTTGCCCGTCTTGAAGCGTTGCAGTATTGATGTTTTGCCCGTGCAACAATCCCCGATTAGCACAATTTTAAAGAGGAAATCAAAATTCTCCTCATTTGGCAGTGCCATCAGTGTTTGTGGATTACGCGCCGTCATTTTCTTTCTGTTCCAGCGAAGAAGGCTTGCGCAACCTTCTGTGTTGCTGGTGCGGTTGGTTGTGCAATTTAGTTATTGTTTAGCATGGAAAATGTTTAATTTTCTGTCTTAATTCGCTGATAGTAATGGAAATGCGTTGCACAAAGACTCTGTTATGTTGCTCTGTCAACATTGTCAAGTAGGGTATACCGTTTCAACTATATAAGGCTTTAATAAAGTGTTTGTCTTAATATAAGTCAAAATTTCATAATCTTATTGTTATTTCCAAAAATATATTAAGCCATTTATGATAGTTTATGATTAACATTATGCTATTGTTGGTATTGTAGAGTATTTTTTTATCTATCACAGTTCTCTGTTGTGTTTTTACTTGCAGGTGTGTCTAGTTGCTGACATTTTACAGTACTGACCGTACAGCATTTAACAGCACTGATTTTATTAAGGCGCGTCTTTGTAAAATTTGAAATGCTTGCTGAACACAAAAGCTCATTTTAAAAGAAGCCGTAGTCTTTTTTAAGAAAGAAATACTTTTATTATTGATAAGTGATTAATGATAAGCATCTAAAGCTCTCGATCAGCTTTGACCAATATACAAACAAGTTTATTATGTATTATTACGTATTGCCTTATCAATACCTGATATTACGTGAATGTAATGTTCTTATCTGTAAAAATAAAAATTAAAAAGCTTTATAATGCAGATGGTTTTTTTTTTGTTCAAGTCATGCGTACGTAAACAAAAATTGTGTTTGATTCAATTGAAAAGCAGATTGTCAGTGGAAAAGCTTTTAAGATACAAAGCTCTTGAGAAAAAAGCTTATAAGAAGCCACAAAAGTTTAGCTCGTTTGTAAGAAAGAATAAGTAGCCGGCTACGCACCGATTTTAATTGTAGTCTGTTCTCTTCAGTGTTTAGATCATGCCGAAACTAGTTCTCTATGGTGTAGACCTTAGTCCCCCGGTGCGTGCCTGTTTGCTCACGCTCCACGCTCTGGATTTGCCATTTGAATACAAGGATGTGAACCTATTCGCTGGTGAGCACATGAGTGAGGAATTCCTTAAGAAGAATCCTCAGCATACAGTTCCCGTACTGGACGATGATGGCACCTTCTTGTGGGATTCGCATGCCATTTGCAGCTATCTGGTGGATAAGTATGGTAAATCCGATGAACTGTACCCCAAAGATCTGGTTAAGAGAGCACATCTACAGCAACGTCTGTACTTTGACGCAAGTGTTCTCTTCATGGCACTTAGAAACGTCAGTGTGCCATTTTTCTACAAGCAGATAGCGCAGGTGCCTCAGGAAAAGGTCGATAACGTAGCTGATGGTTACGATCATCTGGAGAAGTTTCTGGGCGATAATCTCTATGTGACGGGTAATTCTCTGACCATTGCGGATTTCTGTTGTGCGGCTACTGTATCCTCGCTGCCAGCTATTCTGGATATTGATCCCGTAAAATATCCTAAAATTCTTGCTTGGCTGGATCGTCTTGGAAAGCTGCCATATTATCATGAAGCAAATACCGTGGGTGTTACGAAATATATTAACGTTCTAAAGAACGCGTTAACCATTGTCTAAGATGTTTATGTGAAATAATAAAATATTTATGAAATTTACACATTGTTTCTTATTCTTTTAAATGCTATTCCTTGTTTCTATTATGGCTTATCGATAACAAATCGATAATCAGAATCTTATCATGTTGAGCTTGCCATCGGTATTTAGCGTAGGTGGCAGCCCTACGTTCCATAGGGTCGAGCTTACATGAAAAAAAAACCATACAATTTTATCATATAAGTGCCAGCAATTATATTCAAATATTTTGTTTTAATAGATTGTGCAGCTGGGTTTCGGAAATTATGCTAATCATGCGTACGTAACACAAATTGTTTTTGCTGTTAATTGAGAGGCTGATTGTTGTTTCAGAAGCTTTAGAACGTCAAAGCTTTTTGGAAAAAAACTCTCTTAGCATTATTTAAATGATATTCTCTTGTAAGCAACAAACAGATTTTAGTTGAAGCCTGTCCTCTCCAGCGTTGACATCATGCCTAAGCTGCTACTTTACGGTATAGACTTTAGTCCACCAGTGCGAGCCTGTTTGCTGACGCTCCGGGCTCTCGATTTACCCTACGAGTATAAACAATTAAATTTAGCGGCTGGTGAGCACATGAGCGAGGAATTCTTTAAGAAGAATCCTCAGCATACAGTTCCCGTACTGGACGATGATGGCACCTTCTTGTGGGACTCACATGCCATATGTTGTTATCTGGTGGATAAATATGGCAAAACCGACGAACTGTATCCCAAAGATCTGGTGAAGAGAGCGCATCTGCAGCAGCGTTTGTACTTCGAAGCCAGTGTTCTCTTCATGTCAATAAGGAACATCAGTGCGCCATTTTTCAGAAAGAGGGTAACACAGGTGCCCCAGGAGAAGGTTGATAATATCAACGAGGCCTGCGATCATCTGGAAAAGTTTTTGGGCGATAATCCCTATGTGACGGGTGATACCCTGACTATTGCGGATTTTAGCTGTGCAACAACCGTATCATCGCTTCCGGCATTTATCGACATTGATCCTGTTAGATATCCAAAAATTCTTGCTTGGCTGGACCGTCTGGCAAAGTTGCCATACTTTCAAGAGGTGAATGCCAAGGGCGTTAAGATGTGTACCGCCCTTTTTAAAAATGCGCTAACAATTGTCTAATTTGATTTATTAAATTAATTAAATATACACAAATAATATATTAATTTGCATTTTCTTCTTCTTCCTATCAACTGTTGATCGATAACTAAACAGTTTAGCAGCACTTTGCAGCACTGCTTTTGCGTCGTGTGGCAGCACTAAATTAGTAGACGCGCGCATGCTGAAATTTGAATGCCACTAACCATTATGCAAGACAAGCGTAAATGGTTATCGGCTTATTTAAATGAGGCAACAATAAATGGAAAGCGTTTAACTGTGCGAAATTATGTCAATCATCGTTCACATCGCTTCATTAATGCGGCCCTCACGTATTTGTGGCCCTCTGATAACGATTTATTGAATTTACATGTGGCTCAATAAATTTTCACCACGTACTTAATGATAGCGCCATTTACGCTACCAAAATCGACTTAATTAAGCGATAAATATTTATCACTTAATAGAAATACTTTTCGTTTAATTTTCCCCAAAGAAATTTAAATGACCATTCCATATGCAGAACCTTGACCTGGTTTTTCCCCAAAACACACACTTCTAGACTCACTTTCAAAACCGCAGCGGAAGCTAGCTTCTTCAACAGCTCGTTACGGCTCACGCACACGCCCGACCATTCCAGGCCATCGATAAAAACATGTTCTATAACATGTTCTCTTGCAAGTTAAATGCAAATTTGACAGGCCATTGGGACAACTGGCCAAACGCCTTTACTAGCCATGTTTGCCAAGTGGATTGGAAAACCGCATTATACGCACTCTCGTTTTATTTCGCATGGAAAGTTAAACAGTCAGATCAAGAATTTCTAACTAATTTGTTGACTTGACTTATTGCTGTTGTGTTGGGCATTAAACGACCCAAATCTGTATCAGGATCATGACTCATTGGCATTTGCTGTTTACTTCTTAGCAACGTACTCTTACACCAATTTATTGAACCAATTTATTGGCAACATGTTGAGCTTTTACTTAGCAACTTGCCTTAGCCTTCTTCAACGCTTAAGTTTTCCTTAAACACACAACTAATGTTTGTTCTAGTCTCAGTGCTTTTCTATTGTGGTGGCCTCTCGTCTATCGCTGTCTGTTTTTGGCCAAGAGGAAATCCAAACACACACACACACATATATGGTGGTCAACAGCAATGGTTTTTCATACTGGTTTGTCCGTGTTTTGCTTTTGGGTAGCTTCTGCCAATGTCTCGCCTGCGCATGCCTCCCCTTTCCCCATGCACCTCGCCGATTTTGGCGCTGCTTTTATCGTTTGCCTCAGTTGCAAGCCGCTTTAGTTGAAATTCAAACGTTTGCGCGCGCGGTTGTTTCTCTCAGCTGGCTCAACAACAAACGAGCTATAAACAAAACGGGAATTTTGTATCGAAGGATAAAACGCGCGTTGGCTAAAAAGCATTGTCAACGTTTGAGAAGAGAGTGAAAAAATCGTGTCAAAGAATTTTCGAATTCATAGACTAGAAAAGTGAGTTTGAACCCAGTTTGAACCGTGACGGCGAGAGTGGAGCTTCAGTTGGTTTGAAATTAGGTCAAGGAGCAGGCATCGAGTTTTGCACATAGCCGCTAACACACAATAGCTTATGTAAGCAGCCAAAGAATGTGTTATAAAAGAGGAGAGACGAAGAAAACTAACAAATTGTCAAGCTAACTACGTACTGTCAGTGACTTTCTACAGCTATGTGTTTTAGTCGATTCGATTGATTATTTTTGTTATTATGCGCATCACGAACTGATTGGCTGACTGAGAAACTGTGATACGAGTGCCCAACACTTGCACTTTCCTTTGCCCAATTGCCTTTCCCAACGGCCTCTAATTAATTATGCAGCGCCATACGCTGTGCGCGGGAGTTTTGCAATCTGGCAACTATACAATACAAATGACTTAGGACACGAACTTGTTTGAATGGTTTTATACGCATAACTTTTGCATATACTAAACACATTCGTGTGTCGTTGTTTATTTTTAGTGTATAAACATATATATTTAAAATTCAATAATTGATTTTTTTTACCTTAAGCTTGCTCTCAGTCTGTTGACCCAATTTAATTATAAAGAACACTTTCATTGACTGGCTTTCTGTTTTGTTGCGTTTGTGTCAAGCAGGAAGCAAAATGTCATATATATACATATAGCTTTAACACAGCTAAAGATAAAACTGAATATATATATAAGGCAGTGCAATTACGAAGAGCTTGCACTAATTCGCCATAAGTTGCAAAAGTCTTTTCACTCTTCTCACAACTCTTAGCTGCTCAGCTCAAATGCATACCAAAGACACACAGACAGACAGGCAGACATTTGTTTGTTGCATGCTTGTTGTTGTTGTCATTGTTGTTTGCTTAAGGCGTTTGCTCTGATTTGCTATAGAAATCAAAACTATCCTTTGCAACAACAACTATAACAACAACCATTGGCCACAGCGCGTCAAATTCAAGAGACAGACAAACTGGCAACAACTATGCGTTTGCCACTTTAAGATACCCCTTGCCAATGGGGTATGCTGAAACTGAGCAAGTGTATAGAATATAGAAGAGAGTATCTAATCAGTTTACACTCTCTCATACGACACATAACAACTGGCAATTCGGTGACAAGAGTGATATTAAAATGTGCCCAACACACATGGCAATTGCATCTGATTGTGACCCAATTTCTCCCATGCTGCACCTGTTCACAACTAAGCAAAAGTTTTTAATTATATGCTCAGCCTTAGAATGCTAAGCAAACAAGGAACGCCCACTGAAACTGTCTGTCCATCTGCTTCTGCTCAAGTGGGTTTGGCCAGGGGGATGCATGTAACCCTTGCAGCGTTTCGTTGGCCTCTGGGAAAGTGCCTTAGAATATCGACTTAATGAATGATTGCCTATCGAAACTGGCCACATGCAATCCAGTGTAACCGGCTGCCTAACAAGTTGCATCATCTAAATAACAACAACAAAACATATTTGTGCCAATGCTCCAAGGTGTTTTGGTGCGGTAAAAGTGCGTCGTGAAATTTAATGCCCAAACGTGGCCAAGAAAGAGCGACAGAGCGCAAGTTGGCTAACCATTTAAAACTGTTCCATACATCCATGTGTGGGTTTATTTGCTCCTTTTAGTGAAATTTTGCCAGCTAGACAAGTTTTCGTCTAGAATGATATATTCCATTTGTCTAGAAGCTTTCACTGCAATTTGCGCACAATCAAGTTAGAATGTTAACGCCAAAGATTAAAAACTGTTAACCAAGTTTATTGGCTTAATTTTACTACAATAACAAAAGCGCAATTTCGGTTAAGCATAGAGCGACTACTTGTTGGATCCTCTTTTTGTTTCACACGATCTTGTTTCGCATCTGCAAACAAATTCAATTTCTTACGCTTCTTATTGGCGATTAGACATATTAAAAAAAAAGAAAATTGCTTTCAATTTCAAACAACAATGTCTGATTAAAGCATTTTCCATACTTTTTGATTCAAAGTCAAGAAGATATTTCCGAAGCTGCCTGTACCTAAATAAAAAAAAGTTAATTAAAGCAGCCGAAACAAATTCGAATTTATTAGGCTGCAATTGTAATCGAACTCTTTTGTTAACGGTGCATAAATTCAAGCTGGCAAAAATACCAAAGCATTTTATGTTCTATATATGTGTGTGTGTGTGGTTCGACAGGTGAACTCAAAAACCAGTTGGTTTGATGCTATGATTCTAGAAAGAGAATGTTGTTGTTGCTGTTCTTGCTGTATTATACAACAACAGTTAAATAATGCTTAAGCGTATCAAGTTTGTTGTCTAAGTCATTTGTTTTAGTCTTTTGTTCTTTCTCTACTTTCCATGCTTACCTCGACGTTGCAGCAATGCGTGTGAACCACACAACCACTCAAGCACTGCTGCTCATCAGCATTTGTCTCTGGACAGCTGCAGCATTGCCCGACATGAATGATCCCGCACAGCTGGCGGATGCCGAGGCTCAAGCATTGCTCGATGCAGATTCAGAAACAGCAACAGCAACAGCAGCAGACAAAGATTCAAGTAAAGCGCACATACGGAAAAAGCGTTTGATTTGGATAACGGACGATGGACGTTTGGCATTGCCGCCGGGCACATCGCTTACATTTACGCCAACGATAGCAATGCCTCTGGTGCGACATCCGCCCGAAGGCTTCTTCTCGAATATAACCATCAGTTTTCCCGTTACAAGTGAGTTGAAAGCAAAACTTTCGCAACTGATTGCTCAATTAGAGATCTGGCAATTGCCATTACAGTTGACTTTGACAAGCTCGGCCTGACCGACAATCAGAATCCTTTGGGTGATCTACCCTTTTTCGCACGCTCCTTTGGCCACGAGGCGGGCCATATGGTTGGCGAATATGTTTCCCGTTATTTGCATGTGCAGCGACGCAAACGGGATTTGAGTGAACAGCGCAGCAGCTTTGATCAGTATGCCCATGAGGATCAGCTGCAATATCCTGAGCTGCCTGCCGGACTCAAGCATGTCTTCCATGGCGGCGAGCGTGTTTTACTCTATGGCATGGTAGAGGATTTCCTGGCCACTTTTGGCCTGGATGGCAAGGCCTGTTTGCTGCGCACCATTTGCGAAATGCATTCGAGAAGTTTGGATAAATTTGGCGTCTTTGGCGAGCTGACCAAATTGTTCCTAACGTAAGTGCTTGCAATTGAAAGTATTCATTTATATAACATTCAATTTCAGTGTGACCAAATCACCCTTTGCCGAGCTTGTGCCCGATTATGTGCGGGCGCAGCGTGTGGGTGAGGGTAAACAGGCGCCTGGTGAATGCTTTCCCTACTACAAGGCCTGTCCCAAGAGCATCTTCAAGGCGCTCGCCAACAAATACAGCGCACAGGCAACCAAAAAAACAACCACAACAACAACAACATCAAGACCTGTGGGTGAATATCATGAAGAGCAGGCAATCCTTTTGCCCAACAGTGTGGCGGAGCAGGATGAACAGAAGAAGGCAGAACAACAACTTAACCTCAATGCTATCTACATGTAAAGGATGAAGTATTCGAGATTGGACCTCTTCTAGTTAAGGCTGGCAAATTGTTTTGCCACACAAATTTTTGAGTGCACATTGAAAGTCATTTGTTTGTAATTAACATATCACTAATTTATTTATTGTATTTGTCTATATGTTGTAATTATTTATTGTTTAGCTATAAGCCTGTTGTTAACTGTATAGCTTTTAGCAAAGCAAAGCAAAGCCTGTAAATAAACAAAATTGTGGCATAATATATATGGATAAGTCTAGACTTTTCAATTGCAGCTGACAAATGCGAAAAATATTTGTTTATTGTGCCTGGCTACTATAACAAACCAAACAACTGCTTTAGCTGTTCCACATGCACATTGTTTATATAGTAGCACATGGAGACGTTACGTGCAACGGCATCCAATTTCATTGCCTCCTGCATCCAGTACTGCTCACAACCTCCGAAAAGCAGCAACTTTTGCATGGCATCGTTAAAAATGATATGCGTGTGAATGTTGAGTAACTAAAATGTATTAAAATATGATTCTCAAGCTTTTGTTCTTCTGCCTAGTGCCTGCCTTCACTTACCTCCATTAGCAGCGTTGCCAGCGATATGTTGCAATCACAGTTCATGCTGTATCGCAGGCGAAAAAAGTGCAAACCCTTGAGCACAAATATATCCGATATATCTGGCAGATTGTTGCCCATGCCAATTTTTACTAGCAAACGCAGAACATTGCGATACTTGAGCATACGTTCGTCCTGGATATGCTGCATGCGTGGCACATAGGGGCAGAAGCTGCGATTGTCGTATTGTGGATAGACCTGAAGTAAGGCCAACCAATAGTAGGTGTTGTTGCAGTGCGTCCAGGCAGGTCCAGTGGGCACGAAGTTGGGCAGTGGATAATCGCTGAATTTGAACTGCAGCGCCGGCAGAAAGACAAAGGATATAATGCTGGGCGTGCCGGTATCACGGATCTCACAAGCCAGAATCTCATGCACGAATCCCTGATCGCCAATCTCATGAGTGCGATATTTAAGCAAATATCGAACGCCACTGTCGCAATCGATGCACTTGATACGAGCTATGGCTTCGTGGAGATTGCCACGTAGCAGCAGCTGCACATTCTCCGGGTTGACATAGTTTTTGGTGATCATGGGATGTGTGGTAATGGGTGCATATAGATTTATGTAGCCTGGTTGGGCTGTATTAAAAATGGGCGTGACCGGAAAGGGCATGTGAAAGCGCAAATACTGCTCAAATTCCAAAGGCACATCGATTTTCGATCCTCTATAGAAGGTGGCGGTGGAGAGCAGGTTTCTCAACATGAACTTGTAAATCCAGTCCCTTTTGTACATCACTTCGCTGATCCTTTTGGAAATGAACTCGGCATCCAGTAGCCAATCGACATCGCAATCATCAATTTCCATTAGATTTGAAATCCATTTGATGCCTTCCTGAAAGTGGCAGTGACCCTCTGGCAAAAATGAACTTAACTCATTTTCAGCAAACTTATTATAGCTCATTTTTAAAAGAGACCTCTTGCCGTCAATAAAGTGGTTGTTGCACTGAGCTTAAGTTCTGTTGAAAGCAGCTGCAATGCTTTTTTCAATGATTCATATGATATGCATGTTGTTTATTGCGTAATTAGAATGCGCATTGTTGACTCAGTTTCGATAGTATAGTAAATAGCTATAAAACGCATTTAATCCAAAACAATTGTGTAAATCACTAGCAAGAAACACAATGTGCTTAAGATTTACTCTGTAGAGCAATTAAATTTTAGCGCTCAGTTTTTGCCTAGCTTACAACACTGAAACGCTCAGATATCGCTATTGCAATAGTATCGATGCTTTACTATCGATGACTCGGTCACAGCTGATTGTGTTGGTTTATCACGCGTATTGTGAAGTGGAGGTGCTTTTTTTTTGATTTCGGTATTTACACTGTTTGCACAAAGGCGAAAACACCGCTGGAATTAAGCGTGCAGCACAAATGTATACGCAAGGTGGATAGTAAACAGGAAATACGCTTGTTGCAGGTAAGCAACGAACAACACACAAAACGTAAGCAAAGCCAAAAGCGTCGCAAAAATAAGCAACAACGCCAACGCCAAATGCCAAAAACCCGGCCAAACGGCAATTAGAATAAAAACAACCAACACATCAAGCAATGGGAACTGCACCAACAACAACAAGTCAAATGGCACTGAGTCAGAGTTTTGTCGGACCATTGTTTGATAATGATTGAATTTTGTATTATCACGGCCTCGCAGCGACAGATGATTGCCATAAAAATAAGCGGCCGGTATTGTTGTTGTTTTTATTTTTGTTGCTAATGTTGTTGCTATACATTACAGTTACTGTTGCTTGTTTATATCACGCGGACGTGGCGCAAAAAGTAACCATAATCTTCGCCTGCTCATTAAGCTGTGTGTATGTGTTTATATTTTTGCTTGAACAGGTAAATCAACGCATTGCTTTACCATGGCTGACCTAAGCAACAAGGTGACTGCTTTGCCAGCACCTGATGCAGCTGCTCCCAGCAGTGGATTTGCAACAATAACGGCTCCAGCAGGCTCCACATCCGATACATCCGAAGAGGAAGAGTATCTGGACAATAGCATTGAACTGCGGGGATATTTGAGCAAATGGACGAACTATATATACGGCTGGCAACCGCGCTATATTGTGCTTAAAGACGGCACACTCTCCTACTATAAATCGGAATCGGAATCCGACTTTGGTTGCCGTGGCGCCATCAGTTTGTCCAAGGCGGCCATTAAGGTGCGTTTTTCCAGCTGTACCAAGTGCTTTTAATTGAACTAATCAAGAAGTTATAGGGGCAAACAGTGAAACGTCGTTAACTTGAATCAATGACCAAGTAATGTGTAACTATTTGTCAAGCAATTGAAGCATGTTCATGTTAACGAAGTTTCACTGTATTTCGGTACGTTCTATTCATACGACCCCATAATGCCGCACAGCAATCAATGCAGCACAATCAATTAACGTTGAAATTGTCGCCAGTCAAATGGTGGTGGTTATGATGGTGAGAAAATAAAAGCCCACAAACTGAAGTCATCAATGTAAGTGGAATTCTGGCACCGCCCTTGCGCCACCTTATTGTGTGTAACCATTGCTTATACTTAGTTCTATATACGCACCGTAAACAATGATTCATCGTTAATTCTTCTAACCAACCCCTCCCTGAACCGTCGCAGGCACATGAGTCCGATGAGCTGCGTTTCGATGTGGTCGTCAACAATCTAAACAACTGGTGCTTGCGCGCCGAGACCAGTGAGGATCGCATGCATTGGGTGGAGGTGTTGCAGCTATATAAGGAGGGCACGGGCAGCACAGATACCACCTCGTTGCGTCGCCATGGCAGCACAATGTCCCTGCAATCGAATACCATATCGCTGGCCAGCGGCGGCAGTCTTAAGAAGAAACAACGCAATTTGCGTGAAAAAGTTGGTGAACTGGAGACCTTTAAGGATATTCTTTTCGGACAGATTGAGACGTTGCAACGTTACTTTGATGCCAGCTCCGAGCTGAACAAGAGCAATGCACAGCCCTTGGATTTGGGCGATGGTCTTAAACCCATTGATTTTAAGGTATGTCCTGCTAAGTAGCCAAAAAAACGAGAACTTTAATGTTTGCTTTTGCAGGGTGAATCTATAACATTTCGTGCCACAACAACTGGAGTGCTGAGCACATTGCAGCATTGTTTGGAAATCATAGCCGAGAACGATGAATCATGGAAACGCAAACTAGAGCGTGAGATTGATAAGCGACGTCGCGCTGACGAGCAAAATAGGTCCGTTGACATTGACCTTGACCCCACTGTAATGTGATGTGATGTGTCAGAGCTAAAATATTTTCGTTTCTTTCATTCTATATTCAATTTGTATGACGAGCGCAGAAAACACAAGGAGGAAATTGAAAAACTTAAACGTTTATCATATCCAGGCCCCGATTTTGAGGTAAGTTGTGATGCGTAAATGAGTTCAGGGCCAATTTGATTATAGCCAAAACAAATTTGTAAACATAAACAATGGTGTGGCGTCAAAAAGCGTCGGCGTTAGACACTTGCGTTCGTTCCGCCGCCCCCCCTTCGAAACCTGTTTATGCCCATAAATAAACTAGCTAGTTTCTGATTTCTGTGCTGCTGTAGATTATTTGATTATGTGCACACAGCAAGTGTTTTGCTATTATTTAAACAATTTCCTTTGATTTGTGTACTGTATAAAAAGATATCAAATGTTACCATATGTATAATTATAATTGTAGTTGGCTTTTTGTTTTTTCGTTTGTTTATGAGTTGATTGCACGACATGCTCCTGATTTATATCGAATTTAATTGCCTGTCCCTTTGCAACTAGTACTTCCGCAGTGCTGTAATTAGACTCAAGAGTGAGAGAGAGAGAGAGAGAGAGAGCTATTTTAGTTCAGTCACTTCCTTTATATATATACATATGCCAACTTGTTGGGCTTCTTTGACAATCATTAACTTCTATTTACTTCTGTCTATGCCCAGTTCATTCACTTTGCTGTCTAATCAAGCGCAAATACAAACATGGAGACATTTAAACTTAACGCATAGGCATTTTGAGGTTGCTGACGTACTTAAATAGCCAATATTGTAGTAGGTCATGTCCGTCTCACTTTGGCAACAGTCTTTGGCCCGATACACTAACTAAGTGTGAGCATATGACACTTTGAAGTATCTTAAAGCTGTATCAGCCAAAGAGCATAGCAACTTGGTACTTGAACAATTGTCGCTCTCTTTTTATTAGCCTGGCTTTGAGGCTTGGCCAGCTGGGCTCAGCTTACGGCTAGCTGTTGACTGTTCGTATTGGTCAGTTAGCGGTCAGCGATCGGTTCGAGCACACGTATCAAATTCGTTAACAAATTGTCAACACCAAAACGAAAACCAAACTATTTCTTCAAGTGTTTATATTATTTATTATGTCTTTTGGCCAATTGTGCAATTGTTAAGCCACAATTAACGGCTTGGCTTCACTTTTGCCTCGGCACGTGCGCGCTTCTGTCCAACAAAAAAGAAAATTAGTGTAGTTTTTTATTGTGACTTTTCAAAAGAAAATTAAAAATGCCTGCTGTGCGCTTTCAATGGCGTTGCGGCTTGAAGTTGCAACATGGTAGCAAGAAAATTGTGGTAGGTCTGCTTAAAGGTTGTACACTTACAAAAAACAATACGTATATAACATTTGGATTTATTAATCAAAAGCTTTTCTAATTTTAACACAATTTAATTTTTTTTAAGTAAATTTGAGCATAGTTTTTCAAAATATATAAAACACAAGTTATTTCCTACCACCGTGACAAGTTTTTTGGCTTAGTTTTCTTAACATATTTATGGTATTTATACAAGTATATTTTTTTCAAGTGCACACATTGATTTATTAGTTAGGCGCGTGTAATCCTTTTTACATTTGAAGCTTTAAGCTCTCAATTTGCCCACGCTTTCGGCAACGCTCTCCTTCGCTCTCTCTCTCTCTCTCTGCTCCTGGTTGGTTTCTTTAGCTGTTAGAATGCTGGCGCTTTTTGTTGTATTGGATTTTTGGGGCTCAGCAACAGTTTGTTTTGCATTCTCGCGCCAGACGCAAGCCCGCGCTTCCTTTACATTGCTGCTGGCTTAGTTTTGGGCGGACGTGGTAAGTAAGCCAACAGCAATTGCGTGAGCCCTCAAACACAACTGGCCATGACTTAATCGGCCTCGAAGCAGACCAACCACCAAACAGGGAAACTTGGCCAACATATGTACAGTTTGTTAATATGTTAATTGTTGCAGCTGCTTAGCGTACCGTCGCCCGCATTAATTAATAAAATTAAATTAAGTCTTGAGTAAATATTCCTAGTTCTTGGTAGGATTTGCACGCGCCATCCATAGATTCCAGACGGCTTAAGCTTTTAATATTCATGGCATATGTTGTTTTGGGTTTCTATTTATGCTCAGCGCTATAAATTACGCATGCCGCTCATTGTCTCATTGTTTGGGAATTTTTCTCGTCCGTCTATAGAGATTCAATTAATGCACATCACGTTTCGCATTTCTTTCGCGTCGTTGCGTCATTCAAATTAATTAGACCGAGCCCACATAGGCAACTTGACTTAGTTATTGATATTGTTTGTGGCTTGTGCTTGTGCTTGTTGCAGGAGGGTCCACATTCCACATTGCCCGAGGATGAGTTCTTTGATGCTGTTGAGACGGGCCTGGAGAAAATCGAGGAGGACATGCAGCTGCGCTTTAAACTGAGACTACAGTCGCAAATCTCACAGACACTGGTCAATGTGCCGCACGAGGCCGTTGCCGAGGGTGAGGAGGCACGCGAGGAATTTGGCACAGGAGCCGAGGCCAAAAGCCATGCACTCTGGCCGGAGGTAAGCACGGAAATTGCACAGCTCGATACTTGAAACTTATTAATTGAATTATGCCACTTATTTTCAGATTGATCGCGTTTGCAAGGAGCAGCTGCATTATGCGCGCGAGGGCGTCGGCCAGGATGGCAATGGCTGGCAAATCTTTGCCGATGAGGGTGAAATCAAAATGTACAAACGTGAGGAGGAAGTCAATGGCATGGTCATGGATCCACTGAAAGCCTATCACTCTGTCAAAGGTGTTACGGCGCGTGAAATGTGCCATTATTTCTTTATGCCCGAGTTTCGCAACGATTGGGAGAGTAAGTGAAGCCTAACGAAAACGCTACAGAACCATAAACTAATCCTGTTTGTTTTAGCTACGCTGGAGGACTGCACAATATTGGAGAAAATCTCAGCGGACACATTGCTATTTTTGCAGACACATAAACGCATTTGGCCAGCCAGTCAGCGGGATGCACAGTTTTGGTCGCATATGCGCAAAATCAACGATGGTCTCGATCCAGACACATGCGACATGTGGGTGGTTTGCAACAATTCAACAGAATATGCCAAACAAGATGTGAGTTTGTTCGTTTCAATGATTGTCTAATCTTTACTTACCTTCTTTTAACGACAGTCAAAGAATGGCAAATGCGTTCGCATCTTTCTGACAGTTATACTCGCCTGCCAAACACATCTGCCCGATGATTATGTCAAGGGTCAGCCATTGAGTCGTGATGATCTAACCTGCAAAGTAACCTACTGCTCTGTGGGTGCGTATAAACAAATTTAAATACTTTTTCGCTGATCACTTATTAATTATGTTGTTTTGTTTGTGCTGCTTTAGTAAATCCCGGTGGCTGGGCGCCGGCTAGCGCATTGCGAGCTGTTTATAAGCGTGAATATCCCAAGTTCTTGAAACGCTTCACCGGCTATGTGATAGACCAGTGTAAGGATAAACCGATTATGTTCTAATATATATAAGCCATAAGCAACCAAGCAATCAAAACCAATCAAAACGCAAGAAACAACAAAAGAGAAAGAAGCAAGAAAAAAATCATTAAAATGTTTCTAATTAGTTTAACATTTAATTCGTAAGATGCCGTTTAACTTACAAAGTGGCTTTTACTTTTGAAAGCGATTTTTATACACCATGTTTTGAAATTAATTGCGTTTTGGCCATTATTGAAAGCGCATCTTCTCCCAAAAAGAAAGAAAAAGAAAAACCTCCCTACTACTACGACTACTATGTAAATGTGCTTTAAGTGAAATGTTAGTTTGTTTTTTTGATTTTGTAATCCAAGTAAAATTCCTGTTTAGCCTTAAGTTAATGTTAAGTAAATGAAACATAATTGAACAACACACAAAACAATCATTGTAAAGCGCTCAGCTGTTTTGAATTTCTATATATTTATATATATACAACATTTATTACTCTATGAAATGCTTCAAAATGCAACAATTGCAAATGAAAGTTTTTGAATCAGTCTGCATATGTTAATAAGCTTTGTTCCAATTCGATACACCCTTCTTGTTTTTCAAAATCAATCAAATGTAAATAAAATCGATCTATTGTTATCTCTGGAAAAAAAAATGTAAACCAAAAATAAATCTATTAAATGCGTTTTGGTTTTCATCATAATATCATGTCATTTATTTTTAGACCATCAAATTGTACATTCAATTGTACAACAACTGTGCGGTTTCTTTTTTTCTTTATATCATATCATTATCATTTGTTATCTTGTGTAATTTTACACTTTTTTTCATCGTTAATTTTTACAACCAAGTATTTTTTGTTTGTTGATCGTTTTAAATGCCTAAATTGGTTTTATGGTGCAGTCTGAAATATTGCATTGCCAAACATTTGTTACTTTCATAGATTGTTAGATCATGTTAAATATGACTAGAGATGCGTTTTTTTTGTTTTTTATTTACTTGTGAACTACAACGTTGTGTGTATTTATGTGTATTATATAATGTTATTTGTTGGTATCATATTGTCATGTAAATTGGTTGGTTTGTAGTTTTATTTTGCTTTCTTTTTTTTCATTGTTTGGCTATTGGAAAATAATTTCAGATATGCGCTAGTCTATATATTATACAGGAGCAGTATGTGTGTGTGTGTAAGCTATGGTTTATAATTTTGGCAAACAAGAATCGGCGCTGTATATATCTTTTAAACTTTGTTTTATAATGAGCTGCTGCTTGAGTTTTTTTATGCTAAAGTTTTGGGTTTTTCTGTTCTGTTTATTAATGAAAATGCATGCTGGCTTACGACTTTTGGCATTCTAAATATTCCACTATTTTATATTGTATATATATGTATCATATATGTGTTTTATACTTAGCTATGTACAACAGTTTCATAAACTAATAGCTGCATGTATTTATTATTATTTATTGGCTTTATAAATTAATTTCATTTATTTAAATAACTAGCTAACATTTGTAAAGTATTTCTTTACTTACGAACTGATGCAAAAGTTGGGACAAAAAACAAACAAACAATTCAACGAAATTTCTACAAATATGTATTGATGTACGTGTTATGTACCGCTTAGCACAAAGCCTAGCATATATAATTTTCATTCATTTCGTTTCATGCTCTGCATTTGAAGATCTTTTTCCCTACTTTTTGTGTAGTTTCTTGGCCATGCAAAACATTTTAAACACGGCCTGCCGTAATTTTTCTTTTTAACTAACTTTCTTTACATTAAATGCTTAAATTATGCATACATAATATATATCTATAGATTTTCGCTTTTTATTCTTTTCTTTGTTTTAACTTATATATTTTTATGCAGCTTTTCAAGTTTAACTAAGCATAATCAGTGTGTAAATAAGTCTTATTGTTTATTTTCTTTATGTTTCATTGGGCAAATATTGTTCTTGTTTGTTTTCATTGAAAATCAAAATTCGCTCAAAAAGGTTTTTTCTTTGCAGTTTTTCACTTGTAAATAGTTGTTATTACTTGTTTTTAAAACGGCATACATTTAAGTGGAATTATTATTTGAATTAGTACGTAGCTCGTTTATAATTTTATTAACAATATTTATTGTTAAGGAAATGCAGAAGTTGAGTGGTTTTTTTTTTATCATTTTTATGTGCCAAGTCTGCTTTTTAATTGGAATTTTACAATTTTTCATATAACGCATTTCGATTTCTTTAGTTTTTTTTTCATTTAACAAATGTTTCTTTTGTTTTTGTTTTTCGTTCGATATTTTGTATTGATTTTAAAAATTATTTAATAAATTTCTATATATATATATATATATATATATATTTGTTTGTTTAGTATATATGTGTGTATATGATGTATTTAGACGTTAATTTGGAAAGCTTCTCTCGTTAGTTTCTGATTGGCACGCATACGTGGCGATGTTTGTGTCTTGGACTTGTCATTGGCATCCGAGAAACGCGCTGGTGGATTAATGTGGTCCTGATAGTTTGGTGGATAGTTGGATATGCTAAACGTACAGGGTTCTAATTATGTTTATAGCGACTAATCCACATTGATAAGCACACATTTGATTTTTTCTTGCTTACCTAAATGTAGTCTCTTCATTGTGGCTCGAATAGCCGCTGGAACTGCGTACGTGGCGTTTTCCACTTGTGCCCGGCTTGCCGGACTTTCTGGCCGCAAATGGTGGCTTCGATTTACGGTTCATGCTAGTGGGTGTCGTCTCCGACGATGACGATGTCTCATCTTGAGTATCTGCAAGATAACGGTTGTTTTTTAAGACTCCATCACCATTATTTTCGTTTTTTACTAACCTCGTTGTGCACGATATTTGGCCGAGTTAAGAGCGCGTGCAGACACATCATTGTCGGACTCGGAGCCGAGTGTGTCATATTCTGTAATTGGTATGTGAAGCGTTAGGATTTTCCTAACTTCGGAATCTGTTGAACCTGGATTGTCCGATTCTAAAAAGTTTAATACGATGCGATGGTATTTTTTTTTTTGATTGTTGGTGAAGTTTTTGAATGTCAATGTTATTTGTTATTTGAAGTTGATATTAGGTGATAGAAAATATATATATATGTTAGTGAAAACAGAAGATGGATTGAGACTTAAATGCGACATGATGTGAGCAACGAACGTAAAAATGTGCAAATTTTGCTTAAAAACTACACTCTACACTAGAGGGGGGGGATTAACAAATGAAAATGATAAGATTGGTGTTATAGTTTCGAGGGCATAGAAGCTACCTTGGCTCTCGGAGTGTGGATCGCGTAGGCGACCGACTTTTCGACGCACTTTCGTATACTCCGGCTCCTTGGACTGAGAAGCAAGAATCGTAAAATTAAATTTGTTAAATATTTTCAAAAGAGTCACTTACATGATAACTTTCGGGCTTGACATCGTGATAGACAAAGGAGCCGCGCACCGAGTGATAGGGACCGCTGTAAACATTGCCACTGTAGGAGCTCTCACTGTATGTCTGCTTGTTTAGTTGAAATGTGGCATAGGGGCATATATCTTCTATATACTCATTGCCCTCGGCCTTGCCAAAGCTGCCCGAATCGTTGGAATTGGAGCCGCGTGGTGCCGAATTGGTTGGATTACAACGTACGGCCAAATATTGCTGATCTCGATTCTGTTTGTTCTGCAAATTAGCCAAGGAAGGCGATTCCGACATCGATGAACTGGCCAAACGTGCTTGATTAGTGAGTTCTGTGGGTTGAGAAGTTTTGAGTGTTTAGAAGTTCAACTGCAACACGTTACTTACTGCG
Organism: Scaptomyza caliginosa; assembly: GCA_035044725.1. Lineage (NCBI taxonomy): Eukaryota > Metazoa > Arthropoda > Insecta > Diptera > Drosophilidae > Scaptomyza > Scaptomyza caliginosa. Next base: position 327,742 of record JAWNNR010000047.1, on the reverse strand, counting down.
CTTGCGCAGGAACAAAGCGGCAGCAACCAGCGCCAGCAACATCAGCAGCGATATGCAAATGGGCAACAACAGTTTGAAGTTCGCATAGAAGGGCAGATCGCTCAGATGGGAGACGGGCGTGGAATGATCATTGTTATAGAGCACTGCATTAAAAGAGAGAGCAATGAGAAGTGTACTATGTTGAGTATTCGTGTTAACTTACCACCCTGTGGTGAGAGTGTGGTAAAATTGTAAACAGCTGTTGTGGAGCCAGCATTATTGTGAGCCGTGACTTTAAGCTGATATTTAGTGCCCGGCACCAGATCACTAACGGTATAAATGCGTTCAGTTGGTGGTATATGATTGGAAACAACATTCCAGCCGGAACGACCATAAACCCTTGACTCGATCATAAAGTAGAGTATGCCACAGCCACCATCGCCCCACGAATCCAGCCAACAAGTAACGCTAGTCGAGTTATTCGTAATCATTTGGGAATGCTTTGGCTGCACCGGCGAGTTGCCCTTCGTATAGGAGTTGACAATGTCGCAGGGCAAGCCAGTGCCAATCTTATTGTAGGCCGTTATATAGAGCTGATAGCGTGTGCCGCACCAGAGATTACTAAGCAGATGTGAGTTGGTCTTGGCATCCACCTGCAGCTCCTCCCAGTCGCCATTATCACGCTTGTAGTTGATGACATAGCCGAGTATGGGACTGCCGCCATGGCTATTGTCCAGCCACTCCAGATGCAAGCTATCCGTGTAGGTGTTCACCACAGTCAGGTTAGGTGCCTCTGGCGGCACCTTAACCACAATATTATAGACAATCTCATCCTTGCCCCAGGTGTTCTCCACGCTGCAAGTGTAGTTCCCAGCATCACTAGCCTGACACTCTCTCAGATACAGTGTGCCATTCTTGGCAATCGTTTTCCTCGCACTCGTCTCCATGTTGTGGCCATCCTGTCGCCATATGGTAACGGGCGCAGGTGCACCCACCTTGCGACAGGGTAGCTCCAAATGCTCCTTCCAAGGCGTCACAATGCGCTGACTAAACGAGACTATACGCGCCGGCACCTTATTGTTCGGCGGCACTGTCACCACTTGCGTCTTCTCGCCCTCGCCCATTTTCGTGGATGCTGTTAACCAGAATTGATAGGTCGCCGATTCCTGTGTCCTAACCGTCTCATGCATTTCCACATACGGACCCAGCAGACGCTTGTGTGTGCCCTCCTCACGACCACCCTCCAGCATGGACATGTAGAAGGTGTAGCCCGTCTGGAAAGGGTATCAACAGTTACCAGGTGACTGGCGTGCAGTGGAAGGCTACTTACGATGTCACCATTGGGCAGGTCAGGCGGCAGCCAGGAGATTATGATTTTTGTGCTGGAAGCGGGTATTGCCTTGATTGCTTGCGGCGCCGAAGGCACTATAAAAAGACAGGGTAGATAAGTTAAAAGCAGGGAAAAACAAAGTTAACGCATTGCCGATTAAGTTATACTCTGATATCGTTATTGTTGTACCAAACCACAGATCATTCATATCTAGCTGAACTTTACCAATATGCTTCTCTTTAATCCAACGTTATCAGAGTATAACAAGACGAAAATAAAATGAAATAAAATACATATAAATAAAAGCAATTGCAATGAACAAAAAAAAAAAAACAAACGAAGCGCAGAAATAAATAAAAAGCGCTGCATGAAATTGCAAACGAGGCGACGACGATGACGATGACGACCAAGAGAGAAATAAAGAGAAAGAGAGAGGAATGTGAAGGGTTGAGAAGTAGTTGCTGCTGCTGCTGCTGTTGGCTATATGATGGGTATGAAGCCGTGCCTCGTTTGCGTTCATTGAACCAACGCTGAACCACTTACCATCCTCATGGGTGCGGCAATAAAATGGTTTGGTTTTCATGCCATCGCCCACTTTGGTGTAAGCCAAAACCCAAACCGTATAGTTTGTATATTTGCGCAGATTCTCAATGGTGACGTATTGATTTGTTGACTTGACAACCTCCGGCTCCGTTTCTATACAGCGTACATAACATAAAAAACATAAAAAACACCAACAACAATTAGTACTGATTGGGAAATATGAAGACGTTTGCTCTGCTGACCCCAAAGCCAATAGGAATGGGGCTGATTAAATGGACCATAGCATAGAAAAGGATTATAAGCGCTTGGGGAACATGTCAAATACAAGTTTTAAAGTAATTGAAGGTCTCCCAATAATGACCGGCTTTTGAGTTTAATTACGTTCGTAATGAGTTAATCAACAAATGAGCTTAATTCAAAAATATTTCACAAATTAACGCACAAACATTTTATTTCAATATGAAAAATTCCAATTGAACTTTGCTGCTGTTTTCCAATGTGCAGGTTAATGGGTTAATGCCATTGCATAATTGCTTTCGTGATGCCTTCAATCCCCCAAGCCGAAGCCCAATTTCAATCCCAATCCCAATCTTCTTTCAATGCTGCTGATGTAATTTGCGAGCCAAACAATTCGGCAGAGCAGGCAATAAATGCAGCAGACAAACAGACAGACAAATGGGAGTGTGGGTCGCAAGGACTTACCGTAAAGCTCATCGACCGATATGTAAAACACTTTGTAGCCCTTGATTTTGCCATTTTGTCCGTCAATATCCGGCGGTGACCAGGTGATATAAATCGATGTGGAGCCAAGCACATCGCATTGCGGCGACTCTGGCGGCGATGATGGAACTGCAAACAGAAAGAAAAAGAGAGAAAGAGAATGCTAGACATTATTGTGTGGCATTTTTTGTTTTGTTTCTCTGAGTGTATCAACAGACGGCGCCACTTGCTGTGCATGGGCAATTAACAAATCCAATCAATGGTATAGGCAGTTAAGGGTCTCGCTTCTTTACTTACCATCCTCCATTGTTTGCACTGCAATTTCCTTGCTGGGTGGTCCACTGCCCTGACTTGTATAGGCCTGCACAATTACATGGTATTGGGTGAACTTGTTGAGATTGCTGAGCACCGTTTCGCCACCGAAGTGAGAGCGCACCTCGACAGTCTTAAAGCTGAAGCCTTGAGTGGGATTCACCTCCTTGTCCTCGGGCGTTAGAGACATTTGATAGCCCACATAGTAGCCGAGCAGTATGCCATTCCAATGGTCACGTTCCGGTGCATCCCAAGTCACGGATATCTCGGTTGAGCCCTTGGCTTCGGCACGCACCTGCAACGGTGGACCCGATGGCACCTCCTCGAGCGTTGTGACCTGCACCACCTCGGAGAATTCGGATGCTCCAAGCTTATTCTCGGCCGACATGCGTATGTGATAGGCTTTTGCTGGACGCAGTTGTTGTATGTTGATTACAGTTTGAGCACCACTGATGTCAATATGCTCTGCATTCTGCCATATATCTGTCGAATGGTAAAGATGGAGTGTTATTCCCGCTACTTACTTAAGTTGGTTAGTGTTTACCTGAGATCTGTTTGTAGTAGATGTGATACTGTTCAATGGGACTATTACCCGCAAAAGGTTGACTCCAAGTCAATTGCAAACTTCGCGATTGCTGTGAGTTGATGCGCAAATTCTTCGGCTGTTCCGGCACCTCCTGAACGATTAGCTGTATGGACATTTCATCCTGCTCGAAACAAAACAAAGAAAAAGGTTGCGTTTAGCACACACACATACACCCACACACACGCAAAGAGTTCAAAGCTCATTTAAGCGTCAGCTGCTGTTGAGTTAAGTTGATTCAGTGAAAGTTTGAAACAGAAGCTGCGGCTCATTTAAATTGCCATAAATTAGCGTTAACAGCTGAAGCCAACAGCAGCAAGGCAACAATGAGCCAACATTTTTAAGACAAGGCGATGCAGGGCGTGGCAGAAGCAGTAAAACAAGTTGCCAACAGACGGTGTAAACACAGTGTGTGTCAGTTCATTAGGCAGCTTTTAACTTTGTAGAAACGAAGCTTTTAAAGCTTCTATCTTATCTAACTCATGTTTGTGTCAACTTTAAGTAACTTATTCTTACTGTTTAAGCATCTTTCAGTAGCGTTTAAAGCTTTAAGCAGCTTTAAGCTGAGAAGTTTCTTTTCTTCTGCAGCTAATGATAAAATGAAGCTTTAGAAGGGAAAGAAAAGCTCTGAGCAGCTTTAAAGTTGTCCTTTACCGTTTTTAAAGACCTGCCACATATGCAAATAGATTTATATGATAAAGAAAGTACTCATTTTGACCGAATATGTGGTAAGCACGTAGTCTCAACTTCAAATAGATTTCGTTTCAAGTACACAATAATATATTTGCGCACGTAACTTAAAAGTTGCTGCTAAAGTTCTTGATTGCTTTTTCTTATATTATAATATATATATTTTTTGTTGTGTGTTAGTAACCCTGGCAGCAGTTTATTTGTGTGTGTGAGTGTGTGTGTGGCAGAAAAGTGTCAGCATGCACTTACCTGTCCAAATGCATTGTTGGCCTGACAGATATAAATGCCAGTATCTTGGCGATATGTGTGTGAAATGCCCAATTCGGAGACCATGCCGTCGTCGAGCACTTGATCTCTTATTGTGTAGCTACATATGTGTGTGTGTGTGTGTGATTTATATGCAAGTAAATGCATTTAAGAAACACACACATACATATGTTGACATGCAGATACAGATGCAGACAGATACAGATACAGATACGGATACAGATACGTGTATTTGCACAACGTGAGCGACGCAATGCAATTTTATAACAATGTTTTTTACGTAGCAGCCGTTGTTGTTGATTGTTGTTGTTTGTTGACAAAGACGAAGACGAACGAGGCCAAAATACACACACACACACACACAGACATAAGGTATGTGGTGTGTGTGTGTGTTTGTAGTTGTAGTTGTAGTTGTAAGCAAATGGTATAAATAAATAAAAAGCGCGTGTTGCGTTCAGTTTGTTTTTTGGTTTCGAGCAGCAGCAGAGCGGGAGGGGGGGAAGAGAGACGGAAATACACATACATTAAAATACTTATAAGAAAATACAAGTGGAAAATGCTTAAATGCGAATGTAACTGAAAACCAGAGTACACACAAAACAGCTCTTAGCGCTGCTTAAAACTATAAATACAGAACAAAGTAAAGGAATAGGTATTTTTCCATTGTTTGCTAGCTGTAGTTTACGTTAGCTTTGGGGTAAGATTTTTTGGCATAACGCTTAAGGAGCATACCATTCAATCGTTTAATCAATCATTCAAGAAGTCAAAACTCATCGAATTTTGGAAACTAAGCTCTCTTTTAATTAAAAGCAATTTGCAAGGCAAAGCACTAGACTTGAAATTGATTTCCAAACCATTAGCAACAGACAGACACTCCGGGTCACTTGAATATAGAAATGTTGCAGCAATGAGAAAATTCAACAATAAGTGTTTCTACTGTAAACAAGAAACTATATGACAAAAAATATAACAATGTCAACTTAAACTTCAGCCGAATCTATTCAAGTGTCGCGAAGTGTTTACACAGCCAGACACAAACAAAAAAAAAACACAACGAAACGAGTAAGCAAAGAAATGAAAGATAAGAACGGGCGGTTGTAGGTGGCGTAATCTAGACTTACCGTGAATCGAGCGACTCGTCAAGATACTGTTGTGTTGCCTGGATTTTCCATTTAAAGTCAATTGGATTGTCGCCCTGAACATTGCACTGAACATGCACCTGTTTGCCCTTTGCCACTGAGATTTGTTTCGTTTTCGTTGGAAAATGAGCGGGCACTATTAAAGAAGAAGAAGAAGAACAAGAACACGAGAAAATTAAATGAGTGTTGTAGACTTGAAGAGATGGGCAGATGCAGTACACACCATTGACTTTGAGAAAGATGACTTTGCTAACGCCGGAGCCAATATTGTTTTTGGCCTCGCACAAAAAATGACCCTGCGACTCCTTGGTGATCTTCTTGAAGTAAATGGTGCCATTGGGAAAGAGCTGCACGCTGGGTTCATATAAGAAATCCTTATACTCGCCCGGCGTGGGTCCAATGGCCTTCTTCCAGGTAATGGTCGGTTTGGGATAGCCAGCCGACTGGCAGTGTAGCAGCACATCTGTGCCGGATTGTGCACTCGAATCCTTTGGTTCCAGTATCCATTTGGGCGGCACATTCACCGTCAGCGGAACTGTAAATCTTTCCGTGCCCGCAACATTGCTTGCTATGCATGTATAGTTTCCTGAATGATCCGAGGCAATGTGTTCAATGACCAAACTGGCCGAATACTCATCCAAACGTCGAAAGACCTCATTGCTTGGGTTCCAAAAAGCATAATACAATGTGGGATGTGTTGTATAAAGTTTGTTTCCTGCTTACCCGGTGCCTATGAGCGGTTTATTGTTGCGCTCCCAGCGAAAGCTTACGGGCAAATCGCCTTCAAGGATCTGACACGATATCGCCGCCCGCATTCCCTCACGCAACATGTTCGTCATGGCCTGTATGGGCATGATTTTTGGCGGCACTAAAAACGAAATGATTCCATTCAACAAACAGTATAACAATAGGTTTCATCTACAACAACAAGTTGGCTACTCTCAACAATACTCATTACAATTGCCAACTTGGCTTAAGCACAAAAGCCATCGGGCGTTTTTCGGTCTTGCTCTGGCATTGGCTATCTCGACAAACAGCCGGGCTGGCTTAAAGTGGGCGTGGCAGTTAGCAACAGCAGCTGGAGTTAGAACATCAATGTGGGCTTAGCAACAGCTGCCTCACTGATAACAGCTGCACAGTAAATTATTATAAAGAGCGAGATGCAGATAACCGCAGGCACAGAGACACAAAAGTCAATGACTTTATTGTAGCACACCGCACCGCACTGCACCCCTTCTACCAACGTTCCCCCCCTTGTTTGTGTGTGTGCATGTGCATTAAAAGTGCTGGCAGCTGGAAATAGTTGATGTTGCTGCTGCTGCGGCTGCTGTCGCTAGTTTGCCGCTTCGGCTGCATAGTTTCTGTTGCCAGTCTAATTGGAATAGTTTCATTGTATACAGTCGTTGCGGTTGTTGCTGTTTGCCAGCAAACTTTCTAATTTGAATATTGGAAAAACCCCGAGTAGAGTGAACACTCATCACATATTACACATACGCTGCGTAAACACCCAAAGACACACTTACCCAACACTTGTATCTCAACGTTGCGCCTCGACGTTTGCTTCTGCTTATTCTGCGCCATACAGGTATACGTGCCGGCATCCTCCAATCTCTGCAGTTGCTCAATAATTAAGGTGCCATTGTTATAGGCACGCTGACGTCGATTTATGGGCAACGTTTGGCCATCTTTTTGTGTGTTCCAATAAAAGTAAAAAAAACACGAAGCAAAAGGAAAGACGAGAATGAAATGAAATGAAACTTCCGGCAATTAATTTGGCTTGCAACACACAAAAAAATACACACGAAACTTGTATTATTTATGAATGCGGCTATTTATAGTCTTTTCAGGACTTTTATTATTTATACGGTTTTTATGTCTCTTCTTTCTTTTCTTTTTTTTGGTTAGTTTTAAATTAATTGCGTTTTATGGTTTGAATATTATATCTTATAGTTATACTTTAAAAAATAATTTCCACAATAATTTCAATTGCAAAAAATTGAAACATTATATCTTATAAAAAAACGATTCAAATTCAACTTTACTTATAAAAAAAAAACAAATGAAAAGAAATTTAAGTGCAATATAAAATGTGCAAGAAAAAATGATAAATTTTCTGTTGTTCTTTTTTTGTTAGTTGATATGCGCAATAACAAATATGAGATTTTTAATAAAAACACGTGCCAAAAGGCAACGCAAACAGCAGCAACAAAAAATTAAATCAAGCGCGATTAAAGTATTTCAGTTTTTTATGCAATACAATAAAGCGTTTGAGACTAAAGTATAAAAATGTATTGCTTACCGCGTTCCCAGTGTATTTTATCGATGGGATAACCAGCCACGGGACATTTAACAATCAAATCCGAGCCGGAGATGCCCGTTATTTTTGGCATTTCACGTATGTACGGCAATCCATAGATGTTCACTTTGGCGCTATGCGAGACCCTGCGGCAACATAGTATATACGTATATATAAAAGGAAAAAAAAAAACATACACAAGTCGTAACTAACAGTTAGAAGTAGGGATGCAAAACAAAACAAGGAACAAAAAAATATATAGGTGTGCGTGTGTGTTTGTTGTATACAGTTGTTGCCGCTGCTAAAAAGCCTGACTCGGCAAATTGTTTGGATTTTATGTCGCTTTTTGCCTGCAAACAATGCGGTGCCATTGTTCAGCATACCCTAGATTATTATCTAAGTCTAGGCAGCACACATGGCGTATGTGTAATGGCAAAACGTTTCAATAATGTTAAGGTATAGCTGTAACTTAGAGCATCTAATAGTCGCATACTAAGGCTTTAGCAGCATCTTGTTTCTAGTTTTTACTCTGCTGTGTTACAATTAAATTTATGATTTAGCATGGAAATGCTTTTTATGCCCCTATCACAGTGAAACGTTTTGTATGTAAAGCTCTGCTTGTGTGTGCGAGTGTGTGTGTGTGTGTGTTGTATTTTATTTTATAAAACTATGGCCACACTTACTTGCCAATCGCATTCTGTGCCGTGCAGGTATATTCACCGCCATCCTCCTCTTTGACATTTGATATATTCACATGGCTGATGACATCGTCATGGATGGTAACATATTGACCGACTAAAAAACGTGAGCTGTCTGGTATCTAAAAGGGTAGAAAACCGATATATATATATGGTATATATAAACTGTATAGTTGTTGAGTTAAAGTGATGGCAATTAGATGAGAAAATATTCGCTTTTTGTGTAGTGAGAAAAGCTATAAAATATTCATGTAAATCGAATTGATTGAAATTGCATAAAATATGCACAAGACACGAAAGAGCAACAGAGAGAGAGAGAGGGAGAAGAGGGGATGCAGTCGAAAAGAAAATGTAAAATTTATGCAAAGCAACGAAACAAATCCTTGAAAATGCGCCATGGACCATGACGGGCAAAACTAGAAAGCGCAGCCCGGCAAGAAAAATACTCAAATAAAAATATAAAAAGAGAACAGCAAAATCAAGTGTGGAAAAAGCAAAGCACAAGCCATGGGGCATGTTAAGCATGCCCAAAACAGCAGAGGGGCTGGGGAGAGCAAAAGGGCATGAACATTTTTCGGTAAGCATTTATGCATGAGTGTGTGTGTTAGCGACTCCATCATCATCAAGTCGCATGTGACGATAGCTGGCGGAAACGGATGCGCTGCCTGCATTTCCGTTCGCGTTGCATGCATCTAAGTAAGTGCTATCAGCACGTGTGTGTGTGTATGTGTGTGTGTGCGTGAACTTACTCACTCTTACACTCAAGCTGAAACTTACCGGAAATCCGTCCAAAGACCATGTAAATTGCGGCAGTGGATTTCCGGTGGCAACGCACTTCAATGATACCGTCGGACCCGGTTGCAGTGTTTGCTCTGAAAACCAATAAAGCAGTTCCGGCGAAGCATCTAAAATTGTACGATACGAAGATACAGATAAAGATAAAGGCCAAACTACTCATGTGTGTGTGTGCTTTGGGTTTGGATGACTTTCGATTGAATTAATGAGCAAAAAATGTTGCGTATCTCTGAACTAAACTTGGCGTTTAACAACTTCAAAGTAACGTTAAAGATTTAAGTTATTCAGTAAACAGTTAAAATTTGTAGCAGCTGCATTTTAAGTGCATTTCTCAAAGCAGAAAAGTATGTATTTTTGTACAATTTCTGTTTATTTCTCGTATTTCTTGCACTTTAATTTCTATTTATACATTTCTTGGAGCTTGTAACTTTTGCTAGCTGCATATTTGCTTGCAAATCAAAATCAGATTGCGCAAATGCTTTTCAGCTTGAGGAGCGCGACGGAAAAGTGCATTTGACAAGCGAGACAGACGAGGGGGTGGGGAAGGGGGAGGTGGAAAAGCAAATGTTATCCAGCTGATGGAAATTGTATCAATTTCCGTAAAAAGTTGAATTTTGGCGATGCAACGAACATTTTGCCAGTTATAAGCAGCCAAATTTATTTGCTACCAGCTAACACACACAAACAAATACACACACACACACATACACACGACTGGATGAGAAGGCAGCTGAGTTGACACAATTGCTGCCATATCCGGCCGCTTAATGGCGCGCCATTGGGTGCCACAGCGCAACGTTCTAGGGTTGCGTATGAGCTGGCAGGGCTGGAAGCAGCTTTTAACACTTTTGTGTGTATGTGTCTGTGTGTGTGTGTGTGTGTAAGCATGCCAATAATATATCGAAATCAATTTCCGTTTGTGCCTAAAAGCAAATCAAAAACGTTGCCAAAGCCGCCAAGGCAAGAAAGCGCCAATGGGTGTGTGTGTGTGAGTGTGCGTGTGTGGAAGCAGTAGCTGAATCTGTCATTGTGTTTGTGTGCGCCTTAAGGCTGCTAAATGTAACAATGAGCTTGGGCTTAGGCTGAGTTATTTTATTATGTACACTGAAAGAACAGGCAAAGTTGACATCAACTTTCTGAATCTTGCAGGTACTAAACACACACTATTTTCTCTCAGTGTACAACTAAACGAATGGGCGTGCGTGTGCGGCTTGATGTTTAGTACTGGTAATAAAATTAAGTTGTCTGCCTGCGTTTTATGTTAGAAACGTTTGTTGTTGTTGTTGCTGTCAGCAATTTGGTAAATTAGAAATTAATGAAATGCAATTATGACAAACATTTATTTGTGCGGTTTTTGTGGTCATCAAACAAAACGTAAACGAAACGCTTCTGATTGAAGGGGGGTGTAGAGGGGTAGGACCTGTGTGTGTTGCCATAAGTGTTCCACTTATGGCCATCATCTATTAGATATGGCTATTTATGTGTGCTTATGTCTGATAAAATGTGACAAATAATCATATCACTAATACGACCCGTAAGCTTACCGCCCAATTGAAGCTCAGCCGTTGATTGAATTTGCTCCCATTCATTGGACACAAAACATTGATACATGCCCGGATCATCCTTTTGCACCTTCTTAATGATCAAACGCGCCGGATCTGTAAGGATCTGTACGAGAACAAAGTGTTATGCAGCAATGAATTAAATGATTTCTCTTGCTTACCTCCACACGATTGTCGCGCAGTATGGGCTTGCCATCGTGCAGCCAGTTGACATCGTGCACCGGATGGCCAGAGACAATGCATTGAAATTGTGCATCCTTGTCCACATCAACGGTCTGCACTTGCGGCTGCAGATGTGCTGTCAGTGGAGCTATACATGTGTCAATATAAAGCTAAGTAACGCGTAGATGGGGTATAACCATTCACTCACCTGTCACAGTGAGCGACACTTGAATTGTCTCCTCGCCAGCTGTGTTGTTTACCCAGCACAGATATTTCCCACTGTCCTCGAGACGCGCCTGCAATGGCATAAATCAATGGCAATCACAATATTTGGCTTTCATTTCCATGGCCGCTCCTCTCACAGCGTTATCGAACGGCGAACGGCGCTGGGGTTGCTATATACGTACCTTGGTGATTTTGAGTAGACCAGCAGATACAATTGTAATACGTTCGCTCAGTTGCAGTGGCAGCAATTGTTCGTTCTCCTCCTTGAACCAACTGAAAGATACAAGATACCAGAGAGATGAAGAGATGAAAACATACAATTTTTAAGGCAAACAAGCTGAACGAAAAATGTTTTTTTTTATTTTATTTCGTTTCATTGTTGTCTTAATCAAATTAATATGCTGATTGCATTATCAATTTAAAATAAAATTGAAATTTCCTTCCCCCCCGGCCCCTTGCCAATGTGGCCTTTGATTGCCGCTTGTTGCCACAAAATGCATTCATTGAGCAAACGCGTGCTGCTTTCAATAGGATGCAAAATGATTACCGCACTTCAACAAGAGCAGCAAACAAGCAGGAAGCAAGAGTTCGAAGGGGGAAGAGCTTAATGCAAATGTTAACAAAAATAAAATGTAAGGTCAGAAGGCTGAGTAATTGCATTTCGATTGCCTTACTTAACGAGTATTTATCATTAAGCAGCGCTTAATTTTATTGCAACCAGTTAAAGTTGTAGTTCAAGTTATTTGATATTTCCGCTAACAAGTTCGTTATTTTCATTTTTCGTCAAACTCTTTAAACATTTTATTCAATTAAAGAGCATATTAAGTTCGTTTTGTGTGCAATCAGTTTGATTTCATATATTCGATTTTTTTCGTTTTGTATTTTTAATTTTAATGCTGCAAAAATATCAATTGCGAAAATCAACAGAGAACCACGCATTTTCAGCAAGCGCGTGCCATAATCTGTTTGATGTTCCACCGCCTGCCACGCCCCAATTTGCAGCAATGTATGTGTTCGTGTGTGTGTGTATGCACATTCTGTTGCATTTTTAATCATGTTATTGATTTTAATTTGGCTTTAATTGCACTTGAGTGCATTTCTTCCATCTTGTGGCATACGCTGCACGTAGCAAGCGCTCCAGCTCTGAGCTCTCTCTCTCTTTCTGTGCGGGCATTTCCTTAATTAAAATCAGGAAAATGCATTTCATCACATCCAAGGATTTGCCATATGCTCAAGCATCATCGATATGCTTGCTGATTAACAGTAAGCTCGAGAGTTTACAATGAATTTAATATAAATATATTTTTTAAATTATTTCTATGCCAAGTGGAAGTGGAAGTGAAGTAAGCAGCGTTAGGGAGCATGCCAACTATTTAAACATTTATGAGCAGCGGCAGCCGCAGCACCGGGACACCCAGGATACGGATGTTGCAACAAAACAATGCGGCAGCGAGAAAACACACAGAAACAAAAGTTGCCGCTGTTGTCGCCTCGCTAGCTTTCAACCATGATCGTTGTTGTTGTTGTTGTTGCTGGCATTGCACATCTTGGTCTTTGGTCGTCGCTCAGCGGGTGACATCAAAAAACGTTTTGTGTTTGTATCAACGACTAAGTGATGCTCTGTTGTGGTTATAAGAAACTCTCAAACTGTATCGCTTAGGCTTATCGATCGTCTAGCTTTGACAATGGCAGTAGCTGCGAAACTGTAACAGTTTGTGCTTCTAAAACTATAAGAGCTTTGAATTCCAACCTTAACAGAGTATTACAAGGAAAACAATAGAATTGGAGAGTGGCTGAACCGTAGCAGTGGCAACAGCGCATATCGTAGCGTATCCTGGTCGCATACTTTATGCATGCACCAACGAAGGACATCACAGCCGACTGCTACTACAACAATGACCCATTATGCGCTGCTGCTACATGCCGTCCTTTGGCAGCCATAAAAAGCAATGCATGTTTTAGCACTCCAACATTTGCCATGATGATGAGCCAAGTGCCAAGAGTGCCAAGAGTGGCGAGTGGCCAAGGCAACTGTATCCTGTGGTATCCTGTCCTCCAGTGTGATTACCTTTGCCAGCTGCCATTCAACTTGAAGAGCGGCATTCAAAAAGCAATTTGCCATTTTGGCCATAAACGTTGCTCATTTGATTGATATGTGCTTGACAAAGAAGAAAAAACTAAGAAAACGCAACTGAAAAGCGTTTGACTTGTCCGATGGGAAATTTCCATATCGCAACCCAAAGAGCTCTTGTCTTGACTGGCCAAAGATAAATGCTATGTGATAAAACGCCATGTGACAAGAACTTCAAGTGCCTCAATAAACAATATTTGATGTATGGTGTTAAAAGTCAGGCTAGACAGCAGCAGCTCAAGTGGAAAACATAAGTGCAATGAAGCTGCTAGAAAACTGAGCTGTAAGAATTTAATATCATTTTTATTAATATGTTGTTAAACAATTTTGGTGCTTGCCTTTGAAGTTGACTTAGCTGCTACTGACTAAAGGACCTTTACAAAGATTTAATAATTCGTTCTTCTGATTTGATTGATTATACTTCATATTTATAAAAATGTTTCTGACTATCCCTAGCATTTAAAATTTTTCTCCTAGGCTACATTTTTAGCTTTTTTTTATGTATTTCACATTTGCCTGACAAACTTTTCTTTTTTTTCGGCAGGCCTGTTAAATATTTCACATTGTCATAAAATTCGCGGCAACTGTGCGCATGCCACGCCTCCCTCGACTCCTTAACCCCTTCTTCAGAAGCAGCAGCAGCAGATGTGACCTATGTGGCAGCTGTGGCAACAACAACAGCTGCTGCTGGTGAATGTTGTTGTTTTTTTTTATGACATATCTCGTTGCTTGATACTCACCGATAGGTTGGCACCGGATGTCCTTGAGCAATGCACGGCAACGTTGTTTGGCCATTAAGGACGACATGCCGCATCGAATGCTTCTCGACATTAATGCGCGGCTGTACCATGCCCTTGGGCTCGGTTACAATAATGCGGCCGGGATATGTCGAAATTTGTATTTCACCTGCAACAAAATTAATCAGACGGTAAGAAAATAAAGCTAAACACATGTTTCTCTCTGTGTTTTTTGGTGTGTGTGTGTGTGTGTGTGTGTGGCAACAATTTATAGAAGTGGCAAGTGGCAGCTGACGCGTCGCGACTTATGGTTAGATTTAAGTGAATGTGTAGCAGCCCACTTGGAAAAAGAGAAAAAAAAAATGAATGGCAATGCTTAACGCAGCATACAAAATTTGTATATATATGTTTTTTTTTAATAAATTAAAAGTAAATGAAAGCAATCAAGTTGATCACATGCGCCACATGCGACCCAACACACCGCAAAAGGTTGGAGGTCAATTTTAGCTGTGGCCAAGCAACAAGGGTGAACTGTGAAGACAAAGCTCTCTCTAGCTTCATTATGCATGCACATTATTAAACGCTAACTAAGTTGGGCTATGAATAGGGTATAAGAGTGGATAGTCAAGTTAATGTATGCATAGTTTCATAGAAGTGTTTTGTAGCTTAAGTGTTGGCAAATGCAGCGCATCAATTGTGGAGGTTTGTCGATTAAGCACATTCAAACAAAGCATTTGTCATCCCTGTCACATTTAATTGATGTATTTAATACCATTGAGATCAGGCCTTAAATGGCAGAGCGTGTTTTAAATCACATCGATTTCTATTTCTGTTAACACAACATGACATTTAGATGCAGGAGTGCTTGTTTAGTTCACTGGGCCACTTGGCTAACAACAACAATCTCTGTTTCCAATAACATTTCTTCCTAACCATTGTCCTTGCTCCTTTACTGTGCCTTTGGTTAGCAATTTAATTTATAATTTTGCACACAACATGATCATCATCTGTAGTAGCAACAACAGCAGAAATAGCATCATTATTATTATCAGTAACTGCCTTCCCCTTAGCTGTTTCGCTCTTTCCCTATCTCATTGCTCTATTGTGCATTAGCAGTCGTATTATTGTTAGCCGCCATTGTTGTGCCCCTTATTGTGCAAAATAAATGGATTTTTGGTTTAAATTGTAATTATGCGCTGCCTGCCTGCCAGCCAGCACAAACACAACATAACCAGACACGCCCACAGCCCCAAGGGCGCAACACAAACACACACACACACAGACACACAATATATGCAAAACTGTTGCCTGCTTTTGTGCGCGCCAGGTAAAGCCATCGCTTAAATTGAACGTACACTCGAAGAAAACAAGTCGTTACTTAATAATAGTATATAATACTTGTTTTCTCTAAGTGCAACCTGTTTGTGTGCTTGTGCATGCAAATGTGTGTGTGTGTGTGTGTGCTTGTTATATCTCGCTGTGTGTGTGTGTGTGTGTTTGTTAAATGAATTAGTTATGACCGACTCTGCAGCGAGCAGAGCCAGAACTGTTTCATGTTACACTTTTAATGAGTGCACTCTAAGCAGTTTTTAATGACAGTGTGTGTGTGTGTGTGTTGGTCACTTGAATGGGCATTGTTTAGCACTTGTAATTAATATGTGGCAGCTTATACACAGACACACACACACAGACATATCACTCGAGTTTGCGGTTTTTTTGGTCGAGAATTTAATGCGTCCGCACAATGTGATTAATTAAATGTTAAACAATTTGTGGCAATTGGCTTAAGAAATCAATGCTGCTTGGCTTAAGTAGGGTCAGGTCAGTCAAGGCATACAGTAAATAAACTAAGCCAAACAAAGAAGGCCAAAATAGAGGGAGAGAATGAGACTGTGTATAAAGTTTTATCGTATTGATTGATGATGTGTAATATGCGCACAAAAGGCTAATAGAAATTCAGCTAAAGCGCATTTTCACACACAATAAACTTCAAATAAGCACAACGTTCAGCCAGATAAAAGATCTCACGTATTAACTTGGACTTTATCCTTCTTGCTGCCATCTTTCTCTTATGCTGTGTGCGTGCTTGTGTGTGTGTGTGTGTTAGCAAACATTTTGTTTGTATCTCTGTTTGACAAGCTGTAAAGTTGGCCAAAAGTCCCTTTGCGCATTGCCCTTTTGCCGTCGATTGAATGTCACACATCATAAATTATGCACAACAAAACTTGAAATTGACTTGGCCAAACACAGCAAAACTATAAACTTTAGATTTATCAACAGCAGTTGAGCAAATAATTTGATGTTCTTGCTTAATAAAACATGAAAAAGTTACTTTATGTAGATATCCCGAAGGAATGAAGAGCATGTTCATAAAACTGACACATTACACAAGTGAAGTGCATAGCTTTAATTATGTAAAATAAAAGATAACATACAAAATGAACTGAAACATTGTTGTTAATATTGATAGTAAACCGATAGCTTTTTTAATCAGAAAACTTTCACTTTGAAACCATAAATAAAAATAATCCAACACTTTCAAGTTTGACAGCACATATGTGAGCTAGAAAACTGACAACTTTTAGCACTTTAGATAGCATTCAATATTAATATTGACCCACATATAAGCCGAAGGGTTTATGGTGACTTTCACATGCCATTTGCCCAAAGCTGCTAATTAATTCAACTTAATTATGTGCCAACAGAAGTTGCCAACAGCGTTGGCCAAGCGGGTGGACAGGGTAAAGCGCATTGAAGCATTGCTGA
Organism: Scaptomyza caliginosa; assembly: GCA_035044725.1. Classification (NCBI taxonomy): domain Eukaryota; kingdom Metazoa; phylum Arthropoda; class Insecta; order Diptera; family Drosophilidae; genus Scaptomyza; species Scaptomyza caliginosa. Next base: position 310,807 of record JAWNNR010000047.1, on the reverse strand, counting down.
CTGGACGATTAAGCTGAAAATGTGATTATCACGTATATCACGTATACGTACTGTTACGTACCTGTCAGTCTATTTACAGTGCGGCATGTGTAGCTTTTGTACGCATCATTGGGCCCCGCATTATTTATGTACAATTCACCATTGGATAGCACCGTATACTTGCCGCCAATATCCGTATTTGGATACAGATGCATGCCCGTATCCTGCACCCAAGCGGTGACCATTACAAATTCCGACATATAGCTGGGCACCTGTAAAAGCGGCAACCGAGGGTAAGAGCATAAGATAAGCAAATTTGTTCTGTTTTAAATGAAATTTGCGTGTTAAATGCATTTTGTGGCCATGGTTCAATTTGCAGTACAGCTTTTACTTTCAACACGAATCGCCCAAGGGCTCAAGCATTGAGCTTTAAGTATTTTTTTGCAAAGAGCTTACCTGACATTTCAGCACCGCCGTATTGCCCGTCATCACGTACTCGTCGTGCACCTGTACCGTATACTTTTGGTTGACAACTGTAACAAATCGTTGGCAGAAATGTTTAACTTTAATATAAAGCAACACAAAAGAAAGGACCAAACAATTATGTTGCGTTTTTATTAGTTGCAAAAGCGATTGCCTTCCTTTTCTGTTTAATTTTTATTACGGATCGCATAAAAAAAGGTTTTTTAGGGTCTGAAGGGTCGACAGTCAAAATATGTCGCACATTAAACACACAACCGCATCAAGTCCTTTGTCATCCCACACACACACACGCAGAGTGACACTTTGCAAAAGTGTGCCCGTTTGTCAAGCAGACATTCGAGTTAAAGATTTGCTGTTTTTTCAGTCCAAGCGCACACGGCATAAAATTAAGAATGACATGGATTCTAAAACAGCAAAATGTGCGCTGCACAGTGGTATTAAAGCTATTTTCGTTGGCCGTAAAACTCTCTATTCAATCGGTTTACGCAAGTTTGCTGAAACTTCACCACTGTGCCACATTTTCTATGCTTGCCATGAGCAACGCCTAGCTTTGTTAGCCGTCTTTGGGCCCAATGTTTTTGACTTGGCCGTTGGCTGTTGGCCGTTGCCAGTTGTAAATTAATTAAGATGGACAAAGGCAATTTTCTGCACGCGTCACTTGATACAAAAGGAAAGTGTATGCACTTTGCGTGCCACGTGCGAATTGTTTTGGATCAGTCTCTAGCTCTAACTGAATAGGACGTATACGTAATACATCAGGTGTACGTTTTTAAATGCTGCTCACGACCAACTTTAATATGCTAAAACTGGATAAAGTTTAATTTGAAAAGTTGTTGGTATTATTTTTGGCCGGCTTCGTTTATTTTTCTATTATTATTTTGTACGTTTTTTGACAACAACAAAAAAAAACTTTGTGACAACATTTTATTATAATTCCTCTGACCAAACGCGGCGTTTGCTGCTGCTGCTGTTTTCAGTTGAGTTTAGTGCAATTTTGTTGTTGTTGTTGTATCGTCATTATTTGTATTGCTGCACAAGCAGGACATGCCAGAACTGACTCTTTTTTGGTGCATAGTTTTGTGTTCATTTCTCTGTTTTTTTTTTGAGCAATGGCAAAAGTTTCTTTCTTTTTTCGTTGCTGTTGTTGTGCGCTTTCATGTTGCATTTTGCTTGGCGAATTCTGAGAGTGGTGTTGGCTGGCAGGGCAGGCAACATTGTGTTGCATAGAAGGACAGGAACAGGACAGCTGGGCAGGAAAGTAAGTATGCAAGCTAAGTTTATAGCTTACCACACACAAAGGGAAAGAGCAAGCGGGGGGAGGCAGCTCTCTTGGATTTCTAGGCGGAAATTCATTTCCGCTTTGTTTTGTGTCTGTTTGTGTGTGTGTGTCAAACTTTTTTGTTGCACGAAATTTATGTTTATGATGTGCGCCGGCGGAAAGATGCTTTTGCTGCAGCCACTCTTTGCCTGATTTGCAGTTATTGTGTCTGTATGTGTCTCTGTGTGTATTAAATTATACAATACACAGTTGATTGTGTCTGGAGTCTAAGGTTTGAGAGAAGTATAAGCATGTTCAACGATGTGCATTCAACTAATTATGAACAAATTACAAGCTGGCAACAATGTGAGAGGCAGGTGAATAACAGCTCCAAAGAAACTTTTCTAGCTCAATCACAAAACTTTTGATAACCACACACACACACGCAAATGCACACATTGTATGCAAAAGTGCAAGGCAAGTCACAACTTTGTGGCATCATTCATCAGCATCCATTGCTAACTCAAAAAAAACAAAAAATCCTTGGTCCTGACAATAGCAAAAGTTTCTTTGCCTTCCATATACGTCTGCTATAAATTGTCTAGCGAATTTGTCAAGAGTTTTAGTTTTAGTTGTAGTTGTAGTTGTTGCAGCAGCTACGCTTGCTCTTGTATTTGTTGTTTGCTAATTACGCGCACTTAAGCAAAAAGCCAGTCAAGGATACTGTCGGCGAACTAAGCGCTGGCAATTAAATGAACGCACAAGCTAAGACGCCAACTGCCAACTTGGCGCCGACATGGCCAAAAAGTCAAATGGCGCACACACATTAGCTAAGAAATTACTGTGGTCCAGCGGGAGAGGGAGCGGGAGCGGCAGCGGGGGAGGTGTTTAGGGTAGGTTACTTGCACAACGCTTGGCAACTTTTGCAAATTAGGCAAAACGTTTTGCGCCAAATCTACGCACTGTCAAATTGTTCAAGCGTAAAGCGTTTGCGGCAACTGGGCCAGAAACTGGCTAAAGCAAAGACAACAACCATTTGTTACACAGAGAGAAAATGCAATTCGGCACTATCAGTAGCTTGATTATTTTATGTAAATGTTTTATTTTCAGTGTAACACACACACACACACACACACACACGCAGAGCTCGAGCAAACACAAACAAAGCGACCGCAAATAAAATAAGCTAGCGACATGGCGTATACGTAACATGGAGTTGAGTTGAGTTGAGCTGTTGAAAAATGAGCGCCGGACGTTGAAACTTTGCATGTAACCACGATGCGTATCAGTGTATGTGTGTGTGGAAGAGGGGGGGGGAGGGGATTCAGTAAGCCAACATATCTAAGATCTTTTGAAATGGCAACTGTGCTCTGTGTTCTGTGTAACTGTTAATTAAAGCCCAAAAGTCGTAGAGTCTCATGCCTTTTGAGAGTTTTCTCTATGTATTCATATCTTTTATGGCCACTGTGCTAATTGTTGTTTTTGTCTATGTGCAGAGTTGGCCATAGTAAGAGCCTTTGGCTGGCCAATGAGCCGCAAAATCTATGCGACATGCGATGCCAATCAAAGTGATTGGCTCTTATCCCTTGCTCTTCTTTACAAAGCTGCTGTTCAATCGCTGTTCATTAATGCACTTTAATAAAGTCCTTGCCCGAATGGCTAACGAATGGGTAAGCTAGTTTTAGATATATTCTATTATCGATAGAGTATTTGTAGCTCGATGAACACGCAGCAGGTCTGGTAATAAATACTTTCCTCATTGTGGTTTTCGGAAGGCAGAGCAACTAAGCGAAAAGCCGAAGTCAATTCTCGCGCTTGGGCGCCAAATTAGCGCCGAGCTGTTGGGGATTAAGTGGGGGGCAACTTGCTCCTACTACCAACTTCGACAACATTTGGCAGTAGTAATTAAAACTTGTGTTGCCTGCTTTTAGGCGCTGCGTTTCAAAAACTTTGCAATTAAGCCAAAGTTTTTGGCTAGCCGACAAGCTGAGTTAGCGAAAATCAACTACACAAAACGATACGTAAATTAATTAAAAATTTCTTAAATATACCGACTATATAGTTATATACATACCGCCGCGCACATGAACCTCCCGACTTAGCACTGTTCCGACCAGATTGCGCAGTTTGCATCTGTAAAGCAAATTCAAGGAACAATAATTAAAGCACTTATTAAGTATGCGCCATGATGCCGCTCACCTGTAAACCGTGGCATGCACCTCGTGTCGATATTTCTCGGCGGTAAATGGATAGAACATCATGCTGCCATTGGACAGCTGAAAAACCATGTCCTGCTGCGGCGGTATGGGCGTCCACTCCACCTACGAGAGACGGGGCAAGGCGAAGAGAATGGTATGAAATTAGTTTTTTTTTTCTTGTGTTTTGGGCAGTCAATTAAGTTGGAAATAAGCGAGGCGGCGAGTAGACAAAAATGGCATGCATAATTAAGCAGGCGAAAACAAAATGCCAAAAAGGAAGAGAATGATAAAAAAATAAAATGGAAAACCAAAGCCACGCCCTTTAAAAAAGAAAGCAGTTCTTTAGCATAGTTAAAGTTTAGTTTTTGTTCACAGTTGAGCTAAAGTTTTGTTAGATAAACCTACCTCTGGTGGTGGACTTCCATGGCCGGAACATTCTATTAGTCCTCCAGAATTATTGGAAAATTCAACGCGATGTGGTGGCTCGTGCAAAAATATCGGTCCCTGCAGATCCAAGCCATTAACTATATAGCTGCGCTCAGCTGTAAAGTGAGAGAAAAAGATAAAGCGGAAAGTTAGTTATAAATATATAGATACGAATTCTCTCAGCCGTGGCAAAAGTTAATTTCAATTTCGTTAAGCCAAAAAAAACAAAAAAAAAACGTAAACTTTGTTGGCCAAAATTAAGTGGCAGTGATGACGTTGTTGTTTTTGTTCTTGCTGTTATTATTGCCCAGCGGCTTGGCCTTAATTTTAATGAGCATCTTTCCTGGACCACAACAAGCAGACGCAGACGCAGATGCAGAGAAAGAAGCAAGAAAGAAGCACGCACAAAGGCGCACAAAAGACAATTGCTTTTTACCTGTGGCCAACAGCGCTGTGTTGCGGTTTGAGTTGGGCAAAGACCAGGAAGGGAAGGGGTGGCTGTCAACTTGGCAGCGAGTCCTTTCTAATTGCTGTGACGCAGCCGTTTTTGGCCAAGCGCATTGCATAATAATTTCTGCTTCGTTTTCTCTACCTTTTTATTTTTTGGCCGCCGCTTTTGATGCGGCTTTTATGCCTTATTTATTATTCACTTGGTAGTCAAGGCAGCTCGACAAAAAATAACATCCCATCCCCCCCCCCCCTGACTGTATTCCCTTCCCGCCAAAAAAAAACAGACACTGCAAACCAGTGTGGGTGTGAGTTTTGTTTCTCACTGTGTGTCAGGCATTATATTTGCATTGCGGTTGCCTGTGACAACTTGAGGCGTTGCCTCACCAGAGCACTGACCCGTTTTTGTGCCACACACACTTGTGTAGGAAACATAGTCTTGTTTTTTTTTTTATCATACAGCAGCATGAATAATTTAATTATTTACTTTATTTTTATACTCAAAAATAAATATGATAAGAAACGAGAATCATGCTTGACTCTGTTAGAAAAACCAAAAAAAACATTGTAAAAAAGCTTTTTCATAAAACAAGGGGTAAAATTTTAATGTTGTTTCAAACTTAAGTCCAACACAACTCGCTGTTTGAATAATTCTACTTTGCATACACAAAGTCTATAGCAAGTTTTGTTGAAATTTAGTCAAAATACTAAATGGGAACATGCTGTCAAATACTTTGCAAACTATTTTTTGACAGCCACATGCAGCAGAAGCAGCAGCAGCAAAAGCAAAGGCAGCAGCAGCAGAAAGTAGTAAATTTGTAAGCAATTTTCAGCTGCAGCAATAAAATGAAAAATTGTTTTGTCAAAAAGGCATTGGCCAAAAGATAACGTTCGAGTGGACCCAAAAAAGCCGGACACACACACTTTCTTCTTCTTCTTCTAACTATAACCCCATCGGAAAGTGTCGCAAACTTTGTGCCACATTCGTTGTGGTTGTGTGTGTGTGTGTGTGTGTGTCGAGGCTGTCAACTGCAATGCCCAAAGGAAATGCGCCAAGCAGGGCACAAAATGTTAGTGAAAAGTAAAAAGTGTTTGCCATCAAGTTGATGCCACAACGGGGCAAGCACATTAAATTTCCCAGTTTTTAGTTTTTAAGTCACTTAAGATAAAGTTTTGTGTGTGTGTGTGTGTGGCAAATGTTGCGACCAGAGATTTGCTCAACGATGCGAAACTAATGAAAATTAAATTTGTCAGTGGCGCAGATATTTTCTAGAGATAATTGAAGCCAAAGTGGTAGGATTTCGGGGAAACAGGTAATAGCTGTTAAATGTGTATAGACAAAGCTGTCAGTTAATTGAAGAAGCAGCACACACACACACCCACACACAGACACAAAGCTGGTTAAACGTGCAACAAAGTCTGTCAGTTATTTATGAGGCAACAATAGCAACAGCAAAAAAAAAACTGATGCTATCAAGTTGTGACATAAATGCATGAAGGTGTGTGTATACACTGAGAGAATTTACCAATGCTGGTTATGTAATGCATTCGCTCAGTGTATGTGCTGCTGTTGATGATTGATAAAGCAGTAGATGCTGCTGCTCTTGCTGTGTAGCAGCTGCAGCATGTTGTCCGCTAGCTTTCTGTCTGTCTGGCTTGTGTGGCAAGTGTGTGTGTGCGTGTGTGTGTGGCACTGACAATGCCGCATAAGCGCAACACAATGACCGTTTGATAAACTCGATAAGGTACTGCTTTGTCGCTCCGAATTGTATGTGTGTTGCACGTTTGTTGCGTGGCCTCTTTGTTGCCAGCCACTTCTCACATTATTGAATACACGCCGCTCCATTTGTCAGCGTTGTCAATCAAAAGTGGCCAAAGGACATGGCAAAAGCAGTCGAAGCCACACCACGCCCTTAAGCTACGCCAAAATCAATTACAACTAGGCAAAAGAAGAAGATGCTAACGAAGAGGAAGAGGAAGTTGCAGCAGCAGCATAGAAATATATATTAAAGAGAGAATTTCTCTCTTTATTCTGTTTCTAAGTTAGAAATGCCAACGGCAGCCGCCGCCCATCATTATCACGGATCATTAAAAATTGCTGTGCATTTAAATAGAAACGCTGGACGGGAAATGAGTTGACTACAAGAAGCAGAAGCAAAAGATAAAGCCGTAAACACGAAGAAGAAGAAGCAGCAAAGAGGAGCAGCCAGGAGAAAACCAGAAAAAGCGACAGGCATCAACCGACATCAACTGACAAGCAGCGAAACATACACAAAATGCAAATGAGCAGCAGTTGTTGCCTTTGCTTCTCCTCCAACTCCACCCTTTTTACAGCTAAAGTTACAGCAGTTACTTGCCTGGCAACCCCCCCAACACTTACCCCTTTTTTTCCAACGACACGTTTCTATTCAGCATTGCAGCCGTAATAAATGGCAGTCAAGTGAAAGAAAGTCGTCGCGTAATTAAGAACAGAATCTGTGCAGGCAAGAAAGAAGACTTGAAATCGATGATATACTCTTTAAAATTTATCGAACTACAGACGGTTCGATAATTTAGTGATGGTATAACAGTTCCTCTAACTTTTTCATTGTGTCACTAGCTGCCTGCTATATCACTTGCCTCAAGCATTAAAATACCATTTGGCATATCCTAACCCATTAAAACATCATTGAAAGTGTTTGAGAAAAAAAGCCATCTTTAATTTCTTCTGCCAAGGAAGTCAAGGAAAACTGTAAATAATGACAAGCATTAGCTGCAAAGTGTACTAAATCAAAAACGCTTAAGCAGTTGCCAAGATCCGCCAAGCCCCGGAGCCATAAGCAACCTACGAACCCTAAAGATGTAGTACTTTATTTGGATGAGGGCAAGGGCAGAGGGTTGCCACCCGGCAATAAAAAGCAGCGACAAGTTTTTCACCCAAGCCAGAGAAGCTGACAAAAACTTGCTCGGTGCCGCATTTAAATGAAAACGCAATTTCGAGAGACACCAAAAACGAAAAAATATAAGAAACAGCAAAATAAGTAAGAAGATGATGAAGTAGACGAGTGAAAGAAAGAGCACACGTTAAAGCTAAATTTGCATATGCGACAGTATTACGTGGATGAAAGATGTTTTGAAAGCTTTTGTCTGCTGCCAAGGAGCGCAATTTAAAAGCAGAGGAGCCAGGGGGTGGCAAGAGGGTGTAGAGGAGAAGTGAAGTAGGCAATGGGAAATGGCTTGACAAATATCAACAGCATTCGAGTCGAGGCCTCAAAAAAACCATCGCCATTTGATTGAGGCAATGTCAAAAAGAGGCAGATGAAAGTAGGCAAACGCTTTACATTTAAAGCGTTTTAGTCGCCGGCTCCTTAGATATCATTTTCCTCTTCTTTCTCTTGCGCGCTTTCTCTCTCTCTCTCTCTCTTTCGCTTTCTTTGTCGCCTTCTCTCAGTTCAAGTGCACGCATTTTTCTGCTTAAAAGCCTCGACTAATGCGAGGCGTCTGCTTCAACGAAGCGTTGCCCGCTGCCTGCTTTCTCTTTCCCTCTTACTCTCTCTTCCACTCACTTTTTGCCTCCCTTTCTCTGTCTCGGCGCAACAGAGCGTAACGGTATTTCTATGTTTGTGTGTTTCCGTGTGTGATTTTATATATATTCGTACATATGTAGCATGTTTGTGCGCAAAGTATATTTGCTTAGGTCATATCACGCACAACATGATGCCTGCCCCTTGACTTTATTCAGCTGTTGCCGCTTCGACAGCCAACAACAACAAGTCAAGCATACACTTAAGCAATCAAACGGACTTTCAGCAAACCTTTTATACTTTCTTGGATTTGAAGTTTATATTTTATACGTGTTTTAAAAATATATAGCAGATAAGCTCTTGGCTCTAGATTTTATCTAACTTTCCACATGGTATACCCATTCACAAACATTTACAGGTCATAAAGTGTAGCATACAGTTTTGGGTTCTGGTCTCTTTGTAACGAAATTGAACTAAAACATTTTAAGGCCACATTGGATATTTGATATTGACTGCGCGAGAATGTTGCATTTACAGTTTTCACTGTTGTTGTCGATTCGTTGCAGTAGCAACACATGTTGTTGCTGTTGTTGGTTTCTCCTGGTTGTAGTAGATGCTTTGCGGTTTGCTTTTATTTGCTATGCGCACAAAAGTATGCAATTAAATTGCAACTGCATGAAGCGGCATAAAAAAAGAAGTGAAAAGCATTTCAATTAATGTTGCAGACGTTGCTTGTTGTTGTTGTTGTTTTTCGTTCGTTAATGAGCGCCAACTTTAAAAGTCAGAAACGGCAAATGGAAGACAAAAGCGCACATCACGTTGAGTTTGTGCCATAAAACTGAATTATTGAAAAGCACACGTTTCACTTTTGTTTGTGTTGCACACGGCTCAAAGAAATGAACTCAACAGCAGCAGCAGCAACAGCAACTGCAACTGCAGCAACAAGCAACAATGGCACAAAGTTTTGCATGCCTCGTGGCAAGTTTGCAACAAGCGACGGCGTCATTTACAAGGAAACTCATAAAACTTTGTGCCGCTGGCGTGCACCAACACTTCAGGGCACAATAGCAACAACAACAACAACAACAACAGCAGCAGCGGCAACTGGGATCAAATGTTAATTGCAGTTCTTTTTTTCTTTTGCATACTTTCTTCATTATACTTTATACTGTGCAGACGCAAGACATAATTAGAGCTGCTCATTGTCTAATGTATCATGGCATTTAGCAACCGAATATGCAACGTGCCAAGCCAAATGCACCAAGTGCCCAAAGGGGGCGTAACAAGAGTACTATGGAACTAACAAGTGAGTTCTAAGTTAAATATCCTAAAGTTAAGATTTGATTACTTTTCAACTTGTTGTTGTTGCAAGTAGATTTTGTTTAGGCATTATTAGTTTATATCACAAAATGTTGCATTTTCAGCAATAGTGCAGCAAAACAAACATGCAGTAATGCACAACCAACACCAAGTTCAACAACACGCCCTCGAAATGTGAATGACCTCGAATGTCACGTTGCAGCAACACACACAAGCTGCCAGGCTGAGGGCCAGCTGTTGAGATGGGTGTGGCAGTTGTTCATCACAAGCGCCACGGGTTGGCCCCAAGACTGGCAAAAAACTCAAAAAGAGGCAGCTGCTTTCAATGAAACAAAAAGGCGAGCCAAGTAAACAAGCAGCCAGCAAGCAGCAAGCAAGAAGCAAAGCTAGGCAATGCTTTTGTTGCAACATTGTCCAAGGCAGCGACAGCATGCAGCGCATAATCAGCCTCATCAACATCAGCAGCAACAGCAACAGCAACAAGCAAAAGCCTACACTGTCACCGTCAGAGAGCAACAAGAACAACAACAAGAAGAACAGCCCGCAGTGTTTGGCTATGGCCAAAGTGAAAGAAACAAAAGCGACTGCGGCTGAGAGGTGGTGGCAAGTCTTGCAAAAACGCTGCAAAACAAGGCACGAGCGCTGTCGTTGATCTTTTCCTGATAACTTTGGCTTTTTGAGTTGCGCACAAAAATGAATGAAATGCGCAAAACAAGCAAAAACTTTGCGACCTAGCCAAAACGACTAAAAGCTTAACTGTTTCATTTGTGGGAATTGAAAGAGAAAAGAATACATATGCTCTGTTTTTGAGCAAGGATCAGTGTATCAAAAGATTGAAAATGTGCGAGTGAGAGGCAGCTAGGAAGCAAGGAAGCTGTCATGGCCTTTCCTGGTCTGCAACGGCTTGTTAGCCAAAAGTGGACAAAGTGCCTGTGAGTGTGTGTGTGTGTGTGTGTGTGTGTGTGGAAGAATTGCAAGCGACAGCGCACAAAAGACAAACCAAAGAAGCGACACAAACAGAAGCGACAGAAACAAACCAAAACAACAAATTGTAGAAAAGTAAGAACATAGAAGAAAAAAAGAACAACAACAACTGGCAAACGCAGCTTAATTATTTTTTGTGACAGTCACACAGAGCATAAAGCTTAGAACAAGCTAAAAAGCAAAGCTTTAAATAAGAAATTCCAGATGACATAGAACGTAAAGAATTAAGTTGAATGTCGTGGTATACAGGGCGTATGGATTGTAAATGGAAAGTCTAGACTTTTTTTTAGATAAAACTAGAAACACAATGTTTAAGCGAATTCATATTTAATGGATGTAAAATTTATCTAGTTAGTTGGCCATCAGTCATTCAGTTAGTTAGTTAGTAGGGATAAACCTATTTTATACATTTTTTGTCTAGTTTATGCCACAACATGCATGTTCGTAATCAAACTAAAAGCATTAGTTATGCAATATACAAATGCAAACATTGAATTTAATATTTTTTTTCTGTTAAATGAAAGGCTTTATAATATGTATATTTGAATTGTATACAATTGTATTGTTAAAAGCTTTACGATTTTGCCAGCTAAATCAAAATGACAGAAAACGAGAGAGAGAGAGAGAGGGAGAAAAAAAGGGAAGGTAGCTACTCACCTCGGATGATGTACAGGATCAGGACAGCCTTAAAAAGGCTGTGTAAATCCATTTTTTATGAGCACTAATGCTTTCCATTACATTTTTTATGCGTATATTTTAAACTCCGAATTTCGCTGGTGTTGATTTAGACTTTGTTGTTGCCAACTCTGCTGTTTGTTTATTTGTTTGTTTAACGCTTTCGATGCGTTCGCTTATTTAATTTCGTTGTCGTTCCGTTTTTTTTTTTTGTTTTTGTTTCTTCTTCTCTCCTGTTAGTCCTTTTGCACACATGAACAGATTTCCGCTGTGATTGTAGCTTTTTAATGGTTCGTTTGTTATTTTGCGTTTATTTATGCATGACGCGCTTGCAAATTCATTAAAATATTTAATGCGGCTTCTAATAAAATATGTTTTATTTGTGACTTTGGCTTAGCTCAACTTTGATCCCGCGGTTAAATTTAATAATGTTCAGCTCTGGCAAATGTTTAAAGTTGGCTTGAAATGTGTGGTTTTTTTTTCCTCAACGCTTTTGATTTCACTTGACGACAGTCAGTCAACTGTCAGCGAGGATATTAATCATGTCACATACACACACACACACACACGCACGCTTGCACAAGCACTTGAGAGGGGGAAAGATAAACGAGGCAAAGGCAAAGTTCCCTGCATATATATATATATTTTGCACTCCCTATTTCTGCTCCCTGATTTTTTCGCCTTTTATTCCAGAGTTGCTTTGGTTTGAAGCCCCTTTTGAGCGCATTTTTATGCGCGCCGGCAAAAAATTATGCAACAGCGCGAAATTGGAGCGCCATAAGTTGAGCTCAAGTGAACAGATATCACATACTTCGCCAGCCCTAAGCCAGCCTAAGCAACACACGCACACACACACACACGCACACACACACAACAGGGGTACGTGCTTGTGTGTAAGCTGAAAATTGCTCGACAAGACATTAACTTGTTGTCCTGTGAGCAGTTCACCAAAAGCCAACAAGAAAAAGTTTTCCCAAAGGTAACGTCTTGTGTAAAACTAAAAGAAAAATGCGTAAAGGAAACTATGCAAAAGGGACAAACGCTTGTTTGATAAGCGGCAGCAAAGGAAAACATCAGTAAAACTGTCAATAACGATAAACTGAAACTCGGCAAGCGGAAACAACGAAGCTGAGAAACAACAAAAGTGTCGTTTAAGCAACATGGAAATTATGCCCAATGCGAATATCAAGCAAGCAACGCAACGAAACGAAGCAACACACAAAAAAAAAGAAGAAAAGGAAAATCTTGCTATATACTTTTTTTGCCTTTTTGATATGTGTGTGTGTGTGAGTGTGTGTGTGTGTAAAAAATCATGACTTGGCAATTATGCGGCAAATGTGCGCACTGGGCATGCCACAGCTATAGAAAAAAAAAACGAAAGAGAAAGAGACTGCTGGTAGATAACAGCATAAATATTACGCATACGCCGCATTGCACTGGCAACGTTTGCTAAATGGCTGGCAATTAGTTTAAAAGTGTGCGACAGCCGAGGCAGCAACAAAAGCGTGAGCGAAAATTATAGAAAATTGCTGCCTAAGCAGCTTTTGACTCAAAAATTCCAACAAACCAATGCTTTTAACATTATTATAAGCCATAAAAGACCACAGACAAAGCTATTGTCATCAGAATTGAACAAATTTAAAAGCCGCAATTGAAACTGCAAATGTTGTAAGCGTATTAGGCGAAGAGAAAAGCCAAGTAACAAAGCGATCTAATGTGACTTCAATTCGAAAAGTCTTTCGAAGGCTTAGGCACAAAACGGTAGAAAAGAAACGTTGTTGCTAAGTTGGGCTCTTAAGTGTTGGCAATGTGATTTGCCTTTGTAAGCGCTGCTTATGTCTATTTCACTTAGAACTAGCTCGTTTCTCTTGGCCTTAGGAAAGAAAGGGCTTAAACACTTGCCAGTCAAGTTCGATATATTTATATTACACTTGACGCTGTCTCCGGCGGCGCTTTTTTTTCTTCCCCTTCTTCTTCTTCTTCCTATTTTCTCGTCTGCTGTCAGCGACAATTTGTGCTCGATGCCAAAATGAATTTTGCCAAAGGACTAGACAGGACACACACACACACACACAAACACACACACGTTGTCTGTCTAGCAACGATTGCAATTTATTGACTTCGACACAGTTTGGTTCGTCGGATTGTTGCTCAAGTTTTTGGGCGTCGCGTCTCGTCGCCTGTTGCCAAATACGTGATTTATTTTAATAGATAATCATTACGCCATCGATTGCGATCATGTCGCTCAGCTACAGCTGAAGCTTGTTGCATGTGGCAAGTGGCATGCTGCCTGCCTTGCTTGCCACGTACATGGCGTTCAATAAATCAAAAGCAAATTGCTTTTAGTTTATTGTTTTTTTTTTTTGGCGTGGGCAGCAATAAATATATAAAAAAATCAAAAGAAAAAATCACACATTGCGCATACGCCGCGTAGATACCGTTACACGTTTGCACGGTTCATTCACATGGCAAGGCGCGTACTCGTATTTAAACTGTGCCATTATGCACTCGAATCTAGCGCCATACCTGGCGCCCAGAGACCACAGCACACTTGGAGAAAACCATGATAAAACTAAGCAAAATATATGGAAATTGTTAAATGTGCATAAATATGTATATATATTTTTTTGTTTTTCGCTCTGTGCACATTCTCAGTTCCTGAATAGCCAGAAACGCTCTCTCACTAATGACTTTTTATGGCGTCTCTGGGCCTGGGCTGCTGTGCAAAAGGGTTGCCCGCATAAAAATCAATACAATGCATATGGCTGGACCCAGCTCGGTTCAGACTCAGCGTAGTTGTAACCGGGCTAAAAACAATGACCAACAACAACAATAGAGAAGAGCCAGCAGTTTTGGGCCATGTCTATTGCATTATTATTGTAACACTGGCCGACCGAGACCGGCCGGCTAACTGACTGACTGTTACTGTCTATCCATCTGTCCAACTGGCCACAAACAATGGCAGCAACGAGACAAAACACAAAAAAACAAACAAGAAAATCAATAGACCAAAGCCATGAGACAAACAAACAAACAAATAAACAAGAAAATGTATGCAACAGCGAGAAATATGCTGTAAAACGAAGAGAGAAAAAAAAGAAGAGAACTCTAAAACATGAACAACAATTTGTTGAAGATATTATATGCATATAGTATATACTACAACTATATAATGAACGGGCAAGAGTTGTATTGGACTTAAAGATACCCTGTTTACATACAATAAGGTTGATTTTCATTGTAAAACCAACAACCACAGAAACCTTTTAGCTGCACATATTTCTAGGGTATGCAAAAAATATGCAAAGGTAAAAATAAAAAAAAACCTTCCAGTAGACCCTTGGCTCTCATCGTTGCAGCTGTTGTTGTTGTTGTTGTTTGTTTGCTGGCGACTAAAGTGCACATAAAAATCATTTAAAAAACAGCAGCGACGTCAGCGTCGCAGTCAGATAGAAGAAGCAGCTAGAGCAGGAGTGGAAGCAAACCTAAGGTAAGGCTCAAAACAACCTGCTGGCTGCACCCTTCTAACCAACAGCCTCTCCCCGTACCCTCTCTGTCGCCTTGCCAGTTAAGGGGTTTGTGTTGTTGCTGTTGCTGCTGCTGTGATTCAGTGCAAAAAAATTGAGTTCAGCCTCGCCGCCGCATAACACACAAAATGGGTCTAAAGTCATAAACTTTTTGCACATAGCAGCTGATGCCAACGTTGAGTAGTTGTTGCCTTGCCTTGCCTTGTTATTGTTGTTGCTGTTGCCTGCCTGGCTGCTCAGTGATTTTTCCTTGCCTTTGGCTTTTACTATGCCACACTCTGTTGGGCTTTTGTTTTTTATGACTAACGAGCAAAATATTGGGTTAAGTAAAAATGCGACAGGAGAGTGGGGGGAGAAACGAGCAGAAAGAATGCGAAGTAAATACGTAGGAAACGAAGGCAAAGCTATTGCCAAATAAAAGTGTATGAGAGTGAAAGAGCGAGAGAGAGAGAGAGAGAGAGGAATGCTTATCTAAAACTGAGAAATTATTTTAAATATGAGTAAAAGTAGGTTTGCATGCGAAAAACCAATAACTTTCAATACCGTTCGTATCATAACTAAAGTTTGAACTGTTTTTTCCCATGGCCCCCAAAAACTGGATCAATTGCAAAACATTTCGCGCTGCACGCTGTCAGCTATCGAACGCCCTTTTACCTTGGGACCTCAATCTCTCTCGCTGTATGACATTTACTCAGCACCTTTGCTTTCCAACGCGTTCACCCTTAACATCCCCTGTGGCACATCAATCATGTGTGTTCATGGACAGACACTAGTATGAAACATAAATGGGCAAAAATGTTTAAATAGCAGCTTCGCGAGCTTTGTGAACTGCGCTGAAAATGTCACACGCCAATCACAAATACAAAAATTGTTTGCCAACCGTGTTGTTGCAGGTCGTTAACAGTAACAGTTATATATATATAGCATATACATGCTATATAATAATAAACATATACTGTAGAGCAGGCTCATTTCATATATAACTCAAGTGGCGCCCCTTATTGCTGCAACACTTATTTTGGCTTCGCGTCAGTTTAAGGCTGTCGTTTTTTTTTTGACAGGCAGCTGGCAATATTATATATATAGACCGTAAAGAGAGTGGCTAACAGGGGTTAAAGTAACTGCATTTATTTGTGGCCGTCGGGGCGAAAGTGATTTCTTAATTTGTTAGAACAAACTTGGCAGTCCCCTTTCCCCAGGCTGCTTCAAGCTCTGTTTGTGTGCTAAAGTTACATGAACTTTCTTCCGAGTGGAAGTTTCCTTTTCAAGCTCAGCGACTGCCGACTGCTGTACGTGACTTTTGTGGTAAATGATGGATTAGGGTAGCTCCACAACAACAACAACAGCAAGAACAAGAACGGGAACTAGGCAAAAATAAAAAGTGAAACTTGCTAAAGCCGAGTTGCGCACAGCTAATTAATGACAGCAACAAACGGCGACGTTTTACCAGCTTAACGTTTTTATTTTGTATGAATACACTGTGAGAAAACCTATAAAGTGTACGTATTTAACCAAAAGCAAGACTTTCCTTTCCCTCAGTGCACATGCACGCACATTACGTATACGCAATGCGAACCAATGCAGCTGTTGTCCAGTCAAAGAGGAAAACGAAAAAAAAAGGTTAATGCTTGTATATGTGTGGCAGTAGTAACTGTTAACTGCTGCACATAAGCTGCACAACGAGCAACAAAGGCAAGGAAACGTAAAAATTTAAATAAACCAAACCATTTATCGTTACGTTGCCGGCTGCAGCTACGATTACTACGAAAAACGGACAACAACAAGAACAGCAACAACTGTTACTACTACGACTACGCACATGGCACATGGGCGGCCATTTTGTGTATGCGTAAGTGTGCATGTGTGTGTATGTGTGTTTTTATGCATGGTCACTTCCGCATGAAATACGAGCAATTTTTACTACTACACATCAGCAACAGCAGCAGCAGCAGCAGCATCCAATCGATAAATATAGTGTGTGCGTGTTGCAGCAACGTGTGCAGCTTACACATATGTATGTAGTATATACTGTGTGTGTGCGTGTGTGTGTGTGTGAGGGCATATATGCCGGCACAGACAGATTTATAGTTTGTCATGGCGGCAATGTCCAAAATAGTTTTGCAGCAGCTTGCAGCAGCCGCATGCGTTCGTTCATAAAATCAATAGGCAATGTGCAACGTTCATTTGCACTCTCTCTCTCTCTCTCTGCAGTTTCTCCCTCACTCTCTCTCTCTTTCTCTGTTGCCGGCCGGTATAAGCATTATTTATGTGCAGGCTGCGTTAAGCATAAGCTCCTTGAAGTCTATAAGTCGCAAATTGCAGTAAATAAGTCACTTGCTGTATTGTGGCCTAATTGCACGGAAAACCAGCTGCCACGAAGACATAATGAAAGAAAATTTCAAATTCTACAAGCACAAGTTACACAAAAAACAAAATAAAATAAAACATTGCCAACAGCCAGCAGGCAGCAAGCAGCAGAACACAGAGAAAATGTCAAGCAATTAAACGGCAATTACGGAAAAGGTTGCAGCAACAACGTTGACGTCTGCTAAGGCTACGTGAAAGCGTCGCTAAACGTGTCTTCCAATTTGCGGGGGCGGGGCACAAGGGGCACACTTAATGGGCGACACACGCGCGAGAAGTGGAGGCGACGGAAGGGTCTTTAACAATAAGGATGCCAAGGATTACATGTGCTGGCAAGCACATATTATTATTGATGAGAAGTGTGTGCCTTGCAGGGGTTGGCCAAAGCGTAACCCTATGCTTATTTAAAGAATACTTTTGATATATATATATGTTCTCAGGGCAGAGTGCAAAAGCTCAAGAGCAAAGTCAAAAGACCTGAGGGAATATGTAGAATATAATAACTCAAGATTGTTTGCATATACAAATGACTTTTAAATAGGCATTAAAAATGTCTGAGAAACGATTTTAGACATAAAGTTGATTTAAAAAAAAGCAATCTTTAAGCATTTAACTAAAGCAACAAAATATACATACGCCAGCATTCAACTAGTGGAAGTCAGCTTGAAAAAACAAACACACACAAAACAAATTGCCAAACTTCACTTGAACTTAAACATATTTGCCCGAACTTTAACATCTTCAACACACACACACAGTCATTAAAATATACTTTAGTCACTTTAACATATTCACTTCAGATAGTACTTATGTTGTTGTAGCGTGCAACATGCGGCAACGTTTAGTGTTCACTTAGGACTTTTAAAAAAACCATTAGTAGAGCATTTTTGTTTTGAAAAGTTTGCCATCAAACTAAACGAAATTTGCATTTAATTTACTCAAAAACACTTTTGCACGTTTACCAACACTCCAGTGCAAGAAAGTTGTTGCTGTTGTTCTTGAGACCGATGGCTTAGCTTGATTTTTGCACGTTGTTGCAATTCAATTTATTTTCAATTTGCGCGCATGCAACGCGAAAGGAAGAAGATGAAGAAGCAATAGGGAGAGGTGCGGTGGGAAGTGAAGGTAAGTGGAAGTCTATCGTCTAGCACATTTCATTTGACACACAACTTTATCAGCAAAGTGCAATGTTGTTGTTGTGTTCTTGCCGGGCGCTCGTTGTTTTACACACTGCAGTTTGTCGTAGTATCTGGATACACAAAGTACATGCACACATACAGGTAGACGTATATAACTGTTATTTACATACGGCGCGCACGTTGCCGCTTCTTCTTCTGTTGTTGTTGTTGTTTTTTTAGTTATTGCAGTTTCCTTGCTATTGCACTTTCTCACCTTGCACGCTCTTTCGTACACAAACTACAAACTGCGACAGCGTCGGCGCCACACTCTCTCTCTCTATCTTGCTCTTCTTCTTTGTACTCTTATTCACATACACAAACTACCGTTCTGATTCAATGTGTGGAATTTCACTCCGTTCTCGGTCTCTTCCCCTTTCTGTCTCTCTCCCTCTCTCACTAGTGTGTGTAGAGTGCAGGGACCCAGGCACAACCGTACGCGAGGAACGTCAAACAGCAACTGAATTCACATTGCGCTGTCCGTAAGCTAAAGATGCCTTCGCTGCCAGTTGCCATGGCTGCCGTAGAAGTTTTCATTGTGGATGCTGTGCTGCAGTGCGCAGAAGCCATGTGAGACAGCAGAACGTAGTAAAATTCGTAGTAAATTGGATGCTATTCGCATTTCATTCATTTACTGCGTTAGCAGCAGGTTGCCAGCGCTTGTTTTGATCATTGTCAATGTAGCGATGCATAAAACTAACTTTTTCCACGAATTTTGCATGCATTTGAAAAATATAGGTGTGTAATCGATACCATCGATAAGTGA
The DNA here is from genome assembly GCA_035044725.1 of Scaptomyza caliginosa. Lineage (NCBI taxonomy): Eukaryota > Metazoa > Arthropoda > Insecta > Diptera > Drosophilidae > Scaptomyza > Scaptomyza caliginosa. Next base: position 291,702 of record JAWNNR010000047.1, on the reverse strand, counting down.
TCAACGGCTAAACATGATAGATATTTGCGTAAGCGTTGCCACTTAGTCGAAAACTTAGCGCATAATGCTACATATATAAACGTATTACAGCGATTATTAAGAGAGCTATCAATTTCTGCAAGACAAATCAATAATCACTTAATCTACTACATTTATTTATTTACTAGAAAGTCTCTTTTTATCGACATCAACAATTAGAGCTGGGCAACGCCTTTTGTAAAGCTCTGTTTGGCAACACTAGTTAAATTTGTTGCATTGGGAAAACTATTACAAAATGCTTGTTAAATTTGAGCAAATTTTAAACGCATTGTCCATTCAATACATTGGCAATGTGGACCAGTTTAAGCGATTCGAGAAAGAAACCCAACGGCTAGTCGATCGCATCAGATTTCAGTTGGAATGTGATCAATCCGATTTTTCAAATTGGCTCGAACATCTGCCCAAGTGTGGTAAGTTAGAAAAGACTCAAGTTTTTAGAATAACTCCAAAGCTAATACTATTCGCCACTTGCAGCCTCATTTGTGCATCAAATTTATTTGCAATTGCCGCAACACTTTGAGATCTTTTTGCCCATACGCTTGCCCTATGCGTTGCAGCCACATTTTCATGCCACGCAGCGCAGCGTTCAGTTCAGCAAACCCATTTCAACATACTACGCGGATCATAAGCTCTTCTATGGCTTTGCACTCAATGCCAAACACATGAATCTTTGTCTCCAAAGAGATCTTGAGAAGGCCTTCAAGCAGCTGAAAACTCATCAGGGCTTGTGTGGTACCAAATATGACCTGGAATACAGCGCACTCTGCTTTAATGGGGTTCCGTTTGCCCATCAGATCTATGCCAAGGAGCTTGGTACCAAGAGTCGTGGCATACGTTTTGATTTCGTACTATCTTTAGAGTTTGATGGCGCCGATATGCCACTGCCAGCGTGTTTTAATGCACACATTAGCCAAAAGTGGTTGGCCTATGGCCGGCTGCCCAATGCCGAGAGCGATAATGCCTACGACTGGGCTGTCGTCGTGCCGCACTGGCAGACCAAAGATGGTTGCATTAATTACCTAAATCACAATATTATGCAGCTTCTACATCGTGTACTCTACACCCAACGTTCTTTCACCTTTGCCACGCCATTCTTCATCAAGTTAGGCTTTGCCATGACAACTGTGGATAATGTCAATGCCTTCAAACGCATGTCTGCCGCTGATTTGTTGCTAACGGTGAGTTAGAAGTGTGGCTAGACTACAAATCAATTGATTGTTTTTGGTTTCTTTTTCTTTTTGGCTCTTTCACAGACACTGGGTCACATTGTGTTTCGCAACTATGCCGAGCAGGTTAAGCTTTCAAGTAATTCGGTTATGGTCGATATGGTTACAATGAAGATGCTGCGCAAACATCAGATTATTGGCAAGGAGATCTTTATTGTGCTGAATCGAGCGAAAGCTATTAATCTAATACCCACCGAGCTTTTGGAGAAATTCTTTGCGTTTAACTACAAAATAGACGATATTTTGGATGAGACTGATTGGGATTATTCGGACGATAATGAAGAGGATTCAAGCAATTGCTTAGAAGAAGAGGAGTGTGAAGATGAAGAGGAGGAAGAGGAGGAGGAGGTGGAAGAGGAAGACGAAGAGGAATACGAAGAGGATGACGATGAGGAAGACGAAGACGAAGAGGAAGACGAAGAAGAGGAAAAGGCTAAGAAGGATCTGGTAGAAAAAGGTGATGTGGAGGACAACAACGATGATGGGGCAAGCAAGAAAATTTCCTCCAAAACCAAGAAGCGTTGCCAAAGCATTTAAAAAAAAAAAAACAAAACAAAACAACTGTAACATAATACAAAACCTAAACTTTAAAGTTAAATTGTGCATAAAGTGGTGCTTCGCAGCACCACTAGGGTTGCACCAGGCCCGCAGCAAGTGTCCAGGGTTGTGGCTGTTAAAGAAATTTGAGTTAACTGTAAATTGGCCAGTCGTTTGTCGAGGGACAGGCAAACGTCTCAAATCTCGGTAATAGCGCAACTTTTATGCCCAAAACTAAGTGGAACTGTCTGAACACCCACACACATACAATGTATAAGGACCCAAACGCACATACACAGACAAAAGTTAATAAAAGCCAACTAAAAACTAAAGCTCTGCTCGGGCTACGTGTCCTTGTTGTTTTCCATGTTCCCCCCAAGCCCACCTTTTGGTATCTGCTTGGCAAAAAGTTAAATTGCAAATAGCTTGGGTTGCCTTTCGAAACCAACCCAATCCAATCCAATCCGCCTGCTGCCTGGCTCCAGGGGCGACATGAAATTTTAGAAAAATTTGCTTTTATTGTTGGCAGCAGCAGAAAAAAAAGGGAGCCAAGCTCGGCTAGGCGTGGGCGCATTAAATACACACACACACACACACATATATATCTGTATGTATTTATTGTTGTTGCGCCAAGTCACGGTTTTGAAAAGTTTGTTTTTTTCTATTTTTTTTGGCTTCTTGTTTTTTGCTGCAAGCTTTTTGACATTTCATTGTTGTCAACTTTTAACTAGTTCGTTTTGGTTTTTTTTGTTTATTAATGTTGTTATTATTTTGAAATGCAAATGCCCGCTGGCAACAACAACAATAACTTTTGTTATTATTTTTGATACACTTCTGTGGGATATTATTGGTTATAAGGTTTACTTTGATTTCTTTTGTACAGCAAGAGTATTTGCTCTTCGTCTTGCCTTGCTTCCACTTGAACTTTTATTGTCCTTTTCATAGCTATTTTGTTGTTACTTGTGCATTGTAATAAATTTAATTAAAGCTTTGAGCTCAGCCCATTCAAATGCACATAATTGCATTTTGAAGCTGTGATTTTTGTTCTTTCTTTTATTACTTATATGCATTTATATAAAATATTGAAACATGATAACGATGTGAGCGTGTTAATTTGTCAGACCGTGTTGCCAATTTGATTGGCAATCGAGAAATTATTATTGCATTTCGATGGCCACTCGTTATTTTAATTGCATTTCGAGCACAGCTCTTTCTCTCTCGCTCTCTCTGTCTCTCTCTCTTCATAAAACTCAAGGCTTTAAGGCTTATAGTATACTCGAACACACACATATACACATTCATATATCAAGTCTTATTTATTTATGAGTTCACATCGAATGCCAATAAATAAGCTGTGGCAAAACTGCACAAACAAGTTGGCAATATTTATGCGCATATATATAAATAATAAAGAAAATAAATAAAACCCCTCAAAATTAAAGAGCAAAACTCATAAATGCCATAAAGCATGGCAAAATACTTGAATTAAAAACAAAAGTTCAAAGGCTTATTGCAAACGAGACACATTCAAATCTTATAGAGCAATGTGTTAAAAATGTTTTTCTTGCATATTTTTTCATATATTCAATTAAAATTTCAAAAATATATAAACACTGCTTTTATCGAACAAACGAACAGTCCAATATGAATAAATAATTGTGAAAAAATGTTTGCTTAAAAATACATGTTCAGACAAATATTTTCCTATTTTTCTACGCAAAACAATTTTCATAGATGAATAAAGACATTTGCTTCAGCTCTTACTTCTAGTTCTAGTTTCAAACCAAAAATCTAAACAACAATATCAGAAACAGTGCCTGCAACAGTTACTCGCTATAAAAACAGAGCTCCCAAATGGTTAGCTGATGGACAGAACCAGAACAGGGCAGCATCTTTAATCAAAAAATAATTATGAGTGTCAGGGGAGCTGAATGGTGGCAATGAAATTACATTTGAATTATGATAAAAGTGGTGGAACTAAGGGGAAAGAAGCAGCAAATGAGCTAAGCGAAAGGCAAAGTGAAATTTGAGTGAGAGACGAGAGGCGAGTGAGACCATGATGGAAAAGATAACGCAAATAAAAACCAACAACAACAACAAAATGGCCGCAATTTACGCAACAAACAGAGCACTGAAAATTCACACAAACACACACTAAAAGAGAGTGAGAAACAAGCGTCAGCAAGGAGGCAAAAACAAAGTTTATAACACACAAAAAAATGCCAACCCAGCGACAGACAATTAATTTGTTTTGCAACGCAAACGAAGAGGGGAACTTAGTGGCGGGATGCGGGAAAAGAGAGCCACGAACAGGACCGGCACATAGGACAAACAATTTCGTGCTTGTTGGCAAAGAAAATTTACGTGGCAAAGACAAGTCACTGGACAAACACAAAATAGCAAATAGCCGTAGAGCCATAGAGCCACAGCTGCAAAGGAAAGCAGCCGTTGGAGAATGGAAAATGGTCAAACATTTTACGCTTTTTGTTTAATTAAAACAGCAACAGGGTGGTGGGGAGGTCAAGCGGCAGCTGGAGCTTGTTTTTTTTGCACTGCTAAGCACAGCGCTTTTTCAATTAAGCTTGAATTTAATTTATATAAACTACAACATTAGTTTGCTTATCTGCGCAATGCTAAGAAAGTTAAAGCAAACCGGAAACGGAAGTATTTGCAGCATGCACTTAACTTTTATTTGACCAGAGCTGTGTGCTTTAAGCGCGATAAGTTTAAACTTTTGGCCTTTGCATATTAACAACAAGAAACAGCAGGCGGTCATGTCCAGTGTGTACACCTGTGCATACACTGAAAAAAAGAGTTATCCATTAAGTTTTTCCCATGTGACAGCAAGGAATTGGTTGGCAAATTTTCTTTAAATGCACAAAACTGCATGCAATGCATTCTTTGCATTTTGTGTCAGGAATTTTGCCTTACTCATATTAAAAGCCATATACAGAAGTCGTCAATGATACGTGTTGGCGTTTGTTGTGTGTGTTTTGGTGTGTGTGTGTGCTGGCTAGTGTATCACGTTCGTGTCATTTGGTGAATACCACTTCATAATTCAATAAAACAATAAAAGGCCAAATCCTAACAAATTACAACAATCATATCATACACATGCACATCACTATTATTATGCTTGTGGTCATGTGCACGAGCAAATCCAAATGGGACAACTACATATTTATATAAATTGCCAACAATTTGCTATGCATGGCATATAGTGTTCGCAAAGCCAAAGCCAGGGACACGAAAAGGAGTGCGCGACGCGACGCGACAGGGATAGCAGAAATGGCCAAAAATTATGGCGCAAAGGATAATCGCCATAAAGTGAGTGGCAGGCATGTGAACATAGAGAGGTGTAAGAGAAACGCTTGCAACGTACTCTGGGTCTAAGGACGTGCTGGCTTTTATGACCCAACTGACTGACAATGGGCAGCATTTTAGCCTCTCTAGATGAAATGCTTTATCCAGCAACAGTTTATGTTTTTTTTATTAAGATATGGCTAGGTTATGTATACAATAGGTAAGGTATTCAAGTTGGTTACAATTTGTAGATGGCATTGGCATTGGGTCCACCCTGGAGCATTGCATCTGAATGCACTTGATATTGCAATGGTACACCGTGCAAGGGCAGCAATTCCTTCATTTTGTGTCCAATTGTTAGAATGGCGCCCATATTATTCGAATCTTTGGTCCAAAGTGCTGCCGAGGCAATGTTTAGTAGAAGTTAGTAAGGTTTTTTTTGAGATCACTTACATAATTTGACTGCCTTGTTGCGCACATTGATGACAACGCCACAGATTTGATCCGAGTACTCGAAACTCTCGCCGATTGTACATAAAAGCTAGAGAACAGATATAATACTACACAAAGGTTAAAATGAGTTTTCTATAGCATTACCAAATCATGCCACAACTTGTCGACCAAGTCTTTGGCATCTCTGTCTAAGAACAAAACCCAACGGCCGCCATACTTATTAACATCATCCTCCCACATGGGACTGCAAGGAGTAAAGAGTTAAAACAAGTATTATATAAAAACCTTTGCTTATGCCCACCGTATATCTTGCTTAAAGACCATGTAATCATTGAAAACCTTCAGATCCGATGGTGGCTTAATGAGAAAATAAACACTAAAGAAATCTTCGACCGTATTGAAACTGGTCACTTCGCTCAGCATATCTGTCCATGCCTTCTGATGATCATTCTGCCAATGCCACAGCGTCCAGGTATGCTCCAGCGGATGCTTCAGGCACAGCTCATAATCAATTGTGCTCACAACACTGTTTAAAGACGGCTGCAGTTCAGCATTAACTGCAGACATCTGTTTCTCGTCAGTGTAGGAATCGTCTTGCACGGTTTCGACCACCTCGGTGCCGTTTAAATTATCGTAACCCATATTCAATTGGGATGTTATTAAAACAAAAAACGTTTTCTCAACTCAAAAGGAGAAAGGATTTTTTTCTGGTATTTTAAAAACCACAATGTTAAAACAAAAAAAAAAAAACACAAAAAACGTTTAATAATAATAAAAAAACAATGAACAACTTTTATTTTTGTGTCGCTTGCAACGCGTTTCTGAGAATAATGAAAAATAAGTCAAGCACATTGTTAGCTACTTGACAGCTGTGAATGGCAATAAAGCAACGCCTACTATTACACTTGATAGCTCCGTATGATAATGGTGTTGCCAGATCGCTGAGTTGACAGCTTGTCAGCGTTCGCTGCGAATGAAAGGCTTAGACATTAAAACGATGCCATCCAAGCACAAGCACTTCATTTAAGGCAAATGTGCATCGTACATACATCTAGAGGCAAGTACGCTTGGGTCGATCAATTGAAATGTCACGCTAATAAAATGAAATGCTCGTCGAGCATACGATAAATGCACGAAAATAATAAAATGTGACTCAAATGAGCGAATGAGACAGGCAAAGCCACAGAACAAGTAGCTTCTTGGCTGGCTGCCTTAAGTCAGCTGCCAGGCAGTGATGCCAATTTAGCCTTTTTGTTACAATTAATCAGCAAGCTAAAAGGCAACTCGTTCGCTTTCTGCTTTGTGTTAGTTTCTATAAACTTTTTTCCATCAATTCAAAACAGCTTCTTTTCAGTCAGCAACAATTGGCAGCACTAGTTGCCAACTTTTACTACATATATATAAGTAACTGTGTGTGTGGGTGTGTGTGCAACAGTTTGCCTGCAGTCAATAATCGAAATCGACTTGGGCTTGTGGCAATAAAAATTTGTCTTCGCCGCTTAAGTTTTGCGCCTTGTTGCACAGACAGGCAGCGTGCAACACCCCCAACTGTCACTTGCCACTTCTTGCTTCTATCCTTTACTGGCTGATAATAAAATATGTGAGTGCTTGCCACACTGCTGGCGCTGCCTGGGTAAGTAGCTTTTTGGGTGCCCTTGTGTAATGTGCACCATTTGTTGCTAGCTGCCTGCAGCGACAACCCTTCGTGTAGAATAGTACAAAAACTACAACAACAAACAGCAGCAGGAAAAAAAATAAAAGAAGTGCCACCAAAGCCAATGTGTGGCTTTTCTACAAGTTGCCTTTGCTCTTTGGCCATGTCTTGTGTCTTGTGTCTACTTCTCACTTTTGTTACACTTCTTTCTTATTATTTTTTGTTGTTGTCTTTCTTTCTGCTTCTTTCCTGTGAGTTATGTTGGCCAAGTTTTGGTACAAAAGTGTAGATTGCCAACCAGACGCAGTTGGGCGCTGCAAATAAGTTACGCTGCTTCAATTTACTTAAAAATTCTATTTATTTTAAGTCTTAAGAGCAGCTTTCGCTTGCTCTTCTTCCCCCCCCTTGTCCTGTTGAACAAGAGCGATTTTCGGTTTGGTTTCTTGGCACAAATCGCATGAATTTCAAGGCAGCTACGGCTGTACTTATTTGCAATTAGATTACCAGACAGTAGCCACAAGTCGATGTGGTACAGTGAACTCTAACTAGCTGTCAAGCATTCGTTTTCGAAAAGCTTGCACTTTACGTACAATTCGCAGACATAAATGGACAAACATGCATATTTATCATTTTGAATAATGTAAGGCAAATATTTGGCTTGCTTTATTTACCTTGTCGGAGTGCAACAATTGTTAAATCCAAACAAATGTGCAACTAGCGTTACGAATCCCAGCGCTTTTCCAGGTGCCTGCCCAATGCGTATACGTAATATTTTACAGCACTTTCCACTTTGCCAGCTAGCTGTTGCATCGTGTTGGGTCAGTAAATCTTTTAAAATATTGTAGTGTTCACACACAGAGTGCAAGCTAAAAAGAACTTTTAACAACCAAAAATAGGGTATGCGAAACTTGCGAGAAGAAGCAACGTCTTGAGTTAAGCTTGGAGCAGACAAGCGCCTGGCAAGAAATGAAAATGATTTGAGGCATTAGCCATGACTACCACAACTTGCCAACTGCTCTAAATCCTGCTCGACTCAGCTGCTGCTGCTGCTGCAATGTTTTTTGGCCAGAAAATTGCTTGCTGATTGCTAAAGATTTGCAGCTGTTGAAGGAGCGCCAAAGCATGCGATTATGTACGGTATGAGGTAGCTCGTTTATTTTGCACCTGAATGGCACATCAGCACACACAGACACACACACACATAAAACAATAAGGAGGACAAGGTGCTAAGGACCACACACACTCGTTGTCCAGAGATGGCAACGACATATCCTGCAGTCAGAAGGCCAAAAGAAAAAAAAAATTACTGACAAAGACAAGAAAGCAAACAGCAGCTTCCTGTCAGCACAACTCAGTTGGGCTAAGAAGCAGACAAAAAGGGAATCTTGTGCTAAATGCTTTTGTTGCCGCAAGCACACAAGATGAAGTTGAGGCATCTGTAGATGAGACATTCTAGTCCCATCCCCTCAACCACAACCTGGCAAGCAACATCCAAAGGCCAGGTGAAAGTCATTTCACGCTGTTGTAGCGCAAAAGATTAAAATAATAGCAGCGCGTAAATTAAACAGCCAGAAAGCATGAGACTTCTCTACCTAGCCTTCATTTCCACGTAACGTACTCAGTGGAGTGGCAACCGCAGCGATGTGACGCACCAATCACACACACACACACACATACGTATGTGCTACATTCTTTTGTCTTCTACCTGTGGTGTGCTTGTGTGTGTGTGTGGTTTGGCGCTAAGACCGTAAGACGCTTAGTGCTACCAGCTACGAGGCATGGGCAATACTTACGCCATTCGCACCATCTGATGTGCCAACAGCAGCAGCAGCAACAGCAGCAGCAGTGGCGGCAACATCGCGTTGTCAGCACTTCATTTTGAGCCAACATGCCGTGTGCTTCACTTAATGCGACTGCCAGGAGTTTGAGTCGGTTTGCATGGGAGACGGACTGATGAGATTGGTAGTCAGGTGAGAAGAGGCAACTGCAGTTGCATTATGAATGCCAGGCGACGAGCGATTACATTGGAAACCATATATAAGGAATGGAGCTCAAAAACACTGCCGACACATTTGTCGCCTGCACCAAGTGCACACCACTTCGTATTGCAACCACCCAACACATACAATATTTTAGTGTAATGCTGCTTGCGGAACGCTTGCATCTGGTTGAAGGGTGTTGAGAATGGATTGAGAGTGAGCTTTGGGGTTTCGTATGCGCAGATTCGTTAAGCTTTCCTTTGCACCCTCCATCTAGCTGCACCCCCCTTTCCGCAGTCATGTCATGACTCTGAGTGCTTGGGGCTTGTCTTTTTCGAATTCTTACTCCACTTTTCTGCTCCATCTTCTTCTGCTTGTCGTGCTGTTGTTGCTGTTGTTGCTGCTCGTGAGCTTAATGCTTTATGTTTGCTAGCTTTTAGCTTCATTGTTGCTATTGCTGTTGTTGCGGTTGATGTTGCTGCTGTCGTTGCAAGGTACTTTGCTTTTGTTCGATGAAACGTAAAAATAGCAACAAGCAAACGAAAACTCATTTTTAGACAATGCCGCATAATTCCAACGGATGCGAATGCGGATGCGGATCTGGAAGAGGGATGCCCAACCCACAAATAGCGTACCTTTTCTTCTTCTACTTATGTTTACATTTCAATGCGTCTTTTTTTTATCTTTTGTTGCTGTTGTTGCCTTTCTACCTGCTTCAAAGGTAACCGCAAAAAGTTTGCTTAGTTCTTTCAGTTTTTATAATGAAAGTTGAGACAGCTCTCCAAAAAGCAACAATCGCTTGGTAAAATCTCCATATTTCTCGCAGCATGAGCTCGTCCAGCATGCATTGCTTTAACTTTTTGAACCCACATATGTATGTATATAAGGTGTGTGTGGTCATTTACGGTCATTTAGCCACATTTAACAAAGTCAACAATAAAGTCAGAAAACTTTTCATTTGCCCCTTGTTCAACCTAAAGTTCAGCTTGTTCACGATAATTGCTAAAAGTTTTCGGACCAACTAACTGCTCCAACCCTTTTTTGGCTGGCACAACGCTTATCAGTTTATCAAGTAGCTCAAGGCTCTGGCTGATGAACTAACTGGAATGGAAATTGAATAAGCATATAATTTTGAAGTGAATTTGAGCTGTTTAAAAACAAGAAAGCAGGACAAGACTTTGTATATATATATGTACGTAGATCATTAAATCATCATTTCGTATTTGGATTACGTTCGACGCTGTTGACGTATTTAGGTTTCAGGCCTCATTAACGACGACAGCAGCTGCAGCAACAGCAACAGTAACAACACCAACATCAACAGCAGCAACATCAGCATCAGCAGGTGTCAATTTTAATTTACTCTATCTCCCTCCATTCCTCTTTCTCCTAAGGATGCCAAAGACTCCGATAACTGACTGACTGACTGCCTGCCTGCCTGCCCGACTGACTGTGGCTGTGGGCTCTTGTCGAAATATTTGGAACGTAGCGTGGTTTGGCATTGTGAGGGGTTTAAGATGCTCGTGTCTCATATTTTGTGGGCTTTGTGGTCGCTGTGGTTATTTCAGGTAAATAACATACAAGGGGAGAAGCAGGTGGTATAGAATTGAAAGCATATTAGATATTGTTTAAGCATATTTAAGTAAAAATTCTTACATTGATGCAAGTAGTTTGTTGTTACATAATCTATACTCTATACAAACCAAAGCTCCGTGCCTATACAGACTCGCTTGGCAACCGGATTAAGCTGCTTATTGGTATGCAGGCAAGCAATTGTAGCCTGGTTGATAAGCTCATTAAAGAAGCTAATGAAGCTGCTTGAAATATGTGTGTGGACAAACGTTTTGCATGCCAAACAAAGCCCAACAAACAAGCAAAAAAAAACCCAAAGATATTTCATTGAAACTTAAAATTTTATTTTAGATCGTAAGCAAAATCACAAAATTTGGGTTGAAGGTGTAAGGCATAGGCTCTTTTACTGTTTACTTCTTCAGCAGAAGAGGAGCAGCGGCGGCGGCAGCGACATAGGGACGAGCAACATAAGGAGCAGCAGCAATTGGAGCGCTGTAGGCCAAAGGAGCAGCAGCGGCGTACCGGGTGTAGGCAGCGGTATAGGGTGCAGCATAGGCAGCAGCAGCAATCGGGGCAGTGTAGGCGGCAGCAACTGGAGCAGAGTAAGCGGCATAGGGAGCAGCAGCCAGAGGAGCAGTGTAAGCGGCAGTGTAGGCAGCGGGGAAGGCAGCGCTGTGAGCGACCTGGTGAGCGGTATAGCTGGAGGCATAGGGTGCCACATAGGCGGCGCTACCAACAACAGCTGCTGCTGGTGCCGTATAGGCCAGAGGTGCCACAATACCGGGCTTGGCAGCAGCCACAGCCAGAACAGCGAAGAAGCAAACGGCGAACTGTAAAAAGAACAATGGAAATGAAGTTCGACTTGATATATATCCTGGATTTGTGGCCAACTTACGTAGTTGAACATGTTGATTGGTTGGTTGGTTTTGGGTTTGTCAGCTAGAGTGGATGACCAGTTGATTTGTGATGTCAAACTGCAGACAACACTGCGCTTTTATAGTCAAAGCCAACAAGTCTTCACACTTACACTTTTTTTCCATCATTTTTGGAGCTAATTGTGTATGCAAATCATGCGTTGAACGCTTGCCAAGTCAACGACTGGCCACAAAGACAACGACAATGTTGGCCATGTTGCGCATGCGCAATTCTTGGCCAGCTAATGTTGTCTTAGCCAGTTGCGTGCTTGGCGCGTCCGTTACTTTTTTAGTTTGTTTTCTTTTTGTTTTTATTGGCAGCTATTGCCTCGATTGTATTTGTCCCTGACCTTGAGCTGTGCAGTTAAATGGGTTGGTTTAACCGCTTACCACTTAAAAAACTTAAAAAAAACGGTAGCAAATGTTGCCAGCTATAGCTAAAGGTGTGATTAACGATATCACGCTTACAAATTGCATATTAAATGCTTATCGTTTGTAATTTCATAAGAAATGTATTTTAGAGTTTATGAGTCAGCGTTTTAATAGTTTGATAAAAGTGGTTTGCTTTTATTTCAATTAAAAAACTCTCTTCAAACTACTTCAATTCACATATTTTCCAATTATGCTACTATTTTACATTTTTGTTGACTTTTCCGTTCGCTCAGCTTGATAAACTTTTGAGCCCTCTCAAACTACCTCGAATCAGCTCAATGCACAACTTTTTTCCAATAACTTGCCACAGCTAATTGCCACGCCCCACTGCGAACGCCTTTATACGTATATGATGTCAATGCACTTAAGAGCTTATTAATAAACAGCTCAAATCATTTCACAATAAAATGGAAAATTAATTAACAAATGTCATAAATAGCAAAATTCCCTTTTTTGGGGGTTGCAAAATGCAGCGCTTAAAACGCACTAATTAGATGTATCGAGTGTCTATGTGTGTGTGTGTGTGTGTTGGGCTATTGTAAACACCTTGTTTCAGTGCACACACACCCACACACGCACCCTTACTCAGTCTGATTTGCACACACATACACTCGAAAAAGTGTTGAAGCGTGAATTTAAAAATGCCAATTACGCGATTCTGCAAGGCAACGAACAAGGATTGAACCGAAGGGTGGGCAAAGATGGAGTTATGGGTTTGCATGCTGTAAAGTTGCATAAGGTGGGGGCGGATTGCTTTGAGTGGGTGTCGTGTAACATCAGTGTGCCAACAAAGTTGTTTGCGAATATTTCAGTTCATGATGATGTTGTTATCGCTCTCTCTCTCTCTCTGTCTTTCCTCTCCCTTTAGCCCCGCATCGCTATTGAGGCTGGGCTGAAGTGTTTGCGTTGTGACTGTGCATACGCAAAGCGAACATAGAATAGAAAATTTTCATCTGAGCTGGGCGTGGCCAAACGCCTACTAAATGCACAATCATGTTGCACAGCAGTTGGCAGAATTAACCAACTTGCAACACGACTTGACTTGCTGTGGCATACGCTCCATCAAAGCCAAAGCTTTCATTGTCAAGTTTAGTCATAGATTCCACCCACACACACACACACATATGTATTGGTTAATCCATCTAAAAGCTTTGATGCAACACAGAGCAAGAGAGAGAGGCAGAACAAGCCGCAATTTCAAGTACGGCGTGGCAGATTCTCAAGTGACCCCTTCCCGCCAGTTGGCGACATATCAAAGCAGTTGAAAACCCTGTTGGGACGTGGGTTTGAGTCCTGGCTAAGTGGCAGCGAGTAATTAAAAAGAAATGTGCACAAAAAACAAGAAAAAAATGGCGTGCCACAAAAGCGCTGCCCCTTCACCACTCCGCCCAACTCTTCCTCTTTCTTTCACCACCTATCGAACTCAAAGACCTCGCCTCAGGTTGGGGCAAGTTCTCTCTCTCTCTGCCTCTATCCAACTTCTTTTTGTTGGCTTCCTTGCGGAGCTTCAGTTTATTGCCATAATAAAGGCGTTGGTGTTAGGTGTGGGCGTGGCAGCAGCTGTGCGCGCGCGTTAATGCGTCGTTCAAGTGCCGTAAAACGTGAGTGACAAACACACACACACACACGCACACGCACACCCCAAACCCTTGCTGTGATGGGCAAGTCTATTATAAATTTGTGTTTTGAATTTGTCTAGAAATGCGTGCGACATTTGACGGCAACGGCTGCCTTTAAGTGGTTTCACCAAATTATTCATGATAAAGTGGCAAGCAACAAAACAAGCGCGCCCCAAGGATTTGCCAAATTCCATGCTACGTGCGGCCATTAGAAACAGGGCGGCAATGCCTTCAAAAGCCAAAGGAAGCGGCAGAAATTTTGAGTGTGTGTGTGTGGAGTTTTGAGAATTTCTTAAGTTTTGTACTTTATAATTGGTTTATGGCTTTGTATGCCACGAGCGAGGCAGCCGCATTTCAATTGGTTTTCTTTGCGCAAAATAAACGTACAAAAAAAATAAATAAAACTTAATCAAATTAGCGAAAAAAAAGAGGCCACCGCACGTGTCAAATGCGATTTACATACAAAAAACTGGCCCAAGTTAAACGTCAAACTCGACTTGAGTATTGTCAAACCTATGCCAGCTGCATTTGTAAGCGCAACCTTCATTTAAGGCCCTCGAATCGCTTCAACTGGCGACTACTATAAATACTCGACAGTTGGTCACAATCAATATCAAACAAAGCTCACAGCTTCAAGTGTTAACAAGCAAATCACAACCCAAAAAAAAAACAACTCAATCAACATGAACTTCGTAAGTGCTGCTCAAGGAATTAGTTTTTGGTTGAACATTTGTTAATCTTTGATTTGCCTTTCGCTTTCAGTTCGCCGTTTGCTTCTTCGCTGTTCTGGCTGTGGCTGCTGCCAAGCCCGGTATTGTGGCACCTTTGGCCTATACGGCACCAGCAGCAGCTGTTGTTGGTAGCGCCGCCTATGTGGCACCCTATGCCTCCAGCTATACCGCTCACCAGGTCGCTCACAGCGCTGCCTTCCCCGCTGCCTACACTGCCGCCTACACTGCTCCTCTGGCTGCTGCTCCCTATGCCGCTTACTCTGCTCCAGTTGCTGCTGCCTACACTGCCCCGATTGCTGCTGCTGCCTACAGCTCTCCCTATGCTGCTGCCTACACTGCACCCATTGCTGCTGCTGCCTATGGTCGTTATGCTGCTGCTCCTTTGGCCTACAGCGCACCCCTTGCTGCTGCTCCAGTGCTGCTCAAGAAGTAAGCTGACAAATATTTGAACCACGATTATAGTGTAAATAAACTTTGCTACTGTTGAAATCAAACAAACAAAATCTTGACCGTTTAGTTTATGTTAACTTGGTTCCACTGTATGCTTGCATATATATTCGGTGCACAAGGCAATAGCAGTAAATTAGTTGATCAAAATGAACTCTCTCTCTCTCCCTTCGAAACTGTTGAGAGCTGTAGCTTTAACTTAATGCCTCGCTGGGCAAGGCTCATGCCTTAATGTACTTTTGCATGGCAACAAAATTGTAAGGGCCAGCGGAGGGGAACGAAGGGGAGGGTAGAGTTTTAGCATTTGTCGAGTTTTGTTGTTGCGCCTTATCGAAATTCAAGGATCTCAAAGCGTGAGAGGAGAGTAGCAAGCCATCCACCTGGTGCAAGTTTTTCTTGCTTGGATTAAAGTTTCTATTTAAAAAGGATTTCTTTTCTATGAAATATGCTTCCTTTCAGCGCTGCCTGCACCACCCAGCGGCAATTCAAGTTTTCTGCTTGACTTTGTCTGTCCGCCTGCCCAGTGGAGTACCCCTTTGCACCACCCACCCCCATCCTCCAACTTTAACTGCCTGCTGCCTTGCTCGTTGAAAGCTTGAGAGCGCTCTGGGCAAAGCAGCTGGATATGATGATGGAGAAGGCGACAGCGATGCCGGCGCATTGGAGCTGCTGCTTATCATAACTTTTACATCGTTCCCGTCCCCCACTTTCTCTTCCTCTCCTGCTGCAGGTAGTAAACGCCAAGTAGTTGTAAACTTTTGCTGTGCAACGAAAGAGCGGAAAAGTCTTGTAAAAAACCCAAGTGCGTGGCGGAACTAGTCTACCTGGGTCTTGGCTTGGCTTGGCTTGAGATGCCACTGACGGCACAATTTTTACAACTTCTCGGCAACAGATAGCGTCCAAATTTAATGATCTCTTATTCAATAAAACTGCGTCAAGCTGAGAAAAAAAAAAACAAAGTTTCGTGCAAGTTTCTTATCACATTTTTTCGGGTATTTTGCTTACAAATTATATTGAGCAAGTTTATTTTTATGCTTAACAATATTCTCACATTTAATATTTAACAACTTGATGCTAGCATCAAAAATTGTTGCTTTGCTTTGGCTTATCAGAAAATCTGCAATTCAATTTAATTGATTTTTTTGACTATTTCGTATTTATTTGATTTACAAAAAGATTACAATTAAATATTTTATTAGTTTTGCAGATGCAAAACAAAAATTTGTTATTGATTGCACACGAAGATGGAGCTTAAAAGTTTTACTCAAACAACGAATGAAAAATGAAGCCAAAAGGCGTAATGAAAAGTTTTCGAGCAAACCTGGCCAAAAAGGCATACAAATTGAGTAAATAAAATTTGTATTCACTTTATATAATTTTGACGATTTTTCAAATCAAGCACACACACACAGAGAAGAGAAGAGAAGAGAAGAGAAGAGAAGAGAGAGAGAATGGCAGAGATAGACAGACAGGCAGTATGTTTGTACACACCTGCTGGATAAGATTCCGTTTCGAAATAAACACAATCATGTGCAAACGTGTTTTCAAATGGATTACATGAATAAAAGATTTATACACGTAAAGGTAAATCAGTAGCGGGTTACCAAGATACACAGATACACAGGGCCAAAACCGAAAGACATCTTATGTTGGCTACCCCCTAACCCCTGAATCCCCTTCACACCCGCTTGGCAACAGCTCTTGAGGGTTAGACTGGAGGTAAAAATATGCGCACATGTAAGCAAATTTCAAAGGACCAAATGAAAATCCCTTAGACATTGCTCACAGCTGCGGCAAAGATACACAGATACAACTTCAGATACACAGCTACCACGGATGTACATACAAAGAAACACATGAAGGACTGCTTTGCCTGCTTTTTCTTTCTTTTTGTGTGTGTGTGTGGCTTTTTTATTGATTTGTTTATAAGTTTATAAGTGAGTGTGAGTGTTGTGTTTATGTTGATTTCATAAATGCTTTTGATTTACTTACTGCAATCCATCAAATCACAGCGTTTAATTTAGTTTAGTTATACATACTAACGCCTAAAGTACGGATAGTAGGGATATGCGGCGTATGAGCCATAATATACGGGCGTATACGTATACGATGCATATGCCGGATAATAAGCAGCACCTACGCTTGCAACAGGCACTGCTACTGCTGCTGCGGCTTGTGTTAGCCATGGGGTGCCTCCGGGCGTTGCATAGCCAACAGGCGTCGTCGTTGCGGCCAACAAATGTGGCTTGGCATCACAGCCAGTATTGCACAGCAGGCCGGCCAGCCAGAGCGTCAATGTGAGCTGCCAAAGATATCGCACACAGTTCAATGATGAGAGGCTCTAATACACACACACACACTTGCACTTGGAGAAATTTATGTCTACTTCTTTAAACTTAATCTCTTTTCACATCAATTTCTTTTCTCTAAGTGCACACACATCAACAACATGAACAAGAACATTGTTGTAATTATGATTAGCAGTAGCTGTTGCTCTTCTTCTTCAATTTCCAACACTCACCAGTATCAATTTGAGCAGCATTATAATCCCGTTGGGCCCAGTGTTATTGCACGTTGTTGTACGTATGATATCCAAAATTTGATTGACAAACTGGTCAGCCATGTCAATCATATTTATAGCCTTCTATCCAGTTCTCAGCACTCAACAGCTGACGTCAGTTTGGGAGCCAAGGAAAGAGCGTGAGAGAGTCGTTAATATGTCGCTTTGATTGCCTTTG
Source organism: Scaptomyza caliginosa (assembly GCA_035044725.1). Lineage (NCBI taxonomy): Eukaryota > Metazoa > Arthropoda > Insecta > Diptera > Drosophilidae > Scaptomyza > Scaptomyza caliginosa. Next base: position 274,058 of record JAWNNR010000047.1, on the reverse strand, counting down.
CCATTAAATTGCATAAATTATATTGTAATGCTATTTGAAATTGTTGTTAAAATACAAAAATAAAATTAATTCAGCAATAAGAAATACAAATAAATTATGCCTATAACGTATACTCTATGAAATGGTTTGGAGAATACGTAGTGTGATACGTGTCTCAAACTGACCAACAAACCCAATGTATCTTGTATCTCTTCCATATACACTTGCCTTCTAGAATTTGCAGTCGTTTTCGCTATTGTTTTGGCTACCTTCTTGGGACTGTCATTCATTACAGTGTACCCTATCTCCCTCTCCCTCCGCCTTACTTAAAGCCTGTTGAGCTATGCGTCGCTTGCCTTTATGCATAAGATATTTGCGTTTATTTAGACGTTGTAAAAATTATAATTATGTGTGCGTGCTTCGAATGCAAATGAGCCAACAAAATAATACAAAAAAGAGAGAAAGAAAGAAAGGAAAAAACTACAAACAAGACCATATTTTGCGATCAATTCTATTAGATAAGCACCAGAGACTGACGCCCAAAAGGCGTTGCCTTCACCATCGGGTTTCGTCCACAAAATTCGCAACTGAACAAACAGAGCTGCTCATGATAATGATAATGATGTTGTTGTCAGGCATAACAACTATATAGAACGAATAGTGTAGACAATGAAAGGCAGGGGTACGGTGGTGGTGGTGAAGTTAAGGATGACAAAGTTGAGCAACATGTTTCACAAGCCATAAATAATTAATTTATGCAACCGCAGACTAGAACCGGAGAACGTTGTGTGTGTGTGTGTGTGTGTGTTGATGTGTGTGTCCAAATGCCTAAGTATAGACCATAAATTTGCATAGTCAAAAGCTGATGAAGCCATATTGCAATGTCTACGTGTGCGTGTGTGTGTGTGTGTGTATGTGCCGTACAGTAAACATCGGCTTTGGTATATTAAACCTTTTTGTAACTTTACAATTCAGTTTACAGCTTTACTTCAATTCACTTCAGTGTAAAAGTTTGTTTATTTGTGCAACGTCTGACACTTACTACAACATTGTGGCAAGTTCATTGACCATTGCAATTGCCCGCTTGACCACGCCCACAGTAACAACAGCATAAGCAACAGCTGTAACTTTAACAACTACTGCTTTTGGCGACAGTTCATTATTACGATTTTTTTCCTAGCTGCCTTTTCGCTTTTATTCGCTGCTAATTTCCAACGGCTGCTTACAAAATGGCGGCGCAGCTGGCAGCCATTTTCTCTTTTATTTGTATTTTTAAATACTATTGTTCGTGTTGCGCTTTGTTGCTGTTGCAGTAAGTAGTTGTGTTTGCATTGTGCCTGCAATGCATAATTAAAAAAATATTAACTGCTGTTTACGAGCAGATTTGTTTATTTTTATATAATGTATATGTATTTACTTCATTATTACTTTTCTCCCCATCCGCACCTTTCGTTCCTTTGTACTGTATTGTTGCTTTGGCCAGGTTGTAATTTAATAAAGCGTGCAATTTAAATTAATTAATGAGCAGCTGGCGTTAATGTTAGTACTTCTAGCTAAGTGCTTTGCAGGTTAGTTTTTGTAAAAAAGCTTCACTTGCAACTAGAAACGTTTCAGTAATCAACTGTTTAAAGAGGTTAAGAATCTAATCAACTTCGTTTTTGTATTGATATTTTATGTTTTCTTGTTCTTAACTGTTTCTTTTGTATCTGTTTTTGGTTTCTTAACTTTTTGGTTTGTCGCGTGTGATTCCTTTATTATGTCATCAATAAGTTTAATCAATTCCTTCATAGGATTAGCTGCGGTTCGTTTGTATACATAATGCGAATCAAATGATTCATTAGTTACATTACAGCCTTTGAAGTTTGTTTCGTTTAACTTAGAAATTTTCGTTGGTTTTGATAGAGCTCTTGTCGGTGGTTTATTAGCATTACCTTCAGCTCTTTCTGCACAAAAGTGATCAGTTTTTTGAGTTGACTTGAATAAATCTAGTGGCTTTTCCTTTGGCTTTATCACTACCTTTGACAATCCTCTAAATCTTTCCAACTTTTTAGTGCAATCCTTGCGCTTCTTTGCCATATTAGTGATGTTTGTAATATCTTTTATTATATCATATCTTTTATTCATTTTTTGAGGCAGTTCCCTTAGACTACCAAGCATATCTTGAATCACATCCTCAAGTGTCAGACTTTTTTCCGCTGCTGAAGAGTCTTTAGATGGTTGGTTTTTACTAGAGAGGGGTTGTTCCTTGTAGCTACCCAATGTGTCATTATGATTCTCATCGAATGCTAAAGAATCCTTAGAAGACTGCTCATTTGTGAGCAACGGTAGTTCCTTATAACTACCCAGGATATCATTTGTCTCGGGCTTTTTGTTTTCTTTAGATACTTCACTCTGATACTTGTCAAACTGTTTTGGTTTATTCGCATCAATTAGAGAACTTCCTAACTTTTGTTTACTAGTGATAGGATGTGCATTGTCCCCTAGAAGTTTCCTTGTCTCGGCTATGTAGGTAGAGGCATCCCCTTCGGGCACTGGCAATCCTTCATAGCTATCCAATATTGCATTCAGATCCTTTCCCACATTACGCATGTCTGTAAAGGGTTTCTGCAAGTAACCAATTTCAGTTATATGTCCATACATAAGCAGCATCAGACAGTTTCTGGCTAGTTTTTCTGTCTTGTTTGCCGCATTGAGTATACGCAACCAGCTTATGATGATTTGCTGATCCGATTGACAAGCGTTATGCGTGAAAGCCGATTCATATTTCGCGAGTTGTTGCTTATAGTGGCGATCCAACTGTTTTTCGCTCAGTTCTTCCATTTCGTTTGCTCTTTTAGAGATTTTCTTTTAATTCTATTGAAATAAATCTAGCAAACTGAATTCAATCTGTAAGCTGACTAAGTTTTTTTTGCAAGTGCAGACTAGCTGCTGTTTATTTTGCTTTTGCTGTCTTCAACTATTTAATAGCCAGGCCAGGAGAGACCATGACAGGATTATGATGGCTGTCGCTAAGCATTCACAGCGACAGCGCACAACTTTCACCCAAACCGCAGCAAAGGCAAAAGACTCAAGTGGAGCTGCCGCTCAGATGGAGTGAAGTGCACCAAGGAGGAGTAGGAGGAACTGAACTGCATGCACCTTGAAGTGCCAGTTTCAACGCCCATGTCATTTACAATAAGCACAAGAGCTGAAGCACCACCACTGGTAGCATCAACCAACAACAGCAACAAAGCATGTGGTTTGCCTTGCCACGCAAATTTTCATTAGCGCTGCGCGCGTATAAATTAGGAAAATGAAGCAGCCGCAGTAGCAGCAACAGCAGGCACTTGAGTGCAGCAGGCATCAGCCTGTCTCAGTCTTAGCTAGACTTGAGTCACCCACATTGGGTGTCTTAACCGCAACAGCAACAACAACAAACTACCTACAACTGTTACAAAGTGTAGGTGCTGCGGTCTTGTGGCTGCTCTTCCAGCTTCAAAGTTGTGTTAGTGTATATGTGTGTGGCCTGCATTAATTTATATTGTTAAGCATGAGCTAGAAAAAAAGCACGCACAACCTGTCCAAAATTAAGCAGCTACAGCAATAACAACAGCCAAGGTAACAGACATTAGCTTGACATGTGCCAGAAAAGACCAAAAAACAAATAAAACATAACACAGACAGCTATTTGGCAGTATATTGTACATATATTGCAAATGTCGTGGCAGTGTTTTAAAATGTTGTATTTTAATATGATGCAAGCTAATCTGGCAGCACTTGACACTTTACTTAACAGCACTGAAATGTTAATTAACAAAAAGCTGTTAACATATAATTTAATTAATGAATTAAGCAGAATTAATGTTTATTATCTTACAATTTGAAGTATCACAACATTTATGAGTTTTGCTTATGCAAAGCGATCTCGATGAGTAATCGATAGTTATCAGCACGTCTGGCAACGCTGCCACAACTAATTGTTTACCAACGCTTCAAATCAAAGACTGGCAGCACTTTTTACACAGTTACACAAACACACACAACTTTCGCGCACGCGTTTCATTTTTTTAAAATGAATATAGAAGATTGGCAAAACAATTACTATATACATCAAATAAATGGTACCATTTATGTTAGCACCACTTTGCTGATCACACCGAAGCATCTGTCGGAGTTGGAATGCGGAGCCGGCGAGGTATCTCAAACAAGCAACAGTCCAAGCCATATGATCAACTAATTTACCTTGTCTGCAATCAACAGTTATTTCTGGCACGCATCAGCAGACGCACCACAGTGGATGAGCTAATGAAAGTGGTGCTGCAATTGGGCGAAGTTTTCCTACTACGTTTCAAGATTGACTTTACGGGCTTGGCTCGGGGATATGCATATTTGCAGTATATCGATGTGAATAATATGCAGCGTGCTTTGCAAGTGTAAGAATCAAATGGTTTTGCTATAATTTAAAGCTCTAAATCGTTAAACTCTTACAGCTTGCCGCAGTTGTTTCGTACAACCTGCCTGTATATTAGAGTGCGCAAATCGAAGAACTTAAAGAAACTACTACTCAATCATGTGGATCAGTGGACGCCGTTGCAGGTCTATCAACATCTACGCTATATCTGGCGCTATGTCAAGCTGACTGTCTTCGAGTACCATCCCAATCAGTATGCCTATATCATTGAGTATCGCAATAATGATGAAGCAGCCATCGCTCACAATCTGATTAAAAGCAGACTGAATGAGTTTGGCTGCAAAGCCATAGTCACTTGGTTGGGAAAGTGTCAGAGTCCAGCTCTACCTGAATTGGAATCGATTCATACGTGCTGCGTGCCGCTGCAGCAGCAAACAAATGAAATGTATTACCATTGCTTTGTGCTGCAAATGGAGGTTCAACAACATCTATTCCAAGCAGGACATGTTGTGTAATCCTAACCAGCTCTTTAGTTACTTTTTTTCCTACTTTTTTTGTGATTATAAATATGAAAATAACTTTATACCATACGTGTTGGCTATTTGCATAAGGTTCGCTGACAAAAGCAGCCGCAGCTTCTTGACTTCATTAAAGTCAATGGGACAGGACAAGAGAAGTGTGTAAACGCCTGAAGATGTTTTAATACTCTGCCCAACAGAGAGGCATTTGAGATTTGCTTCGAATCCATAGTTTTATCCTACCACAATAGCGAAAAGAGTATGCAAAGTTCTTCTAGCTGTTAATCACTGCTTATTCTTTCTTATACATATGCAAATTAATGCAGTGTTGTTGCTTTTGTTTTGTTGTTGTTAAGTGCAACAACTGACTCGGTGTCAACTCAGCCAGGCTGACAAAGTTTGCCACATGCCACACCTTGCCCACTGCCACACTCAAAGGCAATGGGTGAGTGAGTACCTGCGGCATAATGCAATTAAACGAGTGCATTAAGCAGCAAGAAAGAGCTTCACCCTGCCACTTGCCACTTGCCACCACACCCTGCAATGATCTACATGCAACATGCAACCGGCTAACCCAACTGACTGCAGCTGGAGGCGATTCGAAACTCAAGCTCAGCCAACCATCCATCAGTGTGTGGGTGACAAGTGGAGCGCATTCTAATGCGATTGTTGTTGGCAGCTTGGGAGGAGGGGGCGTGTCAAGCAGACAAGGATGTTGTGCCACAGCGGAAACGGATGCTGTTGTCCTTAGCCCATGCAGCAATAACAGCTGCAATTAAATTACAGCTTAAAAATCGAAATGCAGCCGCTGCTCAAAAATAAAAATAAAAACCAAAAACAAATGTAGACAACAAAAACGGGACTCAAACATGCTTTAAGCCAAAATGCGTCTCATCTGTGCGAAAACAAGTTAATGAATATTCATTAGATTTTCATGCGGAAAACGCACAAGTTGACTGTGTGGGGAGGGAAGAGAGGAAAGGGAACCATAGGGATAGGAGTTTTGCCTGTTGTTATGCACGATTTGCATTAATTTGTTAATTCAAGCGCAAGTGGCACGCCTACAGCAATGCGCCGCCCTTCCTCTAAACAACTCACTTAAATGCCATTAAAATTTCCAATGGTTTCACGCCCCAAGTATGTGAGAACTGAGTGCACTGAGAGAATAGTCATTAAAAGCACTAACTGTTAACAGTGCAGAGTCCAAACGCAAGGGAATAGTTTTGTTTCAGTGTAGCCTTGCTTAGTGCAATTATGTGGCTTAAGTTTTTTGACTTCACTAATAGCTGCAGCCAAGAATGTTGAGCATCGCGGCCTAAAGTCTATCCATATTTGGAAGTACTGAATATTCTCTCATTCTAACTATCTCACTCTGCCAGTCTCGCTTTCTCACTCACTCTATCTTGCGACCCATTTCGCTGGCAGCAAGGGCCGAGCTAAGCAAAGTAAGGCACAGGAAAGGACTTACCTTACCCGGTTTATTGAGGCAAGTGCCAATATTTGTTTTCCAAACGTTCCACTCCTTGCACTCCTTTTACAGGTAGAAGGAGGCTCAACCAAGTGACACAGTTTGTTTATGTCTTTAAGGCGTCTCTGGCCCTCAACACACCCACGAGATTGGGTAAAAGAAGGAGTGAAGGGATTTGGGTCAGAGATTATGTTTGGCATTTGGCAGCAGAGCCGCAAGGCAGCGACTTTCAAGCGAAAAGCGAAAGTTGTGCACATATTGAGTTCAGGCTTTAAGCCAACATTCAGTTAACCATTTTTTTTGTAGCTATGAGTGGTTTGGCCCGTTTTCCGGATATTTCTAACACCCCAAACCAACCCTGTAGTATTTTATTTTTTCGCTTTTCTAACCGCAGCAGCATAGTGCAACAGCAAAGAGCATGCCAGATGTGATTGCGGCAACACTGCGAGTAAGTGAGAAGGAGAAAGATATAACTACAGAGTCCAGCACTTAGCGCCACTTTTGATGCCCGCTAGTTTTTTTTTTTTTCTGTAGGTTTTCTTGTCTTTTGGCCAGTATTTCCATCTCGCAAATGCCATTAACAACAACATGCATCATGCATATGTCATGGCTTTAGGTTTTGGTTGCAAGCAGGATGCACGATAAGGAATGCAATGCTGCAACTAGTGTGGTTACATGAATAGCTAGCTAGTCACAAAAGTGCCACAATATGCATATGCGAAGTTTAAAGATTAACTGATTCAAAGAAGATAAAAAGCGTATTTATTGAAATCAAACAAAAATGCAGCTTCGCAACAATAAAAAATATATTATTTATTTGCAACTTGAAGCCAAAAGCAAGACCTAGGGGCTTACTTTATTTTTGTTTTACTTTCCTGCCATATTTTATTAATCAATTCAATTTTGGCACCAACCAAAAATTATGTATACGACAAGTACGCTCCGAAACGCAACGCCTTCCTTTGGGCCATAAATTGATAATGACTGCAGGGCTGAAGCCAACCAAAAAAAGTTTGTGGCAGAATTTTCATTGACTTTTGAGTAGATGGCAGGGAGGCGGAGAGGCGTGATGTTTGCTTAATCGCCATGGCTAATGCGTTAGGAAGCCTTGAGTTGAGTTGTTGTTGTTGTTTTCGTTGTTTTGTTTAAAATTAATGAAAAAAGTTGTTGGGCGCAGTTGTGGGTTACAATCTGAGTTTGACATAAAAGCACAACGGCGACTAACAAGAACAACATTTATGTATTTTTCATGGTTCCTTCCTTACTGTTTGCACTGTGTGCTCTGTGAAATCCTTGAGGTATTATTAAAAAATTCTTCTTATTTTTTATTTTTTGGTTTGCTGCTGTCCCTTTTAAAAACAAAGAGCAGCTGTAAGCTCTCGTTGTTGTTGTTTTTGTTGCTCCCCAAATGAGTTTATGAGCGTGTCATGCTTGTTGTGTGTGTGTGTGTTTGCGAGTCCTTGCTGTTGTGTTTATATTGCATATTAAATAAATTTTGGCAGCATAACAATTCAGTTCGTAGGTCTCTTTGTCTCTTCTGCTGTCTGTCTCTCTCTCTCTCTCTCTCGCCTTCGTTGTGCTTGTAACTTTGCTTGTTGACAATAAAATAACATTTTGCACTCACTTATCCAGCTGGTTCTTTTTGCCAACAGCTATTGCATAGCTCTCCGCTCATCCGCACCCCTTCTCCCACTCTTCTTCAAGAGTTTTAATGAAAAAAGTTTGGACTACCATAACCATATTTATACTCATGTTGTACTTATAAATATATATATATATATATGTATGTTTGTATGTATTTGTGTGTTTTTATAGCACTCTTACAGAAATTGGCCCCTTAATAGAGCTGTGTATAAGGACCTCTTACCTCCCGCCTCTAGCTCTTTTCCATGGCTGCTTGCTTCATTAAAACGCATGCCAATAAACACAATAAAAACACTTCATCATTGCTTGAATTTCTTGTGCAAACTTTCAGTCAAGCCAAAGCCGCCTCACCCCACCCCTTATTTTGAGTTCAGACTGAAAATTCTACGTGGTAGTATACATATTGAGCATACGCAACGTGTGCCTGGCACGCAGGCACGTCACGACAGAAGCTCAAGCGGGAGCAGCAGAAGGAGGAGCAGGAGCAGCTGTTGAGCATAGCTTCTCATAGCTATTGCTGATTGTCTGTTGCTTCGCTATGGCGGCGCTTACTTTTTCGCAATGGCCATTGAAAATCGATCAATAAAACTCCAAGCGAAGTCAATCGTAAGGAATTTGAATACCCTGTTAAATATACTAATCTGTTCTGGGTATTTTGCGCTGTGTAAACGAAAAGAAGACAAACGTTTCTTATGGGTAAACAGTAGGCCCAACCTCGAACCGAAACTTACTTAATGGGTATCTTTGATTCGTCATGCACATGCTTATACGCATACATACATGCAATACCTATGTTTGTAATACTTCAGTGTGCTATGTTGAGTTGTTGAAATGCTATGCGCAATATTGAAGCAGCTGCTGCTCATACTTTGGCCAACATTCCAGCCAGCTAAAAAGTCAAACAGACAGTTGGACTTAACGACGAACACAATCATTCAATTCAAACTGACTGACATATCGATTATTTGCAAGCGTGAAATAATAGTAAAGAATACAAAATAAAAAATGGCATTAAATAAAAATCAAATCAAATAAAATCAAATTAAATATGGATATACTATATACTAAAGATGCCAGCAATGTTTCCCCCCTCTGCTTTCTCTCCCTCTTTTGCTTGAATGTGAATATTGTTGGGAAATTCCATGAAGAAAAGACTTCTTCACTCCAAGCAAGCAGTTTAATTTCATTTCAAATTCGCCTTTGCCCGTTGCCAGGCAGCCGTTTGTTTCCCTTCGCGTCCCTTGTGCTGTGTTTATCTGCTCTTTCATCTACTTATTTCGCATTATTTATTGTGTGTGCAATAAAAAATGCTTTGCATAAGCATAGCTACAAAATTTTTGCAGCTCTCTCTCTTATTTATATTTCCATTTCGCCATTTTTTTGTCCGAGCCACACTTTCGTCTACAATTTGCGTGGCAGAATTTCATTATCAACGGATGTCGCTTAAGTGCACATTGAATTCAATTAGCAGCCAACATAAACAGAAAGATAAAAAGACAGAGACAGAGAGAGAGTAGGAAGAGTAAAGCAAAGTTTTTGCTGTATAAACTATATTTTTCAAAGCTGCCAATTGAAAATTGCATTATACTTCAATATTTTCCATATTGAGGCCACATGCACATCACATAAACACATACACACATTATGCTTTGAGCATACTGGGGCAAACCAGAAACCGCATCATGTCCTTATTCAAATCACGTTTAATTTCATTTTCATTTTGCTCTACGACTTTTGGGAAATATGAACTGCTTGATATGTGTGTGTGTGCACTGCTTATTAATAAGAACTGCTTGGCAGCAGCTTTATCACTGATCATTGTTTAGTTATGAAAAGAATACTAAGAATACGTAGAAATAAAGTGCACTAATATATGTAATATTTATTATAACATATAAGCAATTTTGCTAAAACTACTAACACTTTTAGAGGATCTTAGTTGAATGGCTTTTATTACAGGGCCCACAAGATTCTATGAGCTTAACTTTATTTTTGTGACTTGCCTCAAAATTGTTATGCTGCATACAAGCCACTTGCACTTGGTTGTGCGGCCAAGATGCTGGTGTACGTTTCCTGCATTCTGTCGTTTCCGGTGGCAAAGAGAGAGGGAAGGGAGGGCAAGGAGAGAAGACGGCAGCTGCTGGCTGCGGTGGCCATTATTTCCTGTATTTAATTGCACTACTCTCAGCTGCGGTTTTCTGCTACATTTGTTGCAGCTACTTGCGCCAACGCCATGGACGACGATAATGGACCTTTGGTCCTTACCTCACCTCACCTCACCACACCACACCTCAACTCACCACACTTCACCTCACCTTACCCAAGGTTCAGCTGCATCCATTTTTTATGGTTGCTTTTTGTGTTTTTAGTTTTTGTTGCTCTTACACTTTGTTGACGTGCTTGTTGGTCACTTTTGGCTTTGTGCGAGGGAGACTGGAGGGCATCAAATGATTTATACTTTAATAAGCGTGCACAGGACATGCGGAGAAATTAGATGTGCCTGGCTCTCACAATCCAAGAATACAAACTTCTTTCACTTTTCCTTCCACCCTTTTGCCTCTTCCTTTTGTTGTTGTGCACAAAAGGAATTTGCGCAATTTATGAACGGGGCAAAAGGCAAAGAAAATGAAAAAAAAAATATATAGGAATAGAATGCCAAAGGAATTAAACAGCAGAGCCAAGGATATTGCCAGCTTATTGGCAGCAGGATGTGCGCCAACTTCTCACTCGGCTTCCATTCTTCTTCTTCATTGCTTTGTGTGCAACTCTTTAAGGTATTTGCGGCATTTTGTGTGCCGTTATGTTGGCCAGCAAGGTGCGAAAAGTTTGTGGGACACGGAATAGCATTGACCTCAGTGCAAGCCCCATAATAAGATCCTTTTCCCAGAACCTCTGGCTACAAACTTGAAATTCATTCAATTTGAATAATTACTAAATTTCAACCCAAGCAACGTTTTACATTTTGATGAACGTCGTTGGCGTAAAAAGGTTTTAAAGCGTGTTGCCTAATTAAATTAACAATAATTTGATGCTGAGAAAAGCCAAAATTACTAAGCTCTCTCCCCCTTTATACCCTTAACTTAGCAACATTTTCATTTGACTTATACAGTCAGTTTTTATCTTGTTTTAAACGCTACCCGAAAACCGAATATCTTAAACAAAAATTCCTTTAGTATTTTGTCAAATATATTTAGTTTTTATTACTTTCTAAGCAAGCATAAAATGTCTGATATGGATGAGACTGCTCTGGATCGTCACTTCCTATCGCAGCTGCGTATATTGGGTGAGGTCTATGCCAACATTACCAAGACCGATTTTGTATTGAGCCAGCGCTGGATGCAGCTCTTCTACAAGGCGAACAAGCAGGACAAGTATGCCAGGAACTGTCTGATGCTTCTCATGCACGGCCAGCTGAAGGAGATGGGCAAACTGGGTATGCCCTTTACTCAGGTAGAGAATGAAAACCGTAGGCTGGAGGATGTGCTCAATGAGTATTCTGGTAAATGTGAGAATGAACTTTCAGATGAAAATGCCGACTTTGATATGGATTCGAATAAGTCTAGCTATGGCGGCGGCAGCAGTCGCTATAATTCCACAGAACCTGTTCCTAGCCCGTCACAGCTATGCTCTAAGACCACCACCACCACTACACAGGTCATTCAACTAGATCCAAACTCAGCTACACAGGATTCTTGTATGGATCAGTTCAAGACACCGGCTGAGAATCTCGCATCATCGTATCCGAGCCAATACCAAGTCTATGCTTCCATACACGATTCCTCTATTATAGAACTTATTCATGATAAGCCAGAAAGTCTCCGGAGTGCAGGTACTACCACACAGGAACTCAATCTGGAGCAGTTGAGTCAAGAGAATGAAGCGCTTGCTACGGAAATTAAGCAGCTGCACGCTCGCTCTCTAGAGGATGTAAGGCGTTACAGTCAAACCGATATCGACTGGCAGAAGCAGATGTCTTCGTGTCATCTGGAGTTTCCTCCTTCAGCCGGCACTAAGTTCCTGCTGCCGAGATTGAAGAGCAACGTTCAAGATGTCATACGTCGTCTAAAGGACTGGACTCCGGCCAATGGAAAGCTGGACTTTCTGACCAACAGCCTGAAAGAGATACTAGACGATTCCGCAGAGACAAAGCATCAACTTTCCCACCTGGATCGCAAGCTAGAGGAAGTGCTGGCCAATCGATTGGAGCAGGCTGGAGAGCGAGCGGAGCGAAATGTGCGTATTCTATACGATCAGCTATTCCAACAGCAGCAGGAGACAATGCGCAGCAAGGAGGAGTTGCTGCACCAGGAGAAGCTCTCACTGGCGTACGGACGACAGCAGCTGGAGGCACATGCCATGGATCTGAGGAAGCGTGAGCATTTCTTCTGGAAACAGCAGGCAGGAGCCATGCAATATTTTCCCCCCAGCAGCTATCACACTGCCGAAAGCACTCCAATTAAACAATCGACCATTTCCAACCCAAAGATCTTTGAAGATCTACAGTCCACCTGCGGCTGCTCCGAATGCCATTGGGAACAGGAGGTGGAGCAACAAGCTCCACCAAAAAGTGATCAGAATACACAGACGTCGCGACAGTTGTAAAAGTCTAATGGAAAAGTTATTGTCTGTTATTTATTTTATTAAAATTTGGCATTGTTTTGTTTGTATTAAATAAATAAAGAAATTTATTATTAATGGTGAACTTTGTTAAAACCTTTCTTCATATTTTTCCTCTTTAAAATCAATAACGTCCTTAAGAGTTTTTTACAACAAACACACACGCAAACTGGTAGCATATGTGTGAACCTGTCAATTGCCAGAAACTGGACTCGCCAAACTTTTAATGTAGTTTTAATTTGCTAGTAATCACTGGAAACTTGGCCAGCACAACAAAAACAACAGCAGGAGCAGGAGCAGCAGCAGCAGCAACAGCAACGCACAACTTGGCTGTGCAATGCACTTGGCGAAATTCTACGCACTTGGCAAGGCAGAAGTAAAAAGAAAAAGATGAAGTAGAAGTAGAAGGAACAACAACAACAACAGCTTTGCTGGTAATTAGTTTTTAAGCGCTGGGTGTGTGTCTGTGTGTGTGTGTTTGTGTTTGGCATTAGATATGACAGCATGCAGTTAAGCACTTCTTAACGACAATGCTGGCCTGGCCTGTGTGTGGCTGCCGATAATGGGCACCAGGATAATAAGTGCAATTGATTTTCTTGCCAAGTTTCGCCAACTTGGATAATAGTTTACTGCAATTCCCTTTTACTGCGACGGGGGCAGTCAATAGCTACTACAGCTACAGTGGAGTCCTTAATATTGAGAGTGCTTGGTAAAGAAGCTTTGGTCACAGGTTGCACTACATTAAGTTTTTCCTATACCTCCTAAGAGTATGCTACAAAAATATCAACCAACACTATGTATAACTTATGTTTCAGCGCACAAAAGCATGCTATGAAATGTAATGTGCGCCATATTTAAACCAAATAGAAAGTAATGATTGAAAGTTTTCGAAGACTTACAGCAATATAGGCACAACTGCACCTTGATAGCGACAAAGTTCAAACAGCAATTGTCAAAGTATGCCAAAGATTCCATAAATTTGATAAGGCACAACAGTTGGCAAGAACTCTATATTTTTTATGATACGATAGTTGGTTGCTACAACTTCTTCTATTCATAATTCAACTGAGAAACAAAACGACCATAAAGTTGCGGCTGCACACAAAAAGTTGCATGCAGCTGCAGCAATGTATTCGCCACCCAGACCCAACCCTTCTCTGACAATAGCTCAAAATATGTAACACCAACTGTCGAAGCGCAGCGAACAAAAAAATAAGTGAGCGAAAAAGTTTTCTTTTTAGCTTTAATGATGCGCACAGACAGCAAAAACTTTTGGTCCTGACTTAGTGGGCTTAAAGGGCGAGGATGAGGGGCGCAGGCAATAAACATAAAATATGAAGGGTGGCGCAGGGAAAAAGCTGGAGACGCAGAGAAAGACGAACGCTTGTCAGCATTAGCGACATAAAATTAATGACAAATTTGTGAGCTTTTGCAAATGCATTGTTCCCAAAACAATTTCTGACTATTAAGCGGAAAATGCTGCTGCCGTTCCCAAGGGGGGGTGGCGGCATGGAGCCAGTTTCAAAATATGACAAAAGTGAAAAGTCACCGAGGAAAATTTATGTGCGCTTGTGTGAAACCCAAGCAATTACGACCAACAGACTTAGTTGCCTTTTTCTGAAGCCGGAGAATGCAGCAGTTCCAGGACCATCAGCTGTGGTCCTTACTGGACCACAATTTTTATTCTGCTGTTAGAAAGTTGCGATGGCGAAGTGCACTACATAACCATTAGAACCGTGGCTAAGGAGTGTGTCAGGAGTGCCAAGGAGTATCCAGCTAGCCGACCATCCAACTACCCATTGAAGTCGAAAATACGACGCTTGTTGTGTTTATCACATTTTGCACATCTCACAGGCAACGAAGCTTAATAGCTTCCTGCTGCTGCTCCTTGGCCAGTTTTCTTGGTACAGTGATACCTGGAATTGTGGAAAAAAACTTGATAAAAATACCATACCATAAGCATTTTTCATAGCCTCTTTCGAGTTAGACAAGTGAACACTGTACCACCCTATTGTTCATTCTCCCGCTCTATCTGCATGAAGCACAACACTTTGGAGACTCAGCCGAGTTGCTTATTGTACCTCGAAGTGGTTGTTAGAGTGCGGGCAGCAGAAAATTGCACCAGTTTCCATGGGTCGTTAAAGAATACATTTGCTATTTTAGTTTATATATATATATATATGTATACACATGCAGACGATTACAATGTGGTGTCCTTTTGGCTAAAGTGACGCTTGGCAAAGGTCTCGCCGACAATGAGTGGAAAGACCAGACTGGCCTCGGCATAAACCTTTACAGGCGTCGCCTCCTTGCGTATTTTGCCCCAGGAGACAGCCTCATCCGGTCTGGCACCACTATCGCTGCCATCAAACTCAGATGCGGTGTTTATGAACACAGAGTAGTCGGCGCCATTGCGCATTAGATTCGCATTGCATATGTGATGCTTGATAAGACCACCTCCGACAATAATCATGCCACTATTAACCGCCTTAACGGCCATCGTATTGAGACGTCGTAAATCCGATAATATGTCCACAACAAGACCAGGCTGGCGGAACGAATGAAAATACATCATGTCGCCGAGACTTCCGTCAGTTAGTGCAGGACAAAAGACTGGTATTTGGTTCTTTGCAGCCCAATAGTAGATGGAGCTGGGATCTCCAATCCGTTCGCCCAGCCTCTGAATGATGCGTGAGGGCGACCAAACCGTGCCTTTGGTGCGCTGCTCCTCCAGCATTTCGTCGAGCAGCGGCATAAGCCAGTCCTCAAATTTGCAGTAGTTGTCATTGGGCACAAGCAGATTCCCAATGCGATTTATGCCGCGCTCTCGCAGATCTCGTCCGCTTAGCTCAAACGAGCCCAAAAATGTTGGCGCTAGGCACTTGATAAAATCTTCTTCTACGCCGCCTGCAGTTGTTACAATGCAGTCAATCATGCGATGCTCGGCAAGAAAGCGCAGTGTTTCCCTCATGCCCGAGGACACCAGATTAGAGGTATAACCGAGGAATAGCGTACATTTGGTTCGACGGCGAATGTATTCATCCGTTTCATGTATGTCCTCCTGTTCAGCATCCAGCGGCTGAGCCCTGCAATCCAACTGCCCACGTTTAGTACTGTGTTCATTGGGGTGAGCGGTTTAACTAACCATTTTGTTTATTTCTCTTATGGCTAGCCCAAGATTTGTGGCTTGAAAGCCGGTGTGAACGTAGGACTCAAACAGCTTGCTGTAATCAACGCCCTGGTTAAAGTCATAGCCCTGCACCTTTGGTGTGTCCTCTGGTATAGGTTCACTACGTTTAAGCACTGCATCCTTAGCTATTACGGGCTCTGTTGACATTGTAAATTAAATTCTTTTGCTTTAGCGCAACATGTGCGGTTAAATATTATCGATGTTATATCCGATTGGCAGACTTGATTGTAGTGTAGTGTTGCAAAATCAGCCACATATCGTAAGAAGATATCTCACAAACAAGTATCGAAAGTGACCATCGATAGAAGTGGCAGCGCTACCTTGAATGACAGGCTGAGAAATTAAGAGCTAAGGGTAAGAAGAAGAAATCACTTGAAACAACCAAACCAAATTTCAAGGTACGACATATATTTCTATTTAATTGCCAATCTTATAAGCAATTTTCCACATCTCCGATCATGCTTACATTCTGATACACACACAACAAGCATCCAGCAATCGAAACGCGTTGATCAGCTACAGAAGTGGAAGTAGAAGTCGACGAAGACGCCAGCAAGCGCCAAGCAGGCAAACAAATATAAAGCAAAAATGATAAAACTTTTCTCGCTAAAACAACAAAAAAAGGATGGCGATCAAACGGCACGCGGTCAGCAAAAAAAGGCCTCAGCTGCCCAACTCCGCATACAAAAAGGTGTTTATTTGGTCCATAACTTGTTGTTGCTGTTGCTTTGCAAAGTTATACATATCTATATATTATTTTAGATATTAATGAGCTGAACCTGCCAAAAACTTGTGCAACGGAGTTTCCGGATAGTGATGACTTGCTCAATTTCAAATTGGTTATTTCCCCTGACGAGGGCTTCTACAGAGACGGACGCTTTGTGTTTAATTTTCGCGTTGGCTCCAATTACCCACATGAGCCGCCAAAGGTCAAATGCGCAACACAAGTTTATCACCCCAACATCGATCTGGAGGGCAATGTGTGTTTAAACATTTTGCGAGAGGACTGGAATCCAGTGTTAACCATCAACTCCATTGTCTATGGCTTGCAGTTTCTGTTTCTAGTAAGTGATGCAAATCGACAAATAAAATTGTTTAGCTTAACTCAGTTTGTTCGTGCAGGAACCCAATCCCGAGGATCCGCTTAACAAGGAAGCGGCCGATGTGCTGCAGAGCAACCGACGCCAATTTGAACATAATGTGAAAAGGGCCATGCGTGGCGGTTGCGTTGGCGAGACCTATTTTGAATGCTGTCTCAAGTGATATAGGAAATCAAAAGTCTTTAATTTAAGTAACGGCAACTGCCTGCTGCCTGAGATCCTCTGAAAATGCCAACCCAACCCAATGGACGTGCTTTTATTATAATTATACAAACAAATAACAACCACGCAATACGTACACTCATGGATGCAGCTAGCAGCAGGCAGATTGGCCGCATCAGCAAACAACAAATTACAGTAATAAACAACAACCACTGCGAACCGAAAAAAACAACAAAATCTACGAGTCGAGTCAACAGTTTTTTTTTAAGTCTAAACCCATTGCAGTAACATATACACATACAAACTGATATTAACTTGTCATCATGTTTGTATTGCATTGTGAAGTTGGCCAAGAGTTGATAATTGTAGCTCCTTATCTTGAGTTCGATATACTAAATTATAAAATTATAGAATTTAAAACGTTGCGTCATATTATGTTCATGTAATTAATTAAATGCAAATGATGAATTTCAGTCGCTGGAAATACTAGCATAAAGAAACAAGAATGTACTCAATTTGTGCTTGACTTGGTTTTTTGTTTTAATATATATCAAAGTTTGATGTAGTAGTAATTAATTCAACCCGCTTAGCCATTTTATATGTTAGTGATCAACCCCACGCTTCTTAAAGATGAATGCTATGCCGCGCCAGCTGCATGTTGCGCCATAGGCACAAATCAGCAACAGCCGCTTGTCGACCGGCTTGCAGTCGAAGATCGTACAGACGACTGATAAGACCAACACGTATATCATCAGTTACGAGCACCTTAAGCAGCTGTTGCATCAGATTCGGAGGCAGCAGACGCAGCACAGGCGCCACACGCTCCCCACCGCACTCTACGAGCAGCGATATGAACTGATAGACAAAGACAGCCTTGGGCGACAGCTCATCGCCGCTTACAAATTGCAAAAATACGCGAAATATATGTTTGACACTAGACTGCAGGGATTCCTTGAGATTGAGCGGTGTGGCACGCAACTCAGCGCTGGGCGTGCTCAGCATCGATGCGACATTTGCGGCAGCTCCCTCGGAAAACTCATTAGAATTGTCGCTGCCGTCGCCAACTACTTTGCGCACCTTGGCTGCATTGGCCGCCAGTTCGTCCTCGTCATGGGAGCGCGATCGTTTCTTGAATGCAGCCGCCGTGCTACGCGTCTCCAGACACGAAATGATGCAGTATACGCATAGTCGTGCCAGCACCAAAGATTGCGGTTCATTAATATCATCGCTACAAGTGTTAAAAATGAGTCAAAATTAGTTTCTGAGTTTTTAGTTTAAGTTATTAAACTTACCCCTGCCGCCGGAGAATCAATGGTGCAATCACATACTGCAGCAATGCCTCAGTGTTGCGCTCAATGTCCAAATGCATGACGGCAAACACAATGTCCATGCATTTGGCCATATCCCGCAGGTACTTGCAGCTTAGCAGCTGCTCCGTCAGTTGGGTAACCAACCAGGAGGCGCCACCTGCTAGCAGCAAGGACTCCAGCGTTTGTGCAGCTCGCACTGGCAGATGGCCAGCGTCGTGAACAATGCGCCAGCATTCACGAAACTGTTCGATTAGCGGTGTGTGGGAGATTAGGCGAGATTTTGTGTTGGGTGCTGGATGGACATCGTGCTGCATTTTGCGTATGATTTGATATGAGAGCGCCAAACGTTCCTTAGAATTCTCCTGGCTAGAGAGTTCCTCGGTGGTGAGCGGAGCCAAAAACTGTTGAATCATGTTCAATGGCTTCAGAAGCTCCGTTTCTCGCACAGAATACATGTAGGCGCACAGGAATGAAGTAGCACATACGGAAAAGCTAAACAGGCGCCGCTTCATGTTGTCCAAAATACTCTTGACATCCGCCGAGGAGAGCGTCTCTTGCTCCCATGCAATAAGCACGTGATGTAGCACACCCGGCAAGTTCAAACAGATATCCTGCCAGGTAAGTGTGCTGGGTTTCAATTGTGCCGCCTCTGGTTTGCTAAGACTCAACAGCAATTCGTCCACAATACTATCATCACACAATGCCAATATCTGGCGTGGATTCTTAAGCTTATTACGTTCCATCATGCACTCACGCACCCACTTCTCAAAAAAGGAATCGCCACGTTCCGACAACACCACCTGCAATATACATCAATATCTAAACCCAAGCGCGTATTAAGCTATAAACATTTACTCACATCCGATCCGTAGGTTTGTACAATGCTAGTGAGCATCAGAAAGGATACATCAAAAAGTGTGGAACGTATGACGGAGAGTTTGCCCAGTTCACCCGGCATCTGTTTGGAGTTCTCGTTGCATTGAATCAAACGAGATACGAATGTTTTGAGGCGACCCTCCACAGTGGCCACAGATAGAATCAGTTCAAAACTGTTGCCCACTGGCACTTGGCAAAGCACATTAACCATATCCTGCACCTTGTTGGTGCACAGTGTCTTAAGTACACCCGAAAGCGGCACCTCAGCGCGTTTGATGAAATTGATGTTCGATGGTGTTTGTTGTCCATTGTCGCAATTTTTGAGCAACAGCGAAGCAGCCTCACTACAAATGAATATTATTTAAAACGAAAGTTCAAATTAAAGTCGCCTTTTCTTACCGCTGGCCGGCGAATTTCTTGACATGCACATCATTGACAAGCTGCTGTTTGGTCCAGTCATTAAGCAAGAACTCAATGATATTGCACGAACACTTGGTGTCCAAAAAGTCCAGCAGAAGATTATCCTCGATGAGCAGTTCCAAAGCCTCTACCAGCTCAGGTATATAGTCTGTAGGTGCTAATGCCTGCTCTCCGGGTACACGTTGCAGGGTATAAAGTTGTTTTATGATGTGCGGCATTTTAAAGAACATAAAGGCACCCCACATGGTATCCGGACTGGTGTCTGCCGCATTGCTGAGCGTAAGAAAACCAGCGCGTATAATCTCATAGAAGAGTCGCGTGTTTGTATATCCTTTGAGACGCTGCAGCATTTGCAATTCCGCCACATAGTAGGAGGTATCTTTACAGGGATTCAGCAGCACCTCAACGGCAAGCAATGGCTGAACACAGCAGGAAATCTTCTCCGCAGATGGCAGTGGATTCAATGATTGCAACTCCAAGTGCTTGGCATCAATGTACGCCAATTGTTTTAACTGCTGCTCGGCTGTGACTGAGCTCAATGTAAAATTCGAGTTGGCCAGCGATCCCTTAATGCTGGCATATAGTTCATGCATCCTTTCCAGTGAGTCCGAATCCTCATGACAACCGACATTCAACATGGCTAAAGCAAACTGTTGCTGCGTAAGACGCTTAATAAGCATACAGCTCTGATCCAGCATATATGATTGCTCCGCACTCATCTCACCACGCATCTCGTACTGCTGCAGTGTTCGAGCAAAGATCTGCATTACCCAGTGCACCAACTGTACCATGGCGCCTGGTAGCAGCGCCTCCTCCGATTTAATGCTGTTAGAAGAAGATTACTCCGTATATAAAGTGTTTGAATAGCATACAGCATTTCGACTTACCGACAGGTGATGCCATCTATAATGCTGACCAGAAACTCCAGCAGAGCTGTTACACAATAAACACGGCCGAACTTGTCATACTTTGCAATGCAACGCAGAACAGCTGCATGCGAGACAAGATGAGCACACAACGAATGCTTCAGATAGTTCAACACCAGCTGGAATAACAAATAGATTAAAGAAGCTATCCTTGAATGGGTAAAGGTATAACGTACCGGGTTCGCTGTGGAGCCAATCACAGCCTGCTGCAACAGACAATCTGCCAGATTGTAGACATCGCCGCTAACGCCACGAGGTAGCACCTATAAAGAAGAATGATTAAAAGTCAAATTTAACAAAGTGTCGATTGTTTCAGGTGTCATCGAATGTACATCAAAAATAAGTGTGTAAATTTGGGCTGCCTACACGCACTACAAACAAAAAAAAAACCACATACAATAATTAAGGCGGACACAAATACATACAATAGAATTAGTTTTACAACAGATTTTATATTCAAATAACGCGTTTGAAGATGTTTCGCTTAAGTTTGCTACGTATTCAGTGTAACCTTATGGACACATTAAAGGGAAAATTCAGACGGCATCCAATGCAGATGCAGATTAAGATGGAGCATAATGAAGCTGAAAATATATCGCTAATCAAGCGTCTCATCAGTCAATACCAGTTTCGCACCAAGAAGGAATCCTACTACCCCGATCGCAGTGCCGAAACAAAGCGTGTAGCACAGGCGACCAAGCAGTCTCTCACAATCAAGCCACAGCAGCAGCGTGGCCTGCCCAAGGACTACTACTATAGGGTGCTGGGTGTGAACAAGCATGCGAGTGTACAGCAAATACGCAGCGCCTTTTATGCGTTGGCCAAACGCTATCATCCGGATTCCACACACTCCGAGGAGAAACTGAAGCACTTTCAGGAGCTATCCAATGCCTACAATATCTTGACGGATGAGACAAAACGCTTGGAATACGATCAATTGGGTGGCATTAAAGATGAGCGGGCGTTTCTAGAACAGGCTGGTAATCCAATGAATGTGGACATGGCGGCCAAACTAAATGATGCCAACAGTCCAACTCAAGAGGGTATGTGTACTAATGTGATTATTTACCATACTCTACAATGTTTTACCCCATTTAGAAATAAAAAAGATGGCTGGCAACGAATTCGATTTGCCGCTGACATTCTTGGAAGCCACCGTTGGCTGTAAGAAACGTTTGGATTTGCGTTATTTGCACAAATGCGACAATTGCAAGGGCAAGTCGCAGCTAATGGCCAATCGGGAATTGAGCAGGGAGCCATGCAGACGCTGCAATGGCACTGGCAAGGTTACAACCAAAACATTGACCTTTATGGCCGTGAACACTTGTGGTCAGTGCAAGGGCCGGCGTTATATTAATCGCAAAGATTGCGATACGTGTGACAATCGTGGCTATGTCATAGGCAATGTGGAGGTGCTAATCACAGTTCCCTCGGGCTCGAAAGCGGGAGATGTGATAAGCATTGATAATCCTAATACAAAGCAACGGGTCAACTATCACTTGCAGGTACCAAACAATGAATACTTTCGGCGCATCGGCAATGATATTTATACGGAAAAGTTCCTCAACATATCGGATGCCATACTGGGCGGCACTTTCTCTGTGCGTGGTCTATACGACAATGTCGATTTGCGCATCGAGCCCGGAACTCAGTCCCATACCAAAATAGTGCTTAAGAACAAGGGCGTGCGTACTCGCGAGGGTTGTGGCAATCATATTATCACGCTGAAGGTGCGCATTCCAACAAATTTAACAACGAAGCAACGCCAACTGGTTCTCGCTTTGGCCCAAGCTGAAGAGCCCGTTTTCGACTTCAAGAAGCAACAGAAACAATAAGTGCTTACAGATAGACAT
Organism: Scaptomyza caliginosa; assembly: GCA_035044725.1. Lineage (NCBI taxonomy): Eukaryota > Metazoa > Arthropoda > Insecta > Diptera > Drosophilidae > Scaptomyza > Scaptomyza caliginosa. Next base: position 251,605 of record JAWNNR010000047.1, on the reverse strand, counting down.
ATCTCGTATTTAAACAAATTCGCAATGTAAACAGTGGCAAGTAAAGTTAGGATTTTTAACATGCATATTATTTTACCTTTTTTATGTTAATACCCCACTGGGAATCCGACCAACGTTCACGCCACGCCACGTTAATTAGTTGAAGGATCTTGTTGTTTTCCTTCATGTCTGTTTGTTGAACGTTCACGTTTATGTCGATATCAAAGCGTTTATTGCATTATTTCTGGGATACAATTCATATAAAGAATATTTGCAAATAAACAAACAAGAAGCACTGTTGATGCTTTTTGCCGACCGTATGTGTGTGTGTGTATATATATGACCGATTTCTCGGTAGAGATGACTGCAACAAATTACTCGATACTTTTAATGCTAGGGCTGATGCAATATTATCGATAGTCTTTGCATATTTTTATTATATTTTATTCACTGCATAATCTTACCCAATGGTAAGCGCGCGAAATTTAAATGACAATGAAATAAATCAAATATGTAATTTATTGAATACAATAAAGTAGCGCATGATTGTTTTTGTAAACTGCTTTATATCATGTCCTAAAATGTTTTTGACTTTGTACAAAATATATATATATATGTATATTTAAGAGTATATATATGCCGAAAATTGTTCCTCCAGTGCGCACTTCAAATTTGATGTTTTCACTCAATCTTTTTTTGTCTGTTGATTATTTTGATATATTTTTTATGTTTATATATATATTAGTCATTACTTTAATGCTGAATAAGGCTGTGTAGTTAACAAATTAAAACAAAAAGTGTGAGATTTCTCGGTGGATTGTCAAGGGATTAATAAAAAAATAAAATTCATATACAAAGGCAATTTATTTAATAAAAACCTAAATCAAATGGTGAAAGCAAATACGTTTTAATATATTAAATTTAAAAAATATAACAGCTAACTTAAGATTGTATGACAAAAGCATTTCTTCCATCAATGGCAGCGCCACAAATAGAACTTAAAACTAAAAAAATTGATTTGAGGAAGGAAATTCGCGTCACTCAAATATGCATGGATTTACATGTATGTATGTTTTAACTTTTTTACTTATAAACCGAGGAAGAATCGTCATTGATTAATGTTAAAAGCTAAGTCTAAGACCTAATTCATTTATTTACTTATTTTTATTTGCGCCATACGCATCGCCAGCTGCATGACCCAAATCCAATCACTTTATCATCGTCGTCCTTAGTACTTTGAGGAGTGAGTTCTGTGTTCTTTCATTCAGTTGTGGTTCATTTCAAATTTGTTATTGTTGTTTTGTGTGAGTTAAATTGCACCTAAGTAGAGGAGGAGGTCGAGGAGCCAGCCGGTTCATCGCCCTTAACAGCGGAGGCGTAGCTGGCGCCAGCATTTCCACCACCCGTTGAGCTACTTGGCTTTTCAGCTGTAGCTTTACCATCGCCTCCACCAGCAGCAGCAGCAGCACTGGCGGCGGCGGCTGCAGCAGCCGCAGCACCACTTGGAACACCAGCAGCACCACCAATGCTTACATTACTGTTCAGACCTGGAGTATGAGGTGAATCAACTAAATAATTTGTTTTGATATTGCAAGTGTAAAGTGTGTGTGTTTGCATTTGTTTGTGTGTTAATATTGCATTGACTCTAAGCACCTTTGACATCCATGGCATAATTATCGTCCAAACGCAAATCATGCCGCTTAATCAATTGACATTCTGCGCCCTCAATCGAGGGTATGGAATAGACATACAAATAACCATCCTGCGAAGCAATCAAGAGCCTGCAAATGAGCAAGTATAAGAATTGGAGTTTGTATAACGTGAAAGTAGACTCACCTAAGCTGCTTCTGTATCGTTGTTATGGCGCACATGCGTCGCACACCCGCCTCCGGCAGTGTGACCGATGCAAAAGCTCGTCCCTGACTGAAGACATCGGTCACCTGCGTCGGCAAGTAGCTAGTCACCGTTTTGCTCAAGAATCTAAAAAACGAGTAACTTGCATGAGAGAATAGATTTGATGAGTGGTTGTGGTGGTGTTTGGTGTTGTTTAGGGTGGTTGGTACATGGATTGTTTTGAAAAATGAAAGAAAAGAAAAATAGATAAATGTCAAGTGCCACACACAGAAACAAATAACAAAAATTGAAACACACATACACAAAAAAATAAGGGAAAAAAAGCAATCAACATCGGAATCTTAAAGCACAAATGGATGAACGATTAAGATTGAGGAGAGGGTATGGAGAGAGTTTGTGTATATGTTTATGTTTGTTCTATATACACCAATGCCAACAGACAACTTTGTGCTATAACAATGGTCACATGAAAGTTAACAACTTCAACACTCAGCGCTTACCCCATCCAGTCATCGCTGGACTGCTTCCCGTGATCATTGCTATCGCCAGTGCTGCGATCCAAGCGAAATATGTGAACCGTCTCCGTATTAGAGCTGGATACCAAATAATCGGCGCAAGAGCTGAACGACAGCGAGACAATAGAGACGCAACGTTTGAGACCACGTCGCAGCTCAAAGAGTCGACTACCATCCTGAGCACTGAACACTCGAATCACTGTGCCACGCTCACTGGCCGTGGCTATCTCTGTGCCAGAGGGGCTGAATGCAATGGCTGCGAGTGGTGTGTCATGTGCCGGTATCATTGTCTTTGCATGCAAATTGATAGCATCGAATATCTGCACCTCGCCAGAGGTCACGCTGCCCGGGTACGCGAGATAACAATGCTCCGACGATGAGGATAGGGCGCACAAGCCCAATTGATTGCAGGGCGTATCGCGTATGGTGTGCACAACCTTCATGTCCTGTATATTGTGTATGTAAAGCGACTCCTCCAAGCAGACAATCAAACGTTCGCGATTCAGCTTAACTGCCAGGATTGTGTTTGAATACGAGTAGTTGCAGATCTCGCTCTGCTTCTTGAAATGACACACCTTCAGTTTTCGTGGCGCACGCTGCGACACAATGGCAACGAGAGAGCTCTCAAACAACCGTTCGATCAGAAATAGATCATCGCTCTTTGTATTATAGATTTTGTCCAGGGTCGAGTCAATAGAGCCCAGACTATAAAGGCTATAACTGCCACTGGTCGCCACAGCCAGAGAACTAAATACATAATAGATACAATATATTGTTTATATTTTATATATATATTAAGTTCAATGTACTTACGTTATGTTTTGATTAAAGTTGACAAACACCTCGCCCGCATCGACATCGGGTCGCCCCAGCAGGCTCATCATTTTGTCTGTGTATCGCCTGACAAAAAAAAAAATGGTTAAGTTCTACTTTAAGTGGAGCCAACAGCAAACAGCACACAACAAAGTTCAAGTAACGTTAAAAAAGACATATAACGTGGAGACGTGAAATAACTTCAAAATATGCAGCAACAGCAGGGCTAGGCTAGCATATATTTTTGGATTGCGTATTAGGCGAAGGCGCAAACAAAGCAGATATATACATATGGAAGAGGTGTAGTTAGCTGATAAACGCCAACAACAACAAACAAAACTAACACGTAGGGTTAGTTGTACTTACTTTCTTGTGAATTAAACGCTTTCTATATATTTGCAAAACTTTGGGCAGCGTGTGAGCTAACACAATATAATTGTTCTATTCTTGAAACTGTCTAGTTAAATGATATTTCTCAAATAATTTCTATCGCGCAATTGTTTTTGCTATGTTTTGCACTAGAGATGGACTTGGTATGCTAGCGATGTTTTGAAACATAAGCATCGATAATTGCCCGTGACAAGTGCATCGATGAGGCAGTCCAGATATCTGCTCTTTGATATGTATTTTAAATTAATTTCTAATGTTGTTTTTCAATTTAAGAAACAAAGTCTTGAAGCAACAGCGGTGTTAGAAAGGGTGAGGGAAGCAGCTGTTTATTTTCCCAATTACATGTCTACACAGATATAACAAAAATATTAAATAGTCTCTGGTCTTACTGCTAATAACATTTGAGAACATGTTAAGGTATTAGGGTGCCCATAGCTTTAAATTTACTGTGTATGTATGTCATATTTATTGTGTGTTTTATTTGTGTTAAAAAGGTTCTGTAAATATTTAGCGTAAACAGATAAAATGATCTTGCTAATAGCGTAGCTTTCTGACAATTCTCATTGGTACTTGGTTAATGACTAAAACAAGCCACGTTTTGTTTTGTGCGAAAACAGCAGTTGCCAGTAAGCATACGATTTAAAACTAAAGGGTCCAAAAATGCAATATGCATAATAGTTATAAATGCAAAGAGGAATAACAAACACTATAACCAAACGACACGTTATCTGCAAACATCCTAATTGCTAAGTAAATAAAGTAGCAAAAGATGCAGACAGGCACAGACAACAAAAGCCATAACAAAGTGCTCGAACCAAAATAAATGCATATGCATGAATTTATATACATACATATATATGTTTAGCTATGTGTGTATGTATGTTATGTATAAAGCAAAATGTGTTGACTGGATTCCGATTGGATCACTGGAATATACAATAAACTGTGTCGAATAAGCACGTTCGTTGATAAGTTTTACAACTATCAAGATCTTTACAAATTTGTATGTAAGTATAGTTCTTAGAACAAGCGACCTAACATAAATATATCATATACGTATGTAAATTTATATATGTGTGCATATATATTATCAACAAACACACACCCACCTTGTTTGAGATAAGGCAATAAATGAGAACGCACCCGAAAAACGTGCATCTTCAGACCCAGCCGAAGCTTTGGTACTTGGGACATATTTGTAATCAGGCTGTTGTGTCGTGAACACACTCTCTACGCACAGAACAGTTATCGCACTATTGTACTTTTCCGCCTGCGCCAAGTGTCTTCCAAGAGGCATATAACAGCATGTAAGAGTGAAAGAGATGCAGAGCAAAGCTAAATCCTAACTGCATTTTGAGTGGATCGTTGCTTGTGCAGTGATTCCAATTGCATTATCTTGCGTATACCCTGTGCACTTGTAAAGTGTGTTAAGGGGTATACACGATTTGTGAAAATGCTTGCTAAAATAAACGAACAGGAAAATGATAAGCCGAGCAAGCATGTTGCATATTTATGGAAACCAATTTTTGACACAACATATGTAGAAGTAAATAAAGCTAGGGCATGTTCTCGTCGAAAGTAAAACAAATTTGACTTTTTTTATGGCTGTTACTGCTGAGTACGTTCATTAATAATTATGAGCACTGTTGCTTTTATCATTCAGCGTGTACTTTTGACATTTAAAATCAAATCAGAGGCTAAACAACAAAAGCTAATTTTGCCACAATGATTGTGCAAACTGTGAAGTTCTCTTTATACTAACGCTCTTCCAATTGCAGCTCAACAACAGCGTCCGAATATGTCCGACGGCGTCAGTGTGCTGCATATTAAACAGGAGGTGGACACTTCATCAGCTGGCGGCGCGAGCAACTCTTGCTGCAGTCCCAGCTCCAAAGCAATGACAACAACTGTTGGCCACAATAACTCCAGCAACAGCAATAGTGGCATGAAGTCCTCACCATCAGTGTCGCCGGAGCGCCAACTCTGCAGTTCCACCACATCGCTTTCCTGTGATCTACACAATGTGTCGCTAAGCAACGATGGCGACAGCAAAGGTGGAGGCGTCTCCGGCGGCGGCGCCAATAACTCTAGCAATACCAGTGCCAATGCAAGCAGTGGATCTGTGCGCGACGAACTGCGTCGCCTGTGTCTGGTTTGCGGCGATGTTGCTTCGGGATTTCACTATGGCGTTGCCAGCTGTGAAGCGTGCAAGGCCTTCTTCAAGCGCACCATTCAAGGCAACATCGAGTACACGTGTCCGGCCAACAATGAGTGCGAGATCAACAAGCGGCGACGCAAGGCTTGTCAGGCCTGCCGTTTCCAGAAGTGCCTGCTCATGGGCATGCTCAAGGTACTTCATTAATATTATGTGAATTATAGGCTTTGTACTAATATCGTTAAAAACGTTTCTACTCTAGGAGGGCGTACGTTTGGATCGCGTGCGCGGTGGACGTCAGAAGTATAGACGCAATCCAGTGTCCAATTCGTACCAGACCATGCAGCTGCTTTATCAGTCGAGCACAACATCTTTGTGCGATGTTAAAATACTGGACGTGCTCAATTCCTATGAGCCGGATGCGCTCAGCGTTCAGGCGCAACAGCAGCCACATACCACCAGCTGTAATGATGAGGCATCCTCGTCGTCGGGCAGCGTTAAGCTGGAGAGCAGCAGCAATAGCACGCCAACCAATGGTACTTGCATTTTTCAAAATAATAACAACAATGATCCGCATGAAATACTTAGCGTACTAAGCGATCTCTACGACAAGGAGCTGGTCAGTGTGATTGGCTGGGCCAAGCAGATACCAGGCTTTATTGAACTGCCACTTAACGATCAGATGAAATTGCTGCAGGTGTCCTGGGCCGAGATATTGACACTACAGTTAACATTTCGTTCGTTGCCATTCAATGGCAAACTGTGCTTTGCCACCGACGTCTGGATGGATGAGCTGCTAGCCAAGGAATGCGGCTATACGGAGTTCTACTATCACTGTGTACAAATTGCACAGCGCATGGAACGCATATCGCCGCGACGTGAGGAATACTATCTGCTGAAGGCACTGCTGTTGTCCAATTGTGATATACTGCTGGACGATCAGAGCTCCTTGCGCGCCTTTCGCGACACCATACTCAATTCATTAAATGATGTCGTCTACTTGCTGCGCCATTCCTCCGCTGTCTCCCATCAGCAGCAGTTGCTTTTGCTTCTGCCCTCGCTGCGGCAGGCGGACGATATACTGCGTCGCTTCTGGCGGGGAGTTGCACGCGATGAGCTCATCAATATGAAGAAATTGTTTCTCGAGATGCTCGAACCATTGGCCAGGTGAAAATAGAGCTAGATAGAGCGTACAGCAGCAGGAATTGCCAATCGATTTAGTTTTTAGGTTCAGGTGCAAATATTGGTTTAAGTTGAACGTATGCCTAATCTATAAACACTAGTTACTTATACTAATTGTAAGAATTCAAGGTATAGCTCATAAAATGTAAATAGCGTGTAGAATGTCGTCAGTGCGTCGTAGAATGTGTATGTGAATTATATAATGCTATAAACTCAAATACTATGTATTGAAAACTTAATGTCATTTAATCAATTACCATAACTATCAAACTACTTAGAAAACTAAGACGAAAAGGCAAAGTTAACACACACAGATTTAAACTTATACACTACTTAAAGATTTTGTAGTAACTAGGCATGTTGTTAAGGATAAAACCGGATGCCAAGGTTTTTTAACTTTACTTGGAACTTTCTTTTATAGCATCCACAATTGACAGGGATGGCACTCGGAATATCCTTATATGCACATACATAACTTTTTTTTATTAAAGTTAGCAAGTAGGAAAGGAGGATGAGGAGCAGGAAGGCATATGATTAACGCTATCGTTGGTCTTATTTACATTTTGCAGACTAGAGACGTTTAACCAATTACATAAATTGGCGTATACAGGCACACACACACTTGACAAGTAATTATGGCCGACTGCGTTGCAGATCGGGCGAATCGAAGTACTTTCTCGAGTTCTCCTGAAAACGATCGCTGCGAGCCAGCTCATTGCGAAAGTACGATATGGTTTGCAACAGACCCATCTCGAGTGCCACCTTTGGCTCCCAGTTAAGACGCTTCTTGGCGCGCGTTATATCAGGCTTACGCCTTTGCGGATCATCCTCCATGGCCTTGATCTGTTTGACCTCACTTGTGCCGCCAACCAGATGCTTAATAATATTCGCAAACTCTCCAATCGAGTGCTCCACGGGATTGCCCAAATTTACGGGCTGTGTATAATTGGATGCCATTAGCGCAATCAGTCCATCGACTAGATCCGAAACATATTGAAACGATCGCGTCTGTTTGCCATTCCCATAAACAGTGATCGGCTCATTGCGCAGCGCTTGCAGTATAAAGTTGGACACCACACGGCCATCGTTCATATGCATCCGCGGTCCATATGTGTTGAAGATACGCGCAACGCGTACTTGCACCTTTTCCTAGGAACAAAACAAATAGTACGAATTCATTTAATGTTGTCGGATATAAATGTGTAAAAATGTTCTGCGCTGGCAATGTAATTTAATATTATATCTTATCGTTCTGCTCCATTATCGCGACGCGCTGAACGCTAACAAGCGTAAACAATTTCATTACTAAACGGGTATACATAATCTTGTAAGCTGATTGGAGCGGTGTACAAATCAATGCATTGCTGAACATTTCAGGATTGGAATGCGGTAACTGGCGCTTGAAGAGCGTAGAGAATCTTACCTGTTTGGCATAGGCGTAGCTAAGTGTCTCTGAAACACGTTTGCCCTCGTCGTAGCAGGCGCGAGGGCCAATGGGATTGACGTGGCCCCAGTAGGTTTCGGGCTGTGGATGAACTGTGGGATCTCCGTAAACTTCCGAGGTGCTGGCAATTAGAACTTTGGCCATGACACGTTTCGCAAGACCCAGGACATTGATAGTGCCCATGGTGTTGGTTTTAATGGTCTTGACCGGATTGTACATGTAGTGTGGTGGGGATGCAGGCGAGGCCAGATGATAAATCTCATCTATCTCAATGAAGAGCGGATTAACAATATCGTGATGGATAAGCTCAAAGTTCTCATGACCAAGCCAGTGTTCCACGTTCCGTTTGCGACCCGTAAAAAAGTTATCAACTACAATGATTTCGTGGCCCTGTATCATGAGATAATCGACCAGATGGGAACCCACAAAGCCGGCGCCGCCAGTAATAAGGATGCGTTTGCGATTTTTATAGTTAAGGTACTTAACTTTGGGATATTTGCGCGGCGTGCTTGCTTGGAGCGCGCGCACCTGCTCCTCCAGCTGTGCCAACTGCTCCTTGGTGTGCAACAGCTCTTGGCGTTGCTGTTGCAACAGAGAATTTTGTGCGTCGTAGGCAATTTGTAGATTTCGCTGTATCGCATCTTCGGTGGGTGGCAGCTGTCGCTGCTCCTCTACGAGCCCATTTGGCAGAGGGCTAGAATTAAAGCTGGCTACTGATTTGTATAAGTAGATTAGCACCAGAGCTATTATTGATGTTATTGAGCCAATTTTAATGCGTGTCTTTGACAAGCTCATTGTGACGACTGCAGTGTCTGACAATGAATAAAAATGAAATGAATTCGCTCTTTTTACTGGCGTTGCTATTTCTTATCAGCAAGTGAGGGTCCCACATCCACACTGCATGTTTATTTTGATAAATTTGTTTACCGACATGCGAGGCGATGTACTTTTTTAATAAAGCCGATAAACGCTCAGCTGTTTATGTTTGAACAGCTGTTTTTGTGCTCGCTTAACGGAGCCGCGAAAAATATACACTTCGATAGCCCTAATTTAATTGTTATCTTTCGTGTTTGTTTTCTTTTAATATTGAATTACACTTTCCTTGGTAGTGCACTTTTACATTTGAATATTGTCAAGTTAACTTTTGTTTTATTTGTTTCTTTTTGTTTAGATGATGCATTGTTATAACTCTCGATATTTGTGCTACATTCTGCCGACATGTAAAAAGCACCGAACTCTGGTTCGCTGTATGCATCTCTTGTATTTAAAGCTCATTTTTCGATAAGTCAAATAGCTTTTTTATCGAGTGACCATTTTGCCAAATTTGTTACTAGCTTGTTAAAAATAATCGTATTTTTATGTTCGAGGTCTGGCAGCTGCGTCATTGAGTCAGCTGCTTGTATTTTTGCGATTTCATTGCAATTATTTTTTTGCTATAAAAATTAGTAACGTGAAATATAATCCCAAGTGCAAATAAAACATGCCGAACGAAAATGCACCAGCAGCAAGTCCAGATGATAACAGTGAGCAAAGTGAACTGCAGCAGAAGGCTAAGGAGGTAGCAACCGCTTCGGAACAAATGCTGGCAAGCGCCGTTGCCGGCTTGAAATTAGGAGAGCCAGTGTCAACCGCCTCAGCAAGTACAAGCCATAATAGCGATGAAAGCGGTTCAGGCGATCAGGCAGCGTTAGCCAAAAATGTCGCCAATTTAATGTCAGATTCCAGTAAGTAGAGTTTTTTCAAGTGCACAAATTCTTACTCGATTTGTTGATCAACAAGAATGAGGTTAGGTATATGTGCGAGTGTTTTTTATACTCTTCATGTTTTGAAGCACGCTGTTATTATGGCTAAATATGCTACAAACTATAAATTTAAATTTCAGGCAAGCAAGCGCTGCTACAGGTGGTCACTGATGCGGCAAACATTTCACGCCAACAAGAAAAGAAATTTACGTTTTGGTCCACGCAGCCGGTGCCAAAAATGAACGAGGAGGTCACAACCAACGAGTGCATTGAGGCCAACAAAGAATTGACGGAGATTCGCGCCGATCCGTATACCTTGCCTAGTGGCTTTAAGTGGGTAACATTGGACCTTAAAGACCCGAGTGATCTTAAAGAGCTGTACACCCTACTAAATGAGAATTATGTGGAGGATGATGAAGCCATGTTTCGATTTGATTATCAGCCCGAGTTTCTCAAGTGGTCACTTCAGCCGCCCGGCTGGAAACGTGATTGGCATGTCGGTGTGCGTGTGGAAAAGTCAAGCAAACTCGTTGGCTTCATTTCGGCCATTCCCAGCAAATTGCGCGCCTACGAAAAAGTGCTTAAAGTGGTTGACATTAACTTTCTGTGCGTGCACAAAAAGTTGCGAAGCAAGCGCGTTGCTCCTGTGCTAATACGTGAGATAACGCGACGGGTTAATCTAACTGGCATCTTTCAGGCTGCTTATACCGCTGGCGTTGTACTGCCCACGCCAGTTGCCACCTGTCGCTACTGGCATCGGTCGCTTAATCCCAAGAAGCTGTTGGATGTGCGCTTCTCGCATCTGGCACGCAACATGACTATGCAGCGCACCGTGAAGCTGTACAAACTGCCAGATCAGCCCAAGACGAAGGGCTATCGTCGCATTACCTCCAAGGACATGGATAAGGCGCACAAATTGCTTGAGGAGTATTTGAAGCGATTCTCAATGGGTCCCGTATTTAGCAAGGAGGAGTTCCGTCACTGGTTTACTCCAAAAGAAGGCATTATTGATTGCTTTGTGGTCGTCGATGAGAAGGGAAACATCACTGATCTGACCAGCTACTACTGTCTGCCCTCGTCCGTGATGCATCATCCCGTGCACAAAACTGTGCGCGCCGCCTACTCGTTCTACAATGTATCGACCAAGACACCCTGGCTGGATTTAATGAATGATGCTTTGATCTCTGCGCGAAACGTTCAAATGGATGTGTATAATGCCCTCGATTTGATGGAAAACAAAAAGTTTCTTGTGCCTCTGAAGTTTGGTGCCGGCGATGGCAATTTGCAGTACTATTTGTATAACTGGCGCTGCCCGCCAATGCAGGCAGAGGATATTGCTTTGATACTCATGTAGAATCGTTTGCCATTTGATCTACCAGCCCAAGAAAAACGAAAAGAATTCAATTAAAAATATGCACTTTCCGCACGCAATCAGACGTTAATATTTTCACGTTTTCGGCGATTACATGTTTATTTACGCGCAAAGCTTAACGCGTTCTTTAAAAGTCTAATTGAATTAGTTATTGGCTTAAGTGAAATTCACTGGATTTTCTATTGTTTCGTTATGATATTTGCATTTTGTAATTCCTCGTTTAACGAACTCTGTGTAAACTAAACGCCTACATTTGAATTTTTATTATGTTCAAACGTTTCCAATGTTATGTGGAAAGCATTTTTCTATTACAACTGCTAAGCTTCAATTATGATGATAAAAGACAAACGAATAAAAATGAAAAAATAATTATGAAAACACTGCCAAGCACCGAAAACAAAATATTGAATTTGCCGCGGTTTGAGCATGGAATATCTCACTGCAACAGTCTGGCAGTATTCTTAGAATAGTTTATCAACACTGGAAAAAAAAGCGGGCTTTCTGCAAAAAACAGGTGTGTTTTGATTGTATGTGTTGATTTTGTTTCTTAGTATCTCTTTTTTGTTTTTATGTAGAGATAATAAATATATAAACGAACATGGACGAGTCAATTTTTAAAGAGAAATATCAAAAGTACAAGCTACGCGTTAAAGTGTGGGAAAAAGACTTCAAAAAGAAGCATGGTCGTGTGCCATCCAAGGTATGATTTACTTGCTTAAGACTCCAGTAAATTGGGTCAGAAATACATTGTTGTTCTTACAGTACGACATAAGAGAGGCAAGTCAGGTAATCCGCGACTCTTACAAAATGTACTACAAGCTGAAGACTTCCTTTCTTGAGGAGACACTCAACGATGTGCTCTGCGAAGATGGCTTTGATGTGCTTGAAATGACGCAGGCTGACGATTTGGGTGTTACATTATTGGATCAGAGCTTAAGTACGGAGAGTGTTAATGGTGGACCACAGTTACCTCTTGATATATCAGCGTTGGTCCAACAAAGCGACAGCTTCTCCAACATTCAGGATCTGCCCACGCCTCGAGCTCTAAGCAACCTCACGAATCGCGATGAGAACCATATTATAAAAAAATTTGAACCGCTTGAGGAGCTGCCACAAAATAAAGCTGCTTGGGGCGAGAGTGTCAGCAAACAACCGCCAACAACTGTAGAGAAATCTCCAACGGAAGCCAACAAGTCGCGCAATCCAGTCATCAAGCCAAGCGTAAGCAGCAAACTATTCCAATCGTCGCGCAGCTTCGTCAAACGAAATCCTCGCAAGCCGCTATCACGCAACTCCTCCAATCTAAGTGTTACGGGCGCCTCCAAAAGTGCGGCGAATGACTTCGCTGATCAGCTGCCAGATTTGGAAACCATACTTATACGCAAGGCGCAAGAACACAAGGCTGCAGAGATCATAGCAGCCAATGCATTGCTAACGACTGATCTTAGCAAGGAGGCCATCAAAACGCATGTCGATGAGGGTTGGTTGCAACGAAACACTGCACAAAACTCACTTGAGCAACAGCCAGCAGCAGTCGCACACAAGGCTGAGAACAACAACAATGCAACGCCCGCAAAGAATCACAACTATGGAATTGCCAATCTAGACTTAAGCAAGCTTAAAACAAGCAACACTCCACTAAAGCAGCAACTTACAGAGCAGCTAGTGGCAGTGCCTGAGAACCAGATAATCTCTGCCGTCGCAGCTTCTACAACAGCTGCAGTTGCTGGCGGCTCAGATACCGACTCAGATTCCGTTGTGGCGGAAAGTGAGGAGGAGGCGGAACTGCCCGAGTATCGGCACATTGCCAAACGGCGTAGAGTTGTGCCAACTATCGACTCTCCGCCAGCTGCCAAACCGGAGACAAAGCAAGCACTAAAGCCAGAACGTAAGCCAATTGTAAAAGAAGAGCTGCCAAAAATAAATGATGTAACAATTAGTGATGAGTCTGGCAAAGACTTCTCAGCGGATGAGGAACGTGACGCGACTTATGAGCCTGAGGTGCCCAAGAAAGCCAAGCGCAAGCAGGCAACAGCTAAGCGTCAAAAACCCAAAGTAGAAAAGAAACCTAAGCCCGAAAAGAAACCTAAGGTGGAGAAGCAAGCGAAACCACGAAAAGCGTCCAGTACAAAACCAAAGTCGAAAACAGCAACAGCAGCAGCCATTGCCCAAGCAGCTAATAATGAGCCTGTCGATGAGGAGCAACCACTTAATCCAGCAGATCTGAAATATGTGCTGGCATTAGAATCGGGTGACATTACATCTGTGCCACGTATCGAGATTGGCGAACTAGAACAAGCTGATCAAATGGCACAACGCTACATTAACAACTTTGCCGTAGCATCCGCACAAACCCAAGGAGCCTCACCCTTCGCGCTAATCGACGATAAGCGTGCAGCCGCGCGCCAGAAGCTGCAGGACAAGATCGCCTCGGGCAAGCTGAATGAAAACTTTGTCACCATTAACATAGAAAAGAAAAAGTTTTCACGTGGCAAGAAATCGGTGAACTTTTCCAAATACAAAAAGACACAGTGGCGGCACAAAAAACGTGTGGCAGCCTTGACTGGCCCAGACATGGATATGCGCGGCTGTGATGGTGGTGTTCTTACATGTTTCCAATGCGGTGGCGTTGGACACTTTGCTCAGCAGTGCAAAATTAAAGGTGATTCACTTTTACCACTGACCGCACAACTGGAAGAGGATCCGTCTCCGTTTCCCACGCTCCAAGAGGTGGAGCAAATGGCTTCGCAGGGTGCACTAGCGGCGCATAGTCGCAACATTGAAAGACTTCCGCAGGCAGCCAACTCCAAAGTCATTTATCAGAGCAGTAGTAGTGATGAGGAAATGGAGTGTGATAAGAATGCAGCTGAAAGTGATGAAAGTTTCAACATGTCTGGCGATGATCAAGAATTTGATTTCGAGGCTATAGATGAGGCTGTCAGCGCTGCACAAAACCAAGCAACAAGTCAGTCACAACTTTCACCGATTAAAAACTATGTGGGCCACAAGATACCCGAGGAGTTTCTGAAGCAGGCGGGCCTCGATTCAAGCTCAATGAATAGTGCAGCGGGCAACAAACAGGGCGGCATCCAACCACTCTATGACCTGAATCCTGATGGCACTGTACAGGAGGTCACAGACGAAGTTATTGAAGCACTTCGCATGTTTGGACACACCAGCTTTCGCAAGGGTAAGAGTTCCATTTAGCAACTCTATGAGCTAGCTTTAAAATGTTCTATTTCCCTATAGGTCAGGATCGAGCTGTAATGCGTATACTTAGTGGCATGTCCACACTGGTAACCCTGAGCACTGGCAGCGGTAAATCGCTGTGTTATCAGCTGCCTGCTTATTTGTACAATCGTAGGCAAGGAGCAATCACATTAGTTATATCGCCTCTTGTGTCGCTTATGGAGGATCAGGTAACTGGTGTGCCTCACTTTCTGCGTGCCCAATGTCTGCACACGAATCAGACGCCACAGCATCGAATCAAGGTTCAGCAGATGATTGCTGATGGCGAGATTGATATACTGCTTGTATCACCGGAGGCAGTGGTTTCTGGTGAGCGAGCGACTGGATTTGGTGCAATTTTGCGTCAGCTGCCACCAATTGCATTTGCCTGCATCGATGAGGCTCACTGTGTATCGCAGTGGAGCCACAATTTCAGGCCAAGCTACTTGATGATCTGCAAGGTGCTACGAAAGAACCTGGGCGTTAAGACCGTGCTAGGTTTGACAGCGACAGCTACTCTGCCCACACGCATAAGTATCATCAATCATTTAGGCATTGAAGATGGTGAGCGTGGTATTATAAGCGATATACCATTGCCAGATAATTTAATACTTTCCGTGTCCAAGGATGAAAATCGTGATGCAGCTTTGCTGCAGTTACTAAACAGTGCCAGGTGAGTGATAGTCTTTAATCGGCAGATCTTCTAATAATTAATTTATTATCTTTTTGTTGCAGATTCGAAAGCTGTCAATCAATTATCATCTATTGCACGCGACGCGATGAATGCGAGCGCATTGCTGGCTTCATTCGCACCTGTCTGCAGGAGCGCAAATCAAATGCTGAACCCGAGCAAACAAAGAAGAAAAAGCGCAAGCGCGTCAACTGGCAAGCGGAGCCTTATCATGCGGGTATGCCTGCCTCACGGCGTCGCACGGTGCAGAACGCATTTATGGCCAATGAGCTGCGCATTGTTGTAGCCACTATTGCATTTGGTATGGGCATCAATAAGCCAGATATACGTGCCGTTATACACTACAATATGCCTAGAAATTACGAGAGCTATGTGCAGGAGATTGGACGTGCAGGACGTGATGGACTGCCCTCGCATTGTCATCTCTTTCTGGATGCCAAGGGTGGTGATCAAAACGAGCTGCGTCGCCACATCTATGCCAATTCCATTGATCGTCACGTCATACGTAAGCTTCTGCAACGAATCTTTGTGCCCTGCAGCTGTGACAAACAACTGGGCAACAAAAAGTCCAGCCAGCAAGATGCGCCAACAAATGAACTAGCCAATGCAGATGATTTTAGTGATGCGAGCGTTGCACGTGAGCATGTCTGTCCTGGTCATGAGATTGGGTTCTCAGTGGAACAAACTGTGGAAGCATTGGACATACCAGCTGAAAATATTTCAACTTTACTTTGTTACATGGAATTGGAACCGCGTTGGTGTATGAATGTTTTAAGCTCTGCCTACATAATGGCAAAAGTTATCTCATATGGTGGACCTAAATATCTCAAGTAAGTTAATGGAAGTTGAAGAAATCAAATAAAGTTTATAACATACCTTAACATAACAGACATGCTGCCAAGGAGTGCCCACCATTAGCAATGGCCATTGCGCTGCAGATTAAGCAAAAGACCTTCAAGGAAGATGCAAATATTATAGAGTTCTCTGTAATTGACATTGCGGCTGGCATTGGTTGGAACAGCGGAGTGGTCAAGTACCAGCTAAAAAATCTGGAGTGGATGCAAAGTATACACACACCTCATAAAGTATTCTCAGACTTTAAAACTATCTCTATATATCTTTTTCAAAAACAGTTAATGGCTATCCGAAGCGATCTCCAATAACCGTAAGCTTTAATAATTTGGGTTTCCGCATCAAGGCGCCTGGAGATTTTAGTGAGGCTGAAATTGATAACGCCCTTGATACGCTATACTCGCGATCTGTTAAACAGGAACGAACGCAGCTAATCCAGCTGCAGTATGTTGCCCACGGATTATCCGCTGTTGCCTACAATACATGCGCTCATTGCTGTAGCGCTGAGTTTCCCCAGGATCGCTGCACTCAGCTTAAGGGCATTGTGCGAAACTATTTCCGCAACGATTATCCACAAGATCTGGAGCTAGAGATTGAGGTAAGTTTGTGGACAGCAACTTACTAAAACGTATTAAAAAACGCTTCTACTTCCTGCAGCCCAGCAACGTACCAGATGACCACATTACTGCTGATATCCATGCGCTTATCAACATGTATCCCGACAATACCTTTAGCGGACGAAACATAGCGCGCATTTTCCATGGAATACAGAGTCCGAATTATCCGGCTGTAATCTGGGGACGTTGTAAATATTGGCGGGCACACAACAAAGTTGACTTTAATCGCATTCTCAAGCTGGCCAATTACGAGATTGTCAAGCGACGCACGTGAGAAATATGAGTTCTGATACGTTTTAGCATATTTTAAGAGCCTCATATTAACAATCTATGCTGGCATAAGGAAAATATTTATTTTATTAAAAAAAAAAACTGTTTCATTTAAACAATTACGAATAAAATGTGTGTGTAAAAAATTGTTAATATTTGTCTTTTGTTTTAGTTAAAACATGATGTTCAAATTAAAGTGTAATTTAACTGCAAGAAGATATGAAATATTCGTGAAATGGTTTAATTACTTACGATACACGAATTAAACGATAGTTTTTAGTCGACACATCTCTAGCCGGCAAATTATTTGTTGTATTGCTCGTGTGGCTTGTTTGTTAAATCAACAACTGTTCGACAAGTAAAAATATAGCTAGCTCAATAATATATTTAGAAGGTAACAACTGTTAAAACAAAACCGATTTATTTCAAAAGGATTTAATGCGGAAGAGCAATGAGCAATGCTTGCTTTAGGCGTCACATAGGCTACATTCTCACTTAAAAATTGTTGTTAAATTTCAGTTTTATTTTTATTGACAGCTTGTAAATTTATTGTACCTCCCACTGTCCGCGAATCAAATTGATAAGACTTTCAATTGGGCTTATCAAGAGTCTCCCCTTTCAACTGGCAGTGCATTGAATTGTTGTTATTTAGCGGATGTGAAGCCAGAATTTTGACTGCGTGGCCAAAAGTGCGCTAGTGTGTGTGCATATGTAAAGAGTTAAGAGTGTTTTCCACAGTTGCAAGCGTTGCGTGTCGAATTGAAGCTAATGTAAATAATTAACGTGCTTCCTACTTGCAGCTAAACAAGAGCACACAATTTGACAACATGTATCGTTATGGATGTTTAGTTCTGCTTCTGCTCGCTGCGGCTGTGCTTGGAAAGGCTGAGGATAGCGATTCCTGTTACTCGTTTGCTGGTGGATCTGTTTATCCAGCGGGCGAGCCAAAGGGCGATCATCAATTACAATACACAAAGGCAGTCAGTAAGTACAAGCATCGACAAGTATTAAACTATTATATTTTAAAAACGTATTCTACTCGACAGTTTCAAAGCCGGCGCCACAGTTCGAGGCCACTGCTGTGGTTAATAAGGAGATCGTACAGTTGTCGCTCTCGCAATATCTGGGCAAATATGTTGTGCTGCTATTCTATCCACTGGACTTGTATGTGTTTTAAAGCCTAAAACTAAACGTTTCACTCATAAATACCAAACTTACAGCACATTTGTTTGTCCAACGGAGATAATTGCATTCTCGGATCGCATTGCTGAATTCAAGAAGATCAAAACGGAGGTGATTGGCGTTAGCGTTGACTCGCACTTTACGCACTTGGCTTGGATCAATACACCACGCAAAGAAGGCGGTCTGGGTAATGTGAAGATCCCGTTGCTGTCTGATTTGACGCACAAAATCAGCAAGGACTATGGCGTCTATCTGGAGGCAAGTGGTCATGCCCTGCGTGGTCTTTTTATCATTGATCAGCGTGGCGTTCTGCGACAAATTACAATGAACGATCTACCAGTGGGCCGCTCTGTGGATGAGACCATACGCTTAGTTCAGGCATTCCAGTACACCGACACTCATGGGGAAGTGTGTCCAGCTGGCTGGAAACCAGGCGCCGATACAGTAAGTTTCCGCCCACCCAAAATAAATGTCCACTGTTGTAACCCTAAACTTTTTGCAGATTGTGCCCAATCCGGCGGATAAAACAAAGTACTTTGCTAAGAACAATTAAATTACATTCAGTATGGCTTGCATCGCACATTTCCATTTCAAAGTCTATTGACTGACATCTAAAAACTATGTAGTATCGATGATTATAATTCCACTGTTGTAAATACGATGTTTTTTTTATATATAAAATATAATTTCTTTTTATTATACATGTATGTAAAGAAGATACAGCGTAACTAAGTAATTGATTATTGTTGTGTGTGTTGGTTGTTCAATAGTGCTTGAAAAATACTTAATGCAAATGAATGCTAGTAACATTTAAGTCACAAAAAACGTTAACAATCAATATTACCATCTTAAGTACATAAGGGGGCCTGGAGCCAGCTGGGGTGTTTACTTGTGAAGGGGTTCTGGTGGTGGGGAAGGTGTACAACAACTAGGACGTCTTAAGGCACTCATTCTCGTTTGTATGTGTGTGTGTGTGTATGGTGTGCTTAGGTCAGTATGCACTTAAATGCCAACCGAGTGTCGGTGTTAGAGATAACTTACAAAACTTGCATTATATATAGAAATCGTACAAAAAGTAAAAGCTACTATGAATGAAAATCCATTCAAAACGAAATTTGTGCGATTATTTCGAAAGCAGGCACTGTTTGCCAAGTATAATAAATATTTGCATTTATGCATATGTAGATTCGAAGTATTTGTGATGCATATGGATTGAGATTCTGATAAAAAAAAATGTTATTTGTTCGCACACATGGGGGAGATTCTCTTAACTGGAAATTCGAGTAGTAAAAAAAAAATTAAAAATAACGGCAGGGCCGAAACCACTACGCAGTCGATTATGATTGCTGAATTTTTAAAAATGCATATTTGCTGTATGGCGCCTACTGCTCGTAGTAAACGATGTCCTGTAATAAATTGTACATACATATCAATTAATATAAGTAACGTGGGCATTGATAACCAACTTACAATCAAGAAGGCGGCGGCAAAGAGCAGTGCCTTCATGCGCACATCCAAATTGAGGGGGAATGTGACGCTAAAGTAATCAGCGTCAGTAAACAATTCTCTGCCGAGACCGGACCATTGTTTAGTTATTTTGCCAATCTGTTCGTTGTTTACGCTGAATACCTAAAAGAGCAGACACAAATATAGTATTAGCCGGCCTCACCCTAATACAAATATAAACATAAACACAACGCGTCAGCAATTTTAATTAATTGGCATTGCATTGGCAGCCAAGCATAACGATATAATGACGTCATTGTTTGCTTTAATTGCGACCAATATGTTTCCCTAGTTTTAAGCGATTCAAAACCAATTGACGCATTTGTTTTTGGACACTGACCTTTATGTCCAGATCACTGAAGCATTTGAAGACACACACTGGCATCTCAATGCGCATTACAACGTCTCCAAACGAGTTCTTGACGTTAAATCTTGGCTTCAAACAGGAGAAGATCTGCTCCACAGTTCCAATAACCTGGCCGGGTGGTGCCGATACCTCGATCATACTCAAGCATTTGGGAAAACAGCATAGCACATCACATCTAAATGGGCGATTCAAGTGCATCACTTCGTTTTGAAAGTTATCCAAAATTTTCATCTCAAATGGCCGATTTCTGCCGACACAGTTGCGGGTGATGCAATCACTTTCTTCATACGCAAAGTACACATTTTGTCCCAGTGAGTTCTTCACCTTAAAGCGATTCTTCCTCTCGAAACCCGTAAGGAGCTCCAGCTTATCGATTTTCTGCGACACAAGCAACTGATCAAGGACGGTTAAGTATTCGAGACCCTGCGGGCAGTTGGTGCCCACTGGAATGCTCATCCAGGGCTCAGCTTATTTAAAATAGCAATATATGTATTCATTTTTAATTCACGTTATTTATGTTTTTTATAAATATAGTATGTATGTACATATGTTGATTTGGCAAACGCATACAACAAAACACACACACACACACATAACCAAGCGCGGTATACAAAATATAACGATAATAATGGCTATACATATATCTATTTGGATGTACGTGTATTCTAACCTGGACAAGTGGCACTTGGACCTCCTGCTGCCGGTGGTACATCCTGCGGTACTTCTTTATATTCCTTCATTTGCATCATATTGACAATATTATTGTAACAAAATATATAAAGAATGTTTTTAGAAACAAAGCAGCAGCAGCAAGGCGAGAGTTGCAGAATAATCGATGGCTGTGGCGATACACCGTAATAACACTCGTTGCAAACTGTTGTCGATTATCGTTCTTTAACAGTCGATATTTTTGTCCATGCTAATCAGATTTGAAAATGGTATTTTGCATTGTGATTTAAGCAATACTCACCCAATTGATTAAGCAGCTGTGTAATACAGGAGCTTAAACAAATAATGTGCACCTACAGTTACAGTTCGCTTGAAGGTTTCTAACTTACTTTGCCAGTGACTGGTCACTCTGCCATTCGCTTATTTGCTATCGATAGCTCCGGCATAATCAAAACAAAAACACGGAACACAAAACATCTATACATGTACATAAACATAAAACGGCGACATAACAACGCCCTTCTTTCACTCTTTCCCTTTTGTAGGCAAACCAAGGATGTTGAAGAATAGATTCAATATCTTATCAGATCGTCAAGCTTACATACGTATCTACATATGTATATGTATGTGCGTTGGTTCGTATTTATAAATTTCAAATCTATTGATATATTCCCTTTATTTTTGATAGTTTTAAATTTTTTAAAATCTTGTAATACAATCACCCAATAAGGCTTGGGCTTGAGTAATAGGAAATTCTCTCTCATATGCAAATATATAATGTTATAATATATATAATAATTGTAAAATGTTCTGTTGATTTCTGTAGTTTACAAAGCAATTTTAACGATTTGTGTTTATTGTTTATTTGTAATAAGTTTAAGTAAATGTAATGTAATGTTTTCATTTTATTAGGAGTTAAGTTGTGTGGTTTTGTTGCATTTGCAAATTGCATCTTTATTACATAAATTTATTTTGTTTTGGCGCGCTAACATAAAGCTTAAAATGTAAACACATTTGTTTGTTGGTTTCGTGTGTTTGTGTGTTTATGTGTGTGTGTGTGTTTCGTTTTGTTTGTTTGCATAAACAATGAAAACTTAAATCAAATACTTAATAAAAAGATCGCTTGAAACAATGTTGGTGTATTTTGTTTGTGTGTGTGTGTGTGTGTGAGCATTGGTTGTATGTTTTGTGCTCCGGTGCGCAACCAGAGATTAGGCACACATATATCCAACTCCTACTCAACGGCAGCCAAATTAGGAAACGTAAAATAAACTGCAAGAATAAATACACCAAAGAATAAATACACACAAATCATTTTACATTCATTGATTGACTCACCCATCTTAACTGATCGGAAACGCAATCAATTGAGCCCCGTTTTTTATTCCTTATTTGTTGTTGATGGACAAACGCTCGACGCTGGCGAGTAGCTCGTCAGCTGTCTGGGACACCACTTGCTCCTGATCATCACTGGTGCTGAGGTTCTGCAATCGCTTCTCCAGCGCTGAGAGATCTTCCAGCTCCTGCTGCTGCTTTACCATGTAGCGCAGTATTAACGTTGTCAGCATGCACATATCCTCCAGAATCGAGGCGGTTTCAGGTGTGGGATGATCGTAGCGATTGCGCAGCAGTCGCAACTTGGCCTCAGCTAGCTCCAATGGCGACTTACCGCTGCGATCGAACATGTGAACACTGGCACCGCCCTGAAGCAGGACACGCACAACCACATTAAAGTTATTGGAACTGGCCGAGATGACGGCCAAGTGTAGCGGCGTATTGCCCAGCGAATCGACGACATTTGGATTGGCGCCGTAATTAAGCAGCTGCTGGACAATCGGTATATAGCCGCGACAAGCAGCTAGATGCAGCGGACTGCGATTGTACTCATCGGCGGCATTTGGATTTCCACCCGAACTTAGTAGGCGGTTGAGCAGCTCAATATTGCAGGTGGAAGCGGCTGTGCGCAGCTTGCGATTGTATGACTCGGTTAATATGTTGTTGTAGCTGTTGTACATCAGGCGCTTCATGCGTGGACGCATTTTGAAGCTCTTGCTGCTCGAGGGCAGGGTGCTCGGATGTATGAGGCTCGGCAGATAGTCAACGTTCAGCGGCAGTGGCGGCAGATGCGGCAGGGCGAAGTGTTCGCGTTCGCCACTTGCGCTACTGGACCCACCCACTACCCCATTGCCGACCCCTGGCCATTTACCCTCTCTGTTCAGTTGGAATGCGTTCGCGTTTGGATTTAGATTCGGCCATTCACCGTGTGTGTTGGGCGACGATGTGGGTGTTGGTGGCATCAATGGCGGCGGCGGCGTTATCATAATACCCTTCGAAACAGGCATCGACGGCATGGACATGACGGTGGGCAACAGCGCCACCTCCGTCTCTTGTTGTTGTTCTTGTAACACTGGCATTGGCACTTCTTTGCCCGTGTCCACACAGTCATTGGACATGGCCGCGTTATGTGC
Source organism: Scaptomyza caliginosa (assembly GCA_035044725.1). Taxonomy (NCBI): domain Eukaryota; kingdom Metazoa; phylum Arthropoda; class Insecta; order Diptera; family Drosophilidae; genus Scaptomyza; species Scaptomyza caliginosa. The sequence continues at coordinate 228,309 of JAWNNR010000047.1, read as the reverse complement.
GTGCGCGTTTGTCGAAGGTGACTTTGTATTTTAATTATTGCATTCAGTTCAGTCTGCACACCAGAATTTTTAACCTTTTTCTTCACGCGCTTCTTACTTTTGTCTGTATTGTTTGTATTTTTCTCGATTTTTTTTCCTGTTTACATTTTGTGCGCCAGGCTGCCAACGCGTCGCGAATAGCCCTGCTAGCGCGTGCGCTCCAGGTGGCAACGCTGCCATCATCATTCCTGCATATCGCGATACATTAAAAGCTTTTTCAATTTTTTCTGTTAGCAGTCTTTTTGGCATAGACAAACACAAGTACATATGCTTTTGTTAATCTTTTTGCTTAGTAAACATTAAAACATTTCTCATGCCCTGTAATAATAAATTATGAGAAATTTAAGCGTTGCACACTGAAGTCACACTGACTTAAGAATTTTTTTTACTGTACCAGCTTTGCTGTTACACAAACAAATTTTAAAACAAACTGTCAATTAACATTACATCAAAACGATTTATTTTAAAAATTCGTGCTCATTAATATTTAATAACAAAGCGGTACGGAATGTTTACAACATACGGTTTACAATCCAATGGGCAAAAATAAACAAATACATTCATACAATAAATACGCATAATAATAATACAGATTTAAGTAATTTAACACCATTTAAAGCGCAACTGGTTTAGTGATGCCTAGCCTCCTGATTTCTATATATCAAATATTTTATTTGTATTAAAATTGAGTTCGGTTGGGTCGTTATTTGGTGTTAATGGTTGGTGTATGTATGTGTTTGTGTGTGTGTATTGATTTAGACCGCTGTGATAAAAAGGTGCAGGGAAATGATCTTTTACAAGAAGAAATGATAATCACATGTACATATAAAGCGAAAAGTGTAACCTCTTTAAAAGGGAATACATCTATAGTTCGGTGAATAACAAAGCAGTTGCTAAGTACGCGGTCTAAATCCGTCTTGCGCGTTATTTCAAGAAGTTAATCATCTCAATTATTTTGTTACGATTTGTGTGCATGTACGCCTTAGTGTGCCACAGCATGTTGATAAGCTTCTGATCATCCTTCTCATCCATGGCAATATCTTCGCTTAGCTGCGGATTGAATCTGAAGTAGGGTATGCCAATGGTGCTGCACCAAGCACGAGCACGATCAACGACACGTCCATCTGAGCAGGTAGCCTGATCCACAAGCAAGGCGCCTTTGGAGAGAACACACATTATATAACAGTTCCAATAAAGAATATATGCAGTCATTAAATTTACCAATTGTAGAAATGCCATAGGCTAATTTAGCGGTATCCCATATACTCTCCGGACGGAAGACATCAATGTCCTTCAGTTCGGTAACTGGTATGTGACCAGTACCCAGAGAAACCACAGCCGAAACGGGCACAGCCTCAGCTTCGCGACCAGCACTTCTTAGTGCCATATTGTACTCATGTATCTCAGTCATGGCATCCAGTGTTGGGTTATTAGCGATTAAACCGCCATCCAAAAAGCGTCCAAATGCACGGAAATATGAGGGTGCTGCTCCAGTAGCACGAGCAGCACGCCACACCAACTGATCCTCGGGCTGGGGTGGTGGAATTCGTCGATTGCCTAAACAAAACAACTTGAAATAAATACGAACTGTTTAACAGATTCTATTAGTTACTTACTAATAGAAGTCACTATGCCGAGTATATCACTAGCACTGGTGTAATTGCGAAACAGATGCAGGTCGACAGGTTTACGATCCGCCATGACGCCAGTTACCATTATCTTTGGATGCTTAATGTCGGTCATCACATTAAACTCGCCAAGGTTATCCTTAAGTATTGTCTCAAAGTATTCGCTGTTGTAGGGACGTGAGCCCACAAAGCACTGTTCCTTCATGCGTAGGTATAAACCCATGCACTGACGCATCGTCTTTCCACAGCCCAGGCCCAAAGCCAAGATACCACCAGTGCTAGTGCCTGCGATCCAGTCAAACATGTGAACGATGGGCGTACGTGATAGCTTCTCCACTTCGAGCAACATTTGGACCAGCACTAAGCCTCGTATGCCACCGCCATCTAGGCATAACAGACGTCCACGTCCGTAAGGCTTATCACCAATCTCCGGTGGAAAGGGAGACGTCGGCGAGGGCAACTGTTCCGGACTCGCGACACCTGATGGTGGCGTTGCCGTTGCGCTTATGCTGCCCGATGAAGTTTCCTTCTTAAGCTCATCCGCATTGACTATAGTGGTAAACATGCCCAATAGCGCATCCATAATGCTCTGACCCTTCTGCTCTTTCTCCGTATCGACCACAACGGGCTTTCTGCAAGGTTTAATAAGAATATAATTATAAGTTCCTTGTATTTTAAGATGCTTTAAACTCACTGTGGTTGTTGCTGCTGTTTTTCCAAAACCCCATTGGACGCCGAACCGAGAAAACTGCCAACCATTTGGCGACTAGTTGTAGCCAGCATAGTTTCTATGTGTTCGCGCTGTTCCACAGATTCAGGTGCTTCTGGCGGTATACCATTGTATGTGCCCCTAAAATTACAGCCGGGTGGACACTTTGAATTAGTCTCGGAGCAGCGCTTGGCTCCAACTGAATGCAAAATGTATAATATTTCATCCTCCTTGTTGCCGCTAGCATCATTGCCAACCATGTGACGCGGTGTTTTTCCATCCTTGTTCTTCAAATTAATGTCACAGCCAAAGACCACTAGACACTGGACAATTGGCACAAGTTTCTTCTCGATGGCAATGTGCAGTGCAGCATTACCCTCATTATCCAGCACATCAATTTCTGCATCATGCGCAAGCAGCGTCACCACGCACTCAAATCGATTGCGTGCCACCATCACATGCAATGCTGTTCTCCCATCGAAGTTAGTGGCATTCACATCGCAGCCTTCCATGATGAGAGCATGCAGTGTTTCGCGCGAGGAGCACCAGTGGAGCGGCGTGCCGCCATACTTCATGTCCTGGGTGTAAAGCTTGCTGGCGTTGGTGCGCAAAAACGAAGCCACCGATGTGGGTGTCGATGTTTTGTATAGTTTGCTTATGTTCTTCGCATTTAAATTAACATCAGCGCCAGCAAGCAGTAAAGCCTTTACATTCTCCGGTTTATCTGTCACACAGGCCAAGTGCAGCGGCGTATATCCATCGCAGTTAAGGTGATTTAGATTAACGGTGCTATTTGCAGTAAGCAGCTGCAGGCAGGGAGAATAAAAATAAGTAATAGATACAGCTATTCCAATTATTTACTCACATTGATTATCTCTTTGGTGGTGCTGGCGGCATAATGGAATACCGAGTTGCTGTTTATATCCAAGTGCTCAATTTTGCTCAGTGGCAGCAGCACTTTAACCATTTCAATATGGCTCTGTTTAATGGCTAGTTGGAAAGGTGACATAAGTGTTGTATGATCTGCCGTGTCGACACACTGCAAAACTTTGGGATTGCTAAGGTATTCGATCAGATTGAAGTAGGCAACCAGATGGGCAAGCGTCCACGACGGATTTTCCGAGAGGACATCACATATTTTTTGCAAGCCATTCACATTATAGAACTAAAAAAACTAACGATTATTATAATACTGTTATTGTTTTTTTGCAAGCCACACACCTCCTTGACGATGTCGACAAAAACAGGCAATCGCTCCATAAATGTATTGAACTTCTCCTCGGCCTCCTGCTGTAGCGGCGAGCGGTACAGACTGAATGATGTTGTGTTCGAGTCGGAGGTGGGGCGCTGCAGCACAATTTCATAGACGGCACGCTTGTCTGCGCTATTGTAGGGTGGAGCAAAGAGGACCATTGCATCATCGCGTGCCAAAACCTGGAGGGTGCCCAGGGATTCGCTCTTGATTTCCAGAACTTTATTTGGCGGACTATCACCGCCCAGCAAGCGCTGCAGTACTATAAATTATACAGACAGATAAATATGTATTAAGCAAAAACATCATATAACAATTGCAACACAATTACAGAACGAACAATGACAATGAACATGTAACGATTATGAGCAATACCAAAGCCAGAAGCGAGCGCTCCAAATCCCAACCACGTCATGGCTTCTGAATATTCTAGTTTGTTGACTTGAAATGAATAAACGAACTTTGGATTCTTGATAATGATGTATTAAATATGAGGTCAAAATGTCAGTGCGATTTGAGATTTCAGTGCGTTGAATCTACGGAAAGAAAAACATTTGAAAGGGAATGCCAATTAGTTAGTTTCTTTGATATGATGAAAGGTGTGCACTATTTCTATTGCTGAGATGCGCTGCTTAGGGGTGCACAAAGAGAGACGAAGAGACCGATAGAGATGGCGCAGCAATGACAAATCAATAAGAACATCCGATTTTGTTGTGCACACAAAGCGCCTAGCAATTAGCTATTGCATCAATCCACTCAACGAAGCTTTAATGCTCTTTAAAGTGCGCAGTAAGCTTGTCCCGGAATAGCCATCTTATATAAACAGTTATTTTCAGATGCATAATTGGGTTTGTGGTTCATTTGTGCACCACTGTAGCCATGATGAAACAGTCTGGCGAAAGAGTATTTTGTGTGACGGCTTGTTGCCAGGGCGCCCTCATCATCTTCTCAACGATCCAACCGTGACTCAACAAGATCAAGTAATTATATGCTGTTCGCAGCATTTTTACACACACAAACACTCACACATACATATGTATATGTGTATGGCACGAGTGAAAATTGTGTGCCAAATTGATTGCCTTGGTTATCAGCCACGCACTCTTGCGAGTTTTCCGTTCTTTCCCTTATTCAAATAAGCCGGAAAGTGTATCAATGTATAGCGACGAAAGGGGATTGATTTTTAATGTTATCTAGTTTTGGATAAAAGTGCAGTGTATGTACTCGTGTATGTGTGTGTGCGTGGTTTTTGCTTGCAGTCATGTTCAGTTATTTTTGTTGTTGCAATAAATTGCTGCACAATTAAGTCAAGCAGTTAATTAAATTGCATATGTAATAGAATTCGCGTTGGGCTAACCATTAAACATTTTGACGACTCTTTTGCAAACACAAAATTTATTATTCACACTTTTGTAAATTCACTTGTAGTTTTTTTCTTATTTGTTAAGTTACTGCGAGCCCTGCGGCGAGAGGAATCACTTTTAATAACAAGTTCGCTCGTGTACCAATGTTCATTTCATTCACAATAGTACTGGTTCTGTTTTCGGATCTATAGCAGTGAGCAATTTACATGAATATTATTGACATAACGTCTATCGAACGTATATTGATATCGATAAGACCATAATCAAACTACTCTCCAACTATTCCCACGTAGGCAAATGGCGCCAAAGTTTGAAATTCAACCTACATGCATTTACCTGTAAACTAACATGATTGACTTGCATTTTAAACTTAGTAATTGAACTGCTCTATTATTCAGATGAATTACTGAATTTACTTATTCTTCTCATAATAAGCTAAATGGAGATTTAAAAAAATTATTATAAATGCACCGGAGTTACTGGACCCACAAACTCCAACGGCTCCAATGACTACGGTATCTTTCAGATCAACAACAACTTCTGGTGCCAGCCTGCCAACGGTCGCTTCTCCTACAACGAGTGCGCCCTAAGCTGCAATGCTCTCTTGACCGATGACATCAACAACTCCGTTCGTTGCGTCCAGAAGATCCAGAAGCAGCAGGGATGGTCTGCATGGTCCACCTGGAAGTACTGCAACGGTGCTCTGCCCTCCATCAACGATTGCTTTTAAGTGACTAAGAAATTCAAGCTTAAAGGTTAATGGTTGTCTTTTACTTATGACAAATTTATTTTAAATCGATTTTTGAAATGGTTTATAAATATGATTAAGCTGAGTCTTAAGTTCAAGGGACCCGATTGAGACTGCCACCGAATCTATGCTACGAATTACTCTAACTTCTAAATGTGTAGTTCTATTAATAATATATAGATAAGGTTGGTATTTTGTATAGCGTACAGGAGCTAAGATATCTATGGATCTGCGTTCTCAACTCAGTACAAGCCAGAGGGCAGATCGGTGACCTTGGAACCTTGCGTATAGGATCTCGTACGTGCGGATATATTGCCACCAAGCTGACCCGAAGCGGGATATTCGTGCATTCTCATTGCGGGGTTACTGCTGAAATAGATCTGTTGATTGCTGCGCGACTTCTCACGCACAATGCTGGGATCGTTGGGTATTTGACCATCATGGCTGGAAGCAAATGCCGCCTCGAGGCGCTCCACATTCTTGGTCACTCGTCGTGCCTGGAGTGCCGCTGTGAGATCTGGCTTGGGATATTTTTGTGGTGTATTCATGCCGGTCATGAAAAAGACTCCGTTGAAATGCTGTGCAGGAGGTGCCGGTGCTGGTGGCTTTGTAGATGACCGTTCCACTTGCTGGACATCCTGTGCACTGTTCCTTAACGCCAACATTGTGGGATCATGTTCATCGTGCCTCGCATTCATAATCACATCGAGTAGTTCTCGATTAGTGCTCGCATTGTAAGCTGTCGCAGTGGCATTCGCCTCCGCCTCGGGCATATCGGTTGAGGGTGGTGCATCCAGAACAAAGGATTGCTCAGTGTTTGGCCCATTGTAGTCCACTTCGTCGAAGAAGGTGTGCATGGCAGCCAATCTTTCAACAGCAGCTGGATCACCTGGCATACCATACTGTGTGGCATCTTGTTCGGAACAATCGGTGCGTGGCACAAGATGTGCTAAGGAACGGGATTTTCGCGGCGGTTGAGGCACAATATTGACCGGCACTATTTCCTGTTCCTGTTCCACGGCCAGACGTTGATGTTTCCCCTGTTTGGCTGCAGCTGCGGCTGCTTGCGACGAGATCTGTTTCTCCGCTTCGCTGACTATGTTGTCCAGCTCTTCGATGACATCCTCTATTGTAGCTGCATCATCATCATCGTCATCCTCATTATGCGGAGTTATCTTGCGCGACTGCTTGTGATGTTTAGATTTAGTGGGCAGCACCAGGATTGGCACTGGACTTAGTGACGCGCCCGTTTCAGAGCTGCTGATGCCTTCATCCTCATGTTCCGAGCAGCTTTGCTTGCTACCACCACCTGTCTTCGATGTGGGTGGCACCTGGCGTGGCAGGGCAACTGGCTGATGTGCTTCCACCGGCTTAAAGTTGGACTCCTGTGCACCCTGTAAACGAAAGATCTCCCTTTGCAGCTCCGCACAGCGTTCCTGCAGACGACGCTCCATTGAGGTGAGCACTGTCTTCTCCTCATGCAGTATTTGAACCCTTCTCTCCAGGATGACCATTTGACTACGCACTCGGTCCGCATCCCGGGCCTGTGCCATCATCTTGTCGACATCGATATGAAGCTCATTGAAGCGCTTAATTTCACTACGCAGTGCATCCAGCCAGGGTGACGATGAGGATATAGTTCGGGCTAGTGTGCTGGTTTCCAGGCCAGCCTGGCAGAGCTCCGCTTGGATGTAGAGACGCTGTTGCAGACTAACCGCGCTCTCAATGAATGTGTTTAGGAATCTGCAAAGAGGGTTTTCACGGAAATCAATGATAGTTCTAAGGATGAGAACTGGATCGTTTACTTACTTGATTCCGGCACATTGCAGCTCCCCAGATCCTCCTCCGCTATTCAGAATTCCAATGAGTAGACGAAAGCGAACCGGTTCACTGCAACGCAATCGCAGCGTAGACATTGCCTCCGAGACGGCAGTGTGACCAGCCGCGCTAATCTTCTGGCTGCCATTGCCCTGTCCAAATGGCTGACGATCGCAAGCGGAGGCGAGCAGCTGTAGGGCCAGAATGCGCCCACGAATGCCCTGTCCCGTTGCCGAGGAAGCGAGAGGCATTAAACCAACCGGCGTATTACCTAAGCGGGCTATGGCATCTAAAGAGCGCGAACAGCAAATGCTCAGGCATTGCCTAATAGGAAAGAAAGGAACAGAAGGCTTAAAGGATTCTTCCCAACAACTATATTGGTATTCTATAACTTACAGGCAGGAGAGCTCATCGAGCAGTGCGCGTCGTTGATAGCTCTGTGGATTTCTGGACATGGCTAGAGAATTGGTGCCCGCGGCCAGTGGAGCGGGTGCATTGCTCGCCTGGGCCATTTGTATGGCTCGTAGTACCTCCAGCAGATGACTGATGCCATCTGAGGGTGTGGCCACAAACTCCTGTACAAAGCTGCGAGAAGAAATGCTTGAATGTGCTGTAGGCAAACTAATATGCTTCAGTTTTGATTTACCTAGGAAAGGCTACACGAAGATCGGCACGCAGCTTGGTAAGCAGATCGGTTATGGATCCAAATTGACGCAGGGACATCTCGTTGTCGCTGTCTGGAGGCGGTGCAATGGGACTTCTGTGGAGGAAAATGGATAAGGACGGTGAGTTAGCAGACAAGTTGAAGTCATCTTTACACTTACTTGTAGCCAGAGTGTTTAGATGGCAGTGTGGCGGATTTGTATGCATCTTCCTTGGCACAGATACCGTTTGCACCATTGATGTTGACATCGTAGATGGATTGCACTTTGGCCGAGCCGCTGCCTTTGGTAAACTTGCGCAAGGAAAGCACATAGTCCTCGGGATTGTATACAGGTGGTCGTTGATTTTCCTTGCTATAAACCGGAGCCTGTGGCCAGCTTTGCTCCGAACCGGCCATTTTATACGATGCCAGCGAACCATTCAAACTGCTCGCACCACACTTATTGGTGCCCGAGACACTAGAGCCTGGTGGTGCTGAATTCTGACCTGGGCCACTGGGCACACCCACTGTTGCACTGTGGGGTGGCATTTTGGATGAGGTTTCGCACACGCTGGGCGCCATTTGTGTTTGCTGGCGATAATTGGGCGGTTGGTGTCGCTGCAGCGTCGAGCTGTCACTGAAGAAGGAGAAATAAAAGAGAGAGGGATGGCAAGAGTCGTTAATAAAATGTTGTACGTGTTTGACATTGCAGAGAACTTGAATTTGCATTGGGACATAAACTATAAATACTAGACAAGACAGGTCTTTGAAATCTCTGTGGTCTCCCGTCTCTGTCCTGGCACGTAACGCACCGGAAAAACAAGCCATTCAGTTTATTAAACATTTTCTGTCTATCAGGCAACCTGTGTGCTGTCAACGACATGTGGGCTGTATCTGTGTTTGAGTGTGTGTGTTTGTGTGCCTCCGCTTCCTTGCACCAACGTCTGTCAACTGATTGCGTCTCCAGATTGAGTTGTCGCCGCGCTGCGTTACTCAACCGAGTGTTTTTCGGTGATTTCTTTCGAATGGTGCGTAAGCGAAAATATTGTCAAAAAATTAAAATGTCAATACAATACGATTCAAACTTAAGATACTTTCACTAGCTAGTTGGCTCAGTAAGTTAGTTAGTCCGAGAGCTGAAAGACTGCAACCCCGTTAACTGACAATGCGCTCTAACGGTAACTGAACGTCTTCGCGTCTCTCTGCATATGAATATGCAAATGAGGTTGAAAAAATGAGGTTCAAAATATTATGACGTGCCTGAATGCAAGAGAGCTATGGCTGATTTTGAATATTATTATCAATCAGTCGCATCAGTCACGTATCAGCATGCTTGAACATTCCATGGGGTTCTCTTATTCTTGTTCTTTGGACAGGTGTGCCTTGCTCAAGGCTTTATGTACGTAGATACACACCTTGGCATGTGAGGGAGGTCGTTGGCAATGGGGTAATTGGTAATTGTAATTGATATTGATGATTAACCAAGCAAAGACGCTAACGAGGCGTTGTCTATGCAATTTCCCAGGCCCACACAGCCAGCCAAGCTCTTTCGCCAAGTGTCAGCGACTCGAAAGCTGCCAAAGAAAATGCGCGTAAATAAAGTGTCGAAAGATCAGAGTGAAATATAAAACGAAAATCGAAAATACAAGTGGCCAGGCAAGCAAAAATTGAATACAAGACGAGAGTTGTAGCACCAGTAAAATTTGCATAAATCAATTTGAAAAATAAAAACGAAATTGAGATCAGCAAAGCGTACACCATGACAAACACGATAATAAAAAGCGATCCCAATGCAAATGCATTTCAAAAAGTGCTGCCAGCTCGCACGCATACAAGATAAGCAGTGTGCACCAGCAACAGCGAGATGATGTTGAAGTGTAGCAAACATAGCGCATTAACTGTAAAGCATTCGTGCAGCCAGATCAATGATAATTTCAATTTTCAATTTAAATCGCAAATTGCAATGGCAGCTTTCGTGATGACGCAAATCTGATGCTTCTTCTATTGTACTTCTTTCAATCAATGCATTGACAATCACCTTGGCTTATCTGAATTAACAAAGTTTGTTGATAAACGCCAAAAAAATAGGTAGAAACCTAAATAAATGAACGCTTCATTCTAGAAACAATTGATACTAGAGACAAAAACAAATCAAAACAAAAACAGTAATTGATATTTTTTTCAAATTAAATAATCTATTATTTTTTGGCATGAAGAGTCGCAACAATTTGCAGTAGGCTCAAGTGTTAGCCAAGTTGCCATTTTATCAATGAACAAAACTATATACTATATAAAAATGAGGGATCACACCATATATTCATGTGGCTTAGTGACGCAAATGAGTTTAAAGAGCTATTGTGGCAAACAAATGTGTTAAGGCATTTAGAAATGCCTTTTGGCATTAAGCTACAAAATCATGTGTTATAGTTGTGCTTACTGTTAACAAACAACAACAAAGATTGCAACATTGTGTTGTATGTTTACAAAAGTTCATTGAATCTGTTAGAGAAAGGGAAAAGACCTCGATGGGCTTTTGATTAACATAATTGCTGTTATGTCTACAATAGGCTGGGTGCCTTAGTGTCTTGAGATTCGTCACAATTTGTTGGCTACTTAGAAAGGGCGCTGTGATGTGAACATTTGAAAGCATTCAACACACTCCGATTGTATCTTTTTGTGTTGAGAGGCTAACAATATTTATATGGGCCATTCAATTGGTAGTAGCTCTCAAATAGATAAGAGCCCACTGTTTTGTCTAAAACAAAATCTATTCATTTTAAATGGCGCGTGCACAAAGTCAAGTGGAGGCAAGTGGAACTGTGAACATACTAAAAATAACAAAATATACTTAACACGTGTGTGTGTGATTGTCTAGTCGGCAGATACTTGAAGTCGGACATTAAACTTGAAACGTTCAACTTAAAACGTGCAGCAAAAAAATTAAAAAAAAAAAATATGGGAATTTGGCTCGTCGAGTTTTGCACGTGAAACAGAAATCAAGTGTAATTTTACAGGCTCACATAGCTCGAATGCCGCCACACCATACAATGAAATAAATATAACAGACACACACACACACACACACACACACACACACACACACACACACACACACACACACACACACACACACACACACACACACTCACACACACACGACGAACATGCAACTTCACAGACTGCGTGAACAAACTACAACTACAAGCTACAGGCGGGCCAAGACAATGCTGTATGGTTAAATATTTGGAATTAGTTACGTTATTGCTGCTTGAAAAAAAAAGAAAGATAATTGTGCTCAAAAGCTGCAAACATGCGTGCGAGGTCATGATTAGAGTTTAAATATGAATATGAATCTCTGAGTCTTGCTTTGGGATATCTCACAAACTCCCTTCCGCAGAAGACCTGAAGTAGCTGTGAACCCATCTATACCTGATCAGGTGTTGTGTTTGACATTAGCTTAACTTCTTCAATCAGCATACATTTACTGTCTGATGTGCATTTCGAGGAACTCCAAGAAGATAAGAATTCTTTCGTCAACACATACAAGCTACTTTGTTGAGTAAGTTTTGATGAACGATATGGCAAAGTAACGCCTTCGTCATCCACTGAGTATTTCCCCGTTGTAATTCTTATCACCCTTATTTACTTTTGGATACACAATAAGCTATGTTTGTTGGCAAATATCATAATTTACTCATTGTAGACCCACATGGTAATAAAATATTTGCAAATAATCAAGCAATTGCTTAACTGGCATAAATCAACATGCGATTGAACTATAAATACTGCAAACCAAGTGAAAAGAAGGCATCAGTTTACACAAGCTGCACTCAGAAGAAAGATGAAAGCAATCGTTGTAGTTGTATTGGTAGTCCTGGCATTGGTTGCACCCACCCTGGCACGCACCATGGATCGCTGCTCCCTGGCCAAAGATATGGCCAAGTTGGGCGTTCCCCGTGACCAGCTGGCCCGTTGGACTTGCATTGCCGAGCACGAGAGCTCCTATCGCACAGGCGTTGTGGGTCCAAGCAACACGGATGGTTCCAACGACTATGGCATCTTTCAGATCAACGATCGCTACTGGTGCAAGCCACCAAATAACAAGAAGTCCAGCAATGGTTGTGGCGTGGACTGTAAGGCTCTACTCTCGGATGATATAACCCGATCGGTGCGTTGTGCTCAGAAGGTGCTCAAACAGCAGGGTTGGCAAGCCTGGTCTACCTGGAAATACTGCAATGGCAAATTGCCCAGCATTGATCCCTGCTTCAAGTAGTGTGCCTGCCAAACAGTGTATACGAATCTAATGACCGAACTTTGATAAATAAAAACCAACTACTTTAACTGAATGTGACGTAACTCGGATGTTAAGTTGATGAAGCAAGCAGCTTTGCTTTGGTTCTCAACTTGGTAACATCCAAGTTAAGTCATATTGTATAATAGCTGCAAAACAAACTTTCCACTTGTTATTTTAATGACCAACACTTTAAGCGACACATTTTAAGTCCGACACTCGATAAACGAACTCATTAAATATCCAGTGTCCAGGGTTGTACTTTTAGCCATCCAATGAAATTACAAATTGCACTCCACAACACATCTTACTGAAGTAAAACGAGCCTTTTTGGCCAGCGGGAAAAGTGAAATTTTATATAATGAACGCAAAGAGAAACATAACCGAGTCATTAAGACCGTTTACTTGGCCAAAACGTACGAATGAATGATATCAACTACGTTGTAAGACACATTATTGCAAAATGACCAAGCGATCAACTGGCTGGCGTCCATCTAACATCTAACGACACATTGAAATGGGCATGGCATGGCATGGAGGAGTCGAGTCGAGAGTAGAGAGTAGAGAAGAGCGTCTGGGTTGGACTGCTGCTGAGTAATAATGGCCGAGTAAACAAGTTAATTTAATTTTCCAATCGTAAAACAAATTACGTATGAAAGCATGCCGTTATCGTTGCGTTTATCTAAGCCACAAAGACAGTCAAAGCAAAGCAAAGCAAAGCAAACAAAAAAAGTTAGATGCCGAAGTCGTTGCCTTCTTCGAGCGACTCAAATTTGAAACGTATTGATTTATGAAAACAATTTCGAATCGATTACATTTAAGGCCTCTTGGCCCAATGCAGTAGGTCTTATACGTTGTGTTTTGCCATTTAAGCGTTTAATCGCTTGAGATCAACTTTGCCATTTTTAGTTGTCTTAGAGGCCTTGTCATCGTTGTTGTTGTTGTTGTACCACATTAAGCAGTGAAAATGTTAAACAACTTGACCAAATAGGCAGAAAAGACAGACAGCATTGTAACAATTTGTTGCAAATTCTCAAGGGTCTCTCAATTGAAGTTGAATGACTTTTCATAGCATCAAGTTTTTGGCTCAAATTACCAAATTGGGCAACACGCGCCAAAGAACATATCTAGTTTCATGTTTAGTTATAGTTTGTTTTCATAATTTGTCAGCAAAACATATTGTGCAGTGAAGCAAAGATTTATGTGGTTTGACTTATGTTCGACTACTTACTCTATATATATATATAGCTTAAAGTTCATTATTCTTGTGTGGGGAAAGCATAGTTTCTTAGGAATTTACTTTTCTAAGTCTTTACATTTGGAATTCCACTTAATCCCAAGTAATAAATTGCTTATTCTCTTCCTTCTCTATGTTAACGTTCGCGTGTTTATAATCCCCTCTTTAATCATCCAGCTATTACAGCGTTCTCTCTCTCTCTCCGAGAGAGATTTATTACAGAGCCAGTCTTAGCTTTATTTTTGGGAACAAATCATAATGCTATGCGTAGCAAAAAGTCAAGTTTCACTTTGTGTTAAGTCGACACCTTGCCAAATTTGTTTTTAACTTCCAAGTGTTACACAAGAAAGCTAAAAGAAGAAGAAGCGAGAGAAACACTTGGCCAACAATCGCGCCTCTGTGTCGGTTTGGCCCCTGTTTTAAGTGGTTTCTTACAGATGCTGATGCAGAGATATGTGCACGAAAAGTCAACGTTGAAATGACATGAAATGTTCTCATGGCAGTTCCATTTCTTTTCTTTGTTTTCATAGTCCATTTGCATACGCAACACATTTGTAGCAAAGGCGCTGGGAGTGTTGTAAATTTTAGTCGAAGGCAGAAAGACAGCAGGAGATAAAACTATTAACAGAATTTAGCAACAACAATAGATAGAGAAATGTGGGCACTTTTCAGTTGTCAAGTTGCAAACTTAAGATCTACCATGACGACACTTTTCCCAAGACCTGTCAAGACCAAGACCTGTCGCTTGTGTTGAATTGTTTTGGAGATCCCCTCCTGATACTCTAAACTTTTATCAGCTCTTTTGAGTATTTTTTTCTTTTGCTTTTTAATATTTTTTTCTGTCATGCCTGACAGCGTTTGTGCTTGACTTTAAATTAAAATTAGCCAAATAAAGTTAAACGAACTGAAAATGCTCTTGGTTCGCACATTATGATTAGAAGTGCTCAACTTCTTGAAACAATAGTTTTAATTTAAGCTTTAAGTACTATACAAGTATTTAAAACTAAAAGTTAGATCAGGCATGCTTTCCAATAACACTTTTTACAACAAATTGAAACAATGTTGTCATAGTTAGAGTATACGCAAAAGTGTGTAAGGAAAACTCAAGTTTTTCCAAGCGCTCATTATGATTTTCACTGTGAAGATTTGTACGTTACAGATTGCACCTCTTGCTGTGCCCTCTGGTTATATATCAACAGAGCTGTCTCTCAACTAATATAATTAGGGTCCATTGTCGAAATAATATCGCAGCTGGAGAGCATTTGACACAGTTGCGTTTTTTTTTTGTTTTTTGGTTTTTGGGGTGATAGCTGACAGCAGGTGAAATGTTTATAATTTGTAAGTCCAATTTGTGATGTGACAGGTAATTGATGCCAAAAGTAGTTCAAAACAAGACCGGGGCTACACGGCTTGGCGTTTCAGCTCGGTTAGCGTTGACAATGACAAGTCAAGATCATGTTTACTTAACCAACTGAAAACTAACAAACAACCCACTACTTGTAATGCAATAGGCCTTAACATTGTGTGGGTTTAAGCAGCGCTTAAGCATACGCTCCATAAAAGTCCAGAGTAATCAGTAATTTGAGATTCTTCGTAGAACACACGAAGGCTTCAACCTTTCTCCAGCTCTTTAGCTTTACTCATTGATTGGCTTGGCGTGCTGCTTGCCATTTTCTTTTCACAATTGCTGTTTGAGTGATAAGCGTGAAACGCTTATCAGTTTTGGTCATTTATTAATTTGCCTTTGGGCATTTTTGCACTCAACTTTCGCGTATTAAAATCAGCTCAACTATTTTCAATACATTTTGCGAGTGGCAAACACTTTTAAACCACTTGAAAAAGCCAGTTTAATAAGTGGCCACTTGCTTCAGATTGCATTAAGATGTTGATGTATTTTAATGGTGTCCTGTTTGCGAGGAAGTCAAAGATGCTTGTACATGCAAATTTTATTACCTGATTTACTAAAGCTTCCTTCGGGAACATGTTCTCTTGCAATTAACATCTTTCCGCTTTGCTTATAGCATTTTCACTAGCTTTGTTTAATACTATAAAGTATATTTATTTTAGTATAGTGAAAATTCACAGTTGCATTATTATATTTCAGTTAGTCATTTATCTGTTTCCTAGTTCACATATCTGTAGCTTCTTGCTCTGCAGCGCTTTCTAATTTACCTTCTGCGTGAATTTCTACTACAGTTCTACTACATCTTTCACACTTTTACACACTCTTTGCTTGCAAAAGCCATCAGAGACCAGCCATCACTAGTACAACCAGCAGCAATTAAATCAGCCACAATCCCTGAAGCGCGTACACAATAAGTAGTTAGTACTAGTAGGGGAAAAAATCTAACCCACACTTCTTCTCTGTATTTCGCATTGCGTATGAGGTTGCTGGCTGGCTGGGTTGTTATCTTTGGAGCGGCATAACTTTACGGCAGAGTGACTTCTCAACCGCAGCAATTGTTTTTAGCCAGCAAGCACTTAGTTGACCCTTCCCCCCTACATTGTGTTGTCCCTAAAGGGGGCGCCGAACTCCGGCCTTAGGGGGCAATTACTTATGCCTGTCGTTTGGTCGGTCGGTTGTTAGGTTGTTTGGTCTTCTGGACAGTTGTGCTAATGTGCACAAATTATAGGAAAGCATCTGAAGAAAGAGTCGAAAGAGTGGAGTGTACTTTGCACTTGGCAGGAGGAAAAGGTCTGCTGACATTACAAGCTCTTCTTCATTCACTTCACTTGACTTGGTGTAATTTTCCAGTCTTTGGTTTCCTGCTTTGTTTTAGCCTTACAAATTCTCTTATATTCTCTCAACAAGCTGGGCTCTGAGTGTCTCTGTTAATGCCTTGGCACTTCCTTAGTTCGGGTTCTGAATTTCCGCTCCCGTTCCCGTTCCCAGTCTCATTCCCTATCCGCTCGTTGTATAAATTATTACCCATTGCTCTCCTCACTATTATGAACTGACCGCTTCAAGTCAACAACCTATTATGGTAATATTATCAGTCGCATAGAAAAGTGGAAGGGAAGTCTGGCCAGTGCTTTTACTCTAAAGTGTCTGTTCGACAGATCGATTCTTGCTTTCATTATTAGTCTCCCTCTTTCTCTCTATTTCATTCTCTATTGGTTTCTCTACGAGTTTTAGAAAGCATACACGTACATGTGGAGAAATAGCCAATTAAATCTAGCAGCTCACAGAACGGCACTCAACTCTTGACTCTTCTTGATGGTCGAGAATTGAAAAAGATGTTTCTTTTTTTTCCATTTTACTGCATAAAGATAATAGCTGGAAAACAATCTCTAGAGGCAATATGCCGTTACGGAATTTTCTCAGTTCAACTAAGCTAAGCAGAGCTGAGCTGATAGAAATGCATGAAAAGGTATCAATTCAAATTTAAAGTTTATTAACCAACGTATAGGTTAATGCTTAGAAGCAATCGTTGATCGAGGGCAGAGCACCGTTGCAGTACTTCCAGGTGGACCATGCAGACCATCCCTGTTGTCCAAGAATCTTCTGGGCGCAACGCACAGAGTTGGTGATGTCATCGGTCAACAGAGCATTGCAGCTCAGGGCGCACTCGTTGTAGGAGAAGCGACCGTTGGCAGGCTGGCACCAGTAGTAGTTGTTGATCTGGAAGATACCGTAGTCGTTGGAGCCGTTGTAGTTCTCGGGTCCGACAACACCGGTGCGGTAGGAGCTCTCGTGCTCGGCAATGCAGGTCCAACGGGCCAGCTGGTCACGGGGAACGCCCAGAGCGGACATCTCGCGGGCCAGGGAGCAACGGTTCATGGTGCGACCGAATGCTGGGGCGGCAAAAGCCAGAGCAAGCAGAATGATGAAAGCCTTCATGTTTAGAATTTAGAAAAAAATTGATGTTGTTGGAGAGGATAGTTCGTGCTTTTATACGTTGAAATTATCTAAGTTGAGTGCATCTCGAGTAGACATTCGATTAGGCCAATGGGCCCGAGCAATTGAACAGATTTGCTTATCATCTTATATTTACAGTGGATTCGAAACAATCAATCGTAGAGTGGAAGTTATCAATGAACCAAAAGAAATAAAATAAACTGCTACACTCGTTTTCTAATCAAAGAGCAAAGCCGTAAACAGTTTCAGGTGTGATTAGGAAGTAAATATAATGTTATCTAGCTGATATGGTTGAAGAGAAAGAGATGCCAAATATGCTATGTTGGCATGATTTAAATATGGCAAAACTTAAATTAGCCTAGTTTATGAATGCTTTTGGCTGTTAACTTAAATGCCATCGGTTAGGTTTAAGCCATTAACCTTGTTAATCACGTTTTTGGGTCCACGTTGAACAATTACTATGCTTTAAGTTATGTTTTCGTATGCACTATTGATATTTAAAGTAGGCTATGAGCGATATAGTAAATAACGCTTGAAGACAACCAAAACGCTTTCTTGAAAGAACTCATCAATGTGTGTTGACTGTTGTACTTATGACTTTACCTTTTCATAACGGTCACATAAGTTGCATTGTAAAACCACTGACTCGACACAGAGCCCAAGGCTAACACACATCATCAACAACACAACAACATGAACATTAACGCCAACTCTGTGTTTTTTTTTTCGTCTTCTGTCGACATGGATAGGGAGGTTGATAGATGGCACAGCATGTTGTCTAAAGATCCAACCACAAGTATGCAAAACTTCAGCAACGCGCTGTTATATTAACCTCATTCAAGAAGCGCACACTAAGATGCATCTATCATCAAGTCTGAGATGTGGAAGGTGGGAGGAAGAAGAGAGGCTGCTGTACCCACTCAGGTTTTTGCATATTTCTTGGTAGCGGTGTTCCTATAACGCGCACCCGGGGAGCACAACACTTGTTGATCTTAAGGCGACCACAGATTTCTTCATATGCTAAGAAAGTTGTTAACCTCTGCGTTCGGTTTGGGTCAACAGCGAAGATAAATGACAAAAGGCTACTGTATATCAGCATTATTTGGCCAAACTGACAGACAGATAGAGGTGCCAACAAAACTGGCTTTAGGCAGTGGTAGTTAGGCATTTGACCCTCTTTCAGATACGCAGATAGCCATGTATCGATTTTGAGTTTAAAATTCTTTTTGAAAGCAACGTCTTCACTTTTACTTTTAGGCATTGTTTGATTTATAAAGCTAATATGCAAAGACCTTCTCTCCAAACAGCCAACAGTCCACCGTAAATGGGTCAGCTAACAGTTCTGGCCAAAGAATTTCGTAGCAAGCTCATCGCATATGCAGACATACGTTAAATAGTTAGTGTTAAAACCTCTCGGAACCATGGCTGATCAATTATGCATCATTTAAATAAAAGTTGACGTTAATTATCTAATGATGAGCACAAAAATAGACGGCCCAAAGCAAAGTACGGTTACGATAATAATAGAGTTAAAGAACAGTTCTTAAACCGCAATTGTAGATCTGGCTTATACTTGAGCAAATAATACTTTGCCCATCAAACCCTTACCAATATATCTCCAAATCGCATATGCTTTCTTTTGTTTTTTTGTGATTGTTTGGAAATGCTAATCTAATTCAATGTGTGTCTTGTCTGTCCACTAATAATACCATAAAATTAGAAACTTTTGCAAAACAAACAAGCAATTTGTTGCTTGCCCATAAGTAAAGAAATAAAACCTTTTTGCACATTTCTCTTTCATAGAAAGTAAACTTGACAGCGTATCAGAGGCCGGTCAGCCGAATTATAAACAGACCCAAGCCCCATTCATTATCATACAGAGCGAAACATAGAAAACAAGTTGGACTGGTGTCACTTCTCTGGGTCACTAAGCTAAGTCTCAACTTGACTTCTACCACATACAATGTACATGCCATGAATCATAAGGATTTAATATGGCCAAATCTGTTGGACAAATTGCATGTGGCCTTTGCGACATCTTGAGCATGTTTGCAAGCTTAAGTGAAAGTTGCAATAAAGGAATCTATTTAATTTTAAGCCCTAAAGCTAAAGATTAAGTTATATTAAGAATCGTTTGTTGAGCTTCACAACATCACTTAGTCAATTCTGAAGTGAAACCTATTTCGATTAGATAATTTTCAACCGCTTCCGTTCTATCTATCAATACTGAATCAGTTTAAACAAACGTCTATTTAATGATTAAATTATTTCACATATACAAATATCATATTTATAATTTGGTCAATAGCACTTGAGATAAGAATGCTTTAAAGATAATATTGTGCTATAAAAGCGTTAGCATATCACTCAGCAGACATCAGTTTTTTTTGTCGAAAATTCTAAACATGAAGGCTTTCATCATTCTGCTTGCTCTGGCTTTTGCCGCTCCCGCATTCGGTCGCACCATGAACCGTTGCTCCCTGGCCCGCGAGATGTCCAATCTGGGCGTTCCCCGTGACCAGCTGGCCCGTTGGACCTGCATTGCCGAGCACGAGAGCTCCTACCGCACCGGCGTTGTCGGACCCGAGAACTACAACGGCTCCAACGACTACGGTATCTTCCAGATCAACAACTACTACTGGTGCCAGCCTGCCAACGGTCGCTTCTCCTACAACGAGTGCGCCCTGAGCTGCAATGCTCTGTTGACCGATGACATCACCAACTCTGTGCGTTGCGCCCAGAAGATCCTTGGACAACAGGGATGGTCTGCATGGTCCACCTGGAAGTACTGCGACGGTGCTCTGCCTTCCATCAACGATTGCTTCTAAGCTGATTACCGACCTTACCAATTGATATTAAAATAAACACAATGTCTGAAATGTATTCGCATGAGTTTTTCTTCTTCAGCCATTAAAGGGAATGTTAGGTGAAAACTTTCTTAACGCCCAAAGATCACTTTCTAATAGTTTCACAAGAGAATATTCATATGGTATAAACTATAAAAAAGCGATTTATTTGTATTTATATTTTTTGTTTTTTTCTTAAGCATGCGCGAATTTTCACTCAAAGAAAGTAAACGTTGAGCAAAACCACGAAATGACAGCGGGTCAACAGCAGTAAAGTTATGGGCCAGCCTCAAACAGATTAATTATGATCGTATGCGGCATTTATTTACGACTTTGTTAGTGTTAATAATGAATACGGCCACAAACCAGTTGAACTGGTGTTTATATTTTGTGATTTTTATTATGATCAGCAACAATATGATTTAAACAAATAGTGCAAAATTTCCGCATAATATCAACACACATAAA
The DNA here is from genome assembly GCA_035044725.1 of Scaptomyza caliginosa. Lineage (NCBI taxonomy): Eukaryota > Metazoa > Arthropoda > Insecta > Diptera > Drosophilidae > Scaptomyza > Scaptomyza caliginosa. The sequence continues at coordinate 207,407 of JAWNNR010000047.1, read as the reverse complement.
TGTCGAAGGTAACTCGGCAACATTTGGTGGACATAACAATGTCGTATTCATTAGACTGAGCTTGACTTGATTGACAGGTGGTTGCCGAAGGCATAGTCAACTGGTGGTGTTGGTGGATAGCACGATATGTTCCGCAATTATAAGGTGATTGGAATCTATAATCTCTTATATGCCTAGTGGCACAAAGATTGCCAGGTTCGTAAATTGGCAGAGAAAGTGGTAGGCAAATCTACACACGAATGTAATTTGATTGTTGTATTGATTTTGTAGCCGAAAAACTGAACAAAGTTGTTGTCCAAGAATCCATCAAGGCAGGTGAATGGAGATTGGACAACGTAACAAAGAGGAAGAAAGAAAATTAGTTTCTTAACTTATTTGCTTATCTTGACGCTGTCTCTCTTGCCAGAACCCTTCGCAAATACTTTGTGCTAAAGCAAAAGACGCAAATTGACAGCATTTTGTGGACAGTTGGCCTTTTTAAGCTCAATTAAGCAATGGAAGCTGGCTTTGGGGGCCAAATTTCAATTGGTTCGAGTTGGTATTGCCAAACTGCTGCACAAAGAGCGCGTCTCTTAAAAGTTCAAATTGCTGTTACTCAATCAACAATTGCCTCATTTGTCAGGTGTCCAACAGCTGCCAGTCTATCTGTCTGTCTGTCTAGCCAAAGCCGACTGTAACAAATGCCCTAACAAAGCAACACAAAGAATTTGCACCTAACCGCAAAGTAAAATGAAAAGAAAATTTTCTTTGTGTGATGATTTTGTTTTTTGGGCGATAAGTAGTATTTGGTATGTTGGTCATTTGGCATTGCGTGTGACGCCCAACTCGGTTGAGGTGAAGCGTATCCAATGCATAAGCTATTTATTATTAAAAATTGTTAAATCAGACCGGAACACTTTTTTTAAGTCTGGCTCAGCAGCAAGTCTCTTTGGTTGTTTTGTGTTATTTGTTATGTTTTACTGCCCACTGATATTTCTATTGTTATTTATCTTACACTTTACTCTCGGTACGCCAAGTGGCATTGTAAGCTGCTAACTGGGGGATCGGTGGAGAGGAGGAAAAGAGGAATTATACTTTTCAGACTCGTGCCGTCTTAAATTCAATTTTTCATCTTAACTTTTTGCCGCTTTCGAGTACGGTTAAATATAATTTGTTTAATATTTTGTAGCTTTTGACGCACACGCAACTATATAAATATTTCTATAGCACCGACTAACGAGCTCTTTTTATGGTTCTTACTACCCACACACTCTCAGAAGACTACAGGCATAAGAGGATGTTTGTTCTGTATACTTCTTCTTTGTATACCCTATGAAAAAGAAAGTTAAGCCCTATTTGCATATGCTTTTTTGCAGTAGCTTCAATTCAAAAGATCTAGATTAGTTAGTTGTAGTATTGTGGCTTATGTGGGCGTATCAGTCAGGCAGGCAGAACAAGCGGACCAAGAAAACAATGGGGCTAAGTTAGGTTCGCATACACCGAGAGAAATTCAATGTTATGACCAACAATGTATCGCTTTGTGTATTGGGTGTGCAGAGTAAATAACCTTGTCTATTTGACCATTTGAATGCATTGGGTTGTGTCTTACCTCGTTTTGGGGCGCTTTGGTTTCGTTTTACCGTTTGTTAAACGCTTCTAGGCCAAAAAACTGAAATCCAATTTGGAGCGTTGCAAGGCAATGTGAGTAACACCAATTTAAATTGGGCCAATGCAGAATGTTCTTTAAAATGTCCAATCACACACAGATGCACACACACGCACACACACACACAGACTTTTCATATTTTGCTCTTGTGCAGAATGAAGAAAAGTTGACTTTCGTGCTGAGTTCGGGCAGCGTCATCGAAGAAACGAGGAACCATAAATTGAGAAGATTAGCACAAAGCAAAACACGGCAAGTTCTATGCTACTTAGTTACGGTTGCAATTGTTGTTCTTGTTCTTTTGTTGTTGTTGCTGTTGTTTTTGTTTTTGTTGTGGATGCTGCAATAGGCCAGTATAGGCCAGGCCAGGCCGGGCAAGAACACAGAGACAGAGTCGAGAGTCGTACTCGTTTTACCGTTAGAATGCAATCAGCGCGCGCGCTCGCGATGCTGTTATGCCTCTCGATTGAGGGGCAGAGGGAAGAGGGCTGGGTATACAACACTCGACTGTCGGACACAGGCACTTTTCTAACCAATAATAAAACTTGTTTCTCTTGCAGAGAACGCACAACGAGAATGTAACGTATTGTCTATATGAACATACATCTATATATCGCGTAATCGTCTGCGACACGTAACAAGGTGAGTGTGAGTGTGCGGAGGAGTTGATAGAGTAGCCGTTACCAAAACCGAATAGCAACAGTTAGAGTTTAGAATAGAACTCTCATGTTAAATAGTAGCGTTTAATTTATGATAGCACTTTGTTAGACCTTAAGCACGGCTAGCAAAGCCATCGTTGTTCGCCAAGTTCAAACTGATCTCAAACAAAAACTCCTTATCGCATCACACTCACGTCTGTTTCGCTCAGAAGTCACGCACCGACTGAAACAACAACCAAGCAAGCAAGCGTAAACTTGGCTTCAACTCGACCCAACTCAAACCGCTGTCGATGACAGTTAGTTCGGCTCTCGGAGGCCACTTTCTCAACTCGTTTGCAGAGCTGCGCTCTCTTGCTTACGATCTTCGCCGGTGTATAAGACACTGCTTATACAAGGCATAGGTATAAGACCTGCCATTGATTGAATCACATGTTAGAATGTTAGTTTTGCATATTCATCTTTAATTAGTCAATGGGTCAGTTTAGAAGCAATCGTTGATGGAAGGCAGAGCACCGTCGCAGTACTTCCAGGTGGACCATGCAGACCATCCCTGTTGTCCAAGGATCTTTTGGGCGCAACGCACAGAGTTGGTGATGTCATCGGTCAACAGAGCATTGCAGCTCAGGGCGCACTCGTTGTAGGAGAAGCGACCGTTGGCAGGCTGGCACCAGTAGTAGTTGTTGATCTGGAAGATACCGTAGTCGTTGGAGCCGTTGTAGTTCTCAGGTCCGACAACACCGGTGCGGAAGGAGCTCTCATGTTCGGCAATGCAGGTCCAACGGGCCAGCTGGTCACGGGGAACGCCCAGATCGGACATCTCGCGGGCCAGGGAGCAACGGTTCATGGTGCGACCGAATGCGGGAGCGGCCAGAGCCAGAGCAATCAATACAATAAAAGCCTTCATAATGATACTTCAGTAAACTGATGTTGAATGAGTGGAAAACTGGCGTTTTTATAGAGGAAATAATCTCTATGCTAAAGTTATCTGGAGTACTTTGGCCAAAATGTGAAAGCACTTTTTGTACTTTAATCTCTTCTAATCAATTGCAAATGTCAAATCAAGTTTCATGTTTGCACTTAATTGTAAGATAATAAATTTAAATGCAATGCCATTTCAATTATCAAATATTAATGGAATGTTTTGGGAAGACAGTTTTCCCAAATTCTTCTTAAATTTCTTCGTAAAAACGAATTATGTAAGAAGCTGGTGCAAAACCCATTAGAGTATGCAGTAACTTTATGATAAATCTCTTAAAGTATAGAAAGTATGCAATATTGCTGGTTAAGAATTGAATTCATATTCCCTGTTTATAATTTTACACACTTGAGATAGCGATAAAGCAACAAATGGAAATTATTTTCGCCTATAAAAAGCAGCCCTTTTCTGCAATTCGGCATCAGTTTACTGAAGTATCATTATGAAAGCTTTTATTGTATTGATTGCTCTGGCTCTGGCCGCTCCCGCATTCGGTCGCACCATGAACCGTTGCTCCCTGGCCCGCGAGATGTCCGATCTGGGCGTTCCCCGTGACCAGCTGGCCCGTTGGACCTGCATTGCCGAACATGAGAGCTCCTACCGCACCGGTGTTGTCGGACCCGAGAACTACAACGGCTCCAACGACTACGGTATCTTCCAGATCAACAACTACTACTGGTGCCAGCCTGCCAACGGTCGCTTCTCCTACAACGAGTGCGCCCTGAGCTGCAATGCTCTGTTGACCGATGACATCACCAACTCTGTGCGTTGCGCCCAGAAGATCCTTGGACAACAGGGATGGTCTGCATGGTCCACCTGGAAGTACTGCGATGGTGCTCTGCCCTCCATCAATGACTGCTTCTAAACTGCTCACTTTACTGATTTTGAACATAAATAAATGATTTTGTACAAAAAACACAAAAACTTTTTGTTGCTAGGCACGTTTTTAAGCAGTGTAACTCCGTTCTAGCAAGCAGTGCAGTTTTAGTTTGCAGCAGCCTGAAACTATGCAATGCTTATTGTTGACTTGTTGTCGGAAGACAAAAGCTCGTAGGTTTAGCAGCCTTGAGTCAGTCGTTAAATTTTAATTGCTAATAAATAATTTTGGTTTTTAAACTCACCTATCGCACATCGATTTGGCACGTTCATAAATGGAGTCAAGCGAATAATCATCCACAATGGAGCTGCAGGCATTGGTACGATTCTCCACAGCTTCTTCATAGCAATAACTACAGCTGCAGCAGGAATATTGAGAGCAATAGGAGGAGGCATCAATATCGGTTATTCCAATTGAACATTCTTCATCCAATTGCGGTCGCTGCTGTTTCTGTACAGGCGAAACTTTCTGTGGCGCCGAGCGGCTGCAAGAGAAGCGTAATACATATTAGTAGCTAATAAAAGGTGTGCTGAGATCTTGTTTTCAGAGCAAAGCCATCTTCCGACTCCTTCTCAAAAGAACTGGTTAAGATAAGCAAATAGTTCTTAGGTTTTCTAGCACTAATTAGGCACAGCATTAATTACTTGCTTTACTTATCGCATAATTTCAAGTTCCAGTTGTCGGACTGGTCACCAACCTTTTGGGGCGTGTGTCCATCGTATCCATGACAACGTTCCAAGTCCGATGTATTAAGTAGAGCAAGAAGAGCATGCGCGACGTTTCGCCGCCATTGGCAGTAGGATTGGGCGGCGTAGTAGCTGAGCCCAGGCAACTGCTGGAGCCAAGTGGCACTTCTGGCCCGTTAACTGATTCGCTGCTGGGCGGCTGACAGCGGGCTGGTAGCGTCTTGCAGCGATACTCGTCCTGCAGGCAACACTCCCGCTTGTGCTGCTGATAACGGCGACGTGTATTGAATTGAGATTCGTTCTCCTCGATGCCAACTCCCTGAGCTGTGGAGCGATGCTGTGCGATGCGATTGCCCATTACGATGACAATTGATGATAGCTGTCAGGCATATCCTAATATGACAGGGATGCGAAAGCGTGTTAATAACCCAGTCAGATTATAAACTATATAGATATATTTATGTTTGTTTATTCGCTTGTTGTGGTTTGTTTGTGTGTGTGTCTACCGACATAGTTCCTAACCAGTTTGGTAGCGCAAAAGTAAAGTGAGCGACCAAGATTGGCGAATGGGCGATGGAATTGGGTCAACTGCAAGTTCTATTCTCCACTGGAGTTCTCGTTTGATGACAGCGTATTGGGGTCGCAACTGGCATTGACCAAACCACAACGACGGAGAGAGAGCAAGTATAAAACATGACAATGTACATAGAAGGCTTCTTGTTTGCAATGATTCTTCTGCCAGGCGCAAAGCCTGGATAATTATGTTATACTATCCAACTATAGTTGATGGCTGATGCTGCTTAATGTGCGGCTTGATGGATTGCGTGAACCAGTTTGGACATCAAACATGTTGCAGAAGGAAAGCCCAATTAATGGTTAAAACAGGAATATGGGTTATACACTATATAGAAAGAGGCCACGCATTTCTTGTGATTAGGTCAACGAATTCATCATATTAACACTAGGCACAAATTTGTCAACAAAACAGATCTAGAGTCTTATCATTTTGACCGCCACGACGACTGCGGTTGCCCTATCGCCAAAAACACTACACTATTTAAGTGGCTAAGTTGAACAAAAGTGCTGCTTATCAGCAGTAAATATATATGTTTATGTTTATCAGATGCTCTATACAGACTAGTTAGTACATGTGCTTTGGCATTCGACAGCTGCTTATTAATTTAACAAAGAATTTCACATTGCATTCTCTTCTAACTGTAAAACCATATAGAAATGGATCAATTAATGTATACAAACAAAATATCGACTAATGGCAAAACTTCAAACACAACTTGACCATCTTAACACAAAAGCCTTTTTAACTATGCTAATCAGTGTGAGCTGTTATCAGGTTTAAGTTAACTAACCGGTTTTAGAGTGACCATAAACATACAGAAGGTGAAAGTTAACGGGCGCGTGGAAAATTTCGTAGGGTAGGTTGATAAATCCAACATAGAGTGCTAACACTGTACCTAAGCCACTGCTATAAATATTCGGTGTGATTTGTGTCAAAAATTAGACAGCAATTAAACATGCTTGGTGGTTAAGGCAAATCAACATGTGGTTTATCTTATCGCACGCAAGTACAGAGGCACCCTGTATGTGCGTGCAATGTTAACTATAGGACAGTCAAAAGCTAAACGAGCTACTTCAAATGCGAGGTGCTCGTCGTGGCTGCTTCACAGTCGCGTTTGCAACAATCGTGTGCACAGATCAAAGCTTAACGGCAGAACTAGAACTAAACCGAAAGGAGAAGGAATAAAGAATAACAACAACAAGAGAAGGCAAGATGAGCAAACTAAATCAACTCAATACGGAGCAGTTGGTGTTTGAGGAGAAGCCATTGCATGTGCCAACGCTGGAGGAGTTGCAGTTAGGTGAGCAATTACTTGCAGATTCCATTAATGATAGTGAGCAGTTGTTGAGCACGAGAATGCGAACACAAGAATCTCAAGCAAATGACCTTCACCATACACTAACACTAACACTAACACACAGAAACAAATGTGCCAAACTTTCCATAGCCGGTTTTTGTTTTTGTCGACGCGTTCTTAGCGTCTGCTTTTCATGCAATTTGGCGAGCCATTAATCATTTTATTTAGTTGCTCTTACATTGAAGTAAACACAAATGAGTTGGGTAAATGAATGAAGCTCACATATGTACATAAAGGGTATTGTGTTTAACTATTCTTTGTTGTTTTCATTCTCAACACACAAAACATATGAACTGGCAGCTGGAAAGCTTTTTTTTTTGCTTAGCTTTTTTTCTCGTTTTTATTTATGTTCGCCGCGTTCAGTGCTCGTTGTCTTGATTGAGGGCGAGATTAAGCTTTTTACAATATTTACGTTTCTCTCTCTCTCTCTCTCTCTTTGTAGTTATACAGGGTGCGTTGAGCAAGAACTTTGCAACTGCCAGTGTGAACGTGAGCGCCTGCCCAGACCTTAAAGCACCAGAATTTGGTCTAGTGGAGTCGGGTTTGGGTGGCAAAGCCACTTTATTGGAGGTGGGCGGTCCACCGTATCTGCTGCCGCTGGTGCAGCGCAATAAGTTGTACAATATCAAAGAGATTACACGCAAGATACAGGGTCCGGGTAAGATATTTGCCGTAGGAGCCGGCGCTGGACCCTATCCCATACGCCATTCCAATTGTGAAGGCATCTACAATCTATCAGTGAGTGCAGCAGATGAGCTAAACAACGGCAGCTATACGGCAACGGTGCGTGGAGAGCACGAAGAATGCGTCTTGGAGCGCATACCCAGCACAGAGCCGCGCTGTGCTCTGCTGCTGAATCTCTATTTAAGCAGAGGCGAGGCGGGACCAGTATTAAAGATCTGTGCAAAGCAGCGCAAAGGCGAACTCAACTTTATTGAGTGCATACGCAAGGGACTGGAGGAACACTATGGCGACCAGGTGGTTGGTCTGGGTGGCATTTTTGTGATCAAGAGCGGTGCTGCACATCAGCATGTGATGAGAGATTTTAGCACGAAACCCATTCACACCGATGCAGAGGTCAACGAGTGGTTAAAGTTTTATGAGATGCCCGCCCAGCTGAATGCCCTGGGCACATTGGTCACCAGAGAGCACGACCTGGATCTGCGACTGCAGCACTTTCACTCCTTCTCGTTCAGCAACTGGGGCGGACACTATCACTATGACACCACGCCGGAGACAGTTGAGTACGAGGCATATCTAAATGTTGCCGAGCGTGTTGTTCGCGTGGATAAGCCCATTGATACCCACAAAGTGGGCAGGGATTAGGCGTAAAGTGTTTGAATAAAAGTATGAGTTTCTCAGTTTGGTGTGTTCATTATTTGTTTTTGCTTAACACCTTGTTTGGCAAGACAATTATCTTGTTTTCGCTGACATTTTCAGCTGCCAAAGGGCCTATCTGTTAAGGCTTTATGTAATTTGCCAAAAAAAAAGAAACAAAAACCAGCCAAAAAGAGCAAACAGAAATAGAAATTGGCAAACAGCTTAACTTTCTTTGGCAGCGGCCAATCAATCAAAAGAAGTTCCAAGCCGAGAGCTACATTTCCTGGCCTTAAGCATGTATGTACATACGTATATGCTGTGGGTTCTGGTTTTATAGCTCCGTTGAACGAACCGACCGCACTAACGATGAGAGCTAGGGTTATGCTAGACTCTGGTAACTAAGAGAGTTACGGCGAATAGCTAAGCAGGCCGTTAATAATGCAACAAGCATGCAGCAATCTACTCCATATATATATATATATATATATTTATCTATCTTAGGTTTTATTGTTGCTGTTTTTGTTTTGTGCATCGCTGACCATTAATTATTTAATAGCTTTGATTCAAGCCAACTTGCGGCAGATCGTGCCGACCACACGGCTATTAAGCTGTTGTTTCTTGCCAATTTCTCATATCACAACTGGATTTGCGCTACAAAAATCATAGTATTTATGATTGGATAGTGACAGTTACGAATTATAGCTAAATAACATGTCGCGTATTTAACTTACCCATATTCCAATATCAATTCATTCAGAATATTTTAGTGGTTTTTAGTTGCCAGCGTCTAACGTTTGTTCTGCGACGATTTAACGGTGAGATTTCTAATATTTGCATTTATATACACATTTAATATTCAAATTGGCTGGCAACCTTTCCGTTCCGACGACAACAATGAAAGCAAATATGTATGTTTATCGATCATCGATTGAACCACTTTTATCAACCGAAAGCAACAACAACAAAACACAATGACAAGACGAAAGAAGTTATGCAGAGAAATGCAAATGCGATTTCGCCTGGCGCTGCCCACGAAAATGTGAAAGATAACCGTTGTTTATGTTGCTATTGTTGTTGTTGTTGCTAACGTTTTTCTAGTCACTTACACACGGCCTAAGCATACGATTAGCACTTTTTATAAGCCTAGCTTAGCTCGTTTTGATTGAATGACTGCTCGCTGGGACGCGCCCTCTTCGTTCGGCACAGTAAATTTTTTAATTAGTCTATCGATTCGCCGACGATCGCACATTCACGTCCGTTCGGCTCAAGCTCGCGCTGCAGACTAAATGAAGTTACCTGCTGATGGTTTGCTGTCGATGCTGCCGACGTTGCCGTCGCTGCTGCTGCTGCGTTTGACTGAGTAGCTGTTGAGATGCTGTCTATCTGTCTCGCTGTATGTTTGTTGTTGTGCATTGTTGTTTGGTTAGTTGTTTTCGTTGTTTGTTGTCGGTGGCGCGTTGTTTTGATTGAAATTGTCGTTTAATCTCAATTTGGACACATTTGTTGAGAGTTATGTACACTACATGAAATTTGGCATGACTAAACTGCGTTGAAAAACAATGCGGGCCAGAGTTGCATGTTTCCAATTCCTAACCAGTTCCCATGCAAACTTGCACTGCCAATGCCAATGGCAAAAACAACAACAACAGCTATATGAATACTAATGCATATTAGAGTGCTCCTTTTTTCGTAGCCAAGCGAGCCAAACTCCAAAAGCCGTCCAATGAACCATGTTGGAAAGTCCATTACACTATCTCTGTCAATATTTTAATTGAATTGCATAATGAGAAAGTCTTAGCACATTGTAGATGTACACTTTTATCATAAATGTAAATGTAAAATATAGCAAACAATTTGGATTTAACTTGCACACAAGAATTCCTGCTTTTAATACATATAGGCTTGAATGGATAGGCTAGGTTTGTAATTAATATGAATAGCTTGTACACGAATCCCATATATAACAATAAACATAAACAAGTTGTATTATGAAAAAAAAAAACAACCTGCCATGCGTGTTTCACTTTAACTGGCAATATTAACTCCTCCTACAACATCAATATGAACAAAAGCTGTTGCATTATATATCAACCGATTTCAGATATTGATACTGGAAGAGAGGAAAACAGCGTGTTATACATATAGTAGAAGATCGAATGGTGACCACACACAAGATTATGGATACTTGATGACATTGGTGGCTTTAGTATATGTTGAAAGTCTTCTAGTACAATTGGTTTATCTTTGGAGATGCATTTGATGCCATAAGGAAATGAATGTGTTAAAATTATACACTGCATTGCAATATTGTGGTTATTACTCGATCGATAACTATAATTTAAGCGACCATTTAAACGTTAAGATTTTACAGTAACATAGACTAATCAGCGACGGAAAAACAAATGCAATTATGTCTTAGGGCGTTCGAGCTCAACGAGCAAGCCTAAAATAAAAACAGGCAGACGCGTCTTTCGGTGGACGTTATTTTGGTTATAACCATATGTTGTGGGGTCCCAACCAACAAATCGCGCCTCTATTAACAGTTCATCTATTGGTAGCGGGAGAGCTTGGGCAGCGGGGCAAATGCTGATGTTGCGCTTTTAGGCGATTGCACTACTTGAGAGCTATACAGAGGTTTAGAAAGAAAGTATGCATAAGTTAGATGCAAAGATTCGAATCATGGCCATTACTTACCGCCAGAAAAGTGAGCTTCCGCGTTTAAGCTCACGGCGCGACTGCAAATCGTTCCAGCAGTCAACCCAATTGTTGTATCGTGGCATAATCGGTGGCTGGCCAGCCATTAGACGGGATCCGCTTATTGCGGAGCAAGTGGAAACAACTTGCAGTGGGTAGAGTATGCTCGAGAAGGCAAATTGAGTAAAACTGGCATTGTACAGCCTGGCGTTATTGTCTTTGATGAGGTATTTGTTCAGTATAAAAACTGTGGAGCTCGATAGCACCAAACAGGCTACATCGCACAGCAGCTTTGGAATCAAGCCAGAGAAGAAGCCCAAAATGCCTTCGGTATTCCAAATTTCGCTAATGGAGCCCAGAATTGAGTTATACAGCTTTTCGCGACCAACAAACTGAGCCATCATGCGCAGCGAAATCACATGGAACGGTTGCGATACAACAATTCCACTGACAGTCAGCACAATGTCGCGTTTCAAATTGTATTTGAACATCACATACCTGACAATCAATAATTTTAGTTAGCACTTGGCTATACCAATGTCAAGATCACTACATACTTTTCCTCCTCGGTTAGATCCGACTCGTCCTTGTCCTCCTGATGTACAAGGCCCAGCTTGTCAGCAACGCGCTCACTCACACACATGCTTAGAACGGATCCGACCAGTTTTGGGGCCAAGCCGCGATAGCAACCATAAAAGCTATCCACCTTTTTGATGTGACCAACTAGAATTGCGAAATGAAAGCGCAACAATGTTATTGCCGGCCGGCTGAAGGTGAAATTGAAATCAGGTTTGCTTACCGTACTGAAAAATGTTTGGCAGCATCATAATGGGACGGCCAAGCACCGATTTGCCTGGTCGCGCGCTTATCGGCTCGTATCCAATTTGTATAAGCATCTTTGAATATTCAAATGGATGCAGTGCAGCGCTTACCCCAAGGCGCATGCCAAACTTGATCCAGTAATTAACTTCGGTATCCTCATATTTATTATAATCGGTGAAGTTAGCCATAGTTAATAATATGCGAATTGAGCGATGCAAGTGTGAAAATATTAACCAACCCTCCGAATTGTTTGCACGTCTGCCCTTTTTTCGCTTAACTTTAGGTTACAAAACTTTGACAATAAATATATCGATAGCCGAGCCATAAGGGGCTATGCGATGTTTGGAGAAGTGAGATATCGAATAGTTGATATTTATGTGCTGGAGATTTGACTATCGCGGGCAGTGCTTGCTAACCACTTAAAAATACGATTGGTATTACGCAATAACATAGATATTTTTGCATTTTGCAATATTATATTTTATTTAAATGATATTTGGATGGTATGTACCATAGAACAACAACCGGCCACAAATGTTTTGCAAAAACTAAGTAATCGGCTATTCGATAGCAAAACATATGATTTTTACCCTTTCGATTAATGTACTGTGTGGATGTAGGTGTAAAATGCATCGGTATTTGCTCAACATATCCTATATTGGCACGAATTTTCGGTAAGTTTGCAAAAACATTACAAACGCAATGTCTAAATGCGCTCTACTTTCAGTGGCATACAAAAAACCATTAACAAGTTAGAAGAAGCACGTCTGGATACAAATTCAATTCAGGGCTGCTTGGAGTTGGCATTGCGCGTTTTTCGACCCAAAAACGAGATCCAAACAGTGCTCTCCAGTCGGTAGGGCACCTTAAAACGAATACCACCTGAGTGTTTTTATATTAATTGGTTTGCTTTTAGCACAGATGCCGGTGTGCACGCATTGCACTCGACCATTCACGTAGACTTGGAGCGCAGTGATGGCACACCTTATGATACCGATATACTAACTGGAGTACTTAATCGAACGCTGGACAAACAGAATCTGCCCATTCGCATTTTGAGTACTCAGCGTGTAGCAGACACTTTTCATTGCCGATACCACGCCATCGGACGCACCTATTTGTATAGAGTAGCTGTGGCAAAAAATGTCCCCGAGGAAGCCGAGAGAAGCACTCTAAAAAACAAAGGCTACGAGACGTTTGTGCCTGTTGAAGAAATTGATAGATGTTATTTTTTGCAGTAAGTTAATTAAAACAGATAAAGAAACCCCTTCTAACCTTAATAATTGTTCTTTCAGTTGCAACAAATTTGATATCGAACGACTCCATGGAGCAGCACAAATGTTCCTTGGCGTTCACGACTTTCGCACTTTTATGAGCGTCAGCCGACAAAAAAGTCCGAGTCGCGACCATCCCAGGTTTACAGTGCGCAAAATAGATGAAATCAATATTCGTCCAGGACGCAGTCTGGCCTTAGAGCCAAATGCAACTTTGGCAACACAGACCTACGATTACTGGGACATTGAGATCAAGGCCAAATCATTTCTGTATAAGCAAGTGCGCCGTATTGTGGGCACGTTGTTGGCTCTGGCTAACTCTCGTATTGACGAACGCTCCATTTACCAGATGCTAACAATTCCCTCCAAACACAATTGGGACAGTCGCGTTGTTGTTGCACCCGCATATGGACTCTACTTGTGCCGCGTTCACTATAGAGACACGTCTTTCCATCATTCAGACGAAACAAGTCAATAAAAATGATACTGTTGTATGAACTGCAAAAGCGAATGGCCAATCTAAGGCCCACCACAACGATTGTAACCACACCCACCGGAGCTCGTTATGTGGAACGTAGCAGATCCTATGCTGGCGAGGAGACAACCGACAACTGTTTACAGCAGCTGGAGCCACGCCAGTATGGATTTATTGTGGACACCAAACCCGATGCTGTTCCTGCCTGCATATTGAGTGAATTTCTCTATTTGGGTTCCCAAGACGCTGTAAGCGCCGAGAACGCCATCAAGTATAAATTTACACACATATTAAGTGTTGGCATTGAGACGCCTAGCGTTGAACTCCCGCAAACGCTGAAATGCAAGCATCTGCCCTGTTTGGATCTGCCTGAAACGGATTTATTACAGTACGTGATGCCCGTCGCCATCGACTTTATAGAGGAGGCGCACACGGTCAAAGGATGTGTTTTGGTTCACTGCAATGCGGGTGTATCACGATCCGCTTCTGTTGTCATTGGTTATTTAATGCAGCGTCGGGATATGTGTTTTGAAGAGGCCTATAATCTAGTCAAATCGTGGCGCCCTAGCATACAGCCGAACGCAGGGTTTATGCAGCAGTTAAAAAAATTTCACAAAGTCTAATCAATTAGTCTACTTAAGCAATTTATGCCAATAAAATGTGCAAGCAGCTTTTAAGCTGATATGTGTATGTATATTGAAAACAATTGTGCATTTATTTATCGATAGGGAGCTATCGAGTTAAGCAATACTCGAAGTAAATTTCAGCCCTGGTGCACAGCTGAGCCACTGCCACTAAGATGCAGCTCAAAATGTATTCTTTGAATGCCGCAATTATATTGCTGGCGGTTTTTGGCCACTACGCAAAGGGTGACTGTGGATGCAACAAATTAGACAGGGATGCTGCTACTCCAGAACCGGCTGTCCAGGAGCAGCAGCCGATGCAACAGGTGTGCCAGCAACAAGCGCACAATAAAAACAAACACTATCGTGATTATTATGCGGAGCTGGAGCCTGATATTGTGGGCATGTCTCTCATACCAGGCGGTTCCCTGCACATAGGCACAAATGAGCCCCACTTTGTGACTGATCATGAATCTCCAGAGCGTCTAGTCAAGGTTGACGACTTTTATCTAGACAAATACGAGGTGTCCAATGCTAACTTTGTTAAATTCATTGAATCAACAAATTATAAGACTGAAGCCGAGCGCTTTGGCGATAGTTTTATATTTAAGACACTGCTGACTCCAGAGCAGCAGACGCAGTTTGAAGATTATCGGGTGGTCAATGCACTTTGGTGGTATAAAGTCAGAGGCGTTAACTGGCGTACACCCAACGGCGCCGATACTAATTTAGAGGGTTGGTGCACAAAGAATGTTAAACACTAGATTTACGTTAAAAAGCTTGTATTTTTAGGATTGGAGCAACATCCAGTGGTGCATGTGTCCTGGCGCGATGCAGTTGCATATTGCAAATGGGCAGGCAAGCGGTTGCCCAGCGAGGCAGAGTGGGAGGTGGCCTGTCGTGGTGGCAAGCAACGAAAACTCTTTCCCTGGGGCAATAAACTGATGCCCAAGGATAAGCACTGGCTGAACATATGGCAGGGCGAGTTTCCCGATGGCAATACGAAGGAAGATGGCTTTTTATATACCTGCCCCGTGGATAAATTTCGTCAAAACACCTACGATCTATACAACATGGTGGGTAACGTGTGGGAATGGACCTCAGATCTGTGGACAAAAGGCGACACAAACGAGAATCCCGCACGCGTCAAGAAGGGTGGTTCCTATCTCTGCCATGAGTCCTATTGCTATCGCTATCGGTGTGCCGCACGATCCCAAAACACCGAGGATAGTTCAGCTGGCAATCTGGGCTTTCGCTGTGCTAAAAATGCCTAAATATGTTTGATCACAAGTTTATCAATAATGTATTTCGAATTTTTTGATAATTATGTAGGTTAAAAATGTAACGATTATAATAAAAGTTTGCAATATTTGCCTGATCTTATTCATAATATACAGATGCGTAAGAAGCATTGTCTTCAAATTCATATTGGTACGGTTGCAATAACACAGTTTAAGCAATGATTCATCTAGTATTACATGTATGTTAGTCAGGTAAGAATTATACTGTCTTCAATTGGACGAACGGAACAACTATCTCACTCAAATGTAACCGTTTGTCGACGTTTTTTGCGCATCTTTAGGATGTGGTTTCGTCGCGCTTTTTCCAAAGCAGCCCCATTTTTGCGAGGTGGTGCCTTTGGCTGATATGGCAAGGGTAACTTTTGCAAACGACTATAATAAAAAACATTTAAATACACATGAAATTGAATTTGGGGATTCCAGTATTAGTTACCTTAAACGGCAATGTGCACATTTACCCTTCTTGGGATCACTGTGTTTGTCCCAAAAGGCGTCGCGTACAAGAAGGCCACACCAGGACTTCGTATGTAAGTGTATAAAGAACATGGGTGTTCTATACGCTGGATTCTGGCCGCACTTTTGCGCATGGCTAAGCCAACCCTTTTTAGTCAACCGCACTTGACCACAGCGATAGCAATGTGTCCACTGGAATATTTCGGATGTAGTCACCCAGCGTGGATTTTTAATTATTCTTGGCTTTACATCGACAGCGGCTTCAGGTTCTACCTCTAGCAAGTCATGCACGTCGTTGGATAGGTCTATTACCTTATCAATATCATCGGAGTAATATTCATTTGCCTGAAACTCGCCCTCGAGGTACTCGTCCGTCTGGATATCATTTTCTATTGTATGATCCGACTGAACTGGTGGTTGTTCGGGAAATGGAGGCCATGGTTCCGAGTAGACGAATACATGTAAAGAGCCGCCACAGCAAGCTCCATGCTCCTCCATAACATTCAACTCACGCCACATATTGCAGTGAATGCATTTTAGTCTAGGCGGTTGTGCACAGCAAAAACAATGATTCTGATGGCCTTGACTATTGTTTATCATTGACAGGCACGAAGTTGTATTTCCGGATTCCACAAGTGCTCCGCACTTGCAGCAAATGCACTGCATGGCCTTAGTAAAGTGATATCAGCAAGCAATAGGTACAGCGAAACAAGTGTGATTTGCAAACGAAAATTGCAAGTATTAACAACTATAACAACAGATTTATTTACTGCACTTCTAAATGTTGCTTCCTTTTGTTGTATTTAAATTAACATTGACATTGATCTGATTAGCGTTTAAGTCGAATTGCAAAACTATTGTTGGTTGTAAAAGTTATCGATATGGGCAGGGAACGTGCAACAAATATTCAATAAACTATCGATATGTTTTAATCATATCGTGCAAGCATCTGTGTTGCGATATACCGCTTAATTTGAAATCATGTGCGCTCAAAAATACAATGCATGTGACTTGATATAGTTAGTTTTATTTGAATTACTTTTTTATCTGTCACCGAGTCAAACAGTTGCAGTCGTAAAATAATTATTATGTATTACATAAAGTCGATAGTATGGCTTACGTTCGTATATATATATATGTATATTGCTGACTATTTGCCGTGCGCAAGCGACAAATGCTTAATTGCAAATCTTTCAGATTTTGACTATGTATGTATGTATATATATATATGTGTGGTTTATGATTATACTACATGCTAGTTTTTGTGTTTATTATTGATTATCAGTATAGATACGTAAAGCTAGAGTTCTACGTTCCACATACACATATTACATACATTATATTATCTGCTGAAACGCTTCTTCACTCATACAACAAACACTACTACAACTACTATATAATATTTTTTGGGCAATATAAATGTACAAAAAACGACATTTATGGATAAGGATGCCTATTTACAAAGGACTTAACATTAAACTATGCGCTGACTATTGAATCTAATAATAATAAATACAACTAAATCGTTATCGTAACTTAATGCTTTAAATATTACTTCTATATGTATACATTGATCGAATTGTATGTGTGTATGTATTTATGGTATATGTACATATGTACGTAGGTATTTATGTATATGTGAAGATCGTTCGATTGCTGGCGACGATCGGCAAAGAAAGAGCTGTGCATTTTCTGATGTTTGCTTCAAAGAAATATCACAATGCAAATTATAGTATATCGTGGATCGATGCTCGATAATTGCGGATATGCAAAATTCAGAGAGACGGGGGAAGGTGACAAAGCGTGTGTAGTAAGGAACAGTGCGCTGCCAGCCTGGAAGACTTTGAAAGCCAAAGCGATCTCTGCAATCGCTAATTGTAGCAAAAGTACTGTGCGTAGTTTGTTCAGGCTCCATCTCCGGCGGACAGCTGCACAGCCTGCAGCATCACCTTCTTGAGATCATGAGCCAAATGATTGATATGCCCCACGGAGTCAACCATTTCCTGGACAGCAGTGCCGCTGGGAAAATGAGCCGCTGCTTTCTTTGACTTGAGCACACAGGTCTTCAGGGCCTCGGAGAGTGCATTGGTGCAGTGCAGGATCTTGTCGCGTAATGCCTCCTTGGATATATTGCGATGCACATTGTCGCCAATGGTGACCAGATTGTGTGCACTCACAACCACAAATTTGCCATAGGCAATGAAATACTTGGGCGCCTGATTGTTCTTCACTGTCTCCAGGAACGAGTCGATTGCTTGCAGCAGATTACCCATATGCGTGGAGATCAGCTGGGCATAGTATCGCACTAGCTTCTTATCCTTATCCGTCATCTGTGGCGATGCAGTAACAACACTTGCCGTTGGCGTCGTGGGCACCGATGGAGTCGCTCCCATTGCCGTACACTCGGCAATTTTCAGAGCACTATCGAACTGTGTCTTCAAGCCGGCGGGTATGGCGTCTCTTAAGGCTTGATTCTTTTTGGCTGCTGCATCTTTAGACTCAAAGGCGACATAGTCATAGTCCTCCAACCATGCGGCACTGCCGCGTGTGTCACCATTCTGACTGTGCTGGCTCATTACCTGATCCTGTCCCGGCATCTGTCGCTTGAACAACAGCGAGGCATTGCCCTGAATAAAGCTTGTCGTGGAGCGCACATCCTCGGTGAGTGTTTGGGCACAGGCCATAAGCTGATCCAAGCTATCAGGTGGTCGGCAGCCATGCTTGTCATCACTTCTCGCCAGCTGTTCCACTGACCAGCCGCCGCCCTGTGCATCCAACGCCTCGGAGGAGTCATGAATCAGCTTATTGGCATCCCTGAGAGCACGCACCAGTGGTCGCAGCTTCAAAGCCAGATTACGATCCTCGGATCTGTGTGCATTGCCCAGCGCACCCTCACCAAACTCTGCCAGATCATGAAGCGCTGTGCGCAGACGCAGTGCAGCCAGTTTCAGTTCCATTATGTTCGGCTCCAGCTGTGCCCGCGTACGCCAATGTGGCACCACAAAGCTGAGCAGTCGTGTTATGGCCATGGTCGTCTGTGACTGCAGTTTGGCCAACGTCTCCAGTGCCGAATTCAGCTCTAGTGGCAATTCTTTGATAATGCTGCAGCTGCTGCTCCCATTGCTGCTGGGCTGCGCCTGTGCCTGTGCCTGCTCCTGCAGTGGCGGCAATGAGAAGTCATAGGTGCAGGCATGCGGGCGCTGATGCGGACGCACTGGCAGCGGATTGCGGCGGGGTATATCATAGTCGGGCATATTCGCCAACGAGCTGCGATTGGAGCTGGAGAAACTCAGCGACAAGCTATCGCTGGTCAGCAGCGATGATGCCGAGCTGCTAGGAGTCATTGTATGCTGCAGTTGCTGCTGCTGTTGCATTAATGGGCGTGGCACATCATAAGATTCCTCCTCAATGGACATCGATGGGCCAACGCTCTTCAACGAATCGAAACGAGCTCCCAGCGCCGAGCCCGTTGTGGGCGTTCGCACGCCCCTTGCGGCATCGTAATTCAACAGTGGCACAGGCGTTGCCGGCTTGGGTATATCATAGGTCTCGAATTCGCTGCTGCTGCTGCTATTGCTTCCGTTGCTGCTGCTGCCGTTGTTCATCATCATGCCGAGGTTCTGATAGATGCTTTGGTTACCGTATACCTGCTGCTGCTGCTGCTGTTGCTGTGGATGCGATGAGCGCGGTGCTCCACTTGATAATGATCCCCCCGAGCAGTTGCTGTATATGTAAACATCACCCTGCCGCTGTGGCGTAATGACCTGCAATCAAAAGAGTAAC
The DNA here is from genome assembly GCA_035044725.1 of Scaptomyza caliginosa. NCBI lineage: Eukaryota > Metazoa > Arthropoda > Insecta > Diptera > Drosophilidae > Scaptomyza > Scaptomyza caliginosa. Next base: position 187,888 of record JAWNNR010000047.1, on the reverse strand, counting down.
AAAGCATTAGCAATTTGCATAAATAGCATAGTGGTTTTTGGGATTATAAGTTGGGTGGTCCATAAACATAAGAAGTGAGTTAGAAACCATGTGATTAACCATTAATGGGTAGGGGCTTGTTGTCCTTTTTCCGAGTATAGCTTAGATAAGGTAAGGTAAGTCTTTTCCTATAACGTTAAATATAAAAGGTATATTTACAAGTTTGTGGTCTCTTTGCTGCTGATTAAAATGCCATGCAAACCATAAAGTCTGATTCGAGTGCCACCCACGCCCTTTAGTACTACGACTATGACTTATCGATTTTCACAATTGTTGTGTTGCTAACAACGATTGCAGCATTTTTATGAATGAACACAAATGTATTTTATAGAGCTTTGCTTAACATCATCAGCCTTACCTGTCTGCCTGGCGGTTTGACTTGACGCTTGTCAATTATCACATTTTGTTGCCAATTATTGCCAATTAATAGAATCAGTAAATAGAAAGCAAGTAACGCGTTGGCAAACTGCACGGTTCAATGGGAAAAACTTGACTGTGCAAAGGAGTTGGAGTACAATAACGGAAAGCATGCAGTAGAACGTAAAAAATACTGGGTTTTTTTATCGCGCATGCGCACTGCTTGCTAAGAGCAAAATACAGGGATGTTTTTTTTTAAACAGCCAACTGCAGTTCAATGCCGTTCACTGTCAAGGTAATTACAAATAATGGCAAAACAAAAAAAAAAAACAAAGCGAATAGCAATGTTGATGATTAATAGAAGAGCTTAAGGACCCTTCAAGTCAATTTCAAACACCATATGTTTGGCAATGCTTGATGAAATATTATTACAGCATATGCCAAAATGCAGCTGCCCTTCGATTAATGAGCACACACCAAAGAGCCACGCCCACCGAATCGTTAGCGTATTCAATCGATTTCCAATTCACAACAAAAAAAAAACCGTTAAGTGCCCAACCCCTAAACGATCGATGTAGCATCAAGGAGTCAAGGACTACCTGAAGTGGCAACCCTTGTTCTCCCTTTCGACCTGAAGTGCAACACGAGTCACAACTCGCAAAAAAAACCAAAGAAAGAAACCAACAGGAATATAAAAGTCGATCCTTGCTTGGACCAAAACGAACAGCTGCAACACAACAGGAAAAACGATACTAAACAACGCTTATCAACTGGAGAAATCAGAGCAGCTGAATAAAAGGCAAATATACCCAAGAACTTCTATTGTTTATCTTTGGCCAGCCTTTTGTTTTCTTTAGATATATGTGGGACAGAACAGCGGGAGAGGTGCGGCTTGTTTGGAGCTTCAAGGAGTTCACTTTTCATGCTGATTTTTTGCGTGACTTTCCCATTTTCTACACAATGTGGCAGCATTATGGCTGTTACTGCATAGCCCATAGATCAAATGTGTTTGCTTTTGAATTTATGACACATTTGGGCCACTTTTTGTGCCCCAGTTACGGTTTGGGCACGCCTTGCAAATGACCGCTAGAGGGCGCAGCATTATACAATTCGCAAAACTCTTTTGAACTTCTTATGCTTACGGCCATTTTTAATTGGATTTTGATAGTTGAACAAATTGAAATTCACGGCACGATCTTGAAGATACATGTCTTTCTGTTTGTCATTTTAAACATATTTCTTACGTGCAGCAGCGTGTTTGCTATTGAAAATCTTTGGGTTATTGTCAAAACATTCTGCTTTTGTAGAGTTTTCTTTATGACCCTGTTTAAATGCCTTATGCTCAGCACGGTAGCCAATGCCACTGACAAGATTTGTATCTTTGCAGCTCATTTGATGCATTTCAATGATTCCGCTCACGCCCCCCATACCCTCCTGAAACATCTTCACACCTGCACAAACACACATTCAACAAACAAAAAAAAAGGCCCAACTTCTGCTTCTTTTGACAAATTACAACATTTTCTCACGTACCAAAAGATACAAAGATATGAGGAGAAAGAGAGAGAGCGAGCGAGGGGAAGAGAAAAAGAAAATAAAATTTGTACAAATACTTTATGCAAATTGTTGTTACCAAAATGGCCGCAGGCTCTATGTAGTATTATTTTTCTTGTAGCGTCATGTTGTGCTCTCAACCAAACCCAGTTGTCGCTGTCTCTTTCTCTCTCTCTTTTCAATCAGGCTTGCAAAATGTTTCAAGTGCCTTCAATTTGAGCGCTTAATTAAGGGCTATTTATGATGGACTGGGCGAGCACTCAACTTTAATCATTAAGTTGTATTGAGAAGAACGCCGTTAATCCGTAGGATTGGCACTTGTGACCTTGCCATAAAAGCAACAAGAAATTTCACAATGTTTGAATCCGCTTTGTTTGCCATAACTTGGAAATATCTGCGCACTTTTGGTCATCAGGCACACAAATCTCAGCAGAACCAGTGAAGAGTTATTGTTGCTGTGCATTTTTGACCATTTTTGGTCATTGAAATAAAAATGACATGTTTTCCTCACACACACACACACACACACACACACACTAGCAAACACAAAACTCTTTTTGGAAACCATTGCCATAAATCTTCATGGCTGCAGTCTGCAGTCTGCAGCCTGCAGTCTGCATCATGTTGGCCAGTTCGGCAACCTGACTTGGTCTGAACGCAATTGCGGACGCAACTTTATGGGCAGTGCGTGACCGCCGGCTTTGCTCGACTTGCTTGCTGCTTTGAGCCAGCCTAAGACAAATGTGGGCTCAAGGAACTTGAAATTGTCACAAACGGCCCGATGGCTGCCTAACGGTGGTGGTGTTGGCCAAGTTGTATGGTTAGCCACTGTCCGTTGGGATTTATTTTTGGTCAAGCCAACAATTTATGCGCTTTTTCTTACTTATTTATCTGTGTGTGTTTGCAGCCAGAATGGGGAATTGTCTTGTTTTGTTTTAACTTAACTTTTAGTTTTAGTTTTACTTGATTCTCTCAAATACTTGCCAAGGGTATTTAGGCTTCGGTGGCACTTTAAGTGCTTCAAGTGTCGCTCAACTTATCTGTCTTGTGGCACATTTGGATTTGTGTTGGAACGTGGGCTGGCGGCAGCTGGAGTCAAGAGTCGAGATACAGTTGCGCAACAACTGCATTTCCGTTCTCAATTAAGTTTTTGTTTTTCATTTCGGGGGGGAATGCAGCTGATAATCGTTTCTGTCTGCCTTTTGGTTCACGCATATGGCACGCGAATCGGTTAAAACGCATAGAAATCAGGCAAATCTCATAAAAGTCTGTTTGGAATTGGGCTCAACTCGTTTCCACCTGCTGGCAGCACTCAATTAAGTGCCGCCTTGGATGCACTGCATCATCTGGGCAAAACATTTTGACGCTTTCGAGTGGAGCTGGTGAGATTTCTCATTGCAGCAGACAAGTTAAATTGTACAAAAGCGGCATTTAATTTCTTTACAGCTACCACTTGAGTACACACACACTACTCCTCCCCCTCCCCCCTAACGCCCAGCTAGCGGGTATAGCTTTATGGCCAGCGGTGTAGTTATGTCGTGGTCGCGTCTCCATAGAAAGGTTTCACCACAACGGCGAGACGAGACGCAATCTTGCAGTCAGCCAGTGGCAATGAATCCGTTGCAATTTGCAGTTGCAAAGCTCTTTTCAAATTGGTTAGACAAGAAATCAAATGCTTGATGCTAACAAAGTCATGGAGTTCGAGGGGAACGAGGGGTTCGAGAGATTGGAGGTGGTTCAACGATTGTTTCTCCTCTGGCAAAGCGTTTTATTTGAATTTGAATTTGAATGTGAATTTATGGTTTCACTTGCCTACATTTAAAGATTGATAGCTGCCGATAATGCGAGGAAATGTTTACGACTCTGTAATTTGAAGTATATTTTATTTGATTTGCGTTTTGGTTTTGCGCCAAGTGCAACAAGGAAAGCGAAAGTCTTCAAGGCAACGCCCAACGTCTGTCAAAAAAACAAAAAGAAAACTTTACAGATGGCAAAGTTCAAAGCTGGGCCACGATTGCATGTGGTGCTAATGATAATAGACAATTGTGTATGCAAGGCTTATGCAATGCCATGAAGAAGTAGGTGTAAACGAGCCAGGGATTGGCTAAAGTATTGGATCATTCTTTGGTATAATGGCTAATGGTAATACCCAGAGTTTCCTTTATAATCATCTCAAAAGCGAAGCAACAGAAGCTGGTTGCATTAAATGGAAATGCAAATAAAACGCATGTCCAGCTGACAGATTGGCAAATTATGGCAAAAAGACAGGCCACAAAGGAAACCCGTTGGCATCGACATGCAAACATATACCAGATACAGATACAAATGCAGCTACAGCTACAGCTACAGCTACAGATACACGTAGTCTTATTAATTGCACAATTACGACACGCAATTGACGTGCAGAGTGAACGATGGCCAATGTACCCGAACATAATGATGGAAAACCTGCCTGGTCGTCCAAAGAAATGACTTTCTTTCACTTTCCAAGACGGATATCATAATTCAGCCAAACAACAGAGGGGCCAGGCAAATGCAGTAGCTGCCAAAAATAAATACGGCCAGACGATGCCAAAAACGAAATCAATTAAGAGCAGCAAGAGAAGATGGGGCTGTAGCCATTAAGGAAATGCAAACGCAGCGTTAAATTAAAAAAAAAAAAAAACTCACCTTATTTGTGGTTACATGCCACGAGCGACGTGCGCCGCGTCCCTGACACGATGAGGATGTGGATTGTGTCTCCGGATTGCTGGCCGCACTCGTCGATGCACTGATGATCGAACCATTCTCATAGATCTCCGCGGAGCAAATGGAGCTGTTCAAAGTCGCTGTGCTAGCTGCCAGCGAGGGTATGGGCGAGCTTGCCGGCGATGGTGAAAAGCAGCCGGAATCATAGGAGTTTAAAATGCGTAAGCGATTGCCCGGACACAGACCCTGTTTAAAATGGAAAAAAAAACCATAATTAAAGACTTTATAAGTTTCAAATATATGTATAAAAATATTAAATGAAATTCATGGCTGCTGCCTATTGAGTCCAATTGATTTCGATTGCTTTTTAATTAACTCAATGCTGAATGCATTTTTTAATAAACTCATAAAAACTATTTATATATATCTATATAGGCGTCTCTAAAAAATTGCAGTTTTTAATTCATGTTTAAAAATTCTGAAATTTATTGACAGATTTGTACGTTTTTGCTCAGATCTTTTTTCGTGACATTTGTGTGAGACTTTTGAAATGTTTTTCAGATGTTGTCAACATGTATTGCAGCTTATTTCAATTATATTTTGGCCAAACAAAACTTCCACACATGTTTTTTGTTTTTTTTTTTTTTGAGCTGTTTGTCGTCACTCAATTGGCCCGCTAAATGTTTCTATATTTTGCTTCATTTTTTGGGTTAATTGTTTCCATTAAAAAGTGGCGGCTACTTTTTAATTAACGTCAATTGGCCGACATTGCGATCTATATGTATGTATCTAATATCTTGTATCTTGTGTCTATGTACAGCAATTTTGATTTCCATTTTGATATGTGTTTTGACACCATAAATTGCCATGAGTGTATTCATGAGTGTTCGAATGAGTGCTTGTAAGCCAGACGCCAGCCATTGAGTGAGCTGTTAATTAAAAATATGTTGTTTTTCAACGACGTGCAGAAATGTTTGGCTAGGCTTTGCCGTTAATCAGTTTTTAATTTGCCAAACGAGTGTGTTGTGTTTTTTTTTTTTTTTTTTTTGAAAACTAATCTTTGCAAACTCTTAACCACAAACTAGTCATTTATCGGGTTGTGTATTGTTTAAGCAGAGCAAAAGCTTCAAGGTTGCAATATGTTTAACTTTTAAAGTGTGAGATTGTTGGCAAAGAAAGACTATAGCAATAGTTGTAAGATGGTGTTTTAGTATTATTAGTGTCTAATTGTTCTGAAAACCATTAGAGAACTCAGTCAAGCCAACTTTCACGCTCTTTCTATCAAACTAAATAAACTGTGAAACAATTTTCACTTAACAACTTTGACCTCTTTTTCCCTTTTCACACTAGCCCAGCCAGCGTTATGGCCATTGATCATATCCAACATAAATGCTATACTGTGGTAATCGGTCGTAAGCATTATGTGGATTATTATTATTATTATTACAGCTGCAGACACAATTAAAGTTCCAAATGTGAAATTTATACAAATGGGGGTTCCCGCATCGTTCGACAACGGATAGCTGCCACGTGCCTCGACATTACGATGATGATGATGATGTTGTTGCAGCTAGTGAATAATAAGGTAGCGGGGAGCGTGTCTAGACCAGACTGGCACTAATAATGTGCAGTCGTATTCAACTACATAATTAAATTATAAATTCAAATTAAATTGAGTTTCTTTCTCTTTTCCTGCTCACAATGATTTGTTAGAGAACTTATGCAAATGCCACAATTGGTGGCAGGGCGTTGCTACAAGCATTTGGCAATTAGCAAAAGAAACCCAAAAAGGCGTTGCCCCTTAGCTTCGTTAATGGACCGAAGCAATAGTGCCTGAGAAAAGTAAACTCACCTGTCGATTGCGCAGCGAGCAAAGCCACCAGCCATCGATGCCTTCGGTGTCCTGTTCGATGACTGTAAGAATGTCGCCCTTCTTGAAGGGCAGCTCATCGGGCGTGTCCGCATAATTATCATAAATGGCTCGCGCATAAAGTTTCTGCAAAATCAAAGAGAACAATTAAAATTACGTTAGCTACAATAAAGTTATTTTGTGTTTGCCAAAAAGATTCATAATGAACAAATGCATGCAAGGTAAAACATCTAAAAAGCCGCAAAAAAAGAAAAACAAAACGAACCAAGAACAAGTTCAATTTCAAAGGAATTTCAAAGACGTGAAGGCTTGACTTCAACTCCATATTGCGATCTTGAACTAAGACAGCAAAACATCATTCATAAGAACTCGTCTGCATTTGTTATTTTATTTTTTTTTTGTTTTCCTTTCCTCAGGTAGCGTATTTTTGGGCAAAAAATTTGGACAAAGTGCAAAAAAAACACAAAGTTTCTTTTGTTTTGGCTTTTTGTTTTGTCTTACGCTTCATTAGTTTAGCTGGAATTTCAGGTCAACTTCGGTTGTTAGAGCCAAACAATTTGGGTAGACAAAGCAGAAAAAAAAACACATACGAATCTACACTTTAATTAAATTACATATTATTTGTTTGTTGCATTCCACAAGCACACACTTAAAAGATCGTTTAAGGCATTTATAGGGTTATTCCATTGTTGCACTATAATCATCAAGCACATTCCATTCAGACGCATTTAAAACGCAACTACAACTTCCCTTTTATCACTTTGACTCTAAATCACTCTGCACGACTGTCCATTGTAGTATGTATGTATGTATGTATGTATGTACATATGTGTGGATTGTGTGCAAAGGTTTCTTCAATGAATGAAGGGGGACAACTGTTATATCCATGTGCTTATCTACTTTGCTCTCTCTTTCCCTCTCTCTGTGTCTGTGTCTCGGTCTTAGTCTCGGGTTAAGCGTGTTGCTTTTAATTTCGCCACCGCATCGAACAGAAAATCCAAAACGAACGTTTTGAACTCAAACCACAAAAGCCGACAACGTTGTTGTTGTTTCTGCTTTTTGTTGTCAGGGGCGTAGTTAGGAAATTATTCAAAGGGAAGTAAGTACTACTAAATACTACTATATAAAACCAACTGTAAAGCAAAATCTAAAAAAATAACTTTACTTTTTGGAAAGCATCTTGAACCCTGCTGCCTACGCCCATGCTTGCTCTTGCTTTTGCCGTGACTGCCACTCTTGGCAGTTGGAGAGCATTACACTAGTACAGCTCATACCTGAGTCCGCTCCTACCCCCTTCCCACGCCCTAACAACCGCTTAACTGCTGGCTCATTTAATATGAGCTGTGCATATCGCATAGAAAGAGAGAGACACACACACACACACACACTCATATACTTGAAAAACTAAGCGATTACAATATCGCACGATGAATCGCCGTTGAACTTTCAACTCGGCGTTTTTAAGTACGAAACCCGTTTCGGCAACAACAACAACGACAACAACTACTACAACTATGGTCACGGGGTCTCGCATTTTGTATTCTACTTAGTTTTCTTTCAATTTCGAAAGCTGAAACCGTTCGAAATGTCAAAAACGAAAAGAAAACAACACAAGAAAGAAAAAAAAAAACTATAATGAAAATGAGCGCACTTGAAGTTCATGTGGCATCCACACTCCACACACTTGAAGACTTGAAGACTTGAACGCAGCATTGTTCAAACAACAACCGACCGAAAAACCGAGAGTCAAACAATCGAACAACCGCACAATGCGAACGGCAAAAGTGTAATCGATAGAAGGCGAAGAAGAGAGAAAGACATTTAAGAGATTGCTCGCCAACTGTCCAGAGTTGTCATGTGCTTGCAGTTTGCTTAGCTTTCTTCCTTCAAGCAAAGTTTTTAACACAACGCTAATTGAATGAGCAAATATGTATTTAAAGTTTGTGTATCGAGGGGGTTTGAAACGGCCAGTTCCGTTTTATGTGGTTTCGGTCGTCCCAAACAAACAAAAATCAAATATCAATGGATTGTCATGTTTGCTTTGTGTGACTTTAATTGGTTTGTTTAGCGCATTGCTTGACACGCTTGATTGGACAAGCTAAGGAACTGCCGAAGAAAATATGTGTGAAAAATTGTTGGAAATCTAGTTTGGAATATAAAAGAAAAGATCTGTATGTACAAGTTAAACCATAAAATGAAGAAATCAAATTCTATGGGAGCTTACCTTATCGACTTTAGAAAAAAGCTTTATAAACTGCATTTTACAAATTATGCATACCAAATAATATGCTGGCAATAAATCCAAGCCAAGATATTTAATAAACGTAATTTCTGCCTTTAGGCCAATTTACATTTCCTTTTTGTTTCGATTTACTTTGGTAAACGCTTGCGCTTTAAGCTCAAAGTGAAAGAGCTGCAGCGATTTATTGTTTTTCAAAACGAGCACGTATGATCAACAACAACAACAACAACAACAACAAAAACAGTTTCAGTTCCACGCAGATTTTGACCAAAATATTTCTTGGTAGGTTGTTCACCACAAGCCGTTGAGATAGTCAATTGTTATAGAGTGAGTGTATGACCTTAGCAAGCCGAATTGTTTCGTTTTGCAATTGAGCAAAGCGCCTTTACGAAAGCAAAGAAAGAAGAAGAACAAACAACAGAAGCCGCGCTGGCAGCAAACAAAGTCTTAATGAGCACTTAAAACCTTTCAGCCCAAAAATTTGTGGTGTGTAAAAATAAAATGTGCAAAAATAAAGAAACCGCAAGAGCAATGGCTGAAAGAAATAAAAAAAAACAACTTTACTCAACTTTTGATGAGCTTTAAGACGCTGCTCAACATGACAATTTGACTTTGAGGAGCCCATTAACCGCATTAAGCCAAACTTGAAAAAATTACTTCAACAGTTATAACGTATATGTGTATAGAAAATACTTTTGTCAATAACACTTAGTGATAACCTGTCGACAGATAAGTAATAATATTTATTATTTTTGAGGCCTTTTTTTTGTCATTCGCGTGACTGATAAAGTTTTTGGTGGTTTTTGCTTTCTGCTTCTTATTTTTATTATTTTTAATTAATCCCATTTTGTGCAGCGCAAATCGATGAAGGAGCGGCAAGTTTTAATGATATTTTTCCATGACTCTGTGTGTTTGTTTAAACTTTTCGCTTTATTAGCAGAAAATAACCTTCTTGTTGTTTGGTTCTTTTTGACTAGACAGCAAGCGCGTCATATTTTGTATTATTGTCTTTTGGCCGTTTCGCTTAACCTTTGGACACTGGCATTGACTAAATGGAATTCGACTGATTAAGTAAACCCTGGCAAAGAAAAGGGCTTTTTAAACAAATATTTTTTCGGGTATTCGCTCACTTGTCTGCGAACAATAAAACGCCATATGTTGAACTGGTTTTTTATTATTATTGTTGTGCCAAAAAGTAAATAAAAACAATATGTTCACAGCTTGAAAGCATTCGGCCTTTTCGGCACAATTTCGTCAAGCCGTGTGCAAAAAAAAAAACAGAAGAGAGAAATACATAAAAATCATATACTAGTAGTGTGTGACAATAATAAAACTTTAAAGCAGGCCAACCAACCAGAGCAAAAAAAACACGTTCCACAACTGCAGACCCGGCCAAGTCAACTGTTAAACTTGACGTTAAAATGCGTTGACAAGTGCGCAAAAATCAAATTCAGATGCCATTTTATCCTACACCCCTCCCCTCCCTACCCCCAACAGAGTCAATGTAAGTGCAACTGATACGGAGGGGAAACACATGTCAACATCAATGAATGTTGAATGTTGAATGTTGAAGACTGCACAATGGGCATTAACTGCAAGTGTCTAGTTGATCCATTTAGCTCATGAATCAACTTTAATGGATTTGATTTGAGAGTAATCTGTTGGTCAGGGAGGGCAGTGGCATGCACCAAAGAATGCGGCCACTCAATAAAACTAATTTGTTACAATAAAATGATGTCTAAGGTTGAAATGTTAATAGAGTTATGGCATCTGGTTGGCAGCTTGTTATTTAATATATAATTATTTTTTTATATGCCAATTTGAAGGGCCTGTTTCGTTTGTGACTCACAAACTTGGCTATAATTTACTTTGTAGCAAAATTATTGCAAATTTACTGTTGACTGTTGTTAAATAAAAGAACAAATAAAACGGTTTCACCACAACTGCGCTCGACCTTCGCAAACAATACAATACAGGAAAAAATAAGATAATAAATATATGGAAGTTCCGAAATACAAAAAGTAAACAACGTATTTCAAGTGAAGTACGCAACGCAAAAACGTTGCTAAATAACTTCCCCAAAACATAATAATAAACAACTTTTAACTCGCATGAATCAGCTGGAAAAAAATCAATTTGAAAAAATGTGTCTGCGAAGTTTCCTATTTAAAGTTTTATAAAAATATTATTCCTCTGAGAAATATTTTGGCACAAAACAGAACAGAGAATCATAAAAACTTTTTTGAAAGCCAATAAACAAAAGATCAATCATTTGATAAACAAACATTGTAGCAGCATTAAATAATAAAAATGTCGCAGCACAAACAACAACAACAATAAAATCAAGAAGATTGTTGCAAAGTGCCCCAAAGCGCAATGCAAAGGGGAATTAGAAAACATAAAAAATCAAACAAAAAACCAAAAAGACAAAGCCATAAAATATGCATAAGACAAGCAAGCATACGAACAAATTAAAAAGCCATCGTCATGAATTTGTTAAACATTTTGTCTGCATAAATTAAAAACTTTGCAGCTACAGGCAAAGAAAACAGTTTCTCTACTATTGGCTTGGAGCTTATCTATTAATTCTACGAAACTTATCAACAAAAACTATTCCATTGCATGGCTAGATAGCTACATCATATGTTTGTGATGGACCAATCATCAAACTGTCTATTGACTTTAAGATAATGTTGCCGTGGAATACCCCGGATGTGTGTAGATGACTCATCTTTAAGCTGATTGCTTTTGTTTGTATTGCGCTCCTAACCAGTTTCCTCTTGCCACTCCAGAGCACCTACATAAAAACGGACCTTGAACCTGGCAAATGGCCTCTTGGCAAAGACGACACACACACCAAGCGACACTTTTCAATGTTCATTAGAAGAGACTCTTGTGATGGATTACAACTGTAGCTTACATCCTACGTAAAGTCAGAAGGGCTTAGACTGAAAGAAAGCTGACAAATCTTAACTTGAAAGTGCATCGAAATGGATAACAAACACTTTTCCAGCACACAATCAAACCATATTTTTATTGAGTCAGCTTTTTAAGTTTACACCTACCAAGTACTGGAGCGAGGCAGCAGCTAAGTAATTAGCATTTTTATAGCTTGGTTACAGGGGTACTAAGGCTTAAAGTAAAGAATTCCGCTGACTCATTGCTACAGTTATGCCGTCTGCTGTCGCATTGCAGTAGCTCCATACTCAAATATGGCTTATTAAGTGAAGGCGTACAAATATGGATGGCCTGCCCCACAATACGTACAAAATTGTTTGTAGTTGTCTTATCTACACGCCCTTCTTTATTTTTTCATACTAGCCAACTAAGTGTTGCCGTTGCTCTGGTTGTCATGTTATAACACATTTCCGGTGCTGGCCATTAAAATTGCTGTCATTGTAAAATATTGCACTCGAATGGCAATTTGCAATGGTTTATTTATTGTAAGTATTAAGCTCGTTTCGTAAGTGTGCGATGAGCTTGTGCCCTTCATTGTTCAATTACAGCACAGCTCAATGTCACACCTGGGTCTATAACTTATGGCAAACATCTCAGCCTCGTTTAAGGTGTTGCTCAATTAGCAATGCATGGAGAAGTGCGAAAACTTTTTTATACATGAGTCAGCTTGCTGCTCTCTCAGTGTATGCAAGTCCTCAGAACGTGACATGATGTATCTGAAATAATTTTTCATAAACACAAACATAACTGACACGTACTTAACATGCAAGAACAGCACACAAACAACCGCAACATTGACAGACATAACGTATCTGACAGATACAAAAGAAGGGGAAGGCAAAACAAAAAAAAGAAACCGCAACGCACTTAACCGTCTGATAAGACAGCAAACGCTAGAAAACGCTAGCAGCAACAACAAAGTTCGCGTGCAGTGTAATTTGTTGTTGTTGTTGTTACCATGTTAACATGCAGCAAATGTGTAAAAATGCCAAAAAGTCAGAGTGTTGGGGGGCAGGGCAAAGACTTGAGTCCCATAGAGCACCCGTTTGTGCAGTCGCTGCGTGGCCTCTTGCCGTTTATCAACAACTTCTTATCAGCATGAAGCATTTGTCTTTTGGCCTGACACGTCCACAGTGTCAGACAGTTGCAGGTGGAAAAGTGCAGAATGAAGACACACCAAAAGGCCTACAGCTAACGACCAACAGGTGTCGCTGCAAAGCAAAACTTTAATTTCTTTTCTTCAAGTGTAGTTAATTGTTTACCCATCGAACGCTTGGCATTCGTAATCCAATTTTATTGACATATTTGCTGAGCTCTCAATGAACGCTTACCTACACATACGTAAATGCGAATTGAAATTGATAACTTAATTAATGGTTTAGCAAAAGTCTTAAACGTGAACTGTGCGAATAAGAGGGCCAAGGGAAGGGGAGCAGCACATGTCTGCTGACCAGTGTTAGATAACAACAATGGATGTATGTGTACGCAGCCAGGTAGTTTTTGCAAAGACACATATAAGTCTTGGGTAGTAAAATAAGTGAAGCCAAAGGTAAGCGAAAGTTTTACGAGCACAAAATGGACTTTCACAAGGCGCTCAATTTATTTGATATGCCGGAAAAGTTAAATGACATAACAACGAACAGAAGCTAACATTTTTAGAGTTTGTTAACACTTTAAAGTTTTAATTAGTTTAGAGATCAGTGGGATCAACTTTATAAGTTCAAAGTTTTAGTTTGCAATTCAAACTACTAAAATTATTAGAGCAGGTTTTGTATGAAAGAGAAATTTGAATATTAACAAGCTTGAAAACTCAACGTAGCTGTAAATTGTTTAAACAAACAACTGCTAAGCAATATTGTATAACATGTCATATATATATTCCCATCAATTTATCAATATATATATATGCATATTGTAGCGACACTGCTTTCAACGCCACAACGTTCAATCAATTTCAATTTTCCAGAGACATTCGAGTCGAATTGAAAACGCTGACGCCGCACGCTGCACATTAATTCTAATCAATTTTGTTAGTTTCAGGCACTTGTGGCATTTAGAAATAAGTGCCCAGAGATCCCTTGGTCCCGAAACCATGGGAAGCCACTTAATCAAAAGACTTCTTCCATGTTAGATAAACTCACAGACAGGACATTGACTTTCCAAAGACCTCCTCAAACATTTCAGCTGTTAATCAATGCTTGAAGACATCGTTTTCTCTCTCTCTCTCTCTCTCTCTCTCCTTTTTCGGCGTATTCGATTACAATTTATGGACTACGCTCAATTAAGCGCGATTAGATTTGCTCAAAGTCGAAAAGTATAAACGACTCGTTGAGATAAGGTAGCCATGGACTTGCTTCTTATCTACGGCACAGGTCACGCCTAAACATTTGGTCCGATAACAGTGGCAAGGCAATGATATAGGACCTACCGAGTGCAACGTGAGTGGTCTTTGGCTGAAGACAGGATTTATGGCCTTGAGGGTTTTGCCTTCACTTGCCGCCTTGCAATTGCCTTTCAATCAATTGAAATTAGTTGGAAATCAACAGACAGAACAGCAGAGACAACACCACAACAAAACGACTATTAATAACTGATTTTATTCGCCTCCTCCCTAGATGGACAGCTGGCACTCAAGTCGCACGTCCAGAACGGATTGCTTGGTGAATGGTGAATGGTGCAACTATTAATTGCCAACAGTCAGCGGCATGCTAATAGACCCTTATGGTCGCTTTTGCTTTTGCCTCCCCCCGTCCCAAACTCGGTCTAGACGGTCTTGATCCTGTGTGTTGGTGAACGGAAAGCCATCTGCAAAATGTTTTCCGCTGTTTGCATTTTGAAATCTAACCCTCCGCCTCGGACTCTTCTCTATGTGCGTCTACAATCTACAGTCGTCGTTGGCTTTGGCTAACCGGCTTTGGCTAGGAGCGTCAATTACTTTTCGCTTTTTGCGCATTTGGAGCACATTTATTTTAATCTCACCTGTGGCCAGCAAAGCCAGCAGAGCCAATGTGATGGATGCAGCTGCAGTCGCAAGTTTCCCTGCTTCCCCCCCTCCCCCCTCCCCTGATACCCGCACAACAGACATCTCTGTTGCCTTTGGCTAGTGTGCATCGGATACCTTTAATTATGGTGTACTTAGTGTCAGCGACTGTTAGACTAAGAACAAGTATTGCCATCGAGAAACCTATCCTCTCTAACCCTACCTCTGCTCCCTTAAGATCATGTTTTTTGTAATTAGTTGTTGCTTTTGTTTAACTTGAAAGCCTAATAGCCAAACAGTTCAGAGTGAGTCTGAGTGCATTTTATCTCTTACTCTCATTTCGAGTGCTCAACTCGCAAGTAAACTGATATTTCCCAAACAACTTGTGCAAACAGTTAGCAGCTATCACTTTGTTTGCTAATAACGATAAAAAAAAGAGTTTGTCTATGCTATTTGAAGGTCAATCAAAGAGAATTCTATCGCATTTGGCAAAATAGATACTACTCTACGAAAATAAGCTATGCATTTAAACTATGAATAATAAATATATTTTAAATAAAACTGTCAACGAAATGATGTCATTAAATTAAATACAGTCTAGATGTTATAAATTAATATTAATATATATACTTATAGATTATTTAGCCTTACTTTTAGTTAGAGCTCAGTCATATTTGTAGTTGCTATCTAACCTAAATTATCATTTAAACTATTCCAATCACATTTCATAAGTAACTGTGGGGAATCACACAATGTTGCATGCATGATGAACTCATTGTTTATCAAGTGTTAACTGTTTATTCTTTGAGGCCTAAATGGCAGCTGTTAAGAGTTATCACACAGCTCCGACAGATATCGCACCTGGGCTATATATATAACTGGCACATTTAAACGTTCAGTTTGAGGTGATAACGAATGCAAAATTGCGGAAAAACTTTGCTGCTGCTGCTGCTGCCAAGTGGAAAACTAGAAAAGTGGCAGCTGGCTTTGGCTTTTGTCAAGATAGAAGAAGCTGAGAGATCCGTTACTATTTCCGTACGCAAAAGTAAACACGAACATGCCTGTCACAACAGCAAGTGCAACTTGTATCCTAGATAGATCTTTTTGGTTAACAAACTGTTAATGAGTGGTCAATGGCTTAATCAAAGTCGAGCCATATAAAGTCGATTAGTTTATGAGCTATGCAGATTGAATTGGATTTGTGTACGAACCGTTTTAATGCGAACGCGTCGCGAGACAGGAACATCATAGTCCAAGTCTGTATTTGTGGCATTGGAGCTGCAACAGGATCCAGACATTGAGATGTTGCTTTGTTTATCCAGCATCTTGTGTTTTGGTTTAACTTTTAACTTCCTTAATTTGAGAATAGTTGTTGCTGCTTTTGGGTTTTTTTTTAGCACATGTTTCGTTGTTGGTCGATCAATCGAGATACTCAAATATATTTAATCCAGGACAATATAGATAAAGTATCTCGACTTAAACGCGCTACACTTCACTTGTATCTATCTCTCTATCTTTGCTCACATCGGCATATGTGTGCTTTGTTTTTTGCGTTGGGTTTTATTTTCGTTTTAAATTTTTTTGGGTTTTACTGCTTTTTGCGGAATCAGCTTAAAAATTCAAGTTTTGCCCGCGGGGCCACAACAAATTCGCCAAACGCCACTAAAAACAACACTAAACAAGCATTTGTAAAGCTTTGAACAAAAGATGCCACAACAACAACAACAACGACAACTTCGTTTCTAAACGGCCAACATCGTTTGCTGAATTATAGCGATTTTTATCGCTGTCTTCTTATCGGCGCGACTTGTTAGCGTTTCTAATCGCCTCGACATAAAAGACAACACACACTCACTACGACAATATTTGGGATATTTGTTGTTTGATGTGCCGTCCGCTCAGCACTCGAAACGCTCCGCACAGTTAGAAACAACACAAGAAACTGACTTGCTTGTGAGGTTGGCAATGCGCTCTGCTCGCTCAACGAGGTGACTTCGGCCAGCGTTCGGTTCGTGTGCGTTCGGCTGTGTTCGTACTTTTAGTAGTATTTGCAGACGCTGTGAGTTTGTAAAAAGAGTAGTAGATAATTTGACTACTTTTTGAGTGCGCTTTTGTTGCGGAGTAGATCTCTTTGCTCTATTTATATGTATCAATTAAATAGAATTTCTGTAACTTTAGCAAAGTATCAAGCATGCGTAACGTCATACCTTTTATCGTTTGATGTCACTTTTGAAGTTCATTGGCCTCGTCAGTATTCAATATTCTATTTATGCTAGATATCTCGAATATTTGGTTATATGAGAAATAAGCGCCCATTAAATACCACTCAGCTCATCTATTGTAAGAGAATACCCTTCATATTTGTCATAAACATATCGAATGCAGTCAGTTTTTATGAGACAAACATTAGTTGAACCAAAGATGATACAACAAAAGCTCACATTACATACCACTCAGAGAGTTACACAGACGAGTCGTCGAAGAAGGAGTAACAGTAGCAACTGCAGCTGTCCAAACACAACGAGAGGAACAATTCAACTCTCTCACTCTCACAACTCGTGCCAAAGATGGGGGGCGGGGGGGCGTGTGAGTGTGTGTGTGTGTGTTTGGATTTGTCGCCTTCAACAGCTGCAATAAATGTAGACAATGCAGACAATGACAGAGTTACCCATCCCACCCGAAGGAACAGAAGCAAGCATTCGGCTTTCTTTGGGCTTTGCATACAAATACGAAAAAAAGGGTATCCGCAACAAGTCAATGCCGAAGGTCAAAC
The DNA here is from genome assembly GCA_035044725.1 of Scaptomyza caliginosa. Lineage (NCBI taxonomy): Eukaryota > Metazoa > Arthropoda > Insecta > Diptera > Drosophilidae > Scaptomyza > Scaptomyza caliginosa. The sequence continues at coordinate 170,427 of JAWNNR010000047.1, read as the reverse complement.
AACCCGTTCCAATAGCAGCAGTAGCAGTAGCAAAAGCAACAACAAAAGGAAGTTGTTATGGCAGCAGAACCAGAATCAGAAGACCATAGAGAAGTGAAGAGAAGCGAAGTGTAAAGTCGCAGCTGCAATCTGTAAAGAGTTCGTAGTGACATTTGACATGATTTGCATGCCAAGTGCCACGCCCACGTCACTCAAACTGACAGCAACAACAACAGCAACAACAGCAAAGAGTTAGCATAAGTTCCGGGTGGCTTACAACATTGATGAACCCAAAAGCCCGCAGTTGAACTGAAAACTCGTTGAGTTTTTTATTGTTGCTTTCGTTTATATTGAATTTGATTTGATTTAATTTGATGGCCATGGTTTCCACAAAAAGGCTTTCTATCAATTAGTTTTATTACTTCAGCTGTTATCAAAGTCGTTAGCCAAGTTATCTTTTGTTGCGTGGGTTAGTTTGTCTTAACATGCCATGGAAATTTTATTCTAATTCAAAATCAACTCTCTGAGCTCTGCTATGCTTTAAGGCTATTATTATCATTTGGCCATTGTCTGTCTGGCAACAATAACAGCATGTCCTCAATGTCCTCTGTCCTTTTGTCACTGTCACGTTCAAAACTGGGGTGACTTCAATTTTCCATTTCCACTTTCCATGCCATTTGTTATTCCATTTCCTTCGTGCGTTCCCATCTCTCTGTAGGTACAGCCGCATTCCATGAAATTAGTCGGCAATTTGGTCAGAGCATAAGGCAAAAAGGGTCAGCAAATGGTTATTAGTTAAGGGGATGGAAAATTGCCAGCAGCTGACCACTGGAGCGCACCTCTAATTGCCTTGTCCGTACGAGCTAGCTACAGCTCGATTCGAGCATCCCATTCAGCTCTTTAAAGCTCTTAAAGCCACCCACCATATACGAGTATTTATTCTTCTTGCTTGTTTGTTACAATTTGTGTTGTTTTTTTTGGTATAATATATGCAAATGAGATTCTGCCGTGCTCTCACCCACATAACACCTCATAACAATAGCTGGTTCGGAATGTTGTTTGCTTGCAATTTGGTAGCTGAATATATAATATATGTAAATGCGACCACGCATCATAAATATATGGGCATAAAAATACACAAAGTATATGTATAACATCTTCTTGGCATCGACCCTATGTTTGCACAATACGAACAAAATTTGTAGGCGTTTCGTGTCTTAAACTAAATTAAAACATTGTGTTTGTTGTTTGTGCATCCCATTCCAGAGTCTTGTGGCACCTGCTTGTGGCAGGTAAATGAGCAAGACACCCAGCCATTTCTCAATATCGCAATCAGTGTCAGCAGCGTTTATAGCAAATATTTGTCTCCTCTTAATTGAGCAATTTGTATGGCCAAGACGAGGGAGCCAGCTATAAAAGTGTACAATGTAGAATGTTAAATGTTGAGTTTTTATTGCACATTTATGTCAGCATCTAGAATTCATCCTAGGTTAATAAAAAATGCCCAAAAAGTTGAACACTCCCTGGAGCATTCTGCCACTAACGATGTCTCTATTCAACTGTAACATTATTATCCCAATGTCAATCGATATTTGTGTCAGCTGTTGTAATTAGTACAATCAGTTTTCTTAGTGCATGCTCCTCTCTAAGGTTGTGGGTCAAATAATGAGAGCAAATCAACTCAATTCCCTTCGGTACTAACTGCACACAGGGCTTGGTCCAAGCACCAGTTAGCAAAGCCAACAGGCCATCGATTGTCGAGTTTTGACTTTCATTAAGATGCACATCTTAATTGCGCCCACAGCTGTGCCACGTTCAAGACGATCCTTTCAACTTTCAACGAAGCAACCAAAAAAAAATTGGGCACGCCACGCGGCATCTATTGTTCCATAGGGGTGAAGGGGAGTGGAGAGGTCCCCAGATAATTGATGAATTTATGGCACAACATGAAGTACTTCATACTTCTCAGCAACATCACTTTTACTGATTGCTGCTGCTGCTGCTGCTTTGGCTTATCACGCCTCGCTGAAGCTGATGAAGTGCAGCCGCCTGTTTCTCTAATTGGAGAGTCTCTCTCTCTCTCTTCTCTCTAACTCTTCTCTGTCTATCGGGTTAATAGATTCTCGGAACTATACCAAATGCATTTTTTTTGTGTTTGGTGCCTGCTTCGCCCCATTTCCAATCTGTGTTCATTGCGCTTTGTTTTCGACATACGACTCTTGATGCTTTAGCTTTTGAGATTGGTAGGCATTTTTTTGGTTTGGTTTTTTTTTCAGCACTTGTGAAATACCATTGTTGATGATGTTGTTGTTGTTGTACTTCTTTTTATGGCTGTGATTTTGCATTGTTTGGCGAATGTGGCACGTTCTGTACATTTATGGAGCACGCATTGCCAATCCCAGAAGACCCAAAAGACTTGACCAGTCTTGCGTTGAAAAAGTCAAAGTCAAAAAACTTTTCGAATCTTATAGCTTATCATAAGCAAAGCCAGCTAAAAACAACAAGAAGATAGAAACTACTTTTTCTTTAAGCCAATTTAGTTAAAGTTCTGCTACTTTCTGCAGCCAAAAATAAAATAACAACTCAATGGGTTAATTGCCCTGCCCAGTCAATTTGGAAATAATATTAATGGTTTTTTGTCTTTCGCTGTGTTCGGCAGAAAAACGTCAAAGTGCAAACGACTTCATTAACAACAGACTATCCAAATAGTCAAAGGCTCCACTTATTCACAAAGACGCCAAAGGCAAAATAAACGCAAATTTCTCACAGATTTCGTTCGGCGAATTTCACACATTGTGCAAGGCCTAAAAATAAAAAAGGAACAATAACAAAAAGCGACATGAAATCTATGGCATATGGGAGAGTAAATATTATGAGGTTCATTTTTGGTGTTGGGGAAGCTGCTAAGCAAATTGTTGTTGTAAGTTGTGCCATTGCGGTGCCTTTGACAATTTGCCGCCTTGCCACAGTTCTAATCTGACTCCAAATCCGGAGCTGTGTGGCAGTTTCCTGACGCGATCTCTCGTTCTGTGTGCCACCCAGCGATAATAACAAACAATTTGTTTGTTTGTTGTCCACACACACACACACACACAGAGGGAGAATGGGACATGTTGCAAGAACGAGAACTAGGCATGGCTGCATTTTGCTTGTGTTTGCATAATTCATGAGATTTCGGTTTGTGTTGCAGTTGCAAGTTGCACCCACATGGCAGCAACTTCCACAACAGATCGCATGGCACAGCCATTCATTACAAGCACAATTGCAAATTGAGATACAAAACTGCCAGCCAGCCAGCCATCCAGCCGGCCAGCGAAAAACACAAACACAAATGCCACGAAATAAAACAAAAGGGGTCCAAGCGGAGTCTGCCGCACATATGTATCGATATGTGGCAGCATAAATAATGTGTCTACTCTCTCTCTCTCTCTCTCTTATTGTGGTACTGTGTGCGGGGGTAGGTGCTTGCATCGATAAGTCTGCCAGCGAAGCATCCATATATGAAACAAGAATTGAATTTCAATTTGCTGACTTGGCATTTTCTACGACTCAAGTTCAGCAGTTGAAACTTCTCTGAAGTGCTTTAAGTTAAGTTTTTATGGCATGACTTGTTCTTTAGAGTTTCCTGAACTTCCTTACATAGACAAAAAAAATTGAGGAAGTTGCAAAAAAAAGGTTTGTCATTCAAGCTATATAGTTAACCAATCTCAACTTACAACTCGTTGTACGAGAAAAATTGATTCATGTTTAATTTTATGCATGTTTGAACATAATCAGAATGGCACATCAACATCGATGTACAGCAAGCAACTAGCAAAAATATCTGTTAACAGACTCGTTTTCAATTTGCTTTGTTCCCAGGCATTTATGTAGAACATCCTGCAACAATGCGATCTTCTTGGCTCTAAACTGAGTCATGTGCATGCGCGAAGCATCCACAACACAACAACAGCCACAGCTGTCATGCAACAGAGTGTTGCAAAGGGGTAATTGCAACGGTTTATGCTATGCAATTGTTGTTGTTGTTGTTGTAGCTGTCTTGCTGTCAAGTTGTATGCAACGCGCAAGTAAAAACAAAGCGCATTGATTGCAATTATGCGCCAAAAGTGTTGCAGACGCACAATTGATAAAAAAATTGAAGCAAGGGAAGTAATTTATTTGTTGTTGTTGCGGTATCTGTGTATCTGTATCTTTGTGGTTGTCACTTGAAGTGCTTGCAACACTTTCTCAAGAATTTCAATTGTGACGCAAGGCAGCGGCGAGAGTCAACTTGTAGCTACATTTGTATCTTGTATCTTACAGATGCAGCTACAGACACACGAAAAACAACTTTCGATAGCGTGCGTTTTTGTTGTTTTTGTGCTCGACACACGATACTCGATTGTATACACTTTTTTTATTTATTTTTTTTTGTGTACATCAGAGGGTTAAGTCAGCGTCTGAGTCTGAGTCTGATGAAGTTGTCGTGGTTCTTTTGGCAGCCGCGTAACAGTAGCTCAAGAATGTTTATTCCCCGCCAAGTATCTGTTGGTTTTGGCCTCCTGCAGTGAATGCTTCGCTGCACTTCGCTCACTGCCTTCAATTACCACAAAAATGTCACTAAAGTCGGTCGGTTGGTCGTTGGCGTCGTTTTGTAATCGAATCTGTGTCTGGATTGCGAATGCACTCAGAGAAAATATGGTCTTATACACTTAACAATGACCTTAGAAAAGAGTTCTTACCTAAGAATTTCTTCAAGTGTTACGACTGTGACTTGGATGGCTAAGATGTTAGTCATAAAGTTTCATTGACAAAACCAAACCAAACCAGACAGACAGACAGACAAGGAAAACCATCAGCAGCACTCAAACTGACCACATGAATGAATGGCCAAGTGAATGACTGAGTGAGTGAGAATGAATGTGTGTCCAGTCAAACACATTGCGAACGTATGCTGATATCTACTATACTTTGTTCTTTCCGCTGAAAGTGCTGTAAATTTAACCCAATTCCAAAACTCAGCTCATCTGAAAAGACCAAAACAACAAGTTTTATGGCCATGCTGCGCGTTAAGTTGACTTGAGTTTGTTTACGGCACATTCCTGGCAATCATTTTGAAAGGGATGAATACTCTGCTGTGACGTTGAGTGTTTCTTGGAATTCATAGTTTTGTGATATTTGCCAAAGTCGTTTATTTGTATGTACTGCCAGAAATAGCAGATAGTTGCAGATGCATACATACAAATGTTTCTATGTCCAGTTTATGGAATACTTAGGTCTAGCTTTTTTTCATTTGTTCTTAAAGCACTGCGAACCTGTCAGGAATTTGCCAATATTCTACTTGATTTGAATTGCAAAACTAAAGCTGAGTTTTTGCAGATGTAAATGAAAAAAATCAATTGTTAAATCACATACATGACGAAAAACAATGTAACCCCTTTGACGTCAAGCCCCATTTGGAGCGGATATTGAGGTGACGCGCTTATGCGACTGACTAACGGGTACAGGTAATGAATGATTTCATTTACACCTTATCAGATATGTATATTGCAGACACGATGGTGCCATGTCGTCAGCAGAATGCTGAAATCGAGTACAAGGTTGCCAGATGATGTTAGCATGTCAACAGATATGGGAACATTAACAAACTCCAGAGCAAAAAATCATCAAGTAAATAAATCAATCAGCTATAACATTTGTTTGTATCTAGTTGCTGACGTCGTTGCATTTTATGATTGATCTGTTTATATTTATATATGTATATATTTTTAGATGGTAGATGGCAGTAAACAACAGCGGCCATGCAGATAAATATATTTATTTATAGTAGATATAGTACAGTTAGAGCCATGGAGCTATTTATAACCAAATGCCTGGTTTTTGGTGCAAAAAAATTCCACAAAGAGCTAAATTTGTAGTGTTATCTGTTGAATATGGAGTACATATACTATGTATATATGATATCTTATCACGCGGTCTACTGCTGACGCTTTTGGCAAATACTAGTTGGTATATAGTGCGAATATATCTGAATGTGACCGCGTAATACAAAATAATCACACAATTCAGCGATGAAAACAAACAAAAATATTGCGATAAGATTAGATAGTTGTCGTATCAACATTTCAGTGGAACGTACTTGTTTCTTCCTGAAGCTTGTAAATTTTACTTATTGTTTTTGCCAATTTCCACAAAAGTAAGATACGTTTATTTTTTTAGCCAATTTACTTAAGACTTAAGTTGAAAGACGTTAATATCTTAAATGAAATGCTCACGTGATTGCATAAATATTTCTGTGGAATTTCCCTAGATAAGCATATTTATTTAATTTTTCGTAGGATTGCAGATATTTTCAACGTAAATGGAATTTCAGATAAACAAAAAGGTCAACAACAATTGCGACTTGTTTTGTATGCTATATTTACTTGAATAAATCTTCATAAATATGGGATTATCCATGTTTGGATAATATCACAAATTTGACACACTTACATAGAAATCTCATAAACAATTTTGTAATAAACAAGCAACAAATTTGTTTTTCTGTAGATAATTGATCAATAAAATGCTTTTATGCACTTTACACGATTATCGATAGCAATACCCAAATGAAAACCATGTCAATTTGCTTGTTGCCAGCCATTTTCAATTTGTCTGAATGGACCAAAGAAATTACTTGATGGCTGTTGAAATGGCCAAGATAAATCAACACAATCGGCATGCTCGCCCTCGTTCATTGCGTAAATCAAACATTTATGTTTAGATTTTATTTCGAACAACAGAAAATGTATAAACTTTATGGATATTTGGACGCCAAACCAAAATCTTTTTTTTGATTGTCTCCCTCTCTCCCTTTGAGTCTTTCATTTATTGGATTCTTCAGTGTGTTTTGTCTAATTTATAAGGTCAACGCGAGCACCAAAAATAAACGTATCATAGGCCTAGCGGCCAAAACGTGGGCGCCCCCTCTTTATCGAGATCATTAGCACAGCCGGCTGACAACTTTTGGATTAATAGGTCAGTATGAAACAAGAAGAATGTGCTTTTGAATGCTCATCGATAGGCATTTAGGCGGCAACTCTGAACGGAGTTGTCATCTGCTCGCCTCTTTCTCTCATAAATCTGGCGCGAACTTTTTAATCTGCAGCGAAAAAATCTCGTGAGCAACTGCATAAATTAATTATACTTATAAAGAATGCGTGAGAGATATTTTTGTGGAGCAGTCGGCCCCAACAATTTGCCATACGCATCTGTAGCTACAAGCTGTGTGTGTGTGTGTGTGCAACTGCAACGCTTGACAGCGCTGATTAGTGGCGCATCCGAAGTTTTCCCCAGCAGCAAAATTTATGGCAGCTGTCTTAAATGGACGCTGACGGCGACTCCAGGCGCAGCTCCTGGGGAAACACAGACAGACGAACATTTCCATATTAATACTAACCACAAAATATGACCAAAAAATTATGTAATCAAGTGTTGTCGCCGACGTGCAACATGCAACCAAAATTCTTGAATGTGCCACACGTAATCAACATCAAAATTTTCGTTTGTTTTTTTGTTTTTTTGGGATAAGTATTTTCACATGACGTGAGGAAAATTGTTGTTGGCCAAAGTGAAAAAGCCGGCGGCAGGTAAATACAACTACTATATGCATCTCTCATAATCTTTCTCTCTCTCTCTCTTCTCTATGAATTAAGGAATTTCCAACACGTACACATAAATTCTTCAACGCTACGCTTTCCACTTTCTTTCGTCGTTGCATTCTGTAAGATACATATTTTTTTTCTTTTCATTTCTTTAGTTTCCCGTTGAGTTTATGCAAATTTTCGCAGGCAGCGCTCATAATTTGAATGCGACAGCAAAATATGTTGGCGCCAGGCAGCTGAAGAGCTTCGCTGACTTCCATTAGCGCCACTGAGTTGCAGTGTGGCACTGTGGCTGTACAGTTTTGCTGTCTGGTCAACAGCCACTGTGTGTTGTAGTGCTGTGATGCCAAAAACTCAACAAAAAAAACTGTTAAATCTGCTTACATGCATTTCAACTTTACGGCCCAAGCGCAATGTATTTTTTTTTTGCCAGTCTCAAGTAGTTTTTTGGATTATTTGCAATGCGTTTTTCACTTGAAGCTCAATGACCGTTTACCACAACAACAAATTGTATACGTTTTTCGTTGACATTGCACATACAACATTGGCAACTTTTTGACATTGGGCCACTCAGAAGTCGCATATCTGTTTAGATAAATGGTTGCAAGGTATTAAGTGACACCATTGACGTCAATCAATTTCAAGTTCATGACTATGGGAATATTTAAATGTAATGCGCATAGATATTACAATTCAACTGAGTAGAACATAGAGAAAATCTTGGCCAGAACTGTGTAACAAGTAAGGGCCATAAATCCATTTAGAAACCAAGTTTATTCTCTGCAGACAAAGTACAGCTCATAAATTCAATTGCTTAGTCCATTATGCTTGCGACAAAAACTGAAGCTGTGAAGTATCTCAACATATTTTGTTATACAGTAACTATTACAGCTTGGCGCTGCTGTTCGAGAAGGTTGATTAACCCCTCGAGACGTTGCTAAAGCAAAACAAACACAAAGTGCGAGATGAAAGACGAACTAACTTCAAGGAACAAAAGGCAAAGTCAAGCCAAGAGCGAGAGAGAGAGAGATAGAGAGCTCGCGAAAGAGCGTAAGAGAAAATCACTCTCTCTCTGGAGTTCTCAGATAAATTCAGCAAAAGGGATGCCAAACGCTGAATGGGAGCGCAGGATGGAGTTCGGTTTGTGTTTTTTATGGCAACAACCCCCAAGTTGAAGTTCAATTGCGGGCAAGTGCAAGGCTGTCGGCAAGCAGGACACGCAACCGGGCAAGGACGATGTTAGCAGCCACCCACCCAGCTAGTCCACCACCCACACAGGACACGAAACTACACGTTTTTTTATATACATATATATAAAATCGCAATCGAAAGCACAAACAAAAGGATGCAAACGATGTCAGGGATAAAATTGAAAGCAAACATAAACAAAATCCACCACCAAAAGCCCGAGGGCTGCTGTTGTCAGGAAAAAGCGTGAGGAAAAACTTTAAAGCATCAAAGAAAAACCACAGAATATAAGAAAATGTATGCTTTAGGAGGGAGAGTATAAAAGAGCAATCTAGGCAACACTAAGAGCCAATACATTAGCTATGCGAAAAGTATTCAAGTGCACCTCTTAACTTAAAGTGGGAAAAATGCAAATATAGCCTTAGTGGCTGGCTACAAGCTAACAGCGCTTTGACTTGTTGGCTAAGAGGGGACCACCCAATCAGGCGAACACCCGCACAAACCACACACAAATAGCGTTAGAAACTTTACTATACACTTGGCCGAATAAAGAGCACTCAGTTTCCTTATCCAACTAAGGTTTTAATCATCCACAATTTTTTTCTTAATGTAGCAAAATAAATGCGCTTTGAATGGCGTCAACAAATTTATTTCACATCACTGCGCATCTGATGTATGACGTGACTTTGACAGAGCCACAAGCAGTAGTAACAAAAAGCTAAAACAGCAATCATGGCCATCATCAACCAAACCTCCTCGAAGCAGGCATCAGGCAGTCAGCAATTGGTAACTGCGTTATTCGTTCTTCGTTGTTCTACGCTTCGGCTTTAATGTCTCTTCGTCTCTGTTGCTTTCGTCATCAGCCGAGTTTCAACCCACGTTCAAGCTGAATGTTTACATAACATGGCTATGATGACGCTTTGGCCTGTCCTCTGCTTCTACGCATGCGGCAAGCTTCATTGAGCCTGGCCAGGCCAAACACCTAGCCGGGAATGGGATAGCAAGCGAAACGGAAACCGAAAACAGGACAGACACGACGCCGCTGTTCGCCTTTTTTGCCGGCAAAAATACAATGGACTTGACCAAAAACAAAAGCAACAACATTTACAAATTTACGTTACGCACCCTGAACTGTCACTTTATGTATCTGTAACCATACGTAACGATATGTATGTATGTGTGCAAACATCTATGTATTGTATTCACATTGCATTGAACTCTACAAATGAGAGAGGGCAGTTTGATGAGTATTACGCTTACCCACATTTGCACCATACATCTGTATTTAGTTTTGGGCACACCTCGCGTGTTTACTACCACAACATATAGTAGTATTGTAGTATATTGCCGGTAAGCTGGTTAACTTTCAATTAACGTCACATTTTACGTACCTGCGCACTTTTCACTCGATGCAGATGCAGAGTGTTGCCGGTGATGATACCAGCCGTGGTTGCCTTCGCATGCATTGGCACTGAATTTATGACGTACTGCGTCTGCTGTGTCTGCTGTGGCTGCTGCTGCTTGGATAGACCTGATGCTGACGTTGTGACTGTAGCTAAAGTTGATTGCGGTTTGGACAGCGTTGGCGATGTCTGTGTTTTTGCAACATTCCTAATTGAGTTTTCTGGTACTCGGTTTCCACTTTGGCAGTTATCCATTGAAGGCAAAGCCGTTTCGTGTTGTTGTTGTTGTTGTTGTGTAACTGACATGCTCGTAATTAGCTGTTCGACTATTGATATTTGGGATTTGCAATTGGTAATTTATCTTATGTCTAACACCAAATCAATTACATGAAAACAAACACATCGAAATGTATCTCAAAGATACAGGCTATACAAATTCACCTTTTGACTGCGCTACGTTTGTCGAAAGCACATTTGTAAATAACACCGGAACTTTGACGTTTTCTGCCGGTTTCTTTGGCTTACGTTTGCACGGCCTGCGAGTTCAACTGTTACTAAAAGCCATTGCGAGCAGCATCCTTCGCATCTGGGTGGTGGTTTCGTGTTAGACGTGTTAACTTTATCTGGCTTTTTTATCTAACGCAACGCTGCGAGGGGAAATTCCATAAGGACTCAAGGATACGTGCTTGTGATAAGCAGCAAGCAGCAAGACGCAAGACAAAACGCACACTAACGAACTTGGGCATGGGATGAGGGATTTGGAGATTTAATTAAAACTGGCAATATTCATGGAGCTAATTAAATGCTGATTGATAAGAACAGATGTCTAATACAAATGACCAATAAGAGCAGCGTTGTTTTTTTTTTTTTTGTGAGCTGTTACTTTGATTATACAAATGTTAGCAATATTGTAGAACAGATTTTCCCAGACTTTTCAAACAAACTTCAAGCGATATTTATAAATCAAGGTTTGTGTAAAAAAACATTTAAAGACTTTACATTAACCATACCAATCGACAAAGCAAAGATGGAAGGAACGGACAAGGCCTCAATTTTTAAAAAAGAGGTTGATGGCGAGCGTAAGACAATACACAAGAAGGCAGTGATGGTCGCTGAAGAGGTACAAGAGGAAGAACTAGCTCCGGTTAAGGAGCCAACCCGGCCACCAGAACATTTCTATGCCCAGGACATAAATGCTGAAGTCGGATATCGTCAGCAAATAAGGGTATGCATTAAATAAATAATCCAACTCAATTGATTTATTATCCATTTGCTGTGCTTGTTTTTTAAGGTGACGGAGACCGTCGATGGCGAAGAGGTTGATCTAACGCCTAATTACATACCTGAATCGCCTTACGCGGATCAATTTATGATATTTAATATTGAGCTTAAGAATGATATGGCTGACATACCTGATATCCATACCAGGGCTAGCGCAGCTAAGACGCGAACGCGGCAAAGCATGCGAGGTGGCGTTGGAGGTAATAAGCAATCCATCGATGAGATCATCAATGGGGTAAGTGAAACATTAAAATGCCCAAACGCTTGCTCATGCGCAACTCTCAAATAGATTATGGCTGAAACGATCATTTTCGATGCGGTTACTGCCGAACACGAAGTGGAAAAGCAAATGCCAGTTCCTTTTAAAAAGTCCTTTGCAAAGGTCACATTGCGTAAGTCCGATTTTATTGAACTACACTCACAGATCAGCTCTACAGTGCCAAAGGGCACACAGCAAGGCGACGCTGTCGAGGCAGACAATCGACTCTATGACTATCTGACCACTGGAAAGGGTAAGGTACGTCGTCGTGCCGACAACGATGCTCAGACTACGGTGGTGCTAAAGAACACTCGAGCAGTCAATACCATACTTGTTGACTATGCTACTGTGGGCTCATATGTATCCAACTTTGAGATGTACGATACGCTCCATGGTGTTAGTCAGAAGTCAAAGGGGCAAAACCCCATGCACAGCCTGTCGAAGGGTAATGAAGCACACACAAACACACGAGAGCATGATACAGCGGCGAACATGGGCGAAGAAGAAATGAAGGATCGTAACAAGTCGCTGTCTGCAGTCCAAGCACTTTTCCGGACTCACGACTTTATTAGTGCCGTACGGTTCATTGGACGTACCTTGTCCAGTAATCAATTTAACTCTGGTATTGAACGCTTTCGCAACTTTCGTCCACCAGATCGCTGCTCCTTGGATGTGCAGTACAAGTACTCAATGAAGGTTATCTTTCGTTTGATACCAACACTTAGTACAGAGGAACGCAAGGCAGTGGCCGATATTAGTTTTTGTCCAAGCAATAGCGATATTTTGGCCATTGGCTATGGCTTGTTCTCGTTCTCGTCACAGCAAGTGCCCACAACGGGCGAGGTTTACGTGTGGAGCATTAAGAACCCGGGTGAACCGGAGCGTGCCTACTATTTCGATTGTCCTATAACTTCCGTTTGTTTCTCACCTTATCTTCCATCCCTAATTGCGATTGGCATGTACGATGGGAGTGTTGAGGTTCGTGATGTGGCAGATATGAGTGATATGCCTATTGCTGTCTCTGAGAGGAGCACTTCACCTAGTTGTTCGCCAGTTGTCGCCATACGTTGGATCAAGCAGGAGGATACTGATGGCCATGAAATAGATCCATTCTTGAGTCTTTCGCAGGATGGTTCCGTTACACGTTATCATATTGGCAAGAGTCCTTACCTCTTGGGCTTTGCACAGATGACACTTGAACGCATCGAAGGACAACCCGAGGGCATAAAGGTGCCCATATCACAAACGACCACAGTACTTGCCAATCGTCATCCACAGGGCTTGTACATTACCACCCATCCCATATATAAGGATATTTATTATATACTGACCGATGAGGGCTGCATTCACAAATGCTCCATAAACTATCAGCATCAGTATCTGGAGGTGCTCAAGTGCCACGATGGTGGTGTCAATGTCATGGAGTTTTCCCCCTGGTCACCCAAACTATTTCTTACTTGTGGCAATGATTGGTAAGTTGGTCTTGTTGCTTACCTTAGTGCTAATTACCTCATGCGTTTTTCAGGTATGTGCGCATTTGGGTGGATGGCATTACTAGGCCTATTATTGAGCTTTTAGATGACTTTCAGCCCATACACTGGGCAAAATGGAGTCCTACTCATTCAACAGTTATCGTGTCGCTCAATCGAAATGCTTGCAGCATCTGGGATCTCAGACGCAATATACTAAAACCAATGGGCAAACATACAACAGATTCTTCGTTCAATACCATTGCAGAGTAAGATATGGATAGAAACCAATTTGAGTCTCTCTTTAATGTCATTCTTTTTAGGTTTTCTAATAGTGGCACTGTTCTGGTTGTGGGCAATGAACGAGGCAACAGTTTGTTTGAGGCCATCAATGATATGCCTTTTGCACCACATTTTCAGTATGATGAATTGGAAAAGGCTATTTACCGTGTTATTGGCAATGATCAGGAACTGTTTATTGAGCTCAAGAGCATTGGATTCTTTGGTTATCCCAATAAGGAGCGTGTTAAGCCATAGAATAAAGTTAGACCTGTCACTTTAATAACATAAATTGATTAATAAATTGAAATCAAAACTAACTCAACAAGTTGAAAGTGTACAGCTTGTTTCAGACAAAGCTCAAACGCTGTGGAAGCCTCTGCAAATTTGCCGCTACTTATTTACACCCTTTAGTAAAAAGGGTAAGGAATTGGATCAGTTCCACAGCTCAAATTACAGCATTCAAACAGGTAACCTAAGACTTTAAAAACCAATTTCAAACAGGCTAAGTTTGAATTGGGAATGAACGACTGAAGGATGCCCTGTGCTTAACATTAAACTTTAATAATCTCTTTTGTTGGAGCTATCAAACTAAATACATATGCTATCAATAATTATGGTCAAATATGCATTCTTCTACCTGTCTTCAAGCCCACATCATTTAATTGGTAACCGGCAAACGGGCCTGCCATCTCTCTTCCCCTCTGATCATCAAGTGTGGTTTATATGTCAACCGACTGCCCAAACGATGGTGGTGGTCATTGTGTGGTTTCCACAAACCCAGAGCTGGTCTCTGGGGCAGCGGGTGTTAAATAACAAATAAACACTTGTGTACACATTAGCATACACAAGATGAGAACGAAAGAATATTTATTAAACAGCCATAAAAGACAAGAAAAGAATAAGCATCAAAAGGTTGGTTTGATCCCCAAAAATGGTAAAGATAAACGTGTGTTACAGTTCAAGAAATAGAAATAAATGTCAAAATTTGTGGCTCATAAATAAATACACTTGGACAAAGGGTGTACGGGTTCGAAAAGGGACCACACACACACACACAAATACACAACTAAACGATGGCTGTAAATTACACAGCACATTCCACTACAAAAAGGAGACCAACAAAAGAACAAAAACTAAAATGCCGCTGGATGTCATCATCAGCAGCAGCAGCAGCAGAAGCAGCCGTTGGAAAAGCAATCCTTGTCCAACTAAACGTACAGCTGCATTAATTGTTGAGAAACAATCTCAGGCTTGTCGTGGTTGTCGCATTTAATGAACATTTAATTGCAGCCCACATGTGCGCCAAGCAATGTACACAATGTCACAGAAGCCTCCCCACTACACTGAGCTAAACTGCGCTCAACACTAATCCAAAGACTATCTTAACTTGAATGGACATTTCTCAAAGTGTACCAACCAACCAGACAAGGAGGCCAGGAGGCAGACAAATTGAAAACAAAGTGTTATTGCCCAATGGACGGCGACAAGAGACGGTCATCATGGACCGCATCCTCGACTTCTACGCTGAGATGACAAGGAGACAAACGAGCTTACAGTAGCTGATATGGCCAGAGACGAAGACAGACCAGAAATGAAGCTGCCACAATGATGAGGCAGACGCAATGTCATTTTACCAATAAAAGCTGCGATTCATCAGAATTGTTGAGATTCTCATGGCCAAGTAAGGCCAAAGAGCTAAACTGGGTGAAAGGTGATGATGATGATGATGGTGTTCGAGAAAGAGAACAGTTTACACTAAACAACAACAAAATACATTTACTTTATTCATTGATTGTCTTTTAAGCATTCTTTCGACGATTCTTGCAATAAATGTTATCTGGTCGAAAGGGCTGACGTGCCGCATCATCAGATGAATCTCTGTTGAAAGGCTTATTACCTTTTTTGAACTAAAGCATTCGTATTCGTACTTACTCAACATCGCTTATATCACTAAAATCCAGATACTTCACGCGTACTGTACATAAAATACAATGACAATTCGATTCCAGGTAACACCATTGACAATAGACGCCGCGACAACCAATCTTATCACACTTAATATAATTCGTGCTGCAATCGAACTTTAAAACAAAAAATTATACAAAATAAAATTGAAATCTTACGAAGTAAGCTTTGTGTTGCATATAACGCAGTATCTGCCCATATAGGTGCCATAATAGCCATAAGATATTCTAGAAAAGGATTTAAGTATTAGATGTTAGGAAACCTTTGCGTATTAACCAACCTGTATAAAAAGCCGCGAAACCAAATAAAAAAGTTGGATAAAAAATGTTTTT
This sequence comes from Scaptomyza caliginosa, assembly GCA_035044725.1. Taxonomy (NCBI): domain Eukaryota; kingdom Metazoa; phylum Arthropoda; class Insecta; order Diptera; family Drosophilidae; genus Scaptomyza; species Scaptomyza caliginosa. Next base: position 154,647 of record JAWNNR010000047.1, on the reverse strand, counting down.
TGTAATAGGAGTTTAAAGAGCGAGCTTTGCGTCTAGCTGGCTTTATAAAAGTTTCTGTAATGATAGAAAGTGTAATACAAGTATAAAGGTAATAATAATAAGCTACCTCTTTCGATCTGCAGATACCGGAACATAATGACAGCACGTTGTTGGGCGTTCTTTGGATACATTTTGTTCAGGATATAATGACGCAAACGCAGGCTATACGGCTGCAAGATCAACAATACCCAGGCCAAAATGCAGAACACCATAATGGCCCAATAGCGAAGGTATCTTGGAGGTCGTGGCAGGGGTAAACAACGCTGAACATCAACAATCAAGTTCTTTGAGAGTGGCTCAAAGGCATAAACCAAACCACGCAATATATCACCAATGAAACCACCTTTTTTAATAACCAGCTTCCGATAAACAGGTGCTGCAAGGAACATGGATCAGAACTACTTGTACCAGAAGCATGTTTACACTCACGTTGAAGCTCCGCTGTCTCATGCACATGATAGGAGATCATGGCCAGCATCCAAAATAGACAATAATCCAAAAAACAAATGGTAAACAATGTTAGGGTGAAATAAATGAGAAACACAAGCACACGACTCATATAACCAAACTCAACGCGTATAATGCGCAAGGATACCAACTAAAACGTAAACCAAAAATCATAAACAAATTAAAAAGCATTGGAAAACTAATTTAAGTACATAGCCAAAATGCTTCTTTGTGATGGCCTGCATAGCTAAATCATTTCGACCATATTTAGCCTCCATTTCGCGATTGTAATCCATAAACTCTTTGGTCAAATAGATATTCTTGAAACTGTCGCTGCCCAAATAGCTCCAGCGATAGTATATAGTACGCATGATTATAAGGAAGATCAAAAGGAAAATCACGAATTCCACATACATAAGCAAAAGTTGAAAGTATTGTATATACAACTCCATTTTCCTGCTAATCTCTCTCTCAACTTCTTTGAACAAACGACTGCGATTCACGGTTGAATTAATGCTGTGATCAAAGGTAATGCTAACCTCAAACATACTACGGAGCTTGGCAGTACTCTCAAAGGGTCCTGTAAGTAAGGACTACAGTTAGTTATAAGCTTTGAGTTGAGGCGTTAAGTATCTAACGTTTAAAGATTTGCTCGGAAATTGTCTGTTGTTCCTTAAGATGGGCATCGAAAAAGCTGGGCAAACTCTTTAGATTTTCACAAAACCATTCAAAGCGTTGCTTCAGATTACATGTCGTTTTTTCCTTGAACTTATGCTCACATTCCTGCACACTGACAGTGCCGGCGCCCAAGCAACGATCATAGGGAGAACTAATGACACCATCAAAGTATGTCTGTTGATGCTCAAGCCAAACATCGCAGCTTTTATAGGCGATATCTGCATAAAAGACAGTTCTAACAAGGCTCAAACAGAACTTACACTCTATTAACTTACGCAGTTTCTCAATAGGTCGTTCCAGACGACGTAGTGCAGCATCCAATAGTTTCATTATTCGACGCACCCGTTTCAGACAGTAATAGACAGCTTCTTCAACGGCATAGACAGGTTTACCCATAATCTCATGCATTGGTGTCAATGCACTTCTCAGTAGTCCATGGCCACAGCAGAGCGTGTGCATCATGATCTCAATATTGAGTATGATGTTCATCAGGGGTCCGGTGATGGCCAGAACAAAGGCTAACGACATAGACATTACTTGTCCCCGGAAGCCAGCCACCAAAAAAACGCCAATGGCTCCAATGGATCTGCAAGATAAATTTGAAACCAAACGTAAAGAAAAGGAAATCACTCACCTTGTTGTTTTATTGTAGAAAGTTATCAATAATAATAGCACCAGAAGGACTATAAGGAACCACTTAAAGCTAAGATCGCTGGATGTATTTTTGTTTTGGAAAATATTCCAAAAGATAGCTAGAACTATGCCCGTTATATAGCCCAGTATTAAATAGATCATAAGATGGGCACTATTACTGCCGTTTTCCTCAATTAGTGAACCAGTATCAACGGATCCAGATCGGTCCTGTCGTTGCTGAAAGTTATCCGTATATATGATGGGAGGCGCCTCTTCGTGTTCAGCAATGGTAACGGTCTTTCCGGTCTTATGCGTCCTTGGAACCTTACGCCTGCCATAATAATAGGACATTGTTTTCTCATTCATGGTGGTATCAAAACGAGCACCTTTAGTAACGGGATTAAAATTCTCCTCAGCAGAGTCGGAGTTGTGTCTGTGCCCACCAGCATTCTTACGACGAGAGTCATCATGGTTCGATGAGGATGATTTAGATCTTTTATTGTTTGACATTTTTTTGTGATTGTGATTAAGTAAAACGACTTGTGTGAAGCAAAACTCAAGGGCAAAAGTATTTATTAATATTCGAATTATGTTTGTTTTTTATCATCTTTTTTTCGACAGTTGACATTATAAAGCCTTGCCTTGAGTTGTGTAAACGATTCGGCCTCAGGATCATCCGAGGAGTCCCTAAAAAATAGAACATTAGATTAGTAAAAATCGCTTTTCACTTTATTTCCTTACTTACTTAACATCCGAGATATCACTCTCATCGCCATAATCAATGGGTCGCTGGCAGAGACAACATTTGTTCTTCGATGCCATAAAACATCCCTCACAATAGATTCCTGGACAATCTTTTGTATCGCACTTAATGCGGTTGGAGCTGTAAATAACATTTCTGTAGTAAAACTAAAGAATTAAGAGTTTAGGCACAAACGAGTTGAGATGCTTGGCGCAGAGTATACAAACATCTCGCGGTGCTTCCATCAGGCAGAGACAACAACAGAACCTAAAGAAAGTTGATGATTAAGTTATCGTTAACCAATTCTATATACGAACCAACAAAGTTTGGCTTTGAGCCAGCTAAAGCAGCTTTTGTGACTGTTAGCCTGGTTATATCGAAAAGCAGCTCTTGCCTTGCGACGAGCCAACTTAAAAAAACTATCTGGGAAGGTAATGGAAATTATTTCACGATGTTGAAAAGATCGCATCTACCTCTTTTATTTCGAATTTTCTTATGTAAGTAAAGAGCACGCTCGCGAGCTCTTTCCGGATAGAATCGCTGCATTATTAAATGACGCAAACGCAAAGTATACGGTTCTGTTAGCAATAATACCCAGGCCATTAAGCACAGCATAAGTATCTTTTTGTAGGTGAGATAGTTCGGCTCCACGGGCTCCGGAAGACAATTCTTTGAATCCAGTATGGTTTTTTGGGTTATTGGTCGAAATGCCTGCACTATGCCTCTAATAATATCACCAACAAATCCACCACCCTTAACCGACAGATCAATGTAGGCTGGTATCTCCATATCATCCAGTTGCTCGCCATAATACGCAATGGTGTCCAGCAGCCAGAATAGACTATAATCCACAATGCAAATGCTGCCCAGCTGCACACAAGTGATGATCATGAAGAATGCATTCTTCGCCAGAATCAGACATTCGAATTTCGTTAAACGAAAGCTTGTCAACTGAAAATAAAGATTAGGGTTTGTTTTAAATCTTTGCTTAATAGTTATACCTTTAAGTACTTGAATTTCTCCAGACGCTTGAGTGGCAGCACTGGAGTCTCTCCGCGTTTCACTGATTCCTTTTCAACTTTATAGAAAGCGCTTGTAAGATAGAAATTCTTAAAGCGAAGACTAAACAAGTAGCGTAGATAGAAGTAGATAGCCCTGCGGGAAAAAACAGACAGTCTAAATATACAAATTATTAGTTCAAGATCCTACTTGAAGAATACAGTAAATAGCATGACCCAACAGACCAGATCCAGCCAGCTATGGATTAATGTAAAGGGTGCCATACGACTTTTAATATCCTGAACAATATCATCACCCACATCGGAGAGGTTCCTTGAGGCGTTCGTATGAAAGGAAAACTTGTGCTCGAAACTAATGCTCGCATCAAACATGATCTCTAGCTGAGCAACAAATGCATAATAACCTGCAAGAATATATAACTTCAACTCATAGTCAAGCGGGTTTATTGAGTCTTACGCTCTAGCATTCTGTCCAAAAGATCCCAGCTTTCATCCCAAAAACCTGAGCAAAATACGTCCACAAGCTTGGCGGGATAGCAGAGGGCTAGAAAAAGTTTTGTGGCATGACAAATGGCTTTAAAGACTCCCAATTTGGCTCGACATTTGCTCATTGCACGCTCAGCAGCAAGCTGGCACCGTCTGTAGGGTGTTCCCTTCTTGGAGTTGCACAATTCCACAATGGATTTTAGCCAAGAGGCACAAGTCTTTAAGCTATCAACTAAGATAAGTAGATTCTTAGTGATAGACTTGCGTTTTCTTTACCATACTCACTGATCATCAGTAGATAGCTTTGAATCGTTATGAGTACATCCATAAGCTGTCGCAGCACACGACGCAACTCGTTTAGGAGCAGATCAATGGCTGATTGAACGGCACGCACTGGCTCCAACACCACATCCAGCATTTGTCCAATTGCCCGACGCAATAGCTCCTGGCCACAAGCAAGACTGCGCAGCATTGCCGTGACATTGACCAGGATATTGGCACTGGGTCCCATGGCAGCCAAAACAAAGGCCAAGGTGATGAGCAAAGCACGTCCGCGAGAGCTGCTCAAAGATGGCAAGGCCAGTGCAAAGATACAACTAAAAAACAATAAAGCGGAGTTGGAAATACAACTGGAATCAGCAGGACTTTAAAAGCTTACCGAATGGGACGACTGAAGATTATTGTTGTGCAGAGCAGCGCCAGCAGCACGTAGAGCAGCCATAGTTGTGTGAGATCCCGTTTTCTAAGACACGGATGCCATTTGTACCAGAGCAGAATGAGACCAATGCCCGTTATATAACCACAAACGATTAGTGAAACGATCCATTTCATGGGCCAAAGCTCAGGGTTAACTTCTTTGAAACGCTTGAAATCATGCATTTTGTTGTTTAAAACAAAGCTAATTCGATTTTTAACAACATTAATCTGAAACTTTAAAATTGATTTGAATTAAGCGCCAAGCAGAACGCTAGCTGACATAAGTTGAATGCCACACAGCTGAGAGAATTGTCTGGCTGCCAGCAAACGAAGTCTCCACATGTTAAATTTTCCCATCAGTTTTCATGCCAAAAGCTAACTGCTGTAAAAATCAAATAATTTAGCCGTTGAAATTAAAACACCTTTGCACATTCTCTCTTTTCTTTGCTTCTCTTTTTGTTTTTTTTTATTTCTTTTTGTTTTTGGTTTTTTTCTCATTTTCAATCAAATCATTTTACACTCAACTCTGTTTTAGTGCATAACTGATTCTCAAACCTTAATTTTCATTAACAAACTGTTCCATTCCGTTTTGTTCTCTGTGTTTGTTTATGTGTTTTTGTAGGGATATTTCATAGTTGTAGTGTTTCAGGGGAAATTTTTTTGAAATGTAACGAACTTTTTTTGGTTTTGTCTTTTGTTTTTATCTGTGCTGAAAAATACAACATTGCAGTCGATTTTACAAACTTTTGAACTTACTCTACAGATTGTATGTGTGTGTTTTTTAAATATGCCATAATATATTTGCGTTTTCTGCTTAAAATCTATATATGTAAATATATAGTCGTATATAGTATGTGTGTGTGTGTGTGGGTGTGTGTGTGAGCTTAGTTTAAGTACTGATTTTGGGGCTAGAGGATGGTAGGGCGGAAAGGGAAAGATACCTATGCATGTATGTGTAGTACTATAAGTATTTCGATCTTATATGTATGTATATATATATATATATATATATATTTGTATGTATGTACATAGGTTGCAAGTTAGTGTTATCATTTTTGGGTGTATTTTATACTGTTGCAAGGTAGTAATTGAATTACGTTTACGTTTAAGAGATTTTTTTCTTCTTGTATTTACGGCTTAAATAACTCAGTCTAGCACCCCTAGAGATTGAACTTTGGATAAAACGATCGATTCGCTCTCGACTTTATCAATTTACAATTGGAATGTTCAAATATATATATATATATGTATGTATGTATATAAGTATGTATAGGTAAACTCGTATAATATTGGCTATATATATATATAAACACTTTTTGGTATATTGGATATCGGCTAATCGGTTTTTTTTTTTGTCACATTCACACAAAATCAAGTTTTAGAAAACAAATGGAGAAAAAAAAACATACAAATCGTATACATACATTGCCCAGGCGTTCTTATATATATATATATATGGGTATGGAAAGTATATCCAGGGGGAGTTGAGGGAGGGTAGAAGAATTGGATAAGTTTGCTGCTACTGATTCACTAGGCACTTTCATCTGTTTTGAGTCTTCTTTTGCTTTCTATAGAAAAACATAACAAAGCTACAAATGAGTTTTTTGTTTTTGTTTTTCTCTGGTTATGATTTAAAAGTTGATCGATTGTATATATGTATGTACAGGTTTATGTAAGGGGTATGACAGATTGGCGTCTTCTTCTTCTTCGTAATTTTTTTTTTTTGCAAAAGTCTCCAGTATTGGACTTTTTCTCAAGGTACTGCAGCACATAAAGTTCGAAAAAAAAATCCGAAAAAATTCTCTTCTAGTATTTTGCATCGAAACCTATTTGGTAAGTTCTGTAAGTTCTTAAGTGTGTTTTTCGAGGGGGTCGGGGAGGTTAGGGTAGGAGTTAGTTTAGAGAATTTGCCAATTCGTTGAACCAAAAGCGAAATAAAAACAAATTTTTTTATAATCTTTTTTTTCATGTTTGCTGTTTTTGAAAAATGTATTCTCTTTTTTTCTCATTAATATATATATATATATTTTGTTTAAATTTTTAATGATACGTTCATTGTTTTTGTTTTTTGTTTACCAATTTTTTTTATATGGTGTATATATATATTTATATATTTGTGTGTGTGTTTTAATGTGTATATATATATAGAATAATTTACATTTTTTGTTTTTTTAATATTTTCTCACTATTTAGTTGCTGCTGCTTACATAATAATAATAATAATAATATATACTCTTTGTTTTTTTATGTTTTTTTTTAAATAAATTATACAATTTAATTTAGTTGGTTTGTTTATAATTTAGTTTAATTGAATTAATTGTATACTTGCGTAACTTAATGATCTCTTTCTATATAGATATATAGTATATATATATATAAATTGCTGCTACGGCCACGCCCACCAAAAATGCGGGACGTGATATGTATGTACAAATGTATTTTTTGCTTTCTTTCTTTCTTTCTTTATTCTCATTCTTCTCACATTATTTGCTTGCTTAACTTAACTAGTTTGGGGCTTGGATGGATGGGAGTTGGGTGCGGAGGGGGAAGGGTGTGGGGGCGTGGTCTAGGCGTAAATTAGGCTTTACAATTGAACTAATACGCGCGAGTTTTAGAAACATATTTTTTCCTTGATTACATCGAATCGAACACAAAATAATTATATATATATTTTTTTTTCTTTAAATTTTTGTTTAAAAATTAATTTTATACCTGTTATTATATATATATAACTTTTATAACTTTTCAAGCTAACTTTTAGCTTACAATTTCATATTTTTTTACTATTTTAATGCGAAAGGAAAATAAACCAAAAAAAAAGTTACACTCACAAGTACATGAATACATTTGAAACGAGCACAAAAACAAAGAGAAAACAAAAAACAAAGCCAAATAGAATTTTAACTAAATTTCTTTACTTTTTTTTGTGTTGTTGCTCGTTTTGTTGTTGTTATTGATGTATATATATAATATAATTGTTTTATGCATATATGAAGTAATTTTTTTATGTTGTTTTACTGCTTTTTAAATAGTTTCACAAAGTCTTATACGTTTCGTTATAGGGCAAAAAAGCATTAAAAAATAGTTGTACAAAATGAAAAACAAAAATTGATTGTTTTTTTTTTCTTGCCAGAACGTTGAGCCGAGCAACAAACGAGAAGCGATAAATGACAAGAACTGTGGCGCCATCTAGCGTCTGATTGCTGTTAACTTCTAGTTCGTTTTGTTTTTTTTTCTTGTTTTTGTTCTACTCTTTCTGTTTTTTTAGGCATTTTCATTTAGACGTGCGCATTAATAGCTAATGTACAATATATATTCATATATATATATATATATATAACACACTCCCATTACTTTATATAGTTACTAGGTGTATATATATATATATATTCTTTACAGTTTTACAATTTTACATACATAATTTCGCTAGTTACGCTTTTGTTTTTTTTTTCTGAATACAATTGAATTTAGTTGTAATTTTGGGTTTGCTTAAGCCTAGAGAATTTGTGTCCCTGGGCAGCAGGCATACAATTGTTGGCCGCCAGATGGCGCCTTTAGCTTCTCTCTTCAACTATTTTGAAATTGGTAATTCATTTAAATTGTGACTAACTACGCGCTAAAAAAATTTGTTAAACTATTTATGTATATATATATATGCTGGCGCCATCTGTTGAACAATGACCAAACTGTTTAAGCCTGCGCACAGTGGGACACAGTGTATAAATATATGTTGTTTTGTGGTAATAATTTAATTTAATTTAGTTTAGCATTTATTTAGTTTCATTTTAAATATATATGTATATTTATATATTTATACGTATTTTTGCTTATTTCTGTATTGTGTATTTATTATTATATTATTACTGCCCTATTTTTTTAGCTTTACCTTTGCTCTATAGTTATATATATATAATTTTATATATATATATTTTTAGATTTATGCACAAATTTAACACAAAACAAACAGAAAGAGTTAATATATTTATATATATATTGATATTTGATATATGCCTTAAACGAAATTTTTTCAATTAGCACTAGACACAATTTCTTTATCTTTCTTTTTTTTGTTGTTGCATTTTTTTAAATGATTTGTTTTTTTTTTTGTTTGCACTAAATTTCAACTAAACTAGAATTTAATTTGCATTCTAAAACTAAAGTGGAGACAACGAAACGTTTCATTTAATTCAATTTGACGCTGTCTTTTTGCCTCGCGTTGTTGTTGGTGATGTTGATGCTGCTGTTGTTGTTGTTGCTGTTGCTGCTGTTGCTATCGCTGTTGCTTCCTCGAGTTGTTGCTGTTGCTGTTGCCGTTGCCGTTCCGAAGGCGAACTGCGTCTCGCTGTTGGCGAACTATTGTTGGAAGCAGGTGAATTCGAGTTGGGCGCCAAACTATTATTGCTGGCAAACGATGAAATGCTCGTCGTTCCCGTTGTTGTTGACGTTGTTGATGTTGCATCTGTGCCGTAGCTTAGTTTTGACATATTATCAATAGCCTCCACCCACTGTATGGCATAGCCTTCGGGATCGTCCAAATAGTAAGTGCGATTCGGCTGTAACAACGAGAATTTGAGAGAGAGAGAAAGAAAAAATAAATTAGCAAATGCTATTAAAGTGTGACCAGCGGGCATTAAAAGTGGTTATTGCTGTTGTTGTTGCTTTTTATCTGACTTGCGTGTGCAGTTTTCAATGTCGCATTTTAATTGGGTTTTGTTGTGTTGCTGTTAGTTGGTTTATGACCCCACGTGCCGACGCTATAAACTGGACCCAAATGATTTATATGTGCGGTTGGGAGAGTTTTAATGGCTCTACGAATCGATGACGTCATTGGTTCAACAAATTGCCAACCACAGCTGTAGTGCAGTGTAACAACAACAACAACACATGAACTAATTCCCCAATTACCCACAACAAAAGCAAAAGAAAACATAATTTCCCAAAGGTACTTTTGTCTATTTAGCCAAGACACTCACCGTATGCACAAAGAAGATTTTAAAGTTCTTGACTTCAGCGCGCAGCTCGGGACTCCAGGGTATTTCGCCTTTCTTAATCATTTGCACCGGATCAATGTAGATGAGACGCGGCCCCGTGGTTAGGAGTAGCATACGCTTACGGGCAAATAGACCCTTGCGCTTATTAACAAAACCACGCTTGAGGATCACCTCGCCCTCGGCAAACACATGCCATTTGTCAGTCTTTTGTGCCTCCAAACGTTGCAGCTTCTGTGCGTCGCTCAAATCAAAGGAATCTGCAGATGGAGCAAAAAGCAAGAGATTAGTTTGGATTCAAAGGGGCTGCAGCTAAAAGGAAAGCTTACTTTTTGCCGTTGAGGGTTTGTGGGCGGGTTCTGCGGTGCTGCTGCCAACACCCAACATGGCGCTGAGTAATCTTGTTACTTGACGCTCATCTAGACCCGGTTCCAGGTCACCGCTGATGGGCAGATTGGCGCTGGGCCCATTGCCAGGACGAATCTCATCATCTTGGCTAACGCCGGGCAGATATGGATAGATGGGCGGGGGTGTCTGTTGACGCAACGTTTGCCAGTCAATGCCAGCAAAGAAGGGATGCGCACGGATGCTTTCATAGTAGCCAAACTCATCCTGGGCACCCAGACGCTCACGTGGATCGATCTTGAGCAGTTGACGCACCAGATCCTCCGCATCCTTGTCAAAGCCTTGCGGAAAGTCCACATTGCAGCCGAGAATCTCCTTGAAGATGACATAATCGTTGCTGCCCCTAAATGGCGGCAAGCCCGAGATCATCTGATAAACGATTACACCCAAAGCCCACAAGTCTGCCGCCGGTGTAATGGGTGCATTCTGCAGCACCTCCGGCGAGACATACTGGGCTGTGCCCACGAAGCTACCACGTCTGGTGCGCATATTGGGATAACGATTACGGCGATTGCGGGGTGAGCGTGCGGCATCCACATCTGCCGCCGCTGGCTGCTCATCCACATTGTCATCATCGTCGCCATAGTAGAAGCGACGATCATCATCCTGATCCTCATCATCCAGCTCATCGTCGAGCTCTTCGCTATCCTCCTCATCATCATCATCGGAGCTACGAGCCGAGCGTCTACGTCGCTGTGCTGCAGGATCACAGTTGCTGCCATTGTTCGTGCTGGCCAGCAGTGCCGCCGCCTGCATTCTTTCGCGCGGCGTCATCACCTTGGCGGAACCAAAGTCCGCTATCATCGTATGCATGTTCTCATCGAACAGAATGTTCTCTGGCTTCAGATCGCGATGGACAACGTTGCGACGATGCATGTGCTCGCAGGCGAGCAGGAGTTCGGCGGCATAGTGGCGGGTGCATGCGGCATCGAAGCTACCGACACGATTGATGTAGGGCAGGAGATCACCCTTGCGGGCGTATGTCATTACAAAGTAGAGGGAACGCTGGTCTTGGAACGTGCACGATAGATTCACAAAGCCCGGCACATTTGTCATCATATGCATCACTTCGCGTTCTCGCTTAATGTAATCCTGTTTGTGCTCTCGCAGAATCAAACGTTTCTCGCACACTTTGACTGCAGAGAAAAGAGAGAGAGAGAGTGGGGGAAGATTAGTCAACTGTCAAGATTTGGTCAGCAACAGCTGAGCGATCAAGTGAATGAAACTTGAGACAACTGTAAAATTCCAATAGATGTTTTTGCATAGAGATAGCAGCATTAAATAATGATAATTAAAATACATACACACACACTTCACATACTCACTCGCGTGTGTCAAATAAAAATCAAAGCACGCTCAATTGTGCGGGTGACAAATTTGTCAGCGACTGTAAGTTGCACTTGGACGCACAGTTTGCAAGCGACGCTTTGATGAGCAGTACATAAAATACTAAAATGCTCACTCTCCCTGTCACTGCTGAAGCTTAGCCGTGCAGGCGACAATGTTGTCAAAGATGATAAGTATGTTTTGCAACGCTTAACTAACTAGCATTGCTTAGTGTCGCCTGTGCGCCGGCCGGCTCGATGCTTTGATTTCGTTTCATTTTATATATGCCTGGTTGTCTTTTGTATGTATGTGTGTGTGTGTGTGTGTGTGTATACAGTTAGTGCTTTTGTCGTATTCTTGTTTTAATTTGGCATACATATTCCTTGTGTGTGATTTATTGAAATTAATGCAAAAGAGAGCGAACAAGAGAGCAAGATTGCTGGAGCAAACAATGTACATATAAGCAAAAAACGAATGAAAAAAATGGAAGCGCGGCAAAGACAGTAAGTAAACAACAGAAATGAAAAGGAATTTTGCTTAAATTGTTAAATTAACAGGCAGCGGCAGCAACGAAAGCGAGCGCGCTTTGAGAACTTGTTTCCACCTCCCCGTGCGATATACTCCATCGTTCTTTTTTTTCTTATGCCATCTACTGCTGCTGCTGCTGCTCCCTAAGAAATTCTAAACTGGTTGTTGAACTGCAAAACTAAACACACACACACACACAGAAGTCATGCGAACACGTGTGTGTAAGCTTAGTCGCGGAATCAGTTGGCATTGAAACATTTATTGAGAAAAATGAGAAACCGCTCTAAAGCTCTATTTTGTTTTTGTTGTTGGCTTCAAACAGAGATTAACGGCTCTTTCCCCCACTACAACCGCTTATTGGCAAATTTTCCCCGTTTCGTTTCGCTTGTGTCGTTGTTTTGAGTGTGCAAAAATCGTATGCATAAATTAAATGCTTTAATAAATACGAAACTCCTCTAATAAGTCTGAACGTGGGAAACTTAAGAAACACCCAAGAAGAAAGAGACAAACGAACGGAACGATAACAAACAAAAAGTTGGCGAAAAAAGTTTTTTTCGACACAAACAAACCTTAAAGCCCAAATTTTGTTGATTTGGCGAATAAAGCGAATAAACAACAAAGTTGAATATAATAAATAACGCACACTATATCTACTAAATATTGTTTAAGTATGTTTGTCTGTATGTACATGTATGTGTATATGGGTAATAGAAAATACGAATATTAATTTGGATATTTTTTTTTTTTGATCAAGATCGCAACTAAATATGTACATATGTATGTACATACATATCTATGTTTATGTATATTTTTCTCGTAGTCAAAAGAAAAAAAAACAAATCAGGGGCGATAAGCTTTCGAGTGGCAGCTAAATACACGCACACCAATGCAAACTGTGTAGGCAAAGAGATATGAAAAAAAGAGGAAAAACAAAACAGCCGAAATTAAAAGATTAACACAAATAAAATAGCAATAGTAACAAGAACAACAACAAAAAACGGGCGCGCTGTTTTATGCGTTTTAAATTTCCCATGCTAAAAAACAAAAACAAATGCCAGACAGCAACGACGGCGGGCAACAAGCAACAAAAGTGCGTAAAAATAAAATTGACCTTGAATTGTTGCCGTTGCTTTTGCTTTTTTTTCTATGTGGGATTATTGCGAATGCTTAGTTGTTGTTGGCTCAAGTATTGATGGGAACATATTGGAATCGGGCAATGGAAAATATTGCGCGCGTGTGTTTCGTCTTTCTCCTTTCTATTTTCATTTCTTTTGTTTAATTGAAAAGTTGTTGTTGCTGCTGCTGCTGTCGTCGCATTATTTATTTGAATTTGTTGTGCGCGCCATTTGTTAAGCTGCGTTTTGTTCTTTGATGTATTTTTTTTTTTGGCTTTTTGAGTTTAATGGCCGACGCAGCGGCGCTGATAAGGCAACGAAAGCGCAGCCTTGAACTTGATAGCGGCGGCGCATGTGCAAAAACAACAAAAACAAATGAAACATACATATACACAATTGTAGCCCGCAGCTGGCAAAAGTCAGACACAGCATAAATATTTGCCCAATATGAGTATCCAGTGTGTTTGCCCCACTGATCAGCAGACCAGCAGCAACTGAGCGAGAGCGAGATAAATTCCAAAAAAAAAATAATGCAGCACACAAGCAATCACAAAAACACACACACACATGTATACACATGTGCATAAGCTTTGAGAGCGCATTGCAACTTGTTGCGTTTCGAATGGAATGCAGTACAACGAGTTTGACAGAGAGCGAGCGACCGAACGAGGGAGAGAGAGAGAGGGAGAACAGCAGTGGGAGACACACATAAATTGCAATTGTAACCAGTTGTTGTTGTTATTGTTATTGCAGCCGTTTAGAGCGCTTCAGAGAGTTAAACGGAGTCAAACGTTTGATTCTAAAAATAAAGACAGAAGATGCAACAACCCATTGTTGCTGCGAGGACAATGACCAAAACAATAACAACAACATAAAAACTGTACTGCAGCAGTAGCAGTAGCATTCCAAAGACATAGACAGCAGCATTCGATAGAGAGAAATAGCAAACAACGAGCCAAATATCATAGTTAGTTAATTGGGCGCAAGGCCGTTTGGGTATGTTATGGAATCGGAACACGATAAACAGGAAGTCAATTGAGGTGTTTGAACTGCAGCGGCACACACATGCACACGAAAGAGAGAGAGAGAGAGAGGAGAGATAGAGAGAGAGAGAGAGAGAGAGAGAGAGAGAGAGAGAGAGAGAGAGAAAGTGTGTGCAGATCAAAGAGAGCAACAAAGGAAGTTCCCACACACGTACATATGTATATGGGAAATGCTTTTCAAAGGAGACTAAACGTTTCGCTTGAAACTCATTTAAATATGTCGCCAAAAAAGCCAAACAGATTATGATAGGAATAACAACAACAACAACACACACACTCAGGTAACTGCAGAGCAAAAGCTTTGAGTGGAACGATGGAGTGAGATTATGTGAAACAGAGAGAAGAAGAAAGAACAGTTCGTAAGCTGAGTCATAATAAATTTTGAGTGCGCCTCCTTTTTTTTTGTTATTGCTGGCTGTTAGAGCAAAAGTTTATTGCCCTTCAGGGATGTGTGTGTGGGTGAGGGAGAGAGAGAACAACATGTTCACGGCACGCAAAGGATTTTTCTGTAGTTAAGTTTTGCGTTGTGTTGTTGTTAGCTAAACGAAAATATGCACAAAAAGTGAGAGCCAGACAATGCCAACCAACTCTTACTCTCTCTCTTTGAGTGTGTGTTTGTGTGTGTTATGTATGGAATAATATTAAAAACAAGGCCAAGGCTCAAACAACAACATCTTCTGCGACTTCCTGGCGCGACTTAATTTACTTATAAAACCAACGCAAAGTATGTTGCTCAGTGGGAGTAGAAGCTAAGCCGGCCTTGCCACGTGCCCTTTCCGCACAAAATATAAAATTTATAAGTAACAGCTGCAACAACTATATAGAAAATAATAAAAAAAACTTATATAATCACAGGTGCAAAAATAAGTATTTGTTATTTAACTTAAGGGGATGTACGAAAAGGATCCGTTCTTAAGTTGAATGACCCAAATTTAACAATATTATATTACAGACAGAGTGAGAGTGAGCAAAAGAGAGAAAACAAGAGAGCTTCACGAGCAGAGGTTAAACAACAGCAGCTGCTTTTGTAATTAAAAATAAAACACACGCAACTTAGGTAGAAAGATGATAAAAAAAAAAACAAGGAGCAAAATGAAAGTTCAAAAACACCAAATTTGCCTCATGTGGGAATATGGTAAGGTCCAGCAAAGAAAAGAAACAGTTCAACGGCCGCTCTCGTTTGCGTGTGTGTGTGCCAATGCCAATGCGTTCCAGCAACAAGTTGCAGTTCAAAGTTGAGAGCGTTACGTGGGTGCATTTACAGCAGCAGCAGCAGCTGCACCAACAACCAGACAAATACATTATAAATAAAATATCGAACAACGGCAGCTGCCTTGGATAAGGAGCACGAGTTGTTGTTCTTGTTGCTGCTGATGCTGCTGCTGTTGTCAAAGACGTAAGCGTATTTCTCAGGTAGCGCGGAAAAACTGCTACACAGCTGCTGCTGCCGCTGCCCAGCAACAACACAAATTATACACACACCGATACAAACACACATACACATACACAGACATAGAGAGAGAGAGAGACTAGCGATTTGCGAGAAATGATGAAATAGGCAAAAAGCAGACAATGTGAAAATGCGTAAAAAGAATTTGCGTAGCGCGTCAAACAGACGCCTCGCAACGACAGCAACACCAACAATAACAATAACAGTTTAGGAATGCGTAAAAACACACAAACATACATACATACATAGATGTTCTACGCGCTCACCTCACCACGCATGTGACAAGAACGAAAGAAAGCAAGAAAAAAGAACGAACGAAATGAAAACGAAATTTCGCTGCGTTAATCGTGAGTGAGAGGAAGAAGCAAATGTGTGGGGGAGTAAAGTTGTGTGAGTGGCTGCGAGTGGTGGGTGTATAGCACAGTTGGCAACATGTTGCCAGACATACAAGTCATATTAAATGTTTATAAGCTAATTAAAAAACAGCCACAACAAAATACGAGTTCGATTCGGTTTGTGCTTGTTTATTGCTCTAATAATAATCATACAACAGGGCAACACTGGAAAATGTGTGCCAATAAAACAAAACACACACACACACAATAACAATCGAATGTTGGGTCAAGTGGGTGGGTGATCCTCACAAAACAAGCCAACCAATAAAAACGCCATGTGTTGACCTTCAAAATTATAAGTCGACTTTAATGTTTTTACAACATTTTATTTGCACTAATGTGTTTTTTCGTGTGTTTGTGTGTGTGTGTTAATGTAAAACAGTAAACAAAACTGCAAAGTCATTTCATGTGATATGTGTGTTATAAAATGTTAATTTCCAACGCGAGCGAAAGAGATACGAGATAAGCTAGCAGAACCCAGCAGCAGCAGCAGCTGTTGCTTGTCTGTTGTTATTCGAGTCTTCTATTTATAAACACACAACTACGGTAACATGAAATATGCACGCCTGCATATGTCAATAAATAGCAACAGAGTTAAGCTCTCCCACACGCACACACCCACACTTAACTTACTCTCTCTCTCTCTCTCAATCAATGTGACTCTCTCTTGTACTGTCCACACTGAAAGTAAACACTCGAATTGCGTGTGCAGGCGCCTAAGCTAACTGTTAACAGTGCACTGCACTGTTGTTGTTTACATGCACCTGATGCTGCTGGTGCCTGCTGCTTCTGTTGCTATTTTCGTGTTGTTATTCTTGCACCCGTTATGTGTGTATTGTGTGTATGTTTGTGCTTGTTGAGCTTTTTGTGAGTTGCGCTGCTTTATCAGCAGCAGTAAGAAATGGAGAAAAGCTTATTGCAGACACGCGCCTCGTTTTTGCTTATTGTCTTTGCATTTAACATTGTATATAAAAATGAAAATGCACACATTGCACTTTTTTCTTTAATTTTTTTTTGCAGACGACACGTGCCAGCAGAGTTTATTGATTAACTGTTTATTTTTGTTTTCTGCTGCTAATTTGCACTTGCTGTTGTTGTTTTTCGTTACACAAGCAAATTGGCTTAGCACAAATAAACACACACACACACACAAACAAGAACAAACTGGCATGGCCAGACACAGTTATTTGTGCTTTTGGAAAGTAATGGAAAGAGAAAGACAGAGAGAGGAGGCGTTCTTTTTGTTGCTGCCGCTTATCGCACTAGCTGTCGTGTGGGGGGTCTGCTCAGCAGCTGATCTTGAGCGACGTCAGCCTTTTTGCCCGCTGTTTTTCTTTTTTTTCAATCGATAAACAAACAAAAACAAACTACAAGGAAACTGACTAGAAAAAACCGTCGTCAATTGCGTGCAGGCGTCAGCGTTATCACATCAGACAGAGAGAGCGAGAGAGAGACGACAACAACGATGTCGTCGTCGTCGTTGCTGTTGTTGATGTGTTGATTATCAAAAGACGTCAAAGGCAATAGTATTTGTGGGTGTGTGTGTGTCCCCCTTCTGCACTCTATACATAGTTATTGTTGCGCGATAAAAATGCCATTAGCTTAGGTCTTTTTCGGTTGGCGCTCTCTGAGCAAATTTCCAATACAAATGAATATTTATGAACAGTGCGTAGATCAAAATGGCAAAATAGAAAACTTGAATGCTGCTCACGTGATAGCCGCGTGACAAACCAAAGAGACAGAAAGCAAAGGAGAGATAACAACTAATCAAATTGTTAGTGCAGCATCTTGAAAAGTGAATCTCACTTCCCTTTTTCAGTGTCGGTTGTCAACTGCCGTTGTTTCATTTCACTTTTGTTTCTTTCAATGCACACACAACATCTTCTTCTTTTCCTTTTTGCATGCGTCCGCCCACCCGACAAGTGAGCATGCAAACGTTTTCATTAGCAACGCAAAACCAGCAACAGCTGGTTTCAGTTTCACTGCTCTAGTATGTGTTTGTGTCTGTCTGGCTGTGTTTGTGCGTGTTTTGATTTGTTGGCAGCAGCCACAACAGCAGGTGACTGGCAGGCGCTTTTGCGTTGGCGTTGGCGACGACGCTGCCGTCGCCGTTGTCTGCAATTGCGCGACCGCATTTCTTTGCTATTTGTCGCCTGGCGCCAAGCAGCCACACAAATGCGTTGACTCGAGGGCGGAACGGGGGTACAGGCACAGTGGGTTGTTTAACAATGCGAGCAAAGGTGAACTATTCAAATTTTTTCTCACCACAGATCAGTAGAAATGCAAAGCTTTTAATATCAAGCAATGTACCAGTTGTAGTTTCTAACTCAAAGCTTTCCAGTGGAAGGAACAGTTACATATCTATGTATTGGTACGGTACTCACTTGCATATTCGCGCCGTGAGTGAATATCGACGGCTAGGTAAACCATGCTAAAGCTGCCCTCGCCAATATAACGGCCAAAGATGAAATCGTTTGGTGACCTTCGAGGCGGCGGCGTTTGTAGTTGTTGTTGCTGTTGCTGTGGGTTTGGCGGCGGTGATGATGATGCTTGCTGTTGTTGTTGTTGTTGTTGCTGCTGCTGCTGTTGTTGTTCTTGTTGCTGTAGCTGCTGTTGTTGTTGTTGCTGTTGTTGCTGCTGCTGTTGATGTTGCTGCTGTTGTTGTAGCTGGCGTTGATACGACGACGATTCGCGACAACACATTTTGATACGCTGCGGCGTTGAGGCGACTGATGAACTGTTGTTGCTGGCCACCGCTGCTGCCAGTGGTGATGTGAAGCCTGTGTGCGCAAGAGACGACGAGAGAGAGCGAGAGAGAGCAAAAGCATGTTTAGCAACTTGTTGCTAAATGTTTTGGGTTTTTATGTTTTTACTCACCGTTTGTCAGATACATGTTGCTTGCTCTGCTGTAGCGGCTGTTGCTGTTGTTATTATTATTATTATTGTTGTTCTCTTGGGTTGATGTTGCTGTTGGGGATGTTGCCGATGCAGCGCCACAGCCGCATGTATGTTGTTGCTGCTGCTGCTGCAGTCGCGTCGCAGTCGATGCCATTGCGCCAACAACAACGGCTAACTCTTTGAGTTTCAGTGCCGAGAAATTTGATTCACTTAAGGACACTGCAGTTGTAGCTTTTTCTTTTGGCATAGCCGGCATTGTTGCCGTTGTTGTTGCTTGTGTGGGTGCAATGTTTACTTGTTGCTGCTGCTGATGCTGCTGTTCAATAGTACTGTTGGTGGCGGCTGCGCTGCTGCTCGAGGCAGAGACGGCAACGGCGGCGGCGGCTGCGATGCTAGCGGCGCTGCTTGGCGATTGCAACTGCTGTGTGCCGTTAATCTGTAATGAACGAGAGAGAAAAAGTTTTGTAAGAAAGAGAGAGTAACGATCAGAGTTATACGTGTGCGTGTGCGTGTGTGTGTGTAGGAACATTTATTTAAGCACGCAATAAATTAAAACAGCGCGCAGTCGCAGAGCCGAGACAAAAACAAAATCAAAACAATAACAGAGACAACAACAACAAAAGCGGAACTTGGAAGAGAACAGCAAGAAGAAACAGGTCCACAAATGGCAGCAGCCGACAGAGACTTGGTTCTTGTTATTGTTGCTCTTTTAGGCCTATGCTTATGGCCGCCGCCATTGAAGTCAAGTTCACAGCTAACGCTATCTCGCTCGCACTTGTGCTGCTGTCTTGTTTTGGCCAACATCAGTTGTTGTTTTGTTTTTGTCTTTACTGGCGTGTTTTGTATTTTTTCCGGGTTCAAGGACTTTGGCAGCAGCATATAAAAATATTTAAAGTTCATTGCCACCTGTTTACATTTCTATTAACTATTAGACATTGCTGTTATTGTTGTTGTTGTTGTTGCTTATAATGTGGCGTGATCGGAATGTGGAGCGTTTAGGGCCAAAGGGTGAGCAGAGTGTGGAGATAGGTTGCCTGATTTACTTGGCTCAGACGACGCGTTGTCTGTGACGGGTTTTTGTGTGTTCATTGCTGTCGTAAAAAGGCAAAAATTATCAAATTATGCAAAACGCATGCAAAAAAAAAACACAAAACAAAACAAAAGCGAAAAAATTAAATAAAACAAGCTACAAAACCAACAAGAGCAATAAAGAAATTTAAATAAAAACAAGGTGAGCAAATGCGTCAATGAAAGTCAAAGACGGCAGCTAATTTAAGTCACAAAAAAATTCACAATGGAAAAATGGAACCAGGCTTCCAAAAGCACACACACACACACATACACACAAACGCTTCCAGTAAGCGAAATAAATGTGAAAAAAATAAAATACATTTTGGATATTTGTATGTAGGAAAGAGTATACAGTGTGCGGCTGTATTGAATTTTTATAAATTATTTTAGATAATTTTTTAAGTGCAATCAAAATATTCTTTTCTTTGGAAAAAACCCAAATAACATAAAAACGTTACACACCCAAGCAAAAATGTTCGTTTCAAGATAATTATTAACCAAATACACATTGAAAAAAAGGCAGGTATAACCGCACGTGGTTTTCATATTGGGCAACAACAAACAAAAATTCAAAACGTTTTTCGTTTTTCTCTCTCTCTCTCTCTCTCTTTGTCGTTTTGTCAATGAAAATAGTTTTTTTCAGTTTTTATCTCTATGGATAAAGTGCGTTACACATTGGAATGTCGTTTGTGAAGTTTCTCAAGACATTTGTTTGTTAAATACCAATTAAAAATGCTTTAGAGTATTTCAAGATTCGACACTTCTCGAAATGAGTACTTTCACTTTGTATTAACGAAAATGTACAGGATATCTTTATAGTTGAGCAGTTTTTCTTTTGCCAGATAACTGGCGTCATTAATGCCACGCCCACTCACATTTAAGAGGTCTTTAAACAAACATAAACAATGTTTAACAAATAAATAAAAATCCATTTATATATAATTTATTTTTAATTTTTCTTTTCGTTTCTTTTTTTTGTGTGTGTGAACTTTGCCGCCGGGCATTGAATCAACCTACTTTTATTTGATTTTGATATTGATTTTCGTTTTTTGAATCTTTGCTAATGAAGAAGAATGGAATTTGAAATCGAGCCTCAAACTGCGTCAGCAAGATTTGAAAGCAAAAATAAAAACTAGTCAAAAACCCAATAAAAATAATAAACTTGGTAGGTAACGGGGCAAAAAACACACAGAAGAACATAAAATTAACAGGAAATGTCATAGCGAATAAAACACGAAAACTAAAACATCTTCTGATCTTTAATTTAATCATATATATGATGTGATATTCGATTGAGAGATTTACTCTTTATTAAGAGAACTTTAGTATTTAAGGAACCAACAACCAACTGGAAGACGCCCCCTGCCAGAAGACGTTCTTTCTATATACAATTCGTTTATATCTATTGCTATGCTATCGCGATCTGATCCGTTGACGTTGTCTAGACAAAAATGACATTTAAATGAATCTATTTTATTGTCGCTTCGTCGCCATTTCAACATATACATATATATAACAACACCTCAGAACACCCCCGCTTGCCCTAACACACCCTTGCCAGCCAACAAACGAGTTTCTTTCAATTTAGTTTTATAAATAACAACCTCTTGTCTAGCGCACGAATTGCAACCAATTGAAACTGAACAAAAAAAAATGCACATAAGATATGCAGATGAAGGCGCAGACAAAAAGCAAATGAAAACTAACGATTAGGGGTAAGGGTATTACAAGGTGTTTGTGTTTACGGTTTTAGCTTTTTTTTTTAAGCTAAAAAACGAAGGCAAGAAGAGCGCAAATTAAAGTAAATTGTACCAACATTTTTTTGTGGGTGTATCAAAAAACACATGGACAAAATTTGAAAAGAATTTCGGTACAATTTGTCGTTGTTGTTGTTGCTGAGCGCTATTTTTAACAATACATATGAGTTATAGTTGTTGTTGTTGTTGTTGTAGAGGGAATTGAGCAAGCAATAATAAAGCAATTGTACTTTCAGTCTACAGCGACATGTTTTGCATAAGTTTATTGTGTGGGGTAGGTTTTTGAGTTGTATGGCGGGTTAAACCGAACGATTCTATATACTGTTACGATACCTGCATTGTAAAATCAAATTAAAATCAATCCGTGGAAGAATTTCACAAAAGAATAAAACACGCACACAAACAAACTAAGAAAAACCATTCAGCGCAAGGCACAAGAAAAATACTTGAAGATTTGAATTGCACACACGCAAGTAACGAAAAAATGAAAACGAAAACAAAACAAATTGACAGACAACAAAAGCAAAGCCTGTTCGCAGCGAAAACAAAACAAAAACACAAAGCTAACTGTATGCACAAAGTCTGGGCAAGGGGCGGGCGGGCGTCAGGCAGTTATAAAAAATGCGCTTTATGAATGAAAATGCACGCAAACACAAACACTAGCAACAACGAAAACAACAACAGCAGCCACAGCCACAGCAGCATGCAAATGCAAACTGTAAATTCCAATTGGAACACGCTCGCGCTCTGCGTCGCTCTCTTCAACGTTAACTCTAGCAACAACTCCTGCTCCACATTCATGTGCTCTCTACATGTGCACATTACATCCCCATCTTGCTTACACTTACGTCGCTATGTATGTGGGAGCGCAACGCGCTTGCTCTCTGTTTGTGTATTTTATGTTGTAATTGCGTTTCACGGTACAAATTCCAATGGGCCACGCACTAAGAGTCGCTGGGCACGCAAGAAATACCAAGAAGAGGAAGATGCGCGCGCGTAATTTTATTTATTTTTTTTTCTTCCTCAACTGCTTTTGCTTCTTCTTTTCGAAAACGTGTGTGTTTGTGTTAGGGTTTGTGTGTATGTGTTTGTGAATATTAATTTATTTATTTGGCTTGTGAAATTTTGCTTACTCTAAAAATTTCGCAGCGTTTTGATTTTGCACTTATAAATTGTGTGGATTTTAAACAACGCACAATAAAATTTTTTCCGCTTTTTTTTGTTTTGTATTATTTGTATGTACACATGTTTGTATGTATGTATGTAATTTGCTAGTCTAAAATTTTCCACGAAAAACAAACGAACGGAGGAACAAACAGGAATACCGACGGAACCATTAAATAACAAGAAGAAAAAAAACGATGACGACGTTTATTGTTGTTGTTTTTGTTGTTGTGTGTATTTAGGAACTTCGTTTTTTTAAAGGTTGTTTTTGGTGTGCTTTGCTCTGCTTGTTCTTGTTCTTGTTAGACGAATTTAGAACTAAACGAAACGTTGAACGAAAACACAAACACAACAATTTATGCAATGAGAACACCGAGAACACTTTACTGCTATTATTGCTGCTGCTTCTTCTTCTTCCTTTTTTGATTTTTATGTAATTTGTTTGGCCTTTTGCGGAGTATTATTTAATCGCACTGAGAGCAGGAGAGCAAACACACACAAATATATGTATATACACACACAAACTGTGGGGCGTTTCGCATGTGTGTGTGTGTGTATATATATTGGTTTTGAGCGAAACGCGTGCACAAAATGAAACGAAACGTCCGGTTTCAAAGCGCCACAAAAACTAATCAGAAGTGAAAAACAGAAACTGAACTGAGCCCCAAGCTAACAAGCAGCACACAAGAGAGAGAGACAACGAGAGAGAGAGTGCCGAAACCCGACGACGACAACGATGGCAACGACAAGCGAGAGATGCAGAGCCGAGGCAATGTTATGTTCAAAATGGGGCCAAAGCAGCGCAGCCGCTGCTCAATGAGATACAGTAGTAGTAGTAGTTGTTGCTGTTGTTGTTATTATTGTTAGTCGGCTGGCGCCTTCAATTTTTTACAAGGCGAACAAGTTGTGCGCCAGGTCGTAAGCGAGAGCGTAAACGAACACAGATTTGAGAGCGAGAGCGAGCGAGCGAGCGTAGAGTTGTAATTGTTGTTGCGTGTACATATTATGTATATATTGTCTAGGTTTTCCAAACAGACACAAATGAAATCCACACAACATTGCCCGTCCCCGCCTGCCAACTTCACCGATATGCTATCCACAAACTAAATCCACAAGCGCTCTCAGTGAAAGAGAGTGATTGCGCTTTGTTTTGCGTTGCTCTTTTGCTTCATGACATGAGGCACCCGCATTCCTAACTGTAAACAAGCAAGAAGAAGAATTTGTGTGCGCTGCCACATGCACAGCCGCTGCCTGGAAAAACTCGTTTTTCCCGCTGGAAAAATGTGCGGCGTTCGAAGCATACAACACAAAACAAAAAAGCATGAAAAAGAATTTCAAGAATTTGTAGCCCACAAGAGAGCGCGTGAAAATAAACAACAAAACTCGGGTGGAAAAACACGAAGGCACAAAATATATGTATGTATGTATGTGTTTATGTTTGTTTGTTGGTAAGAGAAGAGGAAGAGAGAGAGAGAGCGAGCGAGATGGGTGACAAGGACAAGGAAGCGGTGAACAAAACGAAACACATACAGACTTGTGTGTGTGTGTGTGTGAAACGAAAACGAAGGCAAAAGACAAGACACAAACAAGAGACAATAATAACACTAACAACAACAACGTAGAGTAAGCAAAGCAAAAAGGCTGTAGTAAACAAAACAAATGGCGGGCGCGGCTGAGACGCCAACGGCGACAGCGACGTCAACGTCAATGTAAATAAATATTATAAAATATGCATTTGAATGTGTGTGTGTGTGTGTGTGTGTGTGTGTTTGTCTGTAAGACATGCACAAGTGAAAGGCGCAAAAATAAAAGGAAACAAAATGGTAGTGGGAGAGCGGGGGAAGCTGGAGCGGTAGAGAGAGAGAGAGGGCTGATTACAGAGAAAATGAAATAAATAAATTGATTTATTATTTAGTTGTTGCTGGCTTGTTATTGTTTTTTTTTAATGCCTGCTGCTTATTTTAATTGTCAATAAAGGAAAGTAAAACAACAAAAACAAGAAGATGAAGAGAAAAACAAAAACGCTCAAAAACAACTGCCAGAAAAAGCAATTTAATTGCAATTTGTTGTTATTATTTTTATATAAAACAACTGCCAAGTCTAACAAAAACAATTTGCTATAAATATATAAATGTTTTGCAGTTTCCCTTGATTTAATCTAAATATTACGCATTTAATTGCATATTTGCACTTAAACTTTTGTTTGTTGCTTGTTTTTTTATATTTGTTGAGAGTTTATTTTTAGTTTTATT
This sequence comes from Scaptomyza caliginosa, assembly GCA_035044725.1. Classification (NCBI taxonomy): domain Eukaryota; kingdom Metazoa; phylum Arthropoda; class Insecta; order Diptera; family Drosophilidae; genus Scaptomyza; species Scaptomyza caliginosa. Next base: position 129,515 of record JAWNNR010000047.1, on the reverse strand, counting down.
TGTGCTTAAGATTTTTTAAACTGATTGTAAGAAAATTTATATTTTTGTTATTTATATTATAGAAAAAATGAATGTAAAATATTGATTGGTTTTTCAAAGCTGAAAACATTTTTTAAACAATTTTAGTTATTTAAGTTTTTTCAAATAATTTGAAAAAGTATTTTCAGTTTTATTTGTTTTTTTTTTTATAAAGCGAATATTAAAAATTCTTAGAGCTTATCAAATTTTGTTAAGCAGCATTTTAAATTAATATCTATAATTTTTAAACATTTTTGAAATAACGTTTCAATACTAAACAAATGAATTTTCCTTTTTGATTTTAGAGCAAACTAATAAAAAATTAATTTGAAAAAATAATATCCTTAAAAAAATTAAATTCAACCATATTAAAATTTTTTCTAGGTAAATTGTGTTGGAAAAAAGTTTTTATTCATATTTTTTACAAGTACAAATTATTTACCTTAATGGATTTTAATCTTCGCACAACAAAATTGTTGATTTTATTGGACCAACTTTTGCATTTCATGAGTAGGCCGTTGTTGTTGCTGTACACGGCGATGGGTGGGTGGGTGGGTGTTTGGTTGGTTGGGAGGGCAGAAGCTGCGATCCCGATCCTGATCCGAACACAGACACACGCACACAAGTGTAGTAAAAATGTTTTTGTAGAAACTTGCCAGAGACACAAACCGTTACAATTGTCTCAGTTGGTTTTGTAACTGTTTGTTAGGTTTGTTTTTACTGTTAGTTGTTGTTTGCTTTTTTTAGTAGGCATTAAGAGTTGTTATATCCATTGCTTATTGTGTTTTAATTATATTTTTCTTTACACTCCACTTTTACAGTTAACATTTATTACAGTAACAGTTAATGTTGGACGTAAAAGCTAACGTACACACGACGAAAAATATTTTTATTATTTTTTTTATTATTATTTTATTTGTATATTCCTTGATTTCCTTGAAGAGTTTGACGCGCGTGAACTTCCGACAAAAGAAGAAAACTCTGGATGTAATTTATCAGAGGAGAGTAGACGAAACAAAACGAGAAAAACAGAAACGACGGCCAAGCGATTTATATATTGTGTTGTATATTCGCGATGCGCGCTTCCAACCAAACGGTAAAAAGTTTCAAATGGAACTGAACGAGCTGGAACAAGAGGCTAGCGAGTAAACCACAACAGACGGCAGATAAACACTTGGCATGTGAAACACAAGAGCTGAGCAGAGCAGAGCAGAGCAGAGCAGCGCTGTGACAGAGACAGAAGCAGAAGCAGAGAGTCGCGTGAAATAGCAATGAACTGTGTGTGTTTCGTTTCCAACATTGCATTGCAAACAGAGTGTGGACTGTGGGCAAGAAACCGCCACCACTCAATTGCAATGCATTGGCATACAGTCCAGCTCCTTGCACACACGTATAACTCAATTTACATGTGTGTGTGTGTGACTTAAAATTACAAACAGCGACGCCGGCGCCAAAGGAGTGGATGCTATGCCAAGCACCGTTAGAAGCATTGATCGCTGTAAAGAGGGGAAACTTTAGATGAGCACATTTGTATAAATTCCAATCGTTAGCAGAGGTCAAGCAGAGCAGAGCAGCGCTGCTTGGTATTCCCCTCCACCCACAATTTGCTCCAATTTGCAAATACGAAATCAATCAGTATGCCGTTAGTTTCGTTTTGAAATGACAATTGCATTATTTAAAGCAAAAAATGACGCACTTGTTGTGCATTTTTATCTCGAAATTTTTTGTTCAATCTGCACAGATTTTTACATTTGGTAAACAAATTCGTCAGCGAATTGGAAAAACAGTGACTCAGTTTATTGAGTCTCTCGAGCTTTCGATGCGACGCGCTTTGTTGTTGTTGTCGTTTTTTTGCAGACAGTTTATTTTGGATTCCCAAGTGGAATTTAAACTATTTGTGCTTGCGATCGTCGTTGTGGCTTGCGTTCATTTGGTGGCAGACTGCAATGCGTTCCACACACGCTCCACAATTCACTCGAGGGAAAGAGAGCGTGAGCGAGCGAGCATAAGCGTTGCTGTTTCGCTGCCAGAACGTTCCTTGTTTTGGTTTCCATTTCATGTGTGCAAAGCGCGCGCATTTTTCGTTCATACTCTGCTGTGTGTATGTGTGTGTGTGTGTAGAAATTCACTTGTTTAACTGCCGTCGCTGCTCTCGTTTACGTTTTTACTACAAAACGAACGGAAGTTGAACACGCTGTGTGAAGCATGAGCATGCATGCTTGCGAGTGCGAGCGGGACGCAGCGAAAACAAAACATTAAATTTAAGGGGAAGCTTTACGTTTGAGGCCAAGCACTGCTGCAGCCTGCCTGCACTCGTGCTGCCCGCTGCCTACGTCGCAGTCGCAGTCACTGCTGGCTTTTGCGTCAGCGTTGTTTCGTCACTGGCGCATTTTTGGGCCGCTTTGTTATTGTTGCTGTTGCCATTGCCGTTGCATCTTTGGAGTTATGCGTCGCATAATTTGAATAGAATTCTCTGGCAGCATTTTATGGCAGGGCACATAACTTGCCTAAGCCGATAATCTAGCTTAAAATAAACTCCACTGCGATAAGATATAGTCCACAAATATGGAAAGATTATGACTGATGAGCTGCCAACTATTGTTATACACAACTGTTATATATGTACTTGATTATTGAAAGAAATTGTTATAACAAATCACAACTGTTATATAAGCGACATTCTAACAGATTATTATGACTTAATACAACTTTTTGCCTCAAACTCGATTTATTTCTAATGGAATATAGCTCAATTCCAAGTAAAACTATCATTTAATGTCTCATAAATTTTCCTGTTAATCGCTTGTCTGGATCTTGAGTTATAAATAGGCTATATATAATTCATATTGTGGAGTGGAAAATGGTTATTGACAAATGCTGAAACGTCAAGTTCTTGACAACTTTCACTTGCTTTACAAAACCAATCGATTTTGACTACGTTTGGACGAGTTTTTATTTTTAATGACATCAATTACTTAATTTATTATTATTTGACTTTGATAGATTTCTTTTGTTGTTTTTGTAGAAGCTAAATTTAAAGCTTGATTTTCTCAATAAATTGTTCGAGGAGGGAATTTTTGGTTTTGGTTAATTCATTTGTTAATGAGCAAACCAAAAAATAATGTTATTGTTGTTGTTGGCATAAAATATTTTTGGAAAAATTAGCATTATTAATGGGCAAAAAGACGAGACACAATGTCGCCGCAAAACAGCAACAGAAAAGCAGCAACAACAACAACAAAAAACGGCTAAAAATATTTAATCGAAGTGAAGATTTGCATAAAAATCGGGCGAAACCAAAGCCAAGTCTACAAGTTGTGTGTGTCTAAAATCGAACTTAGCATAAAACAACAATTTCTCAAACATATCGCTTACGCATTCCCCCGAATCATTAGCGCGAATTATTAAAACTTGATAAATGAACATCGCATATTTTTCGAACAGAGTTTTGTAGTTTCGTAGTTTCATAGGCCCTGGGTCTGATCACTTTGTGTTCACCTGTTCCGTTTAATTGCCGAACACACCCCCCCTCCGCACACCCGTTTCCCACACACACACACGCACAAACCGGTTAAGAGTTTTAGCTCTTAGCCGTTTTTTTTTTATTTTGTTGTATTGTGACTCAATTGAACGCACAACACTCATTTAGTTGTCACTTAGTTTAGCCCCATTAATAAATATGTATGTATATTTTGACCCTCGCTAAGTTAATTATGATTGTTTTTTGTTTTTGTGGATTTATTGCGTTAAAAATATTGTTTTTGGATTTTTTTTTTGTGCAGTGAAAGCGACTGAAAAGATTTTGTTGCTTAATGATCAGAGTTATCATAACCCATAACATACATAAATATTAGACAGATAAATAATTTGTTAATATTTTACTGCGTCGCTTAAAGGTTGAAGGTCAGCTATTGTTGATGTGTTACTTTGATTTTGTTTTTAATTTATTCATAAAACGACACTTATTAATGGGTTTTTTGTTTTTTCTATTAGCGAGAACTGGTAGAAAACGATTTAATAAATAAAAATGATGATTTCAGGCACAAACATAGAAAAAAGGCTAAGCGAGCATCACTGTTGAACTGAAAACGGAATTTGCATCATTTGATCCTGTTATGTTTGTTGCTCATCACTCAGCTGCATATACAGCGAGCGAGAGAGCGAGCGCCTTGGAAGGTGTACAACGGTGCTTGCGATTCCGTTATCTTTCCATGGGCAATTAGCAATAGGGATATGCTCTCTGCATGCATTTAGTTTGTGTGCGTTTGCTATTCTGATCGGTCGCGTCCGCGTGTCTTTGGTTTTAGTTTAAAGTTAATTAACTAGCACAAGTGCGGTTTGTGCGTTTAATGTTATTGTTTTATTCGCGTACGATCCTCCTACGTTCGCTGCAGTTCGTTTTTGTTAAATATCGTTTGTTGCTTGTCGTGCGTGATGTTTTTTTTATTATTTTTTTGGGTGTGTGCAATTTTTTCTTAAGCAACACAAAATGGCGTGCACGTGAAAGAATCCACATTGTGGATTCTATATGCACAGCAAGTGTGTAAGCAGAGCATTAAAGTGGACTGTGAGAGAGTTTTACACAAAGAGGTAAGCAAATATATGTTGACTAGTATAGAATACGAATAAAAGGCTACTGATGAGCTTTTGAAATAAAAAAGAAATAGCATTTTATAGTTTTTCACTCCGGCTTAATTGCTAATTATGTGTTGTAGCATTTTTAAATGAATTTCAAACTGAAAATCGTGCTTTGAACTTTAAAAGTAGTTTTTGTGCCAGAAGTAAAATCATGATTAAAAAGTATGCGTTGTGCAAAAACGCAATCAGTGCTAAAACCCACACACACACACACATACATGCACAAAATCAAATTAACACCCACACAAATATACACACACGTGATTGTGCTGTGAGCGGGAGAGAAAAAGGAGAAGGAGCGAAAAGATGGAAAGCATCATAAACAGACTAAAGTCAGCTTTCAATTTTCAATTGTGAGTTTGGCGCCAGGCGGCGTGAAAATGAAATTGGCGCCAAACGAATTCGCAATGGTCAATTAAAAAAAAAAATAAAAAAAATAAAGTACAACTGTGCATTAATAAATTCTAAACGCAAAACGTAACTGTGTTACAACCGTATGCTCTTCTATATATGTATGTATGTATGTACATAGATATCTACGACCTGTGGGCGTAACCACAGATATTACGTGCCACATACAACAATAAATAGTCGACAGAGGCGCCAATTGTCGGGAAAGTTGCATTAGACTCGGTTCTCGGCAGTTTTACTATTTAATTAAAGAGAAAACTTTTTGCTAGCCTGGCATTTAAATTCTTGTTATGCTATCATGAGTAATACGTTTCGTTGTCTACAATATAGTATAATATTTTTTTTTCTGTGTTTTTGTTTTAAATATAAGGTAAGAATTATCTAATTGCTAGACATATCTACAAGTTAATTAGGCTAGGGAATTTAATTAAAATGCCTTTAAACTCAAAAAATGTGAGCTTGCTTCGTATAGATTCACTGCACTTAAAGTCTATAAAATGCCTTGCAATACCCTATAAAATTCACATGTTCTCTGCCTATTGGATTGTCCCTGACACTGTTTTATCATACTAATGCAAAAAAAAATAACAGGGCATATACATATTCCTCATCAATCCTTTGCGTATATACTGTGGCATTGTCCCTCTTTCTCATAAAGCTTTTCAGCCAGTTACGAGCATTTTCTTGAAGCGCAATTGATGATTGCATGAATATGTTTTCCAATTGCGTCGCAGAATAAAACAAAGTGAAAAAAAAAAATGGTTTGACCGTCTTTGCGCCGAAAAGAGTGGGTGGTGAAGGTGGTGTAGGGGTTAGCGGTGGGGTCTAATGTCCGTCGTAGGCAACACTTTGTTGGTTTTGTTTCTCGCTAGTTCGTCGTAGTCGTCGCCGCCGCCGTCGCTGCTGCTTTGTGTTGTTCTCCTTCATTCTCTTTTATGCAGCTGACACGACATTTCGCCATGTGACCTTTGACTATGCAGGGGTGAATGGGCAAGGGTGGGTGTGTGCTTTTTGGGGGGTGTGTGTGTGTAGGCGTTGCATAAATATGTGTGTTTGTTGGCTTTGGTTTTTCGTTGCTTTGTGTATTTGCCTGTGGCTTTGCAACTTTGACCTTTATGTGCTGACATTTTGCAGTTTCAATATTTTCGAGAAGAATCCTTAATGACTAATATTATCTAATTTCTATAGTGTATCACCTTTTTGCATATGCTGCCTCTAAGACAAAACATACATACGTTTAATCCAAAAATGGCGCGAAAAACACTCACACTTAGGATTAAAAAGAAAATCGCACGCACTTGAATATCTCAAAAGGCGTTTGGTTTTAGGTTTTCCCTGTTTTGTTTTTTTTTTTTGGTTTTTATTAATTCAAGTTCACGAGCGCGTTATGGTAAAGCAAACTGCCGCTGACCGACTGAGCGTCATTTGCGCTGCAGGCGGCGCTTAAATATCCAAACAAAAAGCAAAAGAATTCACCAGAAAAAACAACAGAGAAAAAAAAAAAACAGCGACGTCGACGTCAGAGGCGGCAGCGGAGCGTAAGCGTCAACAACTGCTAATAATCCAGCAGTAGTTTATAAGGGTAAAGGCAGTGTTAGATGCATTCTACACTGCAAAAAAAAACACTACTTACATTCATTAGATATAAGTATTGTGAATAGAACCTTTCTACATTCTAAATGAAGTCATAGTTTTAGCGCAAGTGTAAGTTTGCGTAGGCAGCTAACTAATGGACTTTGGACTTAACCAAGCGACCAACTAGCCAATAAACCACCCAATGAACCACCCAATGAACCACCCACGTGTTGCTTAGAAGATGCGCATTTCAGTGCTTGTGTGTGTGGGTGGAGCATCAGGTCTTCGCGTGACAAACAACATGACGTTCATCTCAATCTGGTATAGTGAATGCAACAGGATACTTGGAATGGTTTAAAACCCTTGAAAATACCACAATATTTAAAAAAAATTCATTGATCAACCTTTTTTTTTTCTTTCTCTATGTGCCATTCGTTACACGTTTTTGGTTTAAAGTTTCAAGCTGTGTTTTGTTTTGTCTTTTTTTCTCGTTAAACACATGTTTTTCTAAATATTTTATTCATTTGATTGGCTAACAAATGCTTAAACAGCTTAAGCTTAAATGAATCACTTAAACTCAATCAATACAAAATACTTTGACAACTGTTTTGTAATTGAAATACCATCGAAGTGAATAAGTTGTTAGGAATAAGAGTTTTAATGCCTTATCTCAATCTCTTTGCAACTCATACAGCTTCGCCATTAACGCATATCCCAGCAGAAACAGCTACAGGCTGTCACGTGTAACTGTACTAGCCGCCCACATAGACCATGCAATGACCTACACACACACACACACACACGCGTATGTAGTATGTGTGTTTTTGCTTCCAGCTGGACTTAAATGTATTGCAGTGTTCCATTAACCCGATTTCTATAGACTGCAGAGTTGATCAATGGAAATTGGAAAGTATATAAATATATATTCATATACACGTATATGTATATGAATATGCATAGTATACTCGACTTGATCTTTGGCAACGTGAAATGAGTTAGTATTGAGTTGTTGTTGATTAAAATGACGACAGAGAAATGCATTTCAAAGTTGTAATGAGTTCTGTGACGCACGGCACGTGTGGGCCAAATTGGCTACAGTTTACAGCCGTAACCAATTTCCACGACGACAGCGACGACGATGCTGATGATGATATGACGACAACCAAGTGTCGTCTAGAACCCTCTAGATACGCTCATTAACCGAGCAAACTCTCAGCGCGTGTTGAACGCAGCGTATACGTAATATACGTAACAGTTGCAGACGCGTGTCGCATGCTATGACGTCATTGTTACAAGCCGAACACCAGCTCGGGCAACAGGCCAAAAACAGGTTTGGGATTATAGTAGTAGCCGTAGTAGTAGTAGTAGTAGTAGTAGTACCAAGAGGGTGGTGTACATGCTATATACATAGGCGTGGGTGTTGGGCAATCGTTGACGGTCGACTCGTGTTTATCAACTCGTATTCCGTATATAGGTTACTACGTTCACGAAGCGGCTAACACGAAGATTTACGCTAGTGGGTGGTTCAGGAAATAGGGGCGGTGTGGGTGTGTCACTGGGTGGTGGGTGATTGGGTAAGGCAACCTGACCGGAACGAGGATAAACATTCGTCACTTGTTCGTCGTCGTTGTCGTTGTGTTACGTCACCGGCTCCATCGTAAATGGACGATGACGGTAAATGGCAGCACACACACACACACACACACACACACACCCATACGCTTGCAGCATGTATACATGGAGTTTGTGTATATGGAAAGCGTAGCGTAACGTAAAAGTTGAAACAGGACAACGTAAATGAATTTTGCATTGAATGATGCTGTAGAGCAGGCAAAGAGCGGAGATGTGAAACAGTGGAATGCAGATAGAGAGAAGAGAGAGAGAGAGAGAGAGAGAGCGGTAGCCGGCGAACACACAAAAAAAAAAGCCAGTTAACAATGTTAACTTGTTCGAAAAGTACATTGAAGAATGAAAAGTGACATGCTCAAAAGGATTCATTCATTTGAAAACCAAAATGCAATGATGTAAATGGAAATGTTTTGAGTGCATTTTGGGGAATTGTTTATGATTCATGGGTAATGCAATTTATAACAAAAAATTCTCGAAAAAAGTTAAGCCCCAACAAACAGAAGCATAAATCTATTATAGACAGAGTTCATTTCAAAGAGTTGTTAAATATTTCGTTGTCGAATTTCAAAGAACATCATCCGAGTGAAGGGGTCGGTTGAGCAGCAACAGGATAAAACATAAAAGGACTTCATTCTGGGGGAACGGCGGCAATGAGAGGAACGTGCGGCATTTCCATAATGAGAAGAAACAGTTGAGCTGAGGCAGCATTTTATTGCAACAATGTAGCCTACAAGAGATGTGTTTCATATACGTATAGTTGCTACATAGCCCAAAAAACAAAAACAAAAAAAACTGCTACGTTAAATGCCAAGCGAAATCTCAGTGGAATGAGGCAGGTTGGGACAGAAAGAGGAGGCAGCAGCTCTCGTATCTACTCGTTAAATGTGGAATGCAACTGGAAATGGAAGTGACTGTACGCCGGGAATATATATATGATACATACAGTAGTAGAGTAGAGTAGAGTAGTTATGTACTCTATATAGAGCAGGCCATTGGCATATATACAAGCAGCTTGTACATAAGCATATGTATATATCTGCGTTGCATTGCAGCTCCTGATTGTCATGGCTTCTTCAATGGAAACGTATTTAACCCCATGAGTGGGAAATGGCATTGCGTGTTTTAACTACCACCCCTTCCATTTGTACACTCCTCCTCCTGCCGTTCGCACATAAACGTAACGGCTACATTAAGCGTGGGCAACGAAACTAATGAAAATTTATGTGTATATCGTCCGTTGAAACGAGCAGGGAGCTGAGAGAAGGTAGTTTTGTCTGATAAAACATTTGCAAACAAATTGCAGCTGATCATTGTTGGTTGATTTTGATAGCATATTGTTTATTGTAGCTGCAAAAACAATACCACAACAACGAAAATAGACGTACTAGATAAAGCTTATTGATTGCAGCCAGTTTGTATTGTTGCAATTGCCAAGGGTTTAAATATTTGAAGCTTATGCGAGAGTAGAAATAACTAAAAGTTTATTTATTTTTTAAATGAAATTGACATTTAGGTAAATATCTCATAATGCGAAACACGTGCGAGAATTGACATTTGGGGTAGTGGACTCTCGAGACAAGTTAAGCTCGTAAATTAACACTACACTCAGATAGATCACAACGATTTTGGAATCATTTAAAAAAGTTCGTTAAACTGGAGTTGTTTGTTTTGTTCGTGTTTTTGGAGCGCAAAATGTTCTTGTTTTTTAATTGTATTCATAATGAAATATAATTTGTTGCTGAACAGCTTAGTGGGGATTAAACATTATACAGCTGTCGTCCTTGCCGTTGATATTTAAGTGCATTATCTTTTAGATTGTAAACAATTAAGATGATTTATCGATTGGCTTTGGCTCTACTTTATTTATTTTTTTGTTGTATTTTCCTACTACTTACGAATTCAGCTGAAGCTCGATGCCATATCCTTGCAGCTGTGACATGTTCAGCAACTACGTGACTATGCACCGCACCCTTCTATCCTAATACGCCGTCCTATGCTGATAATAAACCGCAACAGTTTGTCACCAGATACATCAATGTCAAGTCAAGCAATAATGTTAGACAAGTGGGTTGAATGGGGGTTGTATTGGTTGTGGTATTGGCGGTGGTGTGGCTTGAAAGATGTTGCAGCAGAAACATTTAAATGGCAACTTATTTGCATAGTCCTGGTGGCTTCAGTTGAGCGCGCATCTGCTCGTGGAATGGAATGGATTTTGATGGATTCTCAACCATTTTGTATATCGCAAAACTTAGAGCTTATAATAAGCAGCATGAGCGTGGAGGACGCTACTGTTATCAGTGACACGCCCACTGCCCACAGCTGATTACACAGAAGTAGGGAGAGACAGATAGAAAGAGAGAGAAACTTGAGTTTTTTCTTCCTTCTATTTCTGTCTACCCACGCGACCCAACAAACGCACAGGATGTGAATGTAATATGAAGGCCAGCCCACGTCATCAAGCTGTAGACGTAGACGAAGCCACAGGAAGTGCCTTGGGCTGTTTCACTCACTTATCCTCCAATTGCGTGGGTGACGCAGCTCCAATAGGAACAGCTTTTGCTTCAGTCTTAGCCATAAGCAAATAGCAACAGCTCCAGTTTCAGTTTTAACTTTTTAACGTGCGTGCGTGGGTGCCAGGCGTGAACTTTTCCGAACGCACACAAGCGAGCGAACTGGAAAATTTTTCTTTTCGGATTTTGATAAGGAAAATCAGTTGACTTTGACTTGGCATAAGATTAAATGCTATTGCAGACATGTTAGTGATATAAAAAAGGCATTTAAAGCACCGAACTCAAGGCAAGGCAAATGTTCTACAAAGGCATATTGAAGTTGTTCAAATGTATGCAACTTCTGCCGGCTTGTTTCGCTTCATAAAATCTTCATATTTGAGTTAAGTTTGCCATTTTAATCTGCCTGTCTGTCTTAAAGCTCTTTTTATTTAATGGGCTTCATTTGCAAATAATCAGCCATCAAGAACTCTAAGTTTAACATAAATTGGTAAAGTTCAATTATGCTTAACAATAGGCAAAAACACGGGAACAGAGTATCCTCTTGTCGAACTATCAACATTCAAGTAACTATTAGTACTTGACTTCATTATACAACGACATGTTGTGGCATAAAATGAGACATTTTAATTTTAGTACTTTTAGCATCAAGTTCAACAATTTCAAACCATAAAGTATTTGCTTTTGATTTGTATTAGCTATCATTTACAGATTCTTAACCTTAAATCTAATGCGAAAATGCTTGCCCAAGTATTATCCTTAAATAGTTAGCACACATCTGTTGACAAAGCGCTTCGAAAGTAAAAGAGAAAGAAGAGTTTACAGAGTGGTTTTTGGTGTTGCTGTTTTTTGTGGGTATGCTGAGTGAGCTAATTAGAGTTACAGCCAAAAATATTTGCAACAAAATATTTTAATTAAACTAAACTCAATGGGAGCCCGCAAGCCTTTTGGGTATGCTCTTGCGGTCTTTGTGCACGCAACACAATTTGTTTTAATTAATGGCAGTTTCAGTTGTTATTATTATTATTGTCGAGCACTAACTGCACATACTCGCACATCTCGTACACTCAAACTATGCGACACATTATCGAAGCTGTTAATTGCTCTAAGGCAATGGGAAATTGTTTAATTGCATTTGCCAAAAAAGTTGACTGCTGTGTCAAAGAGCATCAAATTAATTGCAACTAAATAGTAAATAAGCAAATAAATAAATGATATGCAAAGCATATTTACAATAGCTTTATTTACCGTCAATTGCATTTTATTCGAATTACTTAAAGCATTAAGATAGCAAACATCATATTTGGTGTTAAATTTTGAGTAAATTATAAAATTATATCATTGATTAATGACCAAAAACCAAAAAAAAAACAAGATAAAAACTTTACTTTGAATCAATCCCTTAAATTTATACCCACTTATTAAAAAAACACATATTAAATTTTATAATATTTCGGTGCCATTAAGATTTGTATCTAATCACACAAAAAGCCAATGACCAAATTTAAAGAAAACAAACAACTCTTTCTGTTACTGACATTTAAGGACCCGCATTTATTTCTTCACACACTCATAACATATGTTATAATTCACAACATGTGTGTGACAAGCGGCAAAAAGTCATTCGAAATTCGGTTGGAACACACAGCTTCAAAAACATGCACATAAATCAAACTTGCAGTCACATAGATCACCTGTCCACCCCACCACGCAACCCCTATCCTCATTTTATAACGTCTTTCAACTCAAACAATATGCAAAACACAAATGCTTTTTCTGTTTATTTCTTTTTTTATTTTGATGTTTGTGTGGCAGGTCTTTCAACTCTCTCTCTCTGTCTCTTTCCGTCTGGAACAAGAATATTTGTCTTGTTTTAACTATTTTGCTTAGCCTTTGTCAAATATCAATTAAGTTCATGTTCAAAATGGCTGCCCGAGTAGTATTAACTGAATTGAAGTTGCCAGCGGTCAATAAATATTGTTCAAGCTGTGTTTGCTCTGTCCGGAGACGCTTAGCCCCCTTCTCGCCCGCTCTCTCACCCGCTCTTGTAGCCGTCGGCAATAGCCATGTAAATAATACGCCGTTTTTGCGCATGGTACACAAACACAAAGGCGGCAATTAATTTAATTGAATGAGAGATTTAGATGTGATTATAATACAGAGTGCAGTCAGTCCAAGTGTGCCCATAGGGCTTCCGATGCCCCCCAATACCCTCCTTTAATCATGTAAACATGGAAGCAACCACAACAAAAATAATAATAGTAATATCAACAACAATGAACAAAGAAGTGAAACAAATATGCACATCAAGAACAAATCTACTACGACGCCGTCTAATGGAAAATCTACAATATTTTGTGTATTTCATATATATACGTGTATGAGAGATCTACGAACTAAGTGTGTCTGTGTGTGTGAGTGTGTGTTGATGTGAATCAATGAATGAAGCTAGTGAATGAAAGGCACCCCAAAACAAAGCGACAAGCGCCATTAAGTCGTAGTCGTCGATTTGTATTTGTTGATCATTTATTGTTAATATTACGCTTAATGGCACAAAATACGAAATAAAAAAAACAAACTACAATATAATTACAAAAAAAACTACTCAAAATCATGTTAAATGTAATTGCAACGAACTAGAAAGTACACTATAAAAAATAAAAGTACACATAAAAAATATAAAATCAATGAGCCAATGTTATATCTATTTACAAGTAAGTTTAGTAAGTTTATTGTTGCATTAAACACTTTATGCGGCTTCAAAGCAAACATATTTCTAAAGTTGTATATTCCTAACCATTATGTGTGAATGTATGATAACCTTATTACATAGGGCCCAGGCCTAGCAAGCTTTATTAAATATTCATTATGCTTCTTGGGCATTTAGGTTGTATGTAGGCATATGGAAATCACATAAACAAATCTCATGCTTTACTATATATGCTGACAGCAGCCACCCAGCCCACAAGTTCTAGACCCGCAGGCAGCTTATCAAATTGGCTGATGGGGTCTCGGGTCAGATCTTTTTTACTCTTCACATGTGTGTGTGTGTGTGTGTGCGTGAGGGTGTGTGTGCTTCTGTGTGTATAATCAGCGAGTTGTTTTATGTGTTTAGTTCTCGACCTTTTGTGTGTGGTTCTCATGTCGCGTTTCCCTTTTAGCATTATTTTATTTGTTGCTGCGGCAAACGCGTCGTATGATTTATGTGTCCACAATTTGCCTGCATTTTGTTTTGATGATGTTCGTGCGTTCCCAGAGAGAGATAGACAGAGCGAGAGAGAGAGAGAGAGAGAGAGAGAGAAAAAAAACACCGAAAAACTATATTATTATTATTATTTATTTACTCAAGTTTGTGAGTTTGCTTTTCGTGCCTGTCTTTTTGTATCTGCGAAAATCTGTGCCATGCCTCGCTTTCTTCTGAACGAGCTCTGATAAGTGATTGCCTGTCCGGGTAAATAGAAATCAAAACAACTACACAATCACAGAGATACAGGCAGACAGTTAGCTGGCCAGATAAGCAGCCAGCAACGGAAAATGAGTGGTAATAAAATTGTTTCCCAGTGACCTTTGAACTTATTCTTTGCTAAATACGCAAAGCGTCAAGACAAAAGGTCACCGGGTGGTTGGGTGGCTGTTGCATTTGTGTGTAAAGGAGAATTTAATTAGTTGGCATACAATAGTCAGCACTTCAAATGGATTGGTAAACAACATTCCATTGACGATCTGGTTAGCCCGCAAGCATATGGCTGGCAATGTAAACTAAACGGCAGGGACAGAGGAACTCCCATCTCTGGGGACTTTTTAATAAGAAAATGAATTCGTATACGTATACGAATTGAGGTGTATAAATTCAATTTAATTAGTATGGCTCTTATTTTGATTAACTGGGCCAGCTTTTGAATATGTTGAAGTAAATTAAGTCGCTTAATCAATTGACTGCTCAAACAGTTTTTTGTTTGTTTGTTTTCTATTAAAATGATTGAAAACGAAGGGAAAACTATTAAAGAAAACGATTGTGAAATTGGAAAATACTCTGTTTTATTGAATTAAACTCAAATATTTACACAAATACAAGCTTAATTATCTAAATTAGCATGTTAACTTTGCGTATTATTGCTTAATTCTTATGTTTTCAACATATTAAAATACTTTTATTAGGTAATTAAATACGGTTGAAATTGAAAAGCTCTAAATAGAAAAAGATAGATAGATGAGGCACGACTGTACCCCAAAAAAATGATGAGTCTGTTGGCGCCAGCCTTAAATCAAGAGTTATCCCTGCTCTACCGCTAGCCACTTCCCCGCTTGATATACACGTAGCATCTGTCGGCATCTGATTACAGTGTTTGTCAAAAATATTTGGCCAGCAATTAAAAAAAAAGTGCACTGCGCAGTAGACAGTGACGCAGCAAAGCGTCTCTCTTTTGAGGCGTCTCGAAGGCCTCACGGCGCAATTGCCGATGACGATGATGCTGATGATGATGACGATCATGATGATGTGTAAAAGTGGAGGAGATTGTTTCGAGCCAGACAAAAAACACTGAATGTTAGCTGACTGCTGACTGCTAACTGGGTCGATTCCAATTGAGTTTCACAATTTCAAGCAATGGGGTTTCTTTTTTAGCGCGAGAAATGGCGCAGCATTCCATATCTTCTTTTACTACTAAGTACACTTTTGATGACGATGTTGATGATAATTATCAGCGTCGTAGTCTGACATTTTATCTTTTAAGATATTATTACAGTAAAGAAGACGGCAAGCAAAACAAAACGGGCAAAAGACAACGCAAAAAACCCAAACAGAGAAACAAACGACGCCACACAGAGAAACAGAATACAGAGAGATAGAGAAGCTATGAGAAGTGTGGGATAGGTAAGGAGGGGTAGGAGGGTTAAAGACCTTATAAATCACACGAGCGTGGCATGACTGGGCGTTTCGAGTGGGCCATGTACATAGAGCATGAGGCAACCAGCTAGCTGGCTAGATAGATAGACGGATAGACAAATGTATCTGTGTAGCTCATAGATGCGCAGCTTACTAAAAATAGACTTGCTGACTAGCGATCATGAATTAGAGGAGGGGTGGGTACATGCGGTGCACAAATGATACCTTGCCGAGGCTGTTGCATGTTGATGATGCAACAACAACAGCAGCAACAACAGCAACAGCGCCAGCAGTCACAACAGAAACCCCAAACGACGTAGTTGCAATTGAATGCGAAAGCAAATAGCAAAACAAAAAGCACAAGGGGAAAACAAAATATAAACATACGGAAAGAGCAAAACAGAGAGGATGAGTAAGTAGTTTGTTGGGCAAGGGATGTTCAAAGGAAGGCGCGCGGCGCCACTTACGGCCTGGTTTTCTGCTTGTCTAGTTTTTGTGTTTTTATATGGGCGAGCAGAAAATTCACGATGTCGAATTTCACAAGATTGCAACATAAAACAAAAACTTCGCACTTTTGTCGCGCAATTGCAGACAAGATACAAGATGCAAAGAAAAATAAACAAGTAAATGTGAGATAGTTAAGTGTGATTGACTACAAGATATCCATTTTTAGAAATCACGCGTAAATATGACATTAAATCAACATTTATCAACATAGTGTAATAAAACTTAACCAGCATTTAAACCTTCTTATAGTCACAACGGAAATTTCTATATTTTTTATAGTTTTTTTTTTTAAAATTTTGTTCAGATTATATTGTATAACGAAAAAAAATAAAAACAAAACAAATTAAGGGAACAAAATAAATCTACTTATGTAGTTGAACAAATGTATGTTACTGTATCTACAATTATATCTCTGTATGTATCCATATCTATATTAATGTAAACAGCTGTATCTACTTCTGTTTCTGTATCTGTATCTCGTGCTGTGCATCGCTTACCTTTTCTTACTCGGGTCTTTGTTGGTGGGCGACGCCAAAAGGGCGGAAATTCAAGATGCTGCGCAATATGCTGCCCTGTTGCGAAAGAAAATGCTAGGCGAGAGGGGTAAAAGGGTGAAGGGGTGTTGGGGTGTTGGGAGAGAGACGCTGCGAGTAAACAAAGTTATTGGAAATTTTGTATTTGCGCATTGTGTAATCGCGCCACAATTGGATTTCAATTCGCCTCAGTTTGATTGTAGCTTTATGCAATTCGCGTAATTCTAAACCCAATTGTTATTGGCTATTGTTTCTACTACTAACTGATGAATGTGTGATATGTTTGTAGTATAGTTTACCTACATATGCGGGCATTGTAGGATTATTTATTTACCATGTATTTTCTCTGTGTGTGTGTGTATGGAAGAGAATCACAGCGGGATCAGTGACTTGAACCTGCTGCACAATTGATACGGTGTTAGCCACTGTTAGCTGGCTGTCTCGTTCGTGATGCCATATGATAATCGGAGCTGCAGCATTTGCTCCAACATTTGATTTGCCATTAGAGCCGTTCGAATTGTAGCCTTGGAATTGGCCAAGCGCAGCGTTTTAAAGCTAAATGCTAATGACTATCTAATGAGTGATCATTGCAACAAGACAGCAGCATTCAATTATTATTTGGCGAAGGGGAATGTACGTATCTAGTGCAATGGTTTGTTTTTTTGTCTTGGCTAATTATTCACACAAGAAATAATAACTGTTTTTACAAGACTTTATTTGCATACGAATAATTTTAAACTAACTATGGCTTAATTGCAAGTGAAGTAGCACATAAAACTATCCATATTTTTTACTGTCTTCAACATGATATTAAAGAGCTCGTTTGAGCTTGAGTTCTTCAGCCTTTCTATTTCTTCGACAATTACTTGCATTTCGTTTTCTCAATCTTGTCTAGCCTTGGCTTTAATTTGAGTCGTATTTAGCTTTTTCAATCGCTAGATCTCAATTTCACCTTTGTACTCTTGCCTTTACTTTCTTTAATACAACATTGAGTGAAAACTTCCGGTTTTCCCACATTCAATTGTTGCCTCGTTTGGCTGCATTTTTCACTCGTCCACAGCAGCAACAACTACAACAACAACAACAACAGAAACAAATGCGATAACTCATGGCGATTGCTTTTGCTTCGATGGAATTTCCATTTTGTAACAGTTTGTAGCGTAGCCTTTTTGCCGCCCCCCGCTACTCCACATACACCCTGCTCTATCCCTACCCCTATACCTATACCATGCCCTCTGTTTCTATCTCTCTTTCTCTTCGTTTCTGTCTGCCATATCTTTTGGTTTACCGCTTATGCTGTTTTCATAAATACGAAATTGAAAGTTTTTTCAACCGACGAAAATTCTCATAAAAATTGTTGTTTGTTTGAAACCGCAGCACAAAAAGCACTCTTCGAGCACCCTTCAAGAAACAAATACAAAATGTGAGGCAGCAAGAGGTGAGTGGTGGAAATGGGTAGGTAGGTAGGTTGCAATATTGGGGGTCAGGAAGCACAGGGACAGATGACCGTACACCCAGAGAAAAACAAAACGGAATCAAAAAAAAGAAAATTATGAAACGAGGCGGCGGCATTTCAATCAATTGGCAGCAACAGCTGCCACAGGCGCTGCCCACGTTTTGTGGCAACAACAGCCATCTGGATGCTGCTGATGTTGCATCTACGATTGTGTGTGTGTATGAGTGTATATCCACTGCGAGAAACTCATAAAAAGCTCCCACGTAGTGACGCGACGGTTGTCGTAACTTTCCGTAACCTCCTCCTTTCCGCTCAACACCCACCTGAACCTGAACGTTATTTTTGCTGCCGCCGGCGCCTCCGCAACAACAACAACAACTACAACAAAAACAACAGCTGCATGAGCCTGTTGTTGCACTCAATGCGGCGTCACCTCAGTCGTTAGTCGTAGGCACCCTCTGCTGGCTGTTATTGTGTTGAATGTAATTTTTCGGTCTCTTGGTTGGCTGCTTTAGCTGCCTGCATTCAGCTTTGTTGGCCATGTTGCTGCTCTTGCTGCTGTTGCTGCCGTTGCACGCCCAAACGCAATTGTCGTCGTTTTAATTGCTGTTGCTGGCAAACCGACAACGACTACGATGACGATGAGTGGGCAACATACACTTGGCTAGTACACAGATTAACGCCTCCATCATTTCCGATGGTCACAAACATTTTTGGTACTAAATGAATCTCTCCCAAAAAAATAAGAAGTACAAAAGTGAAACGCGGCGTTGTTCAATGTGATGGGGACACTAGTGACACTTGAGAATGCAACTCAAACTATTTAACTTTTACTTGTCGCATAGCTGACAAATCAATTGACAAAAATCACAACAATTTTTGCTTATTAACAAATTCGATTCTATTATATATCTCAATCCATCTAGGTTTTTATTATTTATAGAGATTTATGAGCTGTTGGCAAACAGACATTCAAGAAATATGTTCATAATAATTTTCATTGAATATAGTTTTATGACTTTATTTTATACGAGCACAGTTTATTTGCGTATGAAAACTTATGCAATTAAAAACTTAATGTTTATTAAAATATTTTGTTTGCACGCGCTCATCGCTAGCAGCTAGTAAATTATTGGCTAAACTGTGCAATATTCTGACTGAAAACCGTGTCAACAAATTACGAATAGTGGCCAGCCCGGTACCCCGCCCCATTCACCTCCAACCACCCCCACTCAAGTTATGGGCCATAACCAAAGACACGTGCATGTTAATTTTATATTTTCAAGCGTCTGGGCCCACAATATGTTTGTTTGTGGGTGTGTGTGTGTGTGTGTGTGTTATGACAACTGTCACGTGGACGCATCGAGCGGCATTTGCTTTTATTATACGTCTAAATGCCTGTTGCCTTCCCTTACCACCGCACATTTATACACCTAAGTACCGCTACTTGCTTTTCACGGCTGAAAAATAAATTAAATACAATAATATACAAAACACTAACACCCACAAAAGTGATTTATGGGCCGCCTCGCTGCACAAATTTATTTACAACTAATTGACGAAACGACACTTTTTGAAAACGAAAGCGGCATTTTTCGGGGATTTTGATGTGTGTTCGAGGGAGGGCGAGTTGTGGATTGGGCCGAACAAGCTGTCACTAGGTCAAAGTCTATAAATATAAACAGATTGATTATTGTGTTTTGTGCGTTTATTTATTTTTAAATATTTTGGTGTACATATTGACAGATATTGGTCTTTAAATACTACAGTTTAAGACTTTGTGCTTAAAATTCTACTTCATAAAGTCTTACATCTTAATATTTTCTAATAACATCGTTTAATGTTCAAATTTCGTTGCTTGCATTTGGTTAATAACCCAAAACTGCATTTAATATTATAATGGCTGTAATTAAGTTCAATTTACGAGCTGGAAATGTTTTATTAAAACACCAACAGTCTCCGCTTGCCATCTCTCCCTATCTATATGTCCTTATCACTGGCTCAATAAGCTTAAATGCGGCTGTTAAATATGCCACGCCCATTTCCTTGCTGTGCTAAGCTATATTAATATAAGAAGGCGACTTCAATTTTGGTTTACGTATTATATGGTCTGGAAATATTACAGCTTTAACGCAAGCTAGATGTGTTAATCTTTCTTCATACACTTTTTTTTTTGTTTTCTTAAAGTGTCACGCCCCATAATGATAATAATAATATGTATAAACCACATTTTTCGCCCAATGCTTATGGCACATTTAAAAATGCATTTAAAAATTGTGCGAAGTTTTTTTCTGCTGCCGCTGCGGCTTTCCGCATTTGAATATTTTAATCGACGTGCAGGAACGAGGAGTAGTTGCAAAGGGAGATTAAGTTGATGGGTGGAATATGGGAGCAGCATTTTTCCATTGTATACTTGATTCTTTGTCTTTGAGGCTGGCATCATTTTTGCTGTGCTGCAAGCTGCATAGAGTTTAGCTTTAGCTTCGTTTCCTGCTGCCGCTAGTTGCTCTGTTGCTCCGTTGCTTCAACCCCTAAAGTGTGGCGAAGGAGAAAAGGGCAGCGGTAAGGGAGTTGGCGTGACTTCATGGCTGTCTGTACTCTGTATATGCGTATGTATATATTTTATGCCGCTAACAATCTCATTAAAATTTTATGCGTGTGTCTGAGAGCGGCCCCCAACCGCCATCAAGGTGATAATAGAAAGGCGTGGCACGAGGGCGGGCCGCATGCCACACCAGCAAACAGCAGCAACAACAACATCAACATCAACATCAAGGGGGCAGGATGCTGTGAGCCGCCTTAAGGATGTTACACTGGCTGGCAGGCGTCTAAATTGCTACAATTACGCCTAAAATGTGTGCCAAGGCAAGAGGCAGAGCAAGATGCGCATTGGATAAAGACACACACCCCTAAACACCAACACACACACACACTCATACACTTAAACATTGGCAAATGCCCTTAACCTAACGCTAATTGCCATAATTTATTGCTTTAGGTGCAAGTTAGTTCGAACGAACTGTGCTCAGGAGTAGAAGCAGCAGCAGCAGCGTCGCCAATAATTGAATATGTCAAGGCAGATGGCAGATGCTTCTTGATGGTGGGAAAAAAAAAAATTTATGCGAAATAAATTTGCATGCCACACAAGCAACAACTTCTAGAATATTTTCCACATCATTTCTTTTAAGAAATTTCTATTTTATTTATACATTTTTGATCTTTATAATTAACACATGTCTGAAAAATGTTATTGTGGTTCTTGTTGTTTGCTGCATTTTACAATGACGACACGCCCACACGCCCAGACAGAAGACGTCGTGGAAATTTTTTCATACATTTTCGAATTATTATGAAGATGAAGAAGCAAATAAGAAATTTGTTTGCTAAAAGTCAACATGTTTTTGTGCATTTTGGTCGCATTGCGTTTGCCGTTCTTAATTGCCAAATGGTTCAAGGCCGTCGGCAAAACGTCTCTAAAGTGGATTTCGATGTTGCCGCCAAAATAATGTGTAAGTGTATGGCTTTGTATGGCGGCACTTGACAGGCGCCGTGCAACATAAGATCCTTCCAGATCTATACATAAATATAGATCTTAATTCTTTGACCTCAATAAACCAAGAATTGTGCTTTTCAGAAAAGTAGTAATAATGGGTGTCTATTTGAAATACACAGTTACCATTGCGAAAATACAATGTTTATTAATTAGCCAAATCAATTAATTTAATGGCGCTTCTGATTTTGTGTTAAAATGTCAAAGTTTAAGAGTTCTACCAATCAGTTTTAAAGCCATTATTACTTTTTGAGCTTGGGGCATTTCAATCACATCCGTTACTCAATGCGATTACAAATTATTTCCTTGCCACATTCGCATTGATTTTGTACGCTTCTTTGCTCTGGTGCAGCTCATTTAGCTAAATGAAAAATGCCAAAAAGGCAACGTTTCTTTTAGTTTTTTGGGTAGCCGCCAAGAGGCGAAGCTTTGCAAAAGCAAAACAAATGCACGACAAATGTAATAAAATGTACAAAGGGGGGGTTTAAAGAGTAGGAAATTTCTGATTGCATATAGCAATCATCTACAGTCCTAGGATTTCGCCGAGCAAACACCCTCGTTGTGAAAATTTCTTATGAAATCGAAACAATTTGCAATAATGTATCTTATGTCACTGCACGCGTTGTTGATACGACCACGCCCCTTTTCGATACACACACAAACACATGCTAACCATAAACTCTTGCCTTAAAGTCAAACAGAGAATTTCGACGCATCCCCCTCCAAGCTCAACACTCAACCCTTCAACAACAGCTTGCACTATTTGCCGCGCTTGCCTCCTTGGGGAATGCGATTGGAAATTACATTATGTTCGTATGTGTACAAGAAGAACTAAACTGAAACACAAGTGAAGCTGGACATGGTACATGGCTTGTGCTTATACAAGCTTAAGGCATGTTGCCGCACGCAATGTCAACATAATCAGCAGCAACAACAGTATCGTGGGGGGGTATATAGCCTGCAATTCAATTTCCTTTTATTTGATTCGCCTGTCGAATTCGCGTCGCGTTTTCATTACTTTTAGCCAAATAGAAAAACATTGGGCAAACTGTTTGATGTTGATCAAATCGAAGAGGTCAAGTAGCTGTCAGTTGTTGCCAAAGTTGTTAAAAGCAACATGGCCTTAAAACTCGAAAGTCTGCAACTTTGGCGCCTTGGAGAGCATCCAACTGCAAAGTGAAATCTAAAGCATCTGATGTCTCTGTACTGCTGTACTAAAAGGAAGTTCAGCTTAATTTATATTGATTTTTTTTACAAACAATATTATCTTTGCTGTTTGAAGCTTCAAGCATTGCTACGTCTGTGAATGAAATTTTCCACACTTGCAGCCATCAGCTTAAACAAATGTTCAACTTCTCATACACATGGGGCATTAGCGTAACATGAAAGTACATTGCTTAACATTCAAGCAGTTTGTATATTGTACAAGTCCATCCACCCGCACTCTTTTCGAGACTGTGTGTCCTTACAAGACATTCACATTCACATTTACATTCACATTCGCATACACATTCATTGAAACAAGCTGAGGGCTGGCATTCGCTTTCGGACATCTTTTGGCAATTCCGGCACAGACATTGTTCATAATCAGCGAGGATGGTCCACACACACGGAGTACAGTAGAGTACAGTACAGGACAAGATAGGACAGGACAAGACAGGACACGCCGCCGATGTCTTTTTGGCTTTTCTCTCTTCGACATGATTTACATTTTTCAGCCATATAAAATTCTATTTTATGTGAACTTTGTTTAACAGCATTCGTCGACAGTCTCACATTTGCCAGTCAAAGGCCATCGAAAAGGCAACAGCCATAAAAAAAGGAAACCAAAAGCTATTCTGGAAAGGCTATACGACAAATACATACTCTGTAATTATACACTCTAAACTCTCTTTGAAGAAAATGTTGCTTGCACTTCAATAATTAGCGATAATTTGTATTAGTGTATGCATGTTTGAGCACCGTGTTACACTCTCTTTAACCGTTTTTAATGGTTACGAGGTATACCCAAAATAGCGGGGGCAAACCGACTAACGTTGCACGGGGCGTATGTGTTCTCAGTGATGACTCTGCGAAGAGGAAGTCAGCAGCAACAGCAGCATCAGCAGCTCCTCGTTGTTCTCACTGCTAGCTACAAGCTACATGCGGATCATGTCCTTGTAAACACGCCATAAAAGCTGTCAGAACATGTATTCCGACATGTCGATAAGTCGGCAGCGGGTTCAAGAGTCAGCCAACAACGGGATGGAGAGACAATCAGTGGGGTGAACCAATGGTGATGGTCATGTCAATGGCGAGTGTCAAATGAAAGAGCTGCGAAACTGAAGAAGAGTGAAGCAGAACTGGAGCTGGAGCAACGGTTTTTGGCGACAGCTTCCCGTATTGCCATTGTGTTAAATTTTGGGGGCTTTGATTTTGGTTGTCCCCCTCCGACTAGTTGTGCATTGTGAAGAAGTAAAAGTCAAAATGCTTTGGGTGCGGCCGCCTTTCTCGTCTACTAGTACACTACTTTGCTGTCAGAGGCCAGACAGCAAACCAATTGCCAGTTTATTACTCACAATTTATTGGGAAAACAGTAAATGGCGTTTTGCAGGGTTTGAGAGTTTTGCCTAGCGCGGCTCCCACAGCGTGGATGTCGACGCGTCGACAGCCGTAAAATTTCAGCTAGCAAATACAAATAAATACGAATAGCAACCAAATAGATTGCGAAAAAGAAAAGAAAATATCTATATATGTATATTCATGCGGCGAATTCGCAGCAGTCTCCTGAGTCGGTTGAGCCAGAAAAAACAAATGTTGCAGCTGCAAAGAGTGTGAGTGTTATGGAGGGGGTGAAGTGCTGTTAGAGAAGGGATAAGGGTGTGCTTGTAATGGGCTTGATGTTCGGCCAACAAATGGGTTAAATAAATGAAGTACACCGGAAGAAATAAAAAGTTGATTTTGATAAGTTATATCATAAGAAACTATCGCACATTAATAGTAATAACTAAGATTATTTCGTCTTTGCATTCAATATACAAAATGGTTAAAAACTGATAATGATTTTTCTTAGTGCATACATAATATTAAAATTCGCTCAGTTGACCAAAATACACATATCCTTCGACAAGGGCCAAAACTCGGCCCTTGTCCTTGCGCCCTTTTGAGCCTTGGCAAATGCCAATAAATCTGCTGCTGCTCAGTTTTATTTCTTTTGTAAATCATATTAAATGAATTGCGATGAATTATGGATACAAATGCATATGTAACACATTATGTGTGTGTGTGTGTGAGTGTGTGTGATTGTGTGTGTGTGTGAGTGTGTGTGTAATTTCGCGGCTTACAATGCAGAACGAGGAATGGGGGTGTGGAAAGCAGAAAGGGAGTTGGTAACAGGCACTCTACTGGCGGCCATTGTCGGCGCCCAGCTTGTGATCGGGGACTGTTGATAGCACTGCAGTGATATTTTTATTTATTTATTTTATATTATTTATGCCATTTTAATATTTTAAATGATGCTATTTTTCACATTTTATTACCAATTTATTTTGGCGACTACGCGCTATACGAGCCAAAGTCGCGTCATGCTGCCACGCCTCTTCACCAGTTCTGCGTTTTGTTTTTGCAAGAGAAAAGAAACAGAAAAAAGAAATTTGCGTTGTTTGTTTTTAAGGTTGCTTTCCATTACATATATTTTAATAATGATATATAATAATAATAATAATATGTTTGTAATTTGTTTTAATGGCCATTCAAGTTAATGTGAGTCGTCAGAGAGCAAAAGAAAGAGAGAGTGTGTAAAATGCAATGCGGAAAAAATTAAACACAACAAAAAACCAATGTGCACAAGTATTTTAATACCTTTGAGACAAAAAACTTAGTAGAGAAAAAGATATTTTAGAATATTTCAATTTTGTATTAAAAGTATACATTATTTATGATGAAGCATATTTATCACACGTCACTGCTTTGATTATTTTTTTATATTTTTTTCACTGTTGTAGTTCTTATTATGAATTTGGCCTCATGCGGCTCATTTGCTGCTGTTGTTTCTCTTTCTGCTCTGTGCTGTGGCTGACATTTAATTACTTTTCTCGACTTGCACTTTTTCTGTGATGTTTTTTGCATTCGCTAAATGCACTTTAAGCTGCAAAGTAGCTGCCCAGCGGCGGGAAGGGCGCGGGTCAATGGTGGCATAATTACCTGTCGTCGTTGTCGTTGTTGTAGTCGTTGGTGGTAATATTTTGCTGACTTGGGGCATGGTCATTAACATTTTAATACGATTTAATAAACATGAGAGGCGGAGAACACACATAAATTACCAATACATGCCTGGGCTGGTACACCGACTCGTATGAGCGATGTCGCTTAGCAAATTTCATCAGTCATTACAATGACAAAAGGTATTAGCCCAAAGGCGACACAAGACATTTGAACAGCTTAAAGAACTTTTAATTTAATGTTGATATAGCGAAACTTTGTATATACGACTTTATCCATTGCTTAAAAGATTAAACAAAAACCGTAATTGATACTAGTGTTATTTATGCTGTTGGTATAGCTTATCATTTCCGCTATAATACCGAGAATTTTAGTCAGCTGTAGTAGCTTGGCCCAATGTAAACAAAAACGCTATATATATATGTACGTAAGTTTAACCAGAACGTTTGTTGTTGAACATAACCGCATTGTAATCGCAAGCTGATTCCATAAAATGTCGCATAGTTGCAGCAGTTGTTCATATATGTTGTATAGTTTTATTGGTTTGTTTATGTGTAGGTATATTTATGGTTAGCCAACAAGCGCATAGATGTCAGTTCGGAGAATATCTCGGCCATACAAGTGGAGACATCCGTTCCAGCACTGGATATGCCATTGCGTTTTGTAAACACTCTACTGATAAAGCCGATGACCCTATAACGCCCCTTGGTTGCATAGTTTTCCTGCTATTAATCATGTCTATTTCAGCAAAAACAAACTTCAATATTTACATATGCCCATCATAAAATACACCTTGCAAATCATACAACTTGAAGGGGAGATCCTATGCTATTTCTACGTATTCCCATGTGTACATATTTGTTTCGACTATATAGTATACGTAATATAGGTGCGAGATTTTAACGCGTCGTTGTTGACGTCATAACTTCGTTTTTGTTGCATTTGTGTAAAAATGTTTGTTTGACGTTTCTTACTTATTTACTTACTATTTTAAGTTTGCATTGTATGGCTGAGGTTGGTGTTGTTATTGCAATTTGATTATTATCTCGAAACTATTGACGTCAATTTGTTTTTGTTTTGTTCTCGAGGGGGAGAAGGTCGATCATTGCTCTCTGCCTCTGTCTCTCTCTCTCGCTCTCTATCGTCAGCTCAGAGTACATAGTTATATTGTTTTGTGAAGTTCATTTAGTTGTTTATGTTTATATTGTTTTTTTAAACTCTTGGTGCGCAAAACAATGAAATATAAAATCGAGAAGAAGAGGCACATAAAACAAAGAACAACAAAAAGAAAAGAAAACATTTATCGCAGAAATCATTTATCAGAGCTATCCGAACATTTGTTATTGCTGTTTAATTGTTTTTATTTATCTGTCAAAAGACGAGCGTCATTCTTATACGCTCTCCCGCAGGATGATTAACAACAATTCGTTAAACAGTTTGTAGCAATTAAAAGTACGGCATGCACTTTAATGTTTGTAGTTGAAAGAATAGTAAATGATGATAATGGTTGTTATTACGTATACGTTAGAATTATTCTTTTTAATATGAGGCTTCTTTATCTGTATCCTTAAAGATATTTGTAGTGTATATAAAATTCGTTACGTTCGTTCGCTGCTTGCAAGTTTTATTGGTATTTTCTACATTTTTGGCACATGTTTTGATTATTTTTATGAAAATTAAAATGCGTTTGCTTGTAATTGTTCAAGTAAGACAGAGAGACAGATATAGAAACAGACTATGATATACAGCCAATGAATGAATGTGTGTGTGTAGTATTGGTGTCTGAGGCACGCTTTTCCTGGAAACGTGCGCTCATTGCCATTTCGAGCAGCAATGCTCATTCATGCTGACGACGATGATGATGATGATGAGGTAATCTATCTGTTGGGATTTAGAATAGGTTTGCTTGGGTTGGTTTGTTGGTTTGTACTTGTATCAGCCAGCCAGTCTGTCAGTCGGTCGGTCGGTCGGTCGGTCGGCCAGTCAATTATTCAATTTGATTTTGCAATTAACAGCTGTTTTGCGGAATGGACTCACTGACTCGATGCTCTGAGTAAGGCACTTGAAATGCCAACGCCTGCAAAAACAGCTGTCTGCCCTTAATTGAAAATAGGATTGGCATGTGTTTACTTAGTGAGTTGGAAAAGTGCAGCACAGGTACGTAAGTGTACGTCGATAATGATTACAGTGCAATTGCAAGAAACATGCATTTCTCTCTTTCCCCTATTGTGTGTGTTTGGTCTAATGGGAGTGATAACCAATTGGCGTTTGTGAAAAAACTTTAACTGACATTAAATGACTTTAAGAGCAAGTTAAATATAACAATTTTTCGCATTCGCAAAATTTATTTATTAAAATATGGATATATGAATATATTTATGTGCTTAAATAGGTATGATTGATGCTGCCAACGTAGGCAAACAGTCTGCAATTGGAATATTTATATATAAAAATATACACGTGTCGTTGTTGTTGTTGTTGTGTATTCATGCTCATGCGATCGAATATTCGATTATGAATGGCACTCATGCATCATACTCAAATTACCAACTGAGTTTATTTTTAACATAAAAAAATCGAATGCGTGAAACGTAAAAAATCGCATTTAAAAATATATATGCATATAGTATATTGAATGTGCAATTTATAAAGTAATGTGACATAAATCAATTCATGCGCTAATTAAAAACATGTTAATTGTGAAATAAAAGAAACCCAAAAAGAAGCAAAATAAATAATAGCAAGAAACAAACAACAACAATAGCCAGGCATCATGTTTATTCATTCACAAAGCGAATGTCAATATTATTGAAAAATGTGAGATTTTAATTAAGTATCTTTTGACATATGCCCCGAGTACAAGTGTCTTAAAAATACACAACCTACTAGCCAACAAAATAAAGTAACTAACCAGTTTGTAACCTTCCTTTTTATTATGATTTAATTAAAACATAAAAGCTTTGCCAAATTTAAACTTAATTATGTATATATTGAGAGATAAAAACTTAAAACTGTGAATATAAGAAGACCTAAACTAATCCTCTAGCAATATGCAGTTACATTTTTATGGTTTACAGAGCATTAAATGATATATTTGGCTGGGGGTTTTTTTTACAGCTATAACTAAAATCAAAATCCCCTTTTCAAGCGCTAAGAAACGACGTAATAGATAATAAACATTTGCAATGCACTTGTTAATGAAGTTAATGATATTGTTGTGTCTGTTGTTTGCGATTCGTGCCAAGGTGTAAGCTTTGTGCATCTAACAGATACAATACCAACCAGCTACCTCATAGATGCGCCCCACAACACAACTGAACGGAAGAGAGAGAAAGATATACAGAAAAACAGAGGGAAGCGTGCTCGAGTATACAGCGAAAATGCATAGCAAAGCGTAATATGTCAAAAACAAACGACGCAAGCAAAACAAATCAGCAAATAAATACAAATGCAATCACAACAACAACAACAATAACAACCATATTTGACGTCGTAACGTCGCTTCTTTTGGCACACTGCAAACGAGCGCATCTAATGAGGCCGACCCGCAGCCGTGGGCCCACGAAAAGACCCAACTAGTACACGTCCGTTATTGTTTGAGATACGTTGACTTTAAGATACCCCGTACATAAACACAGATATGCTAACGTTTTTGAACGTATTTCTTGTCGTATACTTAATATTTGTAGTTTTCATTTGGTATTTTATAGCTTAATCGTATAGAATATGCCGCAAACGTATTGTTAAACTCAATATAGCCATACACAATACTATGCTTAGGGTATTTATAAGAAACTGACGGAGCTCCAGCGATATCGTGACGTCTGACGCCATCGTCGACGTCAGCTAATGAATGAATTCCGAGAAGCAAAGCAAGCAAATCAAAATAAAAGAAAACAAAATGAAAAAAACTAGCTAGCGATATGGGAATGACAACCTTACTCACACCACACCTCCCTTCTCTATCTTGCAGTTGTTAGATAGTACTATTTTGGTAGCTGCATTTATATTCTTTAACATGGGGAAGTGCGCCATTATCATCCAAAGCTACAGAGAAAGAGAACGCTGCAATTCATTAGCACGCCTTCTTTTATGCACCAGAGTTTCCAATTTGCAGTGCCTTCACCTTCACCTGTACCTTTTGTCGTTGTTCTCATTTATTTCCTGCGTGTTCATACAATGCGACCACACACACACACACACACTCACACAATTAACGGTTGATTGTGGAGTCCAAGTTGATGTATGATAATCGCCGGCACATGCTAGTATTCCTTTTTTTTTTTTTTTGGACGGGCAAAGCGCATTTCAGGTTCCAGTTTAATAAATTCTTTTCTCGAAAATACATTAAATAAAGGTAAACAACGGGTGTTGCGATTAAAACCGTTACTTGCCGCATACGTTCATAAAAAATATAAATTTGTTGATTTAATTTTTTGACTCAATGAAAGTTCAAACTTGAACTAAATGCATGTTTAGTGCGCGATAAGTATGAGTCTAGTTTTTCATGGCATCAAATATTGATAAGTATTTAATAGCTATAAATAATCTACCCTTAATTCTTTTATTCCCAGCTGTCAGCTATGGCGACTTTAATATTTGTTTTCAGAATTCCAAGCATAGTTTCTGATTAAAAGTCAAGCGATAAAATATAAATGTATTTTATTTTCTACATGTAAGTTCAATTTCCACAACAATGGGACAAACTTAGTAGATAATGCATACAAATATCAATAAATATTGACTTAAGTACAACATACTAGTTAATTACTTTATACTTAGCTGTCAGGAATCATTATTATTATAGTGTATGTCATATAATGATAGTGTTGGCGGGCAAAAGATTCTTGTCGGTTTGCAAATCTAAACTAATTAGCTTTTACTTTACATTTAAGCGTTTTAATGATGTGGCCAGTATAATTATAATCAACTATGTATAATGTATGTTTATGTGTGGCATAAAGACGTGGCATAAACTCCCCGTTTGTTTCCATGGGAACCAATGATTTGCAAACTGCCATAAATTAAAGAAAGTTTTAAGAAACGACTTTGCACAGTATCAAGCTGTATGTGTAAGGGTATTTACTCTTCTTTTCTTAACTTTTTCTTCGACTCTGCCGTTATTATTAAAATTTGCATTTGGGTTAAGGTGGTTTGTTATAGTTATCTTTGCATTTTTGCACATTTTAAATTATAATCCTCTTGTTGCTCCTTTTATTTTTGTGCTTCAGAAAATAATTTTTTTTCTTGCATTATTTATACAAATTGTTACTGCTGACAGTTATTCGACAATGTTTTGTTGTTGTTGTTGCTTGCTTGTTGTCTTTTGTTTTTGTTGATTTTGTTTCTCATTGTCAGTCGGTATATATTTTTGTTGTTTTGTTTTGTGATTTGATTACGTAAATTAAACGCGTCTAGACTGCCAGACGTCCAAGCGAACGTTGGGCGATGCGGGGCAGGTGATTGAAGAAGGCAGAGTAGAAGGGGAGGTGAAAAGCTCCCCTGTCTCCTTTTCTCACTTTCTGTTTTGAGCAGACATTGTGACCGACTGACCGAAGTGGCTTATGCAATTGAACCTAGAATTATGGCAGCAATGGAATTTTGTTTTTATTTAACATTTTTTTCGAGGTGGAGGTCGAGGTGTTTATGTAACGTCAACGCTGTTAGGTCTTTTAGCAAATTTCAGTTGTTTTTCAGTGATTGTTACGATGAATTCGCAGCGCCAACGAAATGAAAACAAAAAAAATAAACATAAAAAAATAATACGAGCGTACAAAGTGCAAATAATTATGCGGAACTGTTGACTTGACAAAATACCAAATTAGCACCCAGATTTTATCTATGTATGTTATGGAGATAAAATTGGATATTTACATTGTGCATATGTGAATATATATTCGATATATGTTTTAAACACTTGTCGCCTTAAAATAACCACAACATTTGCTGGGAAATTTGATATGCAGTCTGGCATGCTGAGACTATTTGTAAATAAAGAATTTTTATAGTGTGTGAAACTGTTTGCTTGGAAAAATACTGAATATATACAACATATGTATATAAAAATTTAATATGATAATTTAAATATTTTTTTTTTTTTTTAAGTTTTTTATGACTTCAAGGAATTGAATTTTTAGCTATTAAGTATTACTAAATAAATTATCTAAAATGTGTAAATTTAAAGTTAATTTGACATCTTTATTAACTCATAATCAACACTTAAAACTCGTTAGAACGTTTTAATGTACATCAGTTTCAAAGTGCAGAGCATTGCATATTCCATATTGCAAGCAAACGTATTTATTTTGCGGTTTCTTTTTTTACTTCTGTTGTTTTTGTTGTGGCTGGGTATTTATTATTACATGTTTCTTTTTTTTCTGAGAAAATTTGACGCGTACGTGTGACATTTTTGTTGTTGTTCGCGTTTTTCTGGAGGCGCCGCCGATATGGCGCTCACACGAACACACTCACACACACATGCATACAGGGAACAATGCGCGACAACAATCCCACCAGATACAGATACCAATACCGATAACGATACTATCAGGCACTGGAACCTGGCACTGGCAGTGGATACTACACACTGTATGGCTGGCCCTGGTACTGACACTGGCACTGCCAAGTGCCAACAGTTGTCATCGAAGTTCAATGTGATATTGTATGTGTAGGTATATTACTTGGCATTCAAACGCTGCCTGTTGCAATAAGTAAATCCCCTACCTTACTTCCTCCCTGCCTTCACAATTGAATCACGTCCGTCCATTTGCCCCTCAACAATCTTTGTTGTAAATAATTACGTCCAAGTCGCATATACACGCAAATTGTGACTAATAAAATGAAAATGACGACGACATCAAGTGGAAGCAAGGAAAAAAATTGAGGGTACTTAGCTTAGCTTAGCCTGGGCTTGGGAACTTTTTTGCGTGGGGATTCCATCAGGTCGAGCAATCGAGTCGATAAGTCGCAATCGATGCGTATGATTTATGCTCGTACATATAAAAAGTGAAGCGGACAAAATCTGAAAACAATGAGTTTGAGTGCAAAAACCAAAGGAAGAAAAAAAACTGGGTGGAAATGAAGGTCGTTAGCCGGCAACGTCCACGCGCTACGTCCTGTTGGATAATTAAGTTGGTTTCAACCTCAACCTAACTACAAGTGCCAAAAATACACACAAAAAAAATGTGTCAGCCTATGTAAGTTTCTTAATGTTTAGCTTAAGCCAGCTGCTGGTTCCTATATGATTTTCGAAATAAACAACATTTTTAAAGCAAAAATTCTAATAAGATGATCTAAATACCCTAACGCATTGCCTTTTTTTTTGTGTGCACAATCAACTGGGCGGCCATATCACTTACATTCTGTTTCCCGTCAAGTCTCGTGGGCGCTTTAATTGCCACAGCGAAAGAACTGGAAGCAACAACGTTTCATTCGTTCGTTCGTTGAGGCGGGTAAGGCAGACAAGGAAGCGGTGGTTGGCTGGTTGAATGTCGTATCGAAATGTGTGCAGTTTGTGTTTATTCAGCGTAAAATGAAATTATCATCGTCATATTCAATTATCCTGTGTGAGTGCATGAAACGCTGCTCTATACCCACAACCACCAAGCAGCAGCAAGCAACAACCATGATCCACATCCACATCATCTACAGCAGCCGTCAGGCGTTGCCTCTGTTCGTTGACCCAGCTTATCCCTGTGGGCGCTGTGAAGGACACACAAACACACACAAGCATCTGTCTATCCGTTTAAGCCATACGTACAAAAGGATTGTCGGTTTTGGCCGTAGGCTTGTTCAACTGCTGCTCTTTGTAACAGCCAGTCTGAGTGTGTTTGTTTGTTTGGATTGAGGTTGCTCATGCGGATAAACTGACCAAATTGAATTGCATTAAAATTCAACTGCAACATATCCAAATAGCATATCCGCAGTGGCAACAAATTACTAATCGACGAACATGCACACAAAAAATTTGTCATAAGTTTGTGTGGAAAAACCAACAATTTGTTTGCGTTACTAAATGATGCTGAAATTTCAATTAAAACTCAATTGAGCATTCATTTTTTTTGCCAACTGCATCGTAAAATATTTGCTTTTAATAAATATTTTTTTTTTTTACAAATACATGTAAAACCTTTGGTGGATTCTTTTGTGTATGATAAAATTTAATGCTTCGTAAAGCTTACATGCAATAAAAACCTTAACTTATTACATCTTTTAGCTTTTAATTACTCGAGAAATGCATAATACCATAGTTTACTAGACAATTTGGTATAAGAACATCGGATAATAGAGATTGAAAGTACTTTGCCATTTATAATTAATCCGCTTAGCCTTTTGCTGCCAGAGCAAGGATATTATTATATTTTCTTTTTTGTATAAAGCAAAGCAATAAATGTGTGTATTAAATATTATATATAAGCTGTGTGTTAATGTCACAATAACAGCAACAGCAACATGGGCAATAACAAAGCTATTAAAACTATAAAAGCGCAGTCCATAATCCCCCGCGACCTCATACCAAGAGTGTGGTAGCCATAGTTATGGCTTATAATCGACGTGCATATATGGACTTCCTCATCGTCTAACAACAGGCTCCAATTTCACATCAATGGCAGCATTAAGTGGGTCGTGTGTGCAGCGTGTTGTTGGGTGGTGTTGTGTTTTTGGTTAAAAGCAAATTTAAAAATTACACGCGCAATGATTTTTATTGCATTTGATGAACATTTAATTTTGATTTAATTTTTAATGAGATTTACTGAGTTCTCTTCCTTTTTTCTCTATTGTTTTGTTTCTTTTTTTACTCAGTGTGCTACGTGATAATCGGCGATTACTGCCATTATTGTGGCCACCCACAGGCAGTAAAATATATATCGCAAAACATAAACAACACCACAAAAATCATATAAATAATAATAACAATGTCTAATAACAGGCGACAGCCGTGTTGCCGTTTTAAATAAATAAATAAACTGCGGCGAAAATAATGAGAAATCAAATAAAATTTAATAATATTTAATGCAATAGAGAGAGAGAGCCAATCAATTGAATTGTGGGCTATATGTTTTGGCTTTATTTATTTATTTGTTTAAATTTTAATGATAACACTAAACAACAGCCAGTTTGTTGCTATTGCTGCGGCTGCTGCTGGTGCTGTGCAATGCAAATAAACAAATTAACTCGAAATATAATTGAATTTTGCAATGCATATATGCTTAATTCACATCTAAGTTTACTAACATAGACTCGCATGTGTGCATATGATTGTTTTATGTAATTGTTTTGTTTACCCTTATTGCTGTTGTTGTCTGTTGTAATTTACAATATGATGTAGCTACCGTTGCATTTACTTGCAGCACCAACAGCAGCTACAGCAGCTGCACTAACTCAATTATTTTAATTAAGCTTGATGACTGACTAGCTGACTGCTGATCATCGATTAGGAAGGGAACAGCGAGTTTAAGATTTGCAATGCTTTAGTTAATACCCTTTTCGCAATAAAAGAGAATATGCCTAATATGGCTTGCATCTTAAAGCTTAAGCTTAGAATATTTCGCTTATTAACAGAAGCTTATCTTAATGATTATTTATTCACAAAAGCTTATTAAAAGAGTATTTAAACTTTAATCAATCCCTTTTTTTTGCTTTGCCATTTTGCCAATTGTTTTACCCTGCTTACTAGCTCTCAACATATTTCAATTTGATTTAAGCTACTGTTTGCATCGCATTATATAATCAGAATAGGTAATGCAAAGCACTAACAACAATATTGTTAACTATTGTCAGATTGACATATTGACTTTGATGGGTCCCGGCTATTAATTTATTAATAGACACGCCAAACATGCAAGCGTCGTCAAACTGGCGCCAATTAAGCGATTGTCAACTAATATCTGTACATAGTGTGTATTATTAGATCATTAAGTATAAGTATGTACAACAAATATCTTCAAAACAATGTACTTTGTGCACGAGACAATCATGAAGTATAATGATGATATCGCAGCGAAAAATGTTTCTATGATTTTAATTGGGTGTAAAGATGCTGATCTACATACTTGTTAAAAGCGGAAAAATGTTAATGTCTGATTTTTAAGTACATCCCTTGCAATTTTGTTTGCTATATAATCCCGCCTATAGTTAAAATTTCATTTATTGTTGTTTTTGAATCGCTAGTGATATGAAAATCTCATTCTCTGTTCTGGCTTGGGCCACATTGGCTTTGCTATTGGTGAGTAGTTAAGTCTGCTCAATAACAAAGTCTAACTTTGACAATCCGATTTTGTTTGCAGTGTACGACACAGGCTCAGCAGGAGGGAGCGGGTGAAGCTGTCGGTGCTGCACAGGCAGGTATTGGTATTGGGGCTGGAGCTTCTGCAGGTGCTGGAGGTGGTGCAGGTGCTGGAGGTGGTGCAGGTAGCGAAGCCGCTGGTGATGGTGGTGCTGAAGCTCAAGGTGGCGCTGGTGCTGGTGTCAACATTGGTGGTGCAGCTGGCGGTGCAGCAAAGGGTCGTTAAAATCGGCGAAGGCGGCGGTGGCAATGTTGACAGTGGCATTTCCGTTTAAAATATCATTTATTTGTGTCAACAAGAAGGAGGGCTGTGGCTTTTACGTATAATTGTATAAAATTCGGCAGTACTTCAATAGAAAAACAACATTGACAACAACAATATCAAGGCATGCACGTGTGGCAGCTCTAATACCATTTAATGCCGTTTTATGAAACACTTCTCAATACACACACACACACTCATCGAACAAGCAAAACAACAATCGCTTGCCGCCGACTTTTGCCGCCTCTGCTGATGCCAATCGCTGTCGCGTTGTCGGAATCGATACCGAAATAAAAAATTCATCAGCCAAATGTTAAAAATATTATTGAAAATTTCCACATAAATCAAGTGATCAATAAACCAAAAACTCTGCGAAACGAAACAAAACGTAAAGCCACAATCATTGTGAAATATGGCGCTTGAGTTTCTATTTGTTTTTGGTTTTTTTATTTTGCAAAATCGTTCGATTGATTGTTTATACTGTTTGAGGGGGGTTTCTCTAGGCTTTGAATGTATGGAGCGCGATAAGTTCCTGTTACCCAAAATGGGACGCTTTCAATTTTGTCAATCGCTGATCATATTGATTGCGATTATAGACAATCTTCAATGGAATTTCCAATGTGCGTATTTCTGCACGCTTGTTAGATTGTTGTGCTTAATATAAATACAATAATAATACTAGAATAAGAATATAATTGTTTGTCTATTAAGGCAAACAATTGCCATTAAGTTGTATTATCAAACCGAAACCTTTCTGTATTGCCTTGATTATATGTGTATCATCTGCTCCATAGCAGAATTGACCTTTACATAATTTAACAAAAGGCTACACATAACAATTTTATGTAACCCCAAAGTTATGCATTTCCTTTTTAGATATTCAATTCATTCTTATACAAAGCATGCTTCACGTTGCACATTATATGCTTTTGTAATCCGGCGACAGCTCTTTTGTCCCAACACCCGTCCCACCAAGCCTCTGCCACCTCTTGGCCTTGACACCGAGTCATTCTCAGAGTTTTTAGTTATGTTTAGTTTTGGGGGTTTTAGTTTGGTAATCCGCCGTGTCGCCTGTCTGTCAAGAGTTGTCTGTGTCCGTAGGGCATCCGCCGTAACGTACGTTCGGTTTCGCGCACCAGGCGGGCGCATTAGATAAGAATAACGGGCTGTCAAGGCGGGCAGGTGGGTCGGTGAGTGTGTTTGTGGGTGGTGGCGCTAGGTATGTCCCCACTCGACCGCCGCCTCCACTCCCATTCGTTCCGACAGTCTTTTCATAAAACGACAGAGTCGTGAAATTATGCGGCGCTGAACTTGAAACTGGTCACGTGCTTGGCGCCGATGTGGCGATATACTCGTAATTGCCAATTTAATCGCTGACTCGCATTCACTGATAAGCATTTCGTGCTGCCGTTACCGAGAATTTAAGTTTATTTACAGTTTGTTGTTTTGTGTTTGTGTTTGTGCTGGCGTCTAATGTTTGTGTTAGGTGCTTTGTTTTTTTTTTTTTTTCTAGGGGCCAGCCTTATGTTTTATCAACAAATTGCAATTGCAGTTAGAAAAAGATATATGTTTGTATATATGCATATGTGCGTTTATGTTTATGGTCAAGTTACGCGTCTAAGCAAGGTGTAATACCAGTGGCAGCCCATTATACTGATTGACTGACAAGATTTGCTATATGTTCGCGGTTATATAGTAGCTGGTTGTTGTTTGCTGCGTTGCCTCGCTGTTTTGCTATAGTGTGTTTGGCCGTAATTGCAGCAAAGTGCAACTGATTTATGTGCGTTTCCTGGGCGCATACACTGCCAAATTATTATGTACCGGGAGTACTGGTTGTCAAAATAATAATTTAAGGAGTCATTTAATTTTTTACTACATATAACAATCTGAGCAATCAAACAAAATTTATTTAAAAGTATTAGTTTTATTAAACATACCATGCATTTTCCAAGTGTACTGATAACTTCCATAGCTAAAACTGTCGTACACAATGTACGGGGTTATAGCAGTAACTTAACCAAGCGATATCGCAAATTGGCAAGACCGTGTGCGCATATAGTACACTATAGTGGGACATTAGGCGCCATCGTCATAAGACATACGATATTCGCGACCTGTCAGTCATAAATCATTCACAAATGGCGCTCACGTGAATACGCATTACTTGAGACTGAGACTGACTGTGAGACTACTATTGCAGCTTATCTAATGACCCATTTCGACTTTCACACTCATCAGCAGTAGCTGTAGCTATATATAGTAGACACACACACACAAATACATGTATCATGCCCATACATGCATTTTGCCATTTAGCTTTTGTCTAATCTTGCCTTGTGGCGCCTCAATTCAACTCAATACAACTTGGCAAAATGCGCATTATTATGAAAGCAAATTGCGTGTTGGGGATGAGAACGCATTTTGCTTTTAATAATAATAATGGTGTTGTTCAAGTACGTCGCAATTGGGGGAAGCCACCGAAATTATTTGTTGTAATTAAACTAAACAGAAGAAACAATGAAAATATTGGCAAGCGGCTAATTAACGTTCAACTAATTGGCGAGATAATGACTAGAACGTACATAGACAAGACGAATTAAGAGACAAGTTAAGCTGAGTTGAGATGAACTAGCAATTTGCTGACCGTGGGCAATTAAGAATAACATTGGATGGAAGCCAATGAAAACATTGCACATTTTGTCTATTGATTATTATGCGCACTATCATATGTAAAAATGCTTTCCAATACAGCCATGTTCGGGTTAAACAAAGATTCTAAAGATATTATCATTGCCAAAATTTTAAAACCATATTTAATAATAAAGTTAACATTTTTAAACTGATTTTTGTTGATTGTTATCCGCAGAAAATACTTTGTTTTACAGTTTGAAGCACTTTCAAGTTTTATTAATTTAATTTATATGCATATATGCATATAACATGCGATAAGTTCAATACAAATAAGTAATAATATTCCACTTGTCGATTAAGCGATAGTATTTTCATTCCCTAATATAATACGCCGTTAGAATTACGCATTAGCTTTGGCCTTCCCTACCTATGTACATACATATATTTACACAGGGCTATAAATAGGTTGCCAAAACTGCGTAATGAGTTTTTCTGTGTATGTGCTAGGGAAAATTACTAGCCATCTAGTGCCTGCTACTATCGGTAGCTGATTAAAGCTTAGTTGCAATGCGATGACATTTTCATTGCGTAGTTTTTCATTTCGCTATTTTTTTTCAAGTTGTTAACTACGCATTCGATGAAGTGTAAATGAACATAAACGTTGGAATCATTAAGCGATGCGTTGTGTTGCCTCGTCTCTCCATTTGTATCTGTCAGATACTTTGGCGAGCTCGCCTGATTTATGAACTGCAAGGCAAACACAGTGAACACAACAACAGCCGTTGCCTTGTGTGTACTGCAAATTGTTATACCTATTAACGCCAATTGTGTAAACAAATTGAAAAAGTATGTATGCCATAATTAATAATTATGATTAAATGTGCCACAAAGCCAAAAATATTAAATTCTCGCTGCTGTTGCTCCTCAAATATATAGTATATCACAGCTCACTTGCTGACAGATTGAATGTTCAGCAAGCAATTGAAGTCCAAGTTGAGTCAATCAACTGAATCAAATGTTCGACACGTGTGTGAAGCTTGAAACGCTTGAAACCAATTAATATGATGCCTGTGTCGGTATATGTATGTACTTTAATTTGTGCAATTGACCGATTTCGAGGGGGCATTAAAAATAGTTTTCAATATTTATTTTTGGCAAACGTTCAACAAAAACGTCGCCGTTTCGCTTTGATGTTTATTTTTAGAGCTTACCAAACAGCTAAATGGCTGGACAGATTTACAAAGTTAAGTGGTTGTTTGTTGTGATAATAACATAAACAACAGCAGCAATCTACCAAGATAAGTTTCGTGTGAGGTCACAAACCAATAATGAAGCGAAAGAGGGGAGCATGAAAGATCGGACCAAGCTGAGTTTGATAATGGTTTTGTTGATTGATTGCCAGGTGCAAGTGAACTGTCAAATAGTCAACGTAGATAGAAAAATGAAGCAGCCAAATCAAGCGTTGCCAAACCTATAAAACTACTTACCAAAGCTAAGCGTGGGAATGAAACTAAGCATACTAAAACCAAAACGTTGACTATTTAAATCATTAACTCATTCATAAACAAACATTCATGTATTAATGGCATTTTTTCATTCTCTCTCTCTGTTTTAGAACCAAAAGCTGTGGAAAAATACCAAAAATAGGTAAGTTTTTAATGTTTTTAATATATCGCCATAATTTTAGAGTTTTTTTTTTTGCACTTTCTAAACAATCGCACTTCAAATGCGTTTATCTTACTGACCTTCAAAACTTACTAGCTCATCTTAGCGAAATTTCGCCAAAAAAAAGCATAGACTACAGTTTTGCAGGTGCAGAGCTTCAAATAAGATTAGCATATTTATTTTACAAGTATGCATTCAACATTCAGTTTCACTTTAGGCGCCAATCTTAAAATACGCGCGAATAAATTTAAAATCGAGAGAGTTGCAGAGCGGCAAAGTAAAAAGTTAGCTAAATGCTTATATCAATAACCACACACGCGCATGTGTGTGTGTGTGTGTGGATGTGTGTAGTATGATAGCATCAATGAAAAAGTGTCATGTTAGCTGACCGTGAAATTGAAACATGAAATTGTCCACTTGAACTGCAAAATACGAGTTAAATTGCTCACCTGTTGCTCTGTTGCACGCGCCAAAACAATATCAATCAAAACAATGGCAAGCAAGAACATCAAATTTTTGCAATATAAAAATGTTTTGTTTGTTTTGGCCGCGCCTTCTTATCGCCTTATCATAGAGTTGGCTGTGGTGAGCTGGCTGGTTTGACTTGGACTTTTTAATGTTGACATTAAGATAAAGCTCAGCACACTCTCAGCATTAACTATAACAAAAAATAGAGAGCTAGCCAACTTACGATGACAGAGTGCAAATTGTTTTTCAGAATTGTAAGTTGTAATCTGACTACAAAAATGGGGTGAAAGAACTGACACATCTCTTGCTCGCTCTTACACTCGTTTGTGGCTTGTGCTGCTTATTAGACCTTAGCAGAGAAGATGTTGCAACAATCCTCAAGTCACAAACACTCATGATGATCATGCGACACATGCCTCGTGTTCTGGGCCTCTTCCAGAAAAACGTTAGGGAAAAAAAAAATAATTCCCATAGACTTTGTTCCCGTTTCTTAGTGCGTGATTTGGGCACGCTTTTAATGCGCGGAATTTTGTTTTCTACAGAAATAACAATAATAATAATAATAACAACACGCGTAATGAATTCGAAATTGATACATTTTTATTTGCCGGTTTTTTTTTTTTTTTTGCTGATAATCAACTTTGATTTGCTGCCGGCAAAGTTTGTTCGTTTCATTTCGCTGTGTTGTGAAATTTTCGTAGAGTTGAATTTTGTCACTCTCTTTTAATTAGTTTTGTGCTAATAGATAGCCGCCAAAGCAAAGCCAATAGCAAAACAAATTCTAATTTCACCAGCAATTCTACGAAAATCGTTAGCATTGTATCAGCAAACAGAACAAGCCAGAAAAGTAACAAAAGGGAAAACCAGAACGAAAAAAAATAAAACAAAAAACATGATTGCACAAAATTTTTAGTGTTTATGTTTGCACATGCTTAACGTATTTCGCTTATTACGTGATATTCTACGAGTACTACTATGCAACTGTATAAAAGGTGGGTGTGTGAACTGTAAGGGACGCGTTTAAAGTGGGCGTGTACAACACATCTATCATCAAAACAAACACAAATATAGTATATATAGATATTTGCACAACTTATTGTTAGGTTTTGCCTCATGCTTTGCCAGTCTCGGGACTATGAATTTGAATGAAAAAAGGGGTACATGAGGGTATGATCAAGTGATCGCACGTGAACGCCATCGAAGCATATTTTCGGGGCATTTTAGCGCGAAATTTTGCCAGATTGCCACATTGAGAGATTGAGGACGATTGTGTAGTATTTATTGTAGTAAATGTTTACATGCATAAATTTTTGACTTGTAAGTCATTTGACTTACAGTTCGTCAACGAGACATAAGCTACATGACTGGGTTAATAAAGTATTAAATAGTAATAAAGTCAAAACAACTACAAATAATTGTTTTAAAATTATGTAAAACTCATTTTGAGCTTTAAGTCAAGTCTATTCAACTGAAAACTGTCTATATATAATTTTACAGCAATGCTTGTAAGAGTAAATATCATTACTAAGGGTATTCCCAGATTGTTTGTGATGTTTTTGCTGCTGATGTGTATTTAGAATGTGGGGGGATTTTTATTGCATTTACGACCAACTAAACACAAATAAACAAAATTGTTTTGCAAAATTTGCAAAGTTTATGCGTTTTCCGTGAAACGTGTGGCATTAAAATGCAAACATGCTGTGATTCTTTTTTTTTCGTATTTTCGGTTTTTGATTTTTGGCATGTGGCGGCTGCATATGTGCTATTTGTAAACCAGCGAAATTTATTTTTAGGGGCCTACAAATTGTAATGCAATATGTGAACTTGCTGAACTTGGAACGATGTTTGAGTAATATGCATATTGCTATTTTTGTTATGCTTGTGCTTGTGCATTCGTTTTATTTTTAGTCCAAAGAAATACACGAAACTTAATCGATTTAAGTGCATTATGTCAAAGTTCTTGGAAAATATTCTTATTCAGAACTTGCCCGCATATTATGTGCGCTTCAAATGTTCTCGCTTTCAGATTTGCTTAATCAATATACATTTTGTACTTCATTTGCCACGCGTTGAAATATCACCTCCCCTTTCCCGCATCAAACGTCATGTTATTCATGCGTAAGTCAAGCATACGACACGTGTGTGTGCATGTGTTT
This sequence comes from Scaptomyza caliginosa, assembly GCA_035044725.1. Lineage (NCBI taxonomy): Eukaryota > Metazoa > Arthropoda > Insecta > Diptera > Drosophilidae > Scaptomyza > Scaptomyza caliginosa. The sequence continues at coordinate 86,139 of JAWNNR010000047.1, read as the reverse complement.
GTTTGTTGATGGAATTTGAAGGCGATTCGCATTATCACTCATACGTCATGTGGTACGCACGAAATATATAACAAGCGATCAGCTCCGTGCTCTGTGTAGCCGTATTAAGTTACACAAAACGCGTTGATCAATAGAAAGCGCCGCCGACTATACAAAACCACTTGTGAAATTTTGTGTGTAAGTGTGTGTGTGTGCGGCCTTCGTTTTTCCCCCCGTAGACACTGTGTGTGTTTGTTTATCTGCATGTGCCGTGAATGTAAACAGTAGCTTGCTGCTTGGCCAGATGCACAGACACGCACACATGCCAAACAAAATGCACATTGACGCCCCCACAACCAAATACCAAACTATGATCTCTCTCTCTGTTTGTGCCGCTCCCGCTACCGTTCTCTTTCTCGGTGGGGCGTCTGCTCCATATAAAATTAACTGACCGCACGCGCAGCCTTTGATCGCCATATGCAAGACGTCAACTTTTGCCCATGAGCAACTTGAGCTGCACCCCCGATTCAACAAAGGCGAGGGGGCATAGATTGTCTGCCATTGGATCGCGTTTTATTTTCGCTCCAATTTTAGATATTTGTTTTGTCCTCCTTTTCAGACATTGCAATAGCTCACTTTCACTCACAAATCATCGCATTTGCGCTCTCTCCCTCTCCCTCTCTCTCTGTCTCATTCTCTTTCTTTCTCGCTCTGTGTGTGGGATCTTGTTTATGCGAATTCCATGTTATATTCTCGTAATAACTGCGGAGGCCGTCGCCCCGTCGACTATTTGGCTGGCATATCGTATTCTGCCAACAGCGCATGCTTGGGTTGCGGGAATGTCTGTGGGGATGAGCAAGTGAAGCGCGTGTGCAGGTTGCTGATTTTGTGTTATTTGCTGAGTGGTGTTGTAGACATTGTCTGTCTGTTTGTCTGTCTGTCTATATATGGACGGGGGAATGCTTCTTTGACCAAACCTCAACTTTTTGTAAATATACATATATGTATGTGCATATTTTCTGCAAATTTAGCATTCTTTACAATTGTGCAATTATTGCGACTTTAGACTCTATATTCTGTTGTTCTTGATTGTTGGCATTAAATTGCATCATTTTTGCAATGGAATTACATGACTTTACTTGTTCAATAGGAATAATATATATTGAGCTCTATAAACTGTTTTGTGCACATACTGTTTATTGTTCTCTTAAATAATATGCATATTGCAAAAGTTTTTATCTCTTTTTCTTCCTGACTGCAGATTTGATTTTATTATGTATCTTTCCCGGAGAGAACAATTTGCACTGATCATTAAAAACTTTTTCATTGGTTCACATTGCGTATGCGTACTTTTTCATGTTGCCACCATTTTGGTGGCTTTTTCATGTTTCTGTGAAGTGCTCTATCAACGTGCTTTATGGCCCCAACACGCAAGAACAACCCTTTATCCTCTTTCTCACATTCGTGTGTTTTATTATGTTTTTTTTCCTTGCTTCTCTGCAGAATTTATGACAGTCGTTTAAACTTGACTCATTGTTGTCGTTTGTTGTTGTAGCGTGTAAACAAACGCGTTAATAGTTTTCCATTTGTTTGGAACGCACTTGCTATTGTTGTTGCTGTTTTTTTTCGACTCTTTTTTCATTGCATTTTGTTTTATTTTTATTGTTGTCTTTGCAACTCTTTTGCCTTCCCCATTTTAACGATGACAACGTTCATTTATTGTTTAATTCGAAGTTTACAGCTGCTGGTAGCTGTTGTTGTTTCTGCTCACTTCGTCGGCCACGTGCCGCAAATAAAAACTCTATTAACCCCAGGCAAATATTGACAAAATTTGCACGATCCGCTCAAAGAAAAAATCCGAGGTTGCTGCTGCTGCTGCCTTAAGGCCTATTCATTTCATTTCGGCCTCTCAGCTGAGTTTGTTCACTTGAGCATTGAGCCTTTTGACTTTATTCGGCCTTACAATATACGACTTGCCAAATCTCTTTCGGTTTTTTCTTGGTAATTGACTTTGGCCCCCAAGCTCACAAATGACGTTAGTGTTTAGGGGCCATAAAGTATCGATATGAGAATTGTTGTTATTTCTGTCCCTGATAACTCAGGTATTTTATCAGCACTATGGCAAAATGTTCTCTTCACTCATGCGACAAAAAATAACGTCAAATAGATAACTGATAACCAGATGTTTGGCATTCACAATATCAGCTTCTGTTCAAACTACAAAAAAGGCGCACGATTTGAATGTCAGACGGAAGACACGTGCCAAAAATTGATTAGATTTGATTGGTCCATGAACTGTTCGAATTCTAACAGAGACTTCCGGTTAAGTATCTAAGGTTAAAATAAATTTATTCTATATGTAGAAGTTCAATCAAGGCAGATATTCTTGACAACTGAAGAGATGTAAAAAGTTAAGGCACAAAAATTGTTTTTGGCTTGAGGCTTGCCATAAAAGATATTCATAAGGAGATCATTTGTAGTTTAAGTGTTTTTTGAGCATCTGTAAAGTAGTAAATAACTTTAGTGATATTTGTACAAACAGTAATGTGTCTTATACGACAATAGTCGTTACATATTCTCATATCTTAATAAACGTATATTCCAATCAAATCACTTCTTCTTGTGTTTTGTGTGTTTCCTGTCATTTAGCTTGCCAGACAAATCACATAAAGTAAGTTATGTTTGTGTATATCATTACGTCAGTGCAGAAAATTTGAGGAAATTTAATAATCATACTAACAAAAGCACAGGCACGCAAAGAGACAGAATGAATGACAGCAAATACATACGTACAAGCATACATGAATGACAGAAAGAACGATCGACTGAAAGAATGAAAGAGTCAACGCGGCATGACAAATGTGCGTTAGCGTTAAATAATTTTGATGATGCGTTCGCAATAAAAGTGGGTGTAGGGGGGAAGGCAAACTAAGAGACACACACCCCCTTAACTATAAAACTGACATGTGTACACAGTGAGAAAAATAGGGGCATTTAAAGAAAAGTAAGGATATTTTATTCACAAATATACGTCTTTTGATCCACTTGACTTTAAAGTCTTATTTTCGTACCTGCTATAAGTTATAAGCTTTGAAAAAGTTTCTCCTAAGCATTAAATACTTCACGTTTTACCTATTCTCTTCCCACAGTGTATAGAGCATCTCTCTATGGTTTTTTGTTATTATTTTTTTAATGTTAGTGCCTCTACATCTCCATCTTTTATGCTGCTCGCTCGTTGACTAATCAGCGGCACGTGTTTTTTCTGCAAAATTGTGACAATTTCCCTCTTCGCCTTTTCGCACTTCGTTCGTATCGCTTTTCTTGCTTTACTGTTACTGTTCTTGTCATTTTTGTTGCTGTTGTGGCTTACGTGCGCTTGACTATAAAATATATCGTGTTTTCTTATTTGAACATTTCACTTTTCGCTTTTGTTTTAGTTTGTTGTTGTTGCTGTTTTCGTCTTGCTTTGCATTTGTGTTAAGTGCTTTATTTATCTATTTGCTGACAATGCAACCGTTGCGGAAATACGTGCAGCCCGTGTAGGCCATCAACGGGCCTCGCAGCTACCCACTAACCTGCCCCTTGCTCGACAGCTCTAATGTTTGTTTATCGTTTTTTAATTCGGAGAATATTTTTTCCCCGCTGAACACAAAAATACGATACAACTATACAAAGTTGACTAATTGCTTGCAAAGTTTTTGGGCTTAGCATTCGTCGGGTAGGGCCTTCAAATGTATATGAAGAGAGTATTAAAAGTAAGGTCGTATTGATGGAATGTCTCAACTATTACTTTTAATTGGCTTCCGGCAATGATAAGGGGATCGTCATTGTCATTTGGTGTATTGCGTATACGCCCAGGCTGCCATTTAGAGGCATATCAATTCAAGCTGAGAGTGACAGCGGAAATGTTTTTGGCTTTGCCGATATCAGACAGAAGAATCTTCTATATAAATTTATTTTTTTGTTATCGGTAGATGTTAAATAAGAACAAGGTAAACGCTGAAAAGATCAAATTTATGACCTGATTCTGCATATTATGTCAAGGCTTAAACTATTATTATGGTGTAATCTATGGCTAAAGGTTAAATGAATTAATATTTATTACATTGTCCAGCCTTCGTACTTAATTATTTATTGCTTTACTTTAATGTCTATGATAATTATATTAATCTGATTTTGGCATTAATTTAACCATGATTTAAGCACAGCCAATGTTATTTTTTTCTCCCCCACAATAATACGGCAAAAAATACAATAAAATTATCGACACGCTCTTGAAATTGAAACTATTATGTTTTGTAATAACAATTTCCTAGTTTATTTACTTATTTATATACACTTGCTTAGTTGTTTGCTTGTTTGTTTGTTTGTTTGTGCCCTGAACTATAAATGTAATCGCTGCCAATCATCCTGCAATTGTCCACTCAATTTGTTGGACTGCTTTTTATGGTTATACTTTTGCCCGATAATAACTGAACCCAAACTAACTGCGCTTTAAATGACAGCTAAAAGCTAACGGCTTGTCACATCTGTATACAAACATACATGTACATATGTATTCCCCAAATAATACGTAAATTGAATTCGAATTTGTTGTTGTTGTGGTTGTTGTTATTGGGGGCAAATTGTAAATTGATATGACTGCTATATGAACAACAATCGTAATCATCTACAAGTACAACAATGGATACAACAATGAGCATTTGAGCAGGGAGCAGCGGCGGATTTGGCGTAATTGCCGCAATTTGGTGAACTGCGGATGGGATTGGGTATATGGTATAGTGTGTATACATATGTGTATGTGCACGAGTGTGTGCATACCTATGTATGAGTATGGATATGAGTATGAGTATGTGAATGCATTTGGACATGACACGGCTCCCGCACTCGCAATTGAAATCTCACAACTGATGGCAATGACACACTAAAGTGACAACAACAACAATGCAAACAACAATAACAATAGAACCGCAATCGAATTGTATCGACATAAGCGCTAAAAAAAACACGCTGTCATAAAAACAATTACCAAAATAAAAAGTGTACCAATACGCTGCACAACACGGAAATTTCAATACACTGATGCTAAAGAATATTTTAAATAATCTAAGTACAAACCGAGCTGCATTAAAACAGGAATAATTAACTGATTATAACACTCTCATGTTTAAGGTTTAAATAAATATAAAAGATATATCAAACATGTAACTTTTAAGTGTTAGTTTTATTCCTATCATTTGTATTCCAGACTAGTGCTAAGAGCTTAAAAGACATACAACCATGCATTAAGTTGAATTTTATTAACTTTATCTTTAAGCTTAAGACTTGAACTGTTCAATATAAATACTTGTCCATTTGGACACGCCTACAGGGCAACACCAAGTGATTGGTAATTGCCACATACCCAAGAGTATCAATCGAGCAAGTAACAACTAACTTAACTAGTCATTTATGAACTGAACATAGAGCTATGGTTATACAACTCCCACACACATAACAACAACGACCGTAACAACAGTAACACACCCACATCTACACCACAGCCTATATATGTATGTGTGTATGTCTGTGTAAAGTTGTAATGGGCGCACATGAGCAACAAATGTTACACTACAGATACAGAGATAGCAAATAGGCAATAGATACACAGATACTCTCAGATAGTCAGATACAAGTACAACGTACACACATGCCACAATAGCCGGGGCACATTTGCACTTTGCCCATTAATGGCAATGCCAATCGACAACGGCAGCAACAACGACGACGCCAACGCCAAAAACGCTTACTACGAAGCTAAAGCTTTCATTCATAAAATCGCAAAAGGAAGCAGCGACGCAAACAGCAGCGGCAGCAGCGACAGCAACTGCGACACATGCCCAAATTTGTGGCATCCGCTGTTGCCCGTCATCGTCGGTTCGTGAGCGGGGGATTAGACAACAAACGGCAAAAATTGTGAATGTGTGGCGACCTTATTCCCCATCAAACACACACACACACTCACACACACAAACAGTCGCGTCGTAAATGCTAATTAATATTTTGGTTTTGTTTGTCGCCGCTGTTTGGTTTTTTGTGAATGAGACCAGACCCGGGCACCGGGGTCCATTCATCATCAGCCAGTCCAGCGTAGATCAGAGCGACGAGCTCGAGCAACAACAACAAAACGTTGACAGGTCCGGAACTGGGCGCTTTGCTGCGGTTTGCCGTAGCAAACGATGCGATCAGCGACAGAGACAAAGGCAGATACAGCGGCAGCGAACAGCAGCTGAGAGCAGATTAGATCAAAAGCAGAGGTCAGTTATTTTCATTCGAGCCGCATCAGCCAGTATTATGATCTACAAAAGTTAAGAAAACATATACAGTATTGAAAACAAACTGGACAGATAGCAGCAAATATTTAAAATATTTATTTAGTTTTAGTTTTTTTTTGTGTACCTGGTTAATATACTATACCTTTAATATTTGTTTAATCAGTTTCAGAGCGGCGTCAGTCAATAATGCAATTGGTAACCTTCTGTCAAGTGTACAAATTTGTACTTTGAATTTGTATTTAATGTCACTAATTAATACTAATTGAGCAACATATTAGTTTCTTTTTAATTAAATAATCTAATGTATAGATTCTAACTGATTATGGCAGGCCTTGAATTGAAAATTAACGATTGAGACTTTTTTTTCTATCAGTGTATTTGAATATATGCTCTCATATGTATTTGTAGGCATTGAAACCGATCGTTACGACTATGACAAAAAATTCCTGCCATTCCACACTAATGTTTGAACAAAAACGCTTTTGGCCGCTTGTCGATCGTTGTTGTTGATACCAAATTTATGCAGCCGCTTGCGGCTATCGATCTTCGTTGAGCATTTTGGCTCATTAATGGAGCCCATTTACGATTGTCCAGCTTCAGCCGCGAAGATTGATGACAGTGTTGTAAGTGGTTTTGGTTTTATTTTGCAAATGACCGGACGGCATAGCTTTTAGAGACACGTGCAAATTTAATCACCTAGTTAAAGTAGTTCATTGAATAATATGTTTGTTAACGGAGAAAACTAGCAAAGCAAAACTAGCTTAACAAAAACCCGAGATCAACTTAATATGAGCAAATTAACCTCTCTGATTGCCATTTACATAAGGCAAGAATCACATTTAAAGCATTGGTATCCTTCCTAACTTTATGTAAGCAAATATTTAGATACTTCCTTTGAGTTTATAGACACACACTAAGCCAAACGCAGTCAAAAACCAAATGAGTATTACAAAAAATAAACTCTCACCAGAACACATAAATTCTTGAAATTTTTGCACTTTGACAAATAGCAAAAAGAAAATTTAATAAAACAAATATTGTAATGCGTTGCGTTTAGAGTATTTATAGGAAAATATGTGTAAATATGTCTACCAGTCTCTCCCGCTCCTAATGAGTTTTTTGTTTGTTTGTCTGCATACTACAACAGCAACAACAAAATGCAAACATAAGAAAACTTGTTGCTGCCGGTGGTTGGCGGTTTTTGTCTTCGGTGTTGCTGTTTGTTTTTGTCGTCTTCAACGCATAGCAAAGTCAGAAACCGGCGCAAAGCAGAACGCGCCGGAAAATCTACTCAATACTGGCTAGCCACGAGAAGGAATCAATGGGCATGGCAGCACCGACTAGCTTTTAATTCCCAGCTTCTCAGTCAACCTTTACTTTCCTCATCGTTGGCAACTTGTTTGCTTTTGGCCTAGCCAATATTCAATTGCTGCTTTTTATATATATATTTTGCGGTTCGGCTTTGGATTCTGTATGTCTTTTTGTCTGTCTGTCTATCTGTTTGTCAACTGCCTTGCGGAACCGGTCTGCTGTCCGCATTCGCCGCGTTTGCGTTCGCATTCGCAATCGCGTTTGCGTCCGCGTCTCATAAGTCCACGCGTCTGTGCGTCCGCTTGCGACATTTGTATGCCATTCACATTCCACGGCCGCTGACTCACAAGTGCCGGCGTCGCCTCTGACTCTACCACGCTGCCACTTCTGCCACCGAGACACTCACTCTGTGTGTAAGTGTGTGTCTGTATGTGTGTGACTCTCTGACTCTCTCAATGAATTGCATCCACACTGACGTCCGCTGGCCACATGCATATCCGCCTCTCATGTTGCAGGCGGGACTCTGTTGTCCGCCTACCCAACACCATTCAAAAACGCGTGCTGCGGCATAGTGTGTTGACATACGCTACTTAAGTAATAAGGTGAAGTCGAAATAGTTTACTTCAGAAATTTACAATTGAACCACTGTGCCGCAGTTGTTTGCTTGTTGTTCATTCGTTGCATTTTATTTGTTCCGTTTTCCGTGCCGCAGTTGTTTTCGTTTATGTTATTGTTGTTGTTGCTGCTGGTGCTGCTGCTGTCAATGCTGTTGCTCGTTTGCTGCTGTTTTTCTGCTCTCAACCGGATGTTGTGGGAATTTTTGCATTCAGTCGAGTTGCGAGTATAAAGTTGTTGTTATTATTATGAACTGTTGTTGTTATGTTGTTGTTTTTTTGTTGCTGCTGCTGCTGCTGCTGTTGCTGCTGTTTGCATTATTAACTGTCATACGCGTTCGCTTAAATGCTTATTTTGTAATAATAAAATGTCATGTGTGACAGCAGCGAGCGCCGCCCCCAGACAAACAGAGGCAAAGTACAAACACAGCCAAGCAAACAGACAGACAGAGAAGGAGATAAGGATCGACAAAGTGAAAGATAGAGATAGAGACAGAGACGACTAACTTAGTTATCAACGATGTGGTTGTTGTTGTTGTTGCTGTTGGCATTTCCTCTGCTTAACGCAGTTGCTGTTGCTGTTGTTGTCGTTGTCGTTGCCGTTGCCGGCGCGAAATTTAATGACAGGCGTACGCCTTTTTTTTCGCACATGCCACAATTTCTATATGCAGTCGACCCCTTTTTAACTGCTGTTGTTGTTGTAACCGCTTATTGTTTTTGTTGTTCTATACAAGCAATAAGTAAAGAGTTGAGCGCTATGCGTGCTCAAAGTCAATTTGCAAGATATTTTCCTGCCTCAAAAACCTCAACAACAAAACACAACGAGAACAAAACTGTGTGCTCTACGTATACTTAATAATTTGTTTGTGTGCTTTTTATTGTTTCTGTTGCTCTTGCTGTTGTTGTTGTTGGGCTCCTTGCTGCAAGTTTTTGGCAATGTGCTTTGAGGGTTGAGAGGTTAACCGGCACGGAATCCTTGTGCCAGCTTTTGTTTGTTTTCGTTACGCTCGCTTGCCTGCCACAAAGTGTTGCCCATTTTCAGTTGCATTTTACTTTTTATTTATTTAATTTTTTTCTTGTTGTAAAAACATAATTTCTACCAGCAGGAAAAAAATATATATGCTCTCACATATAAATGCTGAAAAATGTTTGAGGAAAGGCAATTGTCTGAGGGCAGCTATGAAATTATTTAAATTAACAGCTCGTTGGGGGCGAGGGTGGCAAAAGAAAGTAAGGAAAATACTTCTTAAGATGACTCAGAAAGTATAAGGCGAGACAGAAGGAGAGAGGGAAAGAGATTAAAAGGTGGCTGTCCGAAAGTTAAAAATTAATTATATGCTACAAAAAATACAAAGATTTAACTGCAAAGGCGAAAAACTTAAGAAATGCGAAAAAAGGATAAAAACTCGGTGCTTTGTGTATAAATTTTAAAGCGAATGTAATCCAACTACCATCAATAAAATTCATAAAAGTTAGGAGCTTTCATTGTTCAAAGTTTCTCTAAGGCATACCAAAAAAAACGTGATTGAGTCACAACCAAAAAATGCCACAACTACCACTACAACAAAAAAAGTAAACGCACCTTAAATGAATTAAGTATGCGAGTAAAACCGAAGCGCAAGAACAACAATTAAATAAAAAACCTCATCAATTCATAGGAAACTATAGTATCAAGCTTAAATGCTATGCAATTAGTGGATATTTTTGTTGTTTTTTGGTCGCTGAACTTTGGCACAAAAACAAAACATAAGAAAATAAAAATAATTATCGATTATAATCAACTGGTTTGTAGATATTAGCTGGACTGGAAGTTGATCTGTATTTTAGGTAAATATATATTTTGCTGCCCAAGTTCTTTAGCTGCTACACTCATAAATCACGATGCTTATAATAATTTCTCACAAAAAGTAGAGAACATAAGCCAAACTTGAGATATCCGCGCTCTGTTCCAAAACAGTTAAGCAACGAAAAACAACAGCTGCAATTAAGATCAGCTTTGTAAAAGGGCTTTAATTCGAAATTTGCAAAAAAAAAAAAAAAAAAAATTATAATCATTAAATATATTCGCCACAACGCAAATGATTTGGTCACGCGAATAATTTATTATGCGACCTGTGCCGCCATCTCGTGACGACGACGGCGGATGCGGCCAAGTGAATAGATAGATAGACAGTAGACAGAGTAGACAGTCAGCCACCCACAACCAAAGCTCTACCCTCCCGCACATATCTAGACAACGAGCGAGAAAGATATGCCCCTTACCCCATTTGCACTTCCCAGTCTATTTGCTGCGTCATCCTCAACTTGTCGCTTGTTGTTGCTGCTGTTATTGGCTTTCATTCATACACGAGAGATGCAAGAGCCGAGCGTACTATGAGCTACAACTGGCACAACTGGCGTACTATGAGATATACACAAGCAACAAGCACTATGGGATACAAAATGCGAGGCGTCGTGCATTCATTATCTGTCGTTGGGAAGGGGTGTGTGGAGTTAACTGAAGTATTTGTGTGTTTGTGTGTGTGTATACCCACCCACATTTTCTTAATGAATGAATGAATTGAAGATAATTAATTCGCTGCCGCAGTCGCCGTCGACTGCATTTTATATCTATAAACTGGGAAATTCGCAGCAAAGGGAGTGAAAACTGCTGTCCCCCATTTCCCAAAGGGGATGGCGGGTTATCTTGGACTATCGTGTGCAGCTTGGCGTGACGAGGACTGCAAAAGGGGATTTAGCTCTGTTTTTAACCCATTGTGGTCATGCAATCGGCCAAAAATGTTGCCTTTTGCTTTTCATGCACAACACAAAAATAAACAATATTCGCTCAAACACATTCCACATTTTATGAGTTGCTCGTGTTGCCAATTAAAAACCCAAAAGCCATAGAAAACTAAATTCCCCATTGATCGTATGCTTAAGTGCCCAAACAATACCTTATATTGGATACAATATGTACATTTTTGTTGTTGTGTTGTCTTGTTGGCGTCGCATGATTCACTTGATGCGGCAATTAATCTCTTTGGCTATTAAAATGTTATTACTCAATGTCTCTTGCGGAGCAAGCAAGCAATGAGTGTAGCGTACCGCATAAATTAAAGCTAATAATTTCTATCGCATTGTTGAATTTGTTTTCTATATTTCTTATCGCAATTATATTAACAAATATTTCACTGACACACTCAATTTTATTTATAATCAGCCACATGACACGTGCAGTGCCTATGAATAATTATAAATGTTGAGTAGGGCTTCCCCTTAGGTGGCCTATTATTTATGCCTATCCACCAAATTGGACATTGAAAATAATTCAATTCGCGATATAAAATACGATTACTAATTTATTACTAACGAATCCCTTGAGCATTGGTTTTTTTTATTTTTTTTATTGCAGATGTCAATAATTAGAAACAAGTTGTGCTTTAACTATGTTCCATACACATTGACCTTGTCAATATTATTAAAGCACATAATATGTCAAGTGTAGCTGAATAACCTTTTTAATTTGTTTCGATTCACTGGAAGCAATTTAATAAATTTAATTGCCGCTACTTTTTTGTGTATTTGTTTATCAGTAAGCTGCATAGTTTCATTTTTAGGCACTGACGCCAGTCGCAATCTACACCAGTGAGAGTAATAAATATTTGAAATATGTAGTGGTAGTGTGGTTTTTCTGTAGAATTTCGGTGAGCTCTGAACCGAATGCGATTTGAGTGCCTCGTGGCATGGAATATGAAGTCACCCACAAAGTTAACAATGTTGAAAAATGTTGTTGCTGCTCTTGTTGTTGTTGTTATTGTTGTTAAACAAACGAGGCATGCAGCTTTTCAGATGATGACTCGACAGTGGAGAGTCAGCATCAGCTATAGTTGTGACTACGACAATTGAATTGAAATTGAATTCCCAATCGGTATCTGAACTGCTCCCACACACACACACACACTGCTGACGTCATTGACGGTCATCATCGGCGTCATCGGCATCATTGGGCGCATAAAATGCGCAAATGGCATACATACAAACATACTGACGTACAAATTCAATGCAATTCCCATTTGGAATACCCTCTAGCGCATCAAGCGCTATTCAAAATAGTGTATGACAAATCTAATGACGAACTTTTTGTTATACACATACATATGTATGGGTTATTAAGCGGAACCCGCATACAAATAATATATATATTTAATTCTTGAAGTCTCGACAAGACGATATGGATGGGAAATCCTGGGTTTAATGGAATGTTGCGGGTGTGACACGAAACCCAATACAAAAATCTGCATGTGCCTTTAGCTAGTTGATAAGCTGTATTAGTGTGTTTCTGAGTGTGTGTGTGTGTGTGTGGGGCGGAGGCCTCAACTGTGACGCCAATTGGAGTCTGGTCGCGATGTCTCCGTTTATTTGTCGCAAATTCACAAATTGTTCTTTCATTCTTTGTCATTAAATGGTGTGAGAGACAGAGAAAGAGGGAGACAGAGTGAGAATGACCGCATCTGTGTCCAGCTTTGGAATTTATGGCTGTCTCGGGCACACCACAAACACACACACACACACACAGACACCCTCTTCCTCTTTGCCTCACTCTCACTCTTTGTAGCTAAGTGTGACGCTTTCTCAGTCAGTCTTTGCTTGCGTTTATATCTGCGCAAATATTTACGCTGAACTTTCGTGTCAATTGATGTCACATTCCTATGTCCCTCCAAGCCCCTTTTCCTCTTAACCTCTCTCTGCCATCCTATCTGTCCGCGTGTGTGTGTGTGTGAAATTGTAAAGAAAAGTGTAGAATTTGTGTGCCAACTGACCCGGCACTAAATCAGCTGATAATTCAACATGCGAGAGTTCAGAAAAATGGAAATGGTATTGAAAATGGAGATGCAGATGAATGCGATGCGGGCGACATCGTCATCGTCATCGTGGGTATCATCATCATTATCATTTGCAAACAACATCATTTGATTCCTTGTGTGTGTGGGCGCCGTCGATTTGCGCTGAATGCTAAGTGAGAATCTATGCGGATTGCTGGTTGTTCTTATTATTGTGTGTATGGGTAGGGTCAGCATGTCTGTGTCTGTGTCTTGTTTGAACTTGGCATCAAATTGGCTAAAACATATTGTGGGTTTTATATATTTAGCCAATGGCATTACCAAGATTGCTGCACACATTAGACGAAAGTGAGCACCAGATGGGAAATTGTTAAAGATGGAACATTGGATAAACAAGAGCTGAGTAGATACAAAGTTCAGTTACAAAAGATACGGTTATATTATATTATTTAATAAAGATCGCTGTCTTTATTTTATGTATATTTTCTAATTTGCTCATCTTTAAAGCTTAATTTTATTTTCAAGTTAAAACTTTTACCAGCTTAAACTTTGTTCTAACTTTTGGCAATTTAATTCCAACAAAAACAACAGCAATAAAATGGAAATTAAATTTTAAAGCTAATTTTATTGGCTTAGTGTCTACCGTCCTCTCTTGCTCTCTGCCGACCCTTGGCTGCTGACCAGCATTATTCAGCGAACCAAAGTGTTGACAGGCGACAGCAGCAGACACAAACAACGACAGCTAACAACAGCAACAACAGCGACCACAACTCTGACAACACCAACAAGAACAACAATAACAGTAAAAGCATCATGATAAACTCCATTTAAACAATTATTAGTTAAATTAACTGTTAATTCCAATAACCGGCAACACAAAAACTAAAAACTCAACTGAAACTCAACTCTAATGAAACTTACCGCTTGGTAATGATGATGATGATGCGCTTGTTAAATTGTTGATTCTAGACAGAAGGGTGTGTGCGGGTAAACTTTGACCAGGGTCAGTGGAAAACCGAAACGCATTATTAATGCGATTATTGTACAATGGCAAAAACTGAATTTCCATTCAACGAGGCGTCACTAAAAATATGCCCAAAAACACAGGGTGGGGAAGGGAAACAGGAAACCCAAAAAGCCGCTTTCATACATCCATATCCCGCATAAATCGACAGCGCTGGCTGCGGTTGCACATTGGGCAGGGGTGAAGGCGTGGCCATTATCATTATCATCATCAGCATCAACATGAAAATGAACATAAATATGAGGCGCAATGGGCACCGGAATCGATGTATAAAGTATTTCTGGTGTTTTCGAGGCAAATTGCACTGGAATACTAATTTACAGATACAAATTGACGAAGCTGTCCGCGACGCAGTCAGACAGAGGAGGAAGGCGTATACAGTAAGAGGGTTTGCAAGTGAAATTTTCGTTTTGCCTCTGTGTGTATGTGTGTGTGTTGAAAATTCGAAAATTACGTGACTGCATTCGCCAAAGAAAGGCTGAGAGAGGCCAAAGAATTGTTGGAATGTAGAAATTGGGCTGCCGACTGAGCTGAATTTTAAATGACGAATGATCTGACAGTGACAGAGAGAGAGAGAGAGAAAGGAAACAAATGAGTGAGGGAGGTGTGGAAAGTCAGAGTTGGGAGAAGAGGTGGAGTTAAAGAACTTCAGAGATGTTCTAATTCAAAAAAGTCTGAAAGGGTGATGGCACGCAAGCCTTGACCAACCAGTAAGGCTTATCGTTTGAGTTTGTGGATCGTTGGTCACGGGTCTGTGAATCCTGTGTGGCCTAAGAACGGAGCTGGAGAAACGGTAAAGGAGGGCAATAGCCAGCAGGAAGTCTCAAAACAGTTCGGCAAACAGAGGAATATAAATCAACAACAAAATAACAGTTGGGCAATAATGTTGTTAATTTTTTAAGTTGATAAGGCCAACATAGGGTGTTAGAAGCGACAGCAGTGCACTGGGCGAAAACAAAGACAAGATGGTAAAAACAGTCAAGAGCTTAGGGAAAATAAAGTAAAAGTAGAGTGAAAAGTATGTATTACAATGTTTTTTACAGTGCATGCTGCCACATAACTTTTCGTGTTTGATGCACTGCCACAATCTTTCGTTTGCCTTTTCATGTTTTCTAATACGTATTTCTATTTTCTTTGCTAACGCTTTGTAATGGTCGTCATTTGCCTACAAATTGTTTGACACTTTTTTTATTCTTGTGTTAGTGGACAGTTTTTTTTTCGTGGGTAATCAAAGGGCTTTGTTTTTCGTGCGTGCATTCGAAATGGGCCATGTTACAAATTTCTATTTTGCATGTAGATGGGTTAGTAACTGGAGTAGCAGTAGTAGCATGAAAGAGGGGAAACACTGGAACAGCTCAAACAACAAACTGGCCAGCCAGTGAGCTTAATGGAGTTGTAATGAGTGTGAAAATTAATGTCGTCACATTACTCACGCACCCGAAAACAGAGAGAAAACGAAAACAAATGCGACACCCCTTCCAACCAACTAACAAAAGGTGAGTGATGGAAGTGAAGGGAGTCAGTCATAAGGTTGTAGGGTTGCTGGCGGGTTACGCGCGGGTCAACAGGGTTGTGCTAATATTTGCACTGAACTGAAATTGAAGCACCCGTAATCAATTTGTGTGAGCCAAGTGACGCCAAGTGGTACCGAAAGGGGTGGCCCCGTTCTCGTTGTTTAATATCAACTGTTTTTTGTTTTGTTTGTTTGTTATTTTTTCTTTTGAGCATCTGACTCATGGTGTCGCAGTTACAGATTAGATAGGCGACCCAGTGAAAGATTATTGTATTTAACAGAAAAACAAAAAATGAACAGAAACTAAAAAATGCTGTAGCGGGATTCCCAAGAGAAGGATAAACGACTGTCTTTGTAAATTGAGGAAGTTTGTTCTTGATTAAAAGAATATGTATTTTCTATAGTTTTTGAATTTGAATTCATCGCCTTGTTCAAATAACTTCTGGGCTTATTATAGTTTTCTTGCTGGTACTTAAGTAACTTATGGTTTATTCTATGGTGATGCTAGATAGGAATAGTAACGTTAGTCAAGTGGTGTAAGTTTATATCTTCGTCTTTGTCGAATGTGGTCCCAAAAACAAGTTTGATTTATGTGCACGCGCAATTTGCCAGATCTATGAAGAGAAATACAGAACAACCGAGGGAAAAAGCAAGATAGAGCGACAGTTAAAAGATACTAGACATGCATAAATATTTGTATACATATTTTGGCTGTTATAAATCACAGCAGAGAGCAGCAGACAACCGTAGGAGTAACAGTAGTAGTAGAAATAGTAGTAGTTAGTAGAAGAAGCAGATGAAGATACGGATATACTATATACATTAAAGCGTAGCTTGAGCGTAGTGAGCAGCGTTAACCCACAGCACGTAAATTACGCTCGAGAAGTATCTGTGAGATACGCGATTATGTTGCGGCTAGGCGAACATTGTAATTGCCTTGCCTTGTGGCTTCTCATAAAGGCAAAAAACAACAAGCGAATATAACAAATATTTACCAATCTCTGCAACACTGTCGCGTTGATTCATTCCAAATTCTGCGAAATTCAAGGTGTTCACCGTTGATTGTTTTGTTTGTGTCGCTGTTATTATTATTATTGTTTGCCTGCGGTAATTTTTTCAGTCACTCATTATTGTTGTTTCTGTTGTTGTTGCTGTTGCGATTTTAGTTTTTTGATATGATGAAAATGGAAACGAGCCGCGAACCACTTTATAAATATAAACTGCATGCAGCATGATAAAAATAGAATTGCCACTGTGATTTCAACAAAAAACGCAACACTAATAATAATAACACGCGACTCACTCAAAAGTCAACGACGTCAACAAAATCAACAACTTCATCATAATGATAAAAGCCCATACTCATCATTGTCATTATCATTGTTGTTTTTGCTCGAGATGCTCTTAACTATTTTTATAACCATCCAACGAATTGCCATTTAAAACTTATTCTTGTTGCACTTTGTGTATCGTTGTGTGTGTCTGTGTGTGTGCGCTGCATTCGAAAATAGCTTCAAGTTCGAAGACGTGGCTAAAAATAGTTTAAAGCACAAGCAAACGAACCCAACTGTTAATACATAATTGCACAACAAATACACACTCACACATAAATATAAAAGTGTTTTTGTGTTAATGAGTCGAGTTTTTTGTTTTTGTTGTTTATTTATTTATATATTTTGGCTCCCCCAGAGAGCTGGAGATATGTGTATCCATATATATTCTTTAGAACAATAACCTGATGTAGCAAGAGCTTGGCAAGTTCGTGTTCTATAAATACAAAAAATATATATAGTTGAAGTTGAAGAACTTTGAAAATTTGAATTACTAATTGGTTGAACATGCAGTCTTATGAATTTATTATGAAATAAAATATTATTGCCAAACCGCTTAGCTTAATTATAGTATTATGATATTAAGTGTGTCGTTCAAACAATTTTGATCAAAGCCAACAAAAAATTCATTTGATCATTTGTACACTTTTGGCCTTATCTTTGATGCTACAAGATTACCCAGGTTTGATTAACTTAATGTCATTTTATTGTGTGTTTGAAGAGGTAGTCTGTAAGCACACATAATTCAAAGACAATAATAAAGAATCGTAGTAGCTGAATGCTCACATATAGATATTTTTTGTTTATGTTTATTTATTTTTAATTTGGCTTTGATCATTTCAATGATTTGCATTTTTCCGAATGAATATACACAGACAGCAAAATCAGCACGCAGTTATAGTTTGTTTATTGCGTATTTGTACAATTTGTTATCGACTAACAGACGGTCAAGTATACATAGATAAATATATTTATATATATATATTAAATAGTCGCTATTATATATCGTTGTATGTTATTCAATTTTTAGTGATGATGCGAAAACAACAAAACAAATTTGTTAAAACTAAAAATATACATTTGTAAAACACACACACCAGAAGAAGAAAAAAGAAAAAAAAACAAATCTGTAAATACAGCTATACATACATTGTATGAGATACATTTTAGATAGATAAATTTGCCTATGGCAATTGTTGCACAATCAACTTTTTGGCTTCAAGTTTATTTGGCTCGTCTCGTGATTTCACCTTGAACGACAGCAGAAAGAACCCATAGAACCCAAAAAACGCAGACAGACAAACAACAAAACAAAAAGCGAAAATGTAAACAAATGTTGACAAAAGTCAAACAACGGACGCAACTGCGGGAAAAACATGGCCAGAATCCGCTGTTTTCAGTAAGAGTGTGTAAGTGTGTGTGTGTGTTACGCATATCTTCCGGGCACTTAGTTTCGCTTACCGAAATGACCAAAAATGCCGCAGAAAAAAAGTCGAAACCCCTAAAGCGGAAGTGCCTCTAATTTCAATATGGCCACCACCCTGTGACGTTTAACACAATTGCTGACACAATTTCCGAGATTTATTGCCAGCACGCACACTCACACAAACACACACACGCATTCACTAACCACATTGCGACACCCATAGAACATGGCGACATTTTTGTTGGTTGCCAAAGGGAATTGCTTTACCCACTCCCATACTAACTACCATAAGCCCCCGCACAAAAAAAAAATAATAATAACATGGAACCCAAAAATAAATCAAATGAAATCGATGATTTTCCTTTTACCGTTATATTATGTCATGTTTTTCCGGCAGTATGTGGTACACAAATGTGTCAACAAGGGTTACCTTCAAAATCGCATTGCATCGGATTGGTTTGCGTTTGCGTTTTAGGTTTTGGTTTTGGCTTAGGGGGTATTTAATAGTGGTTGTAGTAGTAGTAGTAGTATCTATGGCATTAGTATACCGTCATAGCAGTTCGTATTCTTATTGATATCACATCGACACAAAAGTGGCTCGAAGGCAAAAGCTCATCTGCATTTTTGGCTCAGTTGCAGAACTTCATAAATGATGCGGAAGTTAAACAAAAAGTGAACAAGCGAAAGAGAGAGAAAGAGGGGGTAGAGAGAAATTTGCACAAAATGTTGCCTTGCTTTGGATATTCTGATTGTTACTGGCACGCCTTCAACCCCCCAAAAACCACCGTAGCATTCGTAGTAGCAGTTGAAAATTTTCATTTGCCTGTCACAAAATGACAAATGAATTTTGAAATAAGCGCTCGTATCCGTCTGATTGTTTGTTTTTGGGTTTCCCAGCACAGTCTTGCTCTCTCGCTCAGTTTAATCCCCGGACCCTCCGATTACCACCGCCCTGCACATTCCCTTCTGATTGCTGCCAGTCATAGACGAAACTTGTGCTTCTGTTGCTGCAGCTGTGAGTGCCTAACTATGCGCATAGCATAGTAGCAGAGTATAGTAATAGTATAGTAAAGTAGAGTATACAGATTGTGTGTGTGTGGGTTGGGTTGGCTTGGGCTTGGGCTTGGTCTTGGGTTTGGGTGGAGACTGGTGTCAATGATTGGCATTGAGCAGAAAGTTAAATTGATTTCAATGCAGCGGAGCAATTGAAAAGCGCAGTGTTCAATGTATGCGCCTGACATTTGCATATCGAACGGCAATTTACCGTTCCACTTGACAGACTGATAGAAGGACAGACAGACGGCGGGACAGATGCAGTAGTAAGGGTAAGTTTTTCGGATAGACAGAGATGCAATTATAAGAGAATGGGACAAAGAACTTGTAAAATTTAAACGCTTGCATTGCTTTAACCGTGAGTGTTGATTTTAGACCCCATTGAGATCGTAAATAATTATATAAATAGCACACAGATTTATTAAGCTGCCAACAATATAATTATTATTAAATTTAATATATTTTTTTTAACATTTTATTTGTAGATCAATAAAATACAATGACAATGAAAGATTCTTAAGCAAGGTAAGCTCAATCTATTATTTATAATTTAAACATGATGAAACTTGAATTACTATTAAAATAACCATGGACAGATAATTATATAAGCATATATGACCATATAAATATAGTGCAACCCTTTCTAACCCTCTCTGAATCAAATGCCAGCTGTCAACTTTCAGTTTTTAGCATTCAGAAACTAAACCCATTGGTTAATTGGTTCTTGGGATAATCAAATCATGCACGAATACTTTTTTTTCGTTGCACCCGCTATGCTATGCAACATTTTGTGGCGCACACTCGGCGTCGTGCGATTATTCGTTACCTTCCCCTAATTTGTTTGGGCAGAACTTGGGCCAGTGCTTTCCTGGTAATCGACTGAAAATGGAATGGAATGTTTGTTGCAAATTATTGCAATTGACTTCATTTTCATAATTTTACACAAATAAGTTTTTTATGACCCAATTATGGCAACTTCCGTTTGCGTTGCCTGTAAAGCCAAAATCCATGGACATTTTGCTCGTCGATATAAGGTTGCACTATGCCGAGCACTTAGTACTTTTGCATTTTTCTCACTTGTGTCCCTTATTTCTTTTTTGTGGCAGACGGCGTCGCTTTAGCAGCGATATCGAAAGGAAATGCTTCCTCATAAGCCTTGTTGCAACCAGCCAGGTTGTTTGTTATGAAAAACATGTGAGATGAGGGCAGCAACGGGACATATTCCCCTCTTCCCGCTAAGCCCGGATTGCAGAAAAGTTTCGGCTAATGGCCAACGGTTCTTTCTCTCTCCCTCTCTCTCTTTCTATGGGTCTTGGCTGACTGCTTGGCGCCAGGCGTGAATTTTCTCCATGGCAATTTTTCTTGCAGGCCGTTTTTTTCTATTTTTTCCCCCTATTTTAAGTGGCCCGTGCGCGACGGCAATAACGAGCCGGCAACAACAGCAATATTCAGTTGGTAAATGAGAGTAAATGCAATAATTGCAATGTTTATAACATTAGCGAGGCAAACGTAAATTGCAGCCACCGACGCGACGACGTTCAACTCAACAAACCTTACCAACCAATCGACAGTCAAACAATTTGCCACAATTCACAATTTACATACTCTATATATGTGTTTAAAAATTTAAATATGTACGTCGTCACTTGGGGCGCTGCCAAGTTACACATAATGGAGTGCAAACTGTTTTTCGCAAAACAGACATACATATTGTTGTGGATAACAAACCAAAAAACAAACTCTGCTGTTGGCAGCAAAGATTCCAATTAGAGTTTGTAAAAAATTAAAACTGGATAAACTTTACAGAAATTAACGAATTTTTTAAATGTGTTAATTAAAATTGGCATTTGTTAGTGGAGTTGAGTTGAGTTGTGCGTTTTAATAGTAAAAGAGAGTTTAGATACACATTGGTATATATATTATAAAATTAAACAGTTTCTCCTCTAATGCGAGAGTTATTATATCCATGACAGTTATAGACCTTTTAGCTTTTTGTGTGCCCAAATAACTAGACATAATATTCACAACATTTCTTCATTACACATCTACAATAAACAACCAATTAATACACCTAAACAGACCTTTTGCAAAGGGTCTGCAAAATGAGTTTCACATAGAATGAGTTAAGATGCTGCTTATGACACTATTTTGTGCGTGCTGTAAAAGTATTATAGGTAGATTTAATATACTACTTTTAGTCCTTTTATTTTCCTGTTGTTGTTATTGTTGCTTCTTTTGTAGCATGATAATTTGCATTAATTAATTTGTTGGCTCATTCATTCATTCACTCAAACATTTGTTCATTCATTAAGCAGCTTACACACACACACACACTTACACAGAGAGAGGCAGATGCAGAAGGAAAACTGAGAGATTGCTGTTGCTGTTGTTGTTACTTCCTTTTGTTGAGCAATCGTGTAGGAGGAAGCATTTCCCTTTCAAGCTTAATTAAGTTGGTCACTTGGCTCAGGCGCTGACGTTGAGTGGGTGACGATAACAAAGACGACAACAGCAACTACAACAGCAACAACAATATTTTTGATGGCGTTAATAATGACGATCATGCCAAAGATCATCATGATGTTGACTGCTTTGGCTTTTAATGGCAACGAAAATGAAACGAAACGAAATGTTGCCTGACTTTGATGGTAAAGCAGCAACGGCGAAGGGGTCATCATAGCAGAGGGGAACACAAGTGTGGAGTGGTGCGTCTGCATTGGCGAGGAAGTGAATTTTTGTATTTATGTTTCATATTTTTCTTTTCTTGCTACGAACGTGACGGAAATTGAATTTCCGTTTCTTGGGATGACACTGCCGCCAACGCGATGAATGAATGTAGAGAACCCCGCTGGAGTCCACATACATAGCTCCAACTTTGACTTTAACTTTTGGTCTGTGGTTCTGCCAATTGCTGTTGTTGTTGCTATTGCGCATGCGTCACTCGCCTACTTTCCAGTAACGCCAACACATAAATGGAACTAGCTGGGCAACAGTCGACTAGGTCATTTCAAGTCGTTGTTGTTGTTTTTATTTCGATTTTATGTACATGCAAGAAATACCATTTAGTCATTATAATAAGCTACCTACTACTACAACACGTTACATATTAGGGCGTTTTAATAGTGAATCCAAAAAGGGCAAGAATGATTCATGTTGAAATGATTTCACATATAAAGTAAAATTTTAGAAGCCAAATCAGACTTTTAAGTCAGTATTGATCAGAGTATGAGGAATAAATTAATGTAAAATTCTAGGTTTGACTAGCAACAAAAATACTCAAATTCTTTCCTATGTGAGTAGTTGCTAAAACCTTCTTGTACACTCATTTTTATAGAGCACAGCGTATTAAAAACTACAACGTCTGCGAATGCGAATACGAATTTAAGTACTCCTCATACTCCAACAAAAACAAAAAAATAAGAAAAAAGACAGTCAAAAACATTCGCAAGCATTCACATTCCACCAAATTGGCGGCGGCCTTTTTACATTTTTGCGCAGTTTCACGAGACTCCGAAACAACAACAACAACAAAAGCAGTAACAGCGGCAGCAACAGCAATAATAACAAAAAGCAACTACAACGAAAGGCCATGGCAATGTGCCGTGGGGTCACCATCAATGGGGCTCCACTCTGTATAGCCTGTTACTGTAAAGCTGTGAAGCTTCAGATGAGAAGAGCTGCTGCTGCTGCTCAGAAGAAGAAAAAGAAGCTGGGAACTGGGACTATATGCCTCGGCGGGAAGTCAAAACTGAGAGCGAAAAAGAGAGAGAGAGATAGGGAGAGAGCGTGCTTGAGGCTCTTCATCAGCAACTGCACTTGTCTGCAGTCTTCTGGTATGGTTGTTTTTTTTTTGGGAAGAGGAGAGGGATTTTTCGGTACGGTTTAGTGTGTGAAAAATGATGCAGAAGTGCCAAGCACGAAAGTGAGACATACGTGGGTGAGGTGGGTGGAAGTAGGACGGTGGAATTTAAAATTTGCACATGTGCAAACCACAAGCAGCAAAAGCAAGCAGCAGACGAAGAGAAGAAGCAGTACGAAGTAGTTAAAAGCTGAAAAGCAAGCGATAAAAGACAACAGCAACAACTTACGTAGCTGGCAATATGAACGTCCGTTTCTCTTAACTCATTTTTATTTTGTTTTGGCTGGTGTTCGGTGTTGTTAGTGTTGTTGTTATTCTTGCACGTTTGCCGCTTTGTCTGCCCCTGCCGTCGCAGCAACGCCGCTAGCAGAAGCAAAAGCTTCACCTTGGCTTGTTGCTTTTTGCTTATATTATGGTTGTTGTTGCTGTTGTTGTGGTGGTGGCTCTGCCACTTTCAGAAAAAAACCAACCGAAACAATAATAATAACAATAACAACAACAACAACTGACAGCGTCGTGATGTTTTATGGACTTTGGACTCGCGTTTTTTCCAAAGCCCCAAAAAGGCAAAAATTTAACGACGCTGGAGCTGCATGAAAAATGGAAACAAGAAACGGCAAACGACAACAAAAACAAAAACACAAACAACAACGGAGAGTAGTATTCGCATGCAACGTTGAAACAGTAACAGAAACAGTTCCGTAAAGCTGAAAAACAAAAATGCAAACAAGTCAGCAGAAAACAACAAAACAAAGCTGAAACAAAAACAAAAACAAAAATACAGAGACTTAAACAGTATGTGGTTGTGTGTGCTTCTGTGTGTGTGTGTGTGTATGAAGCTGAAGATAGAGCAACAACCAGCAACCGCAAAAATAACCTCAAAGCGATTAAATTTTAAGATAACGGATATTTTTGTGTGTTGAGAGAAAAAAAATGTACAAGAACCTCAACTAAATATTGTGGCACTTAACTGAAAAAGAAAATTATATATGTATATTTTTTGTGTTTATAAAAATAAATACAAAAGTTATATGCTTGTTAGTGCTTGATCAAAACCTAAATCTCTGTAACAAAACAAACGGAAATTAAAAAAAAAATATTATATACTACCTTAAGTATTGAGAGAGCTTAAGGAAGATTAAATCCCTTCCAGACTATGTGTAGAACCCATACGATAAACAATATCAGTTGAAATCTGTATGATACAAGCTTTTAAATACACCTGCAATGTTTACTACTTACACACAGTAAGTACATTTCTCACAGCGTTCACTTTAGGATTTAATCCTTGATGTTTTCTTTTCTAAACGTACCGACTTAATTTTGTGTCTGCATCTGTTCTTCTTCTTGCTGACATTTACTTTGCTTACCTAACAAATATTATCCTAGCATTTCGATATTGTATTTGCTGTTTTTGTCGTTGTTGTCGCTGTTGAACTTGTCCAACTCTTTTCGTTTTGCCATTTACAAGCAATTACTAACACACAATTGCATTTATCCAATGCATTGGTGACCTGCCCTGCCTTTTCCTACTTACACATGTAATGTTTGATTACCTCATTTGTGGGCCAACTCTTTCCTGTCTGTTCTGTCTGTCCTGCCCTTGTTGTTGGCAGTAACCATTACGAACGGAAAAGTGCAAAGTCAATCCGAGCAATGTGCAGCAGTCGACGCATTGACTGCTGTCCCGCAGTGCGTATGAGTAATAACCAAAGACAGGCAGTGCTTGAAACAGTTTTAAAGAAATGGGGTGAAGCCAAAGGGCTGTCATCTAGTAAATGGTGGCGTCGCCAACGCCAACGTTCAATGTGTCCCAAGAGAGATATAGAAGAGAAAAAGGGAAAGGAAATGGTCAAAGAGTGTGTAGGTAAAAGAGGAAGGGTCATTGTTGTTGCTGGTTTACTAGCGTCATTTGTTTCTTTTGGAGAACACGCAAAGTAAATAGTAACATGTGCATTACTTGGCATTCATCTTTGGTCGTTTTCTTTCCCCATCTCTATTGTGATCGCCACAGCTGCTCCACATTTAACGAGAATAATTGCAGCGCCAGTGTGGCGCTGTTGCACTTAACCCCCAACCACCCATGATTTTTTTATTCAGACACACAGAGAGAGAGAGAGAGAGAGAGAGAGAGCGAGTGAGAGAGCGTCTTTAAATGTTGTTGATGAAATATTGAAATTGTTCAACTGATGCTTGGGGTCCAGCCAAACGGACATGCACTGCATAAGCATCCAACACACTCACGCACACACACTTGCATAAATCTCAGTTGTCACGTGACTGAAGCTAAAGCTGAAAATAGTCGGTGCTTGTTTGGCGTCAAGTGCCTCGTTATAAATTGCCCAATTTTGGAGCAAAAGGAAATACATTTTTAGTGTAAATAAATAATGACTCGTACACGCTAGACTGGCATCGGTTAGCTAGCTCTAGGAAAAGTACTCAATTCGCATTGGTTTGCCAATTGGCCGGCAGTAATATGTTTGAAGGGCTGCAAAACGAGCAGGATCAGACAGGCGCACATACTCCAATCCAATACTAGACGATAGTAATAATGTGAATGTGAATGCAAGTGCTTTGCTTTAATCTGAGTAAAAGAGCGATTTTAAAAATGTTCTTTGATTCTAGAGATAAGATTTATTTTCAATTTTACCTTGAACCTTATACTAACTTAAGGCATTAATATTCTTGTAATCAAGTATACGCAACGTGCTCGCCAAATGCATTTACCATTCATCTACATTTTTAATAATTTTCATCTAGTCTATTTAACCATGCGAAATTTGAAGTGTCTTCGATTTGCTTTCGTACTCTAGCATTACTAAACCAACAAAAAATAAGCAGAAAAAAGAAAAACAACAACTTGTGCGCAGTTCTTTCGGTTAATGGAGAGTGCTTGTACTATTATGCTGCTATGGAATAACAAGTATTGTTCAAGTGGTCGCTGTTGTGGTGGCTATCATTTGCTGCAATGCTATCCAATGACCGGCGGCGGCAGACAAAAGTAACGGCGCATTAAGTGCGCCCAGCAGCAAGTAAATTTTATAGACCACCCATCCCACTGTTGCTTCTTAGAAGACCTGCAGCTGTTTACAGCTTGTGCAGCGATGCGTTTGACGCCAACGGCAGCGACGCCTCTGCACAAACTTGAAAGAGTTTTGGAGTTTGAGTTTAAGTTTTCTGCTGGTGGAGCCAGGGGGTGTTCACTCCGCTCCCCCTCTAAGTCTGATTCTCAGTTCGAGTTACTGTCTGGCAATGTGCGCCGTGTCTGAACATTTTGCGACCTGCCGCAACAACAACAACAACAAAAACAACACAAACATCAACAACAATAAATGCAACAGACCATGGCAATCGTCGTTGAAACTATGGAATGCTCCCAGCGCCAAGATGCGACCGCTCTTGTCTTCATCTCTCTACCTTTCTCTTCCTCTCACTCTCTCTCTCTCCGTCTCTATTTGAAATTAATTTCATTATTCTCGTTGGCTGAAGTTTTCTCTTTTGATGCGTGATGAATCAGCAGCTGGCACAGCAATAGAATGACCACCACATTGGTGCTGTTGATGGTGATGGCGGTTGCTTTGTGTGTGGGCGGTCGGTCGTTTGGCGGCTTTCGCTCAGCTGCACTAAATGTGACCACAATTTGCACACAAACACATAGACAGACACACACAGATGCAGCTGCCATGGACTGCATTTTGTCATTTTGAATTTTCTTTGATTGTTGATTTCATTTAATTAGTACTATCTGTGATTTTCCATACTTCTTGCGGTGACCGAAAGTTGTTTTATTCAATTTTTTTTTTATTATAACCATAATTTTGTATTAATTTTTGTAGTTTTTCTGTTTTATTCCCTTTGGTTTCTTTTTGATTGCTACTTGACTTTTTAAAAACCGATTTTTAATATTTAATTATTAATTTTATGAATACCTTTTGATTTTGACATACGGTTTTCTTAGAACCAGTACGCATACGCCAAGTGTTTGCCATGGAGTCTGCAAATTAAGCATAACATTAATAAATTTTGTGCAATTTCAAATGCAGCTTGCAACTATCAATGCATTTTAAATGCAACAGCCAACATTAGCAGCAAACAACAACAGCAATCAACAGAGAGCTAGAGAAATATGCCTCCTCATACAAACACACACACACATATACACAGCGATATTAACAGTCGCTACATCGAGCCAAAAAGCGGGTCAGTGTTGAGCGCCAAGGCCGAACCTTGCCAGCCAGTCAGCCAGCCAGCCAATGTAGGGCGTCAGGGCGGCTGCTTGGCCTGGCCAACCCACCTCTCACCCTGTTTCTGTTTGAGCTAAGTGTGTTGCGACTGGCGACTAACCCAAAAACCCAAACCAAACCCAAAATCCAACACTCTTATTTCGAGTCGGCTGCTCAGAGCGAGCATGCAAGCGAACGAACGCTTGGAACCGGAGCCGTAGCCGGAGCCGAACGGCCGCCTGAGAGAGGTGGCTGGCGAACTGGTTACAGGTTGAGGTTTGGGGCTGGGACCCCTCGCTTGGCGGCGGTTCGCTCATAGGCACGTTCGGTAGTTGTTGTTGCTTTTTGTTGTAGCCGTTGCAGCTGCGATTACGACGAGTTATACTCGCAAAACGTAACGTAAATGCAATAGTTGGCGCCAGCCTAACCTAACTTTTAAAGCATACTGACTTTGACAAGATGTTTGTTTGTTTTATTGTAGCACTGCCAATCTACATCATAATTACTATGTTTATTAAGTTACTTTCGCAACCAATGCAAACTTATGCGGCAACAATATTAATTTCTAAGAGCATTGGAAATTCGTTGTATTAAGCCAGCCGCTCATATTGTTTTTGCATTGCAATTGAGACTACGACGACGACAACGATGACGACTGGGGCACGTAGTAGTAGTAAACGCGAAAGAGTGAATAGGAATGAGAGAAAGAGCAAGATGATTGCATTTGTGGTAGTAGATCATGGCCTGTCCCCGCTTGTAACTGGGGCAGTTGGGGGCGCTTGCACCGAGAGCTCTTGCTCTAGCTCTAGCTCTAGCTCAGTGTGCTGCCATGTGGCCCTGTGGACGATGGCTACTTGTTGTGTGTAAGTGTGTTTTGATGCCGTATTTGGTAACTAGGACTCGGAATCGTTTGTTATTTATCGTTAACCCAGTTAGGAGCAACAGGAGCAGCAGCCATCTTTAAAGGCGCAGCGTGTCCGTCAGCTAAGTCAGGTTGGGTTGGGTTGGGTTGGGGCGTGTCTGATGGTAGTCGCACCTTGTTGACGGGTTTGGTCCTTGACTGCATAAATATGCTGACATGCAGTACTGCATAATTAGCATGCCATTTGGGAGGTGTTTTTCATATGCATGTGTGTGGCTGACAATTTTATTCCGCATGGAGTGAAGTCCAACTGCAAAAGTCTAAAGTCAACCTTTCAACTGGCTTCATAATTAATAGAGCTGTATTTAAAAATCGATTTAAAATGCACACAGCAATTAAAAACTTATTAGCTTTCCCTAAAAAATAATATTATAGAACTCAAAACATAAACACCTGCTCAACTTCCCAGAAGAAGCAAACAAAAAAAAACACACTCAGAAAAAAATAGACCAAGCAAACTTGATCCTTCTTATGCTGTCGCGAGGCGTTTCGCTGTCGGAACAATAAAAACCACCCAACAAAAAATATTATAACTGCACTTGAAATTCTGTTTACTACTCAAGTTTATTTGGTTTATTTTTTCTTCTGTTTTGGGACAGTTTTCGCCCCATTTTGTGTGAAGTGGCTCGTATTACTTTTGAGTTTGAGGGCTGGACTAGAAGTAACTCCGAACTATGGTATTCCTTCTCTCACTCTCCCAGTCGCTTTGCAACTTTAACTTTCGTGTTGTGGTTGTTATCATAAATGGCTAAATATGCTGCAGGGACTTCTTAACCCTTTTCTTTTTGCGGCTACCAACAGAAATGCATTAAAAGTAGTTTAGCAACGGTCAAGTTGTTAGAGCTTTATTTTGAAAGGGACTCTAATAAGCATAAAACATAATAATTTCCTAAGAGCAAGTCGTTTAAAAATACTTTTTAAATGCTCTTGAACTTCTAAAGTACAACAAATTGTCGCTTAATTGAAAATTTTAATAAGACTGTTTATCAAAGTATTGTTTAATTATATACCCTATTTACGCCCATTGAAAAGTGTACAACAACTAATTGAAGCCAAGTCTCTTCGATTTTTGAGTGCATTTGGAGTCGCTGTAATTTGATGCGCGGAAATCAAACGATTTTTATTTTTTATAGTCCACACGTGACATTCTAAGAGACGCTTTTTCTATCTTTCTCTCCCATACATACTCTCTCACTATATCTTTCTATTGAAGATTATGCATTTTTGTGTGTCTCTTTTGAAGAGGGAGGACGGTCTATGATTTAACCATTTGTTCCCATGCTCCGTCACATCACGTAGGCACCGTATCATAAAACGTTAAATTAGTTGGATACTATGGCATTTTGGTGATTTTGTATACAATAAAGCACAAGGTAGAGGGGGATATAGATGCGCAGAGCATTTGTCTTGTGAGTGAGTGAGTTTTCGTCAGAAGCGTCGCTTGCCTCGATTTTTGGCCTTTGACAGTTTTGGCTCATAAAATGCACATGTTGATGGTGCGTGTTTGGCATGGCCAAACGACGAGGATGGGGGGGGGGGGGGGGGTGTCGTTGTGATTCTACTTGCCGAATGCACTATTGTGAATGCTGGGCGCGTATTTGTGTGTGTGTGTGTGTGTGTTTCTCTCATTCGCTATCAATAGCCTGAAACCGCCTCCATTTCAATCTAGTTTCCCTATTTGATTTGAATTAAAATAAGTTACGTGAGTAGCGGCTGACATATTTCATGTTCACGTTTCTCCCCTGCTCTGCCTTTTTTCACTCCTTCCCCTTCTATTATAAATGTATCTGTAAGATGCACATACTCACACCCAACGCCTTGCCTCCCCGAAGGCAGCTGCACACATGCTGAACATGCCTCAGAGGGGAAGGTGTTGGTGATGCAGAGGGGTTGGCTTAATGCTGGGTTGGGGGTGGTATGGCAGGGTTCCACGCTTTGGCTGACCTAAATTCATTTAAGTCGATCGATATTTTCTGTGCTGCACTCGATTGCCATCTCATTCGCTCCTGCTTGTGCGCTCTCTTTCAGTCTCGCTCTCGCGTTCTCTTGCTGCATGACCGAAAAAGGCAAAAGGCAAAAGCATATAGAGCATACTACGTTCCATATAGTAGTTGTAGTATACTGCTATATAGTATGTGCCACGTGCTGATGCAACAACAGCAATAGCAGCAGCAACAACTACAACAGTTAGTGTTGCAACAACAACTGCATTGCAATTATTGTGAAATTCAACTAGAATGGAATATTCTACGGCATTCACAGAGAGGCAGCTGCCAACGTCTACGTTTGCGTCGACGTCGACGTCTCTGTCTCCGTTTCTAGCTTCCGGCTACGTACACACGTCTATTGTCATGGATGTGTGTATGACTATGTGTGTGTGTGTGTATGTGTGCTCTCTAGTTTGGGTTCGTGGGCGTCACTCTGACATTCCATTGTTGACTCTTGAGCCTGAGCATACTACTACTACTACTATAACTACTACTACCAAAACGACGCCCACAACTTTGGTGGCCAAAAGGCAAATTTATTCTTTGCTTGCATGGCTACCTTTTGTCTCGTTCTGGCAAACATCAACCCTAACTAACTAATACACCCATAACATCACCACCCCCTAAGATGCAGTCTCTCAAATGTGGCACAAAACGCCTAGCTGACAGTTTGGATAAGATATATCAGGACATACTTGTGTAGATGTAGGCATATAGAATCTTTATTGTTGTCATCTACTACCACACAGATACATATATGTGTATGTATGGGTGTATGTGAATGCTGAATTGGGCTTTGATAAGCCTCGACTCAAGAGTCGATTACAAAGTCTTTTACTTGTGCATTTCAAACCAAAGGTGTCCTCTGGCTAAACACGAGAGCTTAAAGACCTTTGTAAACTAGAAACCCATTGGTATTTGCCATTCAAATGAAAACTAATTAAGTAAGTATATTCACTATTTGGAGCATTCGATCTTAGAGCTTACAGCTTATTGTGTAAATGAAGCGTTTTGAAATTGTATTGCAAAAAACATATTTAAACTTTAACACATATGCTTTTTAAATCAATCAAGTTTTTAAAGTTGGTGAAGGAAATTTCCTTGGAACATTTTGAATATTAAAATCAATATTCTATTAATGTTTCAATTGTGCTGCTGCAAGACAGTTGCAAACATTCTTGGCTGTTGGTTAGAGTGGCACATTGCTTATACGCCTCTTGGGGCGGACAGCTGCATTGCAAAGTTCTAGCCTTGGGTTTGTTTGAGAGAGGGTGGCTGGGTTCATTTGGGTTTGGGGAATTTACTAGATGTGGGTATTCGATGTTGGCAAAACTCATTACGACGCCACATGAGTGACATTTCCACGCTGTCAACATGACATATTTTATACACACACACAAATACAAACACAGATGTTGTTTCTCTCTCTCTGTTATCCCTTATACATAGATTTTTATACATTTTTGCAGCCACATTCTTGGCATGCAAGCCAGAGTGTTCGTAAGCGTGTGTGTGTGTATGTGTTTGGCTTAATGTGGAACTGCTGCCTGATGCCATTCCTTGCCACTCTTGCTCCTCTTCCATATGCTGCAATATTGTTGCTTGTTGTTCCATTTGACGGCGGCGAACTTTGGAATTACAACGCATTTCTTCACTTTCGCATCGCTGGCTTCTAAGCAGATTATTATTGTTGTTCTCCATATTATTATTATTACTTATAGAGCCGTTGACGTCGACTCGCTGCCTTTTGTTTTATACGAAAATTGAATTTGCCCACAGACCAGAGACTCTCTCTCTCTCTTTTTATCTCTCTCTCTCTTTTCCCGCCATTCCTTTGTGCGTGCCACAATGCCACATGCATCCAACGTTCGGCTAATGGCGACGCATGTCAACATTTGCTGAGCTTTTGTGTTTAAATATTACTAATACGACATGTTGTGTGGCAGCTCGCGTGGCACCAAGCGGCTTTAGCGGCAACAACGCATTCGACCCAAGGGTTGAAGCTTGTCAGACTACAACAGTAAATACAGTGGTAATGGCATAACACTGTGAGAAATGTGTTGTCTGTCCAATAACACAACTAAAGCTCCAAGTGTAAACCCCATTTATACCATATCACTTCCATAACGTTTTAAATTTTTAATTCATCTACTTGTATAACTCTCTTCTAATATTGTGTTAACCACTCACTGTTTGTTTTCTTTCTCTCAGTGCCCCTTTGTTTGACTTTCAACATGACGCGTGCATTGTGGCCATAATTGAATTATGCTTGTTGCAAGTCAAAGTTATTTGCCGGCCACATTTAGTTGTTGATTAGACAAAGATAATGTTTTTTTAGATGGTGAAAATGATAGCTCAATATAATATATTATTATGGGATAAACAAACACTATAAGCAAATGAGAAAATTACTTAATTAAACAAAGCTGATTACAAGTTTTTGCACAGCCAATGGCAATTGAATTGAAAATTTCACGCTTTCTCTCTCTATCAATTCTCAATGACAAATTTGCATATTTAATTAAACTCGAAGGAAAAACTTTTTAGGAATAATAAATAAGAGTTGGCTGGGCGTTGGCATTTTCAACCGTGGGCTAACCCATCAATAAATAACAACAACGAAACTTAAGTTTACAACTAGTGTTGTCATAAGTCAAAAGCTGAGCGACAACAACTATTTTTGAAGGACTTTCGTGCGACAAAAAGGCTGGCAACTAAAGTTGAAGGTAAGTCTGTATGTGGATGGAGGTAAGAGTGCATTGAAAGGCAAAAGTTTAATTGAAACTCAGTTTTCCATTCGCAAATTCAATTCGCGTATAAAATCAGTCACAACGAAAAAATATATGTATATGGGGGCGTGGCAGCTTGAACTACTTATTCACATAGCAAAGAGATGCCTAGCTGAAGATAGACGAGCCAAAAGACAGAAGAAGATGGCTCAAAGCTGTAACTGGAAAAAAGGAATAATACGCAGAGCACACACACATACACAGACGAGGAGAAAGAGGCACAAAAGATGTTTGCAGTTAAATTAAATGAAAAAGTTTACAACTTTTTTAATGAAATCATTTTATGCTTCTCTTTTTTTTGTGTTGTTGCAACTGCAGCAGAAGCAGCAGCATAAACAAAGCGCTCAGCGCAACAATAGCAAACAAAACAAGTGCGGCAGTTGCAATGAGAGACAAGAACAAGAAAAGGAGCTGTAACCTGTACCAAACCGAATGTCATGTACCCTTGAGTCAAATGGGAATGGAAAAGTGATTTGATGTAAAGCGTTACAAACTCAATTACATAACAAGTATACCCTTTAGCCAGAGCGACTGAAAATATACAGTAAAGAGAGGTGGGCCAGAAACTTGAAAGAAAAACTTGCATGCAAGTTGCAGGCCAAAGAGAAAAGCGAACAAATCCTTTTTGCCATCTCTTTTTTATGAGTAGACAAAGCATATGTGTGTGTAAAAAAAAAAACTGTATGTGTGTGTGTGTGTTTAAGTATGTTTGCACAGCTTGCAAACGAAAGTTTGCTCAAGTTTCAACGTTTGATTTTCATGTTAAAGTCTTTAAAGGCGTTTAACTTGTCGTATGCGTAATCTGCACAAAATCGAAAACGCATCGAGCCAAGCAGCTCCAAAAGAAAAATGCGAAGAAGAAGAAGACTACGTGTCCTGTGTGTGTGTTCTTTGAGAGCTTCATTTAGTGAGCTCCCTAAGGCTAATGATGCCACTGCCACTATGAACGGTGCTCAATGTTCCTTCTTCTTGCTCGACATTCTTCTGCTCGTCGTCCCTGTGTCCTTGTGCATGTCATGTGGCAGGGGCAGATAGAGCTGGGGTCATATATTTGTGTCATGGCTGAAGCTCGGCGCGCGAGTACGCTCTGCTTTGGTGAGGAACGTGGAACGTGAAGCGCAAGCAACTAGAAGCTAATCCAACTGTCACACTCAGGGACACACAGTGTAAAAGCAAATGGTTGCCGGGAAATATGCCAAAAATTAGCTGCGGGAAAACTATCTTACAGTCTCTCAAAAACACACATAAACATACACACACAAATACTAACTTAAATGGGGCATAAGCGTGGAAAGCAAGTGGCAGTTAAGTGGTTTTCAACATTACAAATCCAGCCAGCCAACCAGCCAGATAGCAACCCACTAAGGCACTTGGCAAGAGCGATGTCACCTCTCACTGCACTCCCTCCTACCCTCTCGCATGCAGCTACACTTGACGAAATCTATCTGCCTATAAAACTTGGAGAATGTGAACTCTTTGAAATATTCTATACCTAAGGTTACAAAAAAGTTTAATACTACCAAACAAAATGTAATAATAATAATAAACATCTTTTTGAATTCAAACTACTTTTGTTTACAAGTGCATAATGTTAATGCACGCATTTCCGTTTCCTTTTTTTCGTTTATGTTTTATTGCGCACTGCGTTTGTGTGCAGCTAGCCTTTGACATTTTGCATTGGGGATGTCGCCAAACGCTTTTATTGGCACTGTGATTTTAGCCTGTGCCGCTTCAGCTGCTGATGATGCTGGTGATTTCAGCGGATTACGCATCCAAGGCAGCAAAACTCTCGACTTTGCCTCGCATTAATCATAAAGCGGTTTTCATTGCTGACATCCTCTGCTGCTACGAGCAGCAGCAGCAGCTCTCCTTACTCTTTCTATTTGCAAATGCATTTAATTTGGCATTAAGTGCATTCGCCCGGAGCAACAACAACATCGGCAGTAAAGCAGCTCCAATAAAGAGCCGTTTCCAACATTCTTATGGTACTTAAGAGCTTTTACAAGTCTACGGCTCCACACCCCTTGATAATAACGACATGTGCTCACCATACTTACCTGTGAGTCAGAAGGAACACAACAGCTCCAAACGATTCCCAGAGCTTAAGCTTTAGCTTCTTGGATTCGCATTGATGACTCTACGACACAACGTCGAATTTTTATGGACGCAGACAGTATGGCGGCACATGTATTTATGAGGCGTTATCAAAGGACACAGGTTGAGGGAGAGACGCGTCATCATCGTTGTCGCCTTGAGGCATGTGGCATGTGGCATTGAGTCGTGAGCTGCATTCATAAAGCAAAGTCTAAGCAAAATGTAGACACAATGTAATGGAAAATAAAGTGATATTAACCGAATGCATTAGAGATACCTTTAGTAAACCTTTTTAGTGGGGTCGTGCTTCAACTAATAAAATACTCCATAAATTAGTTGCTCTGCATTTGCTATCAAAATTGTCTAGAAAATATTTTAGAATTTTTACATCTTGAAATCTAAATTTAAATTAATCTTTGAATAAAATCCTCAAATGGCAGATGTTGAAGAAGAAGAGGCAGCAAACGAAGCCGAGGCTGAAGAGGCTGATGAAGCACCACAAGAGGAAGTGGAAAAAGGCGAAGAAGCACCCCAGGAACTAGAAGAAGCTGATGAAGAAGATGTCTTGGATAAAAGCGATGATGATATTTTCGAAAAGCTAGACGAAGAAATGGAAGACAACGAAGACGAAGAACGCATGTATCGGGAATACCTGGATCTGACCAAACAGATCGATTGCCAGAACGCACTCATAAACGATATGAGACAGCGCTCCCACGATATCAGGGATAAACCCTGTCAAACTCGTAAAGATATAGCAGAATATAAAGAGCTGCGAATTTGCATAGAAAGGGAGAACTTAAAACTGCATCAAATGACGAATCGCGCAGTTCAATTGCAAAATATGGGCTCGAAGAGGAAATATGGCGATTTGGAACTGGCAACTACAAGTTTCGATAGTAGTTTATTTCCATCTATATCTGCCTGCACAGAGGCAACAAAATGTTGTGCAACAAAAAGTAAACCGTTAACTGCACAGGAAATCTGTGATGCTTTGGATAATTCAGATTCGAATTCGGATAATGATTGTTGTTTCTGATAAATGTCATTTGAATATGTATGAACGTTATTAAAACTCGTTTAATTTAAAACCCATGAATTGTCTAAACTTAAGAATACAAAGAAATGAGATGATTTTAGTTTAAAAAGCTTAAGCAATATTATCATACTTTATTTTTGCATTATAGACATGTTATCCTCGCATTACTTACACAAAGTATGTTGCAAGTACAAGCCAAAGAGCTTACAAACATATATATAATGCATAATTTTCCTATACACTTTATTACACTTGAGAATCCCTACACACAGCTGCTTGTCTAGGGAGCTGTGAGGGGAGAAATGCTCATTGAGCAATTCATACAATCGACGAATTCAATAAAGTACAACTAATAAAAATCAAGCGAATGGGACTGACGATGAGAATGCGAATACGAATGCGAATGTGAATGAGAGTTGCCAAATGCCACAGACTTAGAGAAGCAACAACAAAACCAAGCCACAAGAAAATGAGCAGCGAGCAAGAGAATTACAATTTTCTCGCCATTTGTTTTTGTTGCGCCACGCAACACGTTTTGCTGTCATAATTCGCCCTCAGACGACGAAGGGAAAAGACCCCAAACAACAGCAACAAGAATTACAAAAAAAGGGCAAGCAAGAAAATCGCGCGCATTCTGCACAAAATACGAGAATAAAAAGGGGGAGCTTTGAATGCGACGTTAGTGGTCCATCAAATGCTTGTAAACAAAGCCAGCAAACGACTATGATGATGATGATGATGGCGAGGATGTAGAGCAGGCGAAGCAAAGGCGGGTGAAGGAGGTATAGCAAATGCGAATTGCGAGTAGAACGACATGCGAATAAAATGGCTCTCTGTGCGCTGTGCTCTGTGTGGCGGGCGAAGTGCAATGCAATGGCAATGGGCACAAAAACAAAAGCAAATGCGAATGCGAATGCCAAGCCAGACAGAATAAGGGGATCAAAGCAAAACTCGCAAGACAAACAACAACAGCACACACACAAAACACAAATACAATCACAACTGAAAGGAGCGGCAGTTTTTGTGTGTGTAGATTGTCCAGAAGAGGGGGGGCCTGCAGGGGCAGGCTTAGGTTAGTCGTCGATGCGAAGCCAGAGAGGCAATGAGCAAAAGTGGTAAATGGTAAATGGCAGCCAAAGTCTGGCGTCTGGGCTGCGCTCCTGTTTCGTGCGTTACCACGCCTCTCTATGCCCCTTACCCTGTATGCAAGGCATCCAAGTTTCACATTCACTTCGTTCCACACTCGCTCTCTCTCTCACTTATTCTGCCTCTCTGTCGTTGGCTTCGGTCAGCGTCACCAAAACAAAGTCAACTCCTCAAAGCAGCAGTACCAGCAAAAAGGGGAACGTTTTTGGCGCGCAAATCCAGCAAATGAAGCCAACATTCAAACTGACGTTGACTGCAACGACAGCAGCGACGTTGACTGTGGCTGTGACTGCGACTACGGCGTCACCTTGCGTCCATTCACCTCGACGCGAACATTGGATGGAACGAGAATGGGTTAAAAGAGCAAGAGCCAGAGCGGGCTGGATTGTGGGATGTGGGGTAAGAGCGGAGCGCAATTTCATTTCATGCGCTTCGATTCGATTCCATTTTCCATTTCGTTCTACTCACTTTGCTTATTTGTATTATTGTCTGCGGCCTTCCCACGTCCAGTCATCCCAATGCTACCTCCCTTGCCGCGCTCCTTAGCCCGCTTGAAGCCCATTGGCGATGGATAGATGGATGTGGTGGCTTCTTCTTTTGCAAATTCTTTTGACTGCGATCTACGAGTTGTTGTAGCTGAGGCGTAATTATTGTCGATACATGAGCATACGATATTTTACAACGTAGAACTCAACGCAGAATCGTCGAGAGTTTTGCTTGAAGTTCGATGCACTGCATGCGGACGCGACAAGCACCCATAGAGCCACACAGATACAAATACAAATACATCGTGTTGATGTTTTTATATCTATCAGATGCCGCTGAGCCATTTGCCATTTGCCTGCTGTTCTTGTTTTGTGGCAAAGTGGATGGC
The DNA here is from genome assembly GCA_035044725.1 of Scaptomyza caliginosa. Lineage (NCBI taxonomy): Eukaryota > Metazoa > Arthropoda > Insecta > Diptera > Drosophilidae > Scaptomyza > Scaptomyza caliginosa. The sequence continues at coordinate 47,817 of JAWNNR010000047.1, read as the reverse complement.
AAATTGTGGCCACCGAATGGGTCATTTGAGCTGTCAGTAGGGACACTTCTTGGCTAGGGGCATTTCCGTTTTACACTGACTTCAACTTTGCCTCTAACATTTGCCCATTTGCTAGAGAGTCAGTCGGCAGTGCTTGAAGTTAAGCCAAGTTAAGAATGCTATGAGTCTGCTATGAGATAGTTGTTGGCCTTTTGAGAGTAATTGGAATTTAGCTATCAGAAACGCCTGAACTTTGTGATTGGGGTAATAAAAATCATTAATATAAGTAAGAGATGAAAATATTCTGTATCGATTTACTTTATTTCTTATTAGTTAATAAAGCTTTAAAGAAGATAATTTATTTCTTTATATATTCTTAAGATTCTTCAAGCTCTAGACTATTCGTAAGTTTAGCTTTACTTAATAAACACTTTATTTATCACTCAATTGAATAACAAATGTACTTAAGCTAATTTAGTTGTCAACTTTTCACATACTGAATATCTCTTTAAACTTTGACCTTTTCATGCCAAAACATGCCGAAAAATTTACCCAAACAAATGAAAGTAAATGTACGCTCCCCAAACCCTTTTCCACACGTGAATTGCGTATTTCAAGCTAAAAGTTTTCTAAATTAATTTGAAATAAAAAAAGTGCCAAGACAAAACGAAGCAACACACAAAATTCGAACAGCATCCATAAAATTTGATGTGGCGCAGACCCGTCAACGCACCCACAAAAGGTCACAGGCGGCATTGTGCAAGGGTCAAAGTTCAGAGACGCGTAAATTTTTGCTATTACGTGCGTAGCAGCCCAGACAAGACAAGACAACAACACAGACACTCGTTCATAGGTTTATGCCATATGCAACAGAACGTAATAGAAATGGCAACAGATTTTTATAACCAAATTTATACAATACAAAATGTTTTTGTAGGTTGATTTTTGTATTTTTGTGTAATCAATCTGTGTTTGTCTCAACTTTAATGGGCATACGAAATGTCAATGTTCATTAACAGATAACAGAAACCTTTTAGGAGTCTTGTCTTCAATCATAGATTACCAATCAATGTATTGATTATCAAAGCATTATAAGCGAATTTCTTAATGATAAACATTGAACACTTTAGTATCAAAGTAAAGCAAGATCATATTCATTTTTTGACAACTTCTATACTAGATCGCATATAAATAGAAATACTCCCCGTTTTTGATGCGGGAATCTAGAGAGTTATTTATTAGCCAACGCTTAAGTGTACATAGCTACTTCTTAGCTAAAAATCTTAGGTCTAGCCACCCTACCAATCGCAATCCCACCAACTTAAGGCAATCATTCAAGCCAGTTGGGCGACGTCTGGCAAAAGTTCTTTGGTCTTTTGGGTCGACTTCTCTCCCGTTCTCTACTTGGACAACAAATCACTTGAAGTGGAATATGGTCGTCTGTGTTGTCTACGCACCCAAAAAAAGTAAAATAGAATAAAAATCGACAGCAGCAGGCCTGAAAAGCAAGCAAATAACCCCCCCCCAAACTACCCCAAGAGTAACTCCGCTCACAGCTCCCTCTTGGCATCTACTTTGGCACTCACGTGCGCTGCCACACGTAAACTTTTATTTTCTTCTTATTTCCCTTTAGCGATTTTAAAGCAATTTTTTTTTTGTGTTGTTGTCTTGTTCGTTTCTTGGTCCTTTTGTCTGTCCTGGTAGGTCTTTGTTTGTTTTGTCTGCTGCTGATTTGGTGCGCATATGTTTGGAGAAAGAACTCTTCAGACGACGCAATTGGGATTTCATCTTGTTCTACTTGGTCGTTTTGCGATTTTATATTTATCTAAAAATGAAAACGCACACACAATATCTGCTTAGGGTAAACAAGAAACAGAACAGCAACACAAAGGCCGAGCAGAGTGGGTTTTTAATGTCGCTTTGATTTGTGGCAATCGCGGCGCTAAACGCCGCAATTTTTGAAGTGAAATTGCTCGAATTGTTCGACGAGGCACGCAGACAAGATGTCGCTCCAGCGGCAAGGGGTTGAGTGTAGGGGAATTCAACCTTTTTCTGATAAACTACAGACAACGACAATGGCAATGACAATGTGACAAGATGCGTTTCGTTTCTGTTCAGTTGCGTTGAGCTTTTGGTTTTCTGGTCTTTCCTTGGTTCGCGTTCCACTCTCTGTTCAGTTTGTCTGTCTTTTCAGGCCTGCTTCTCGCGAGCTGTTGTTATCCTTGTTGTGCCTTTTAGCTGTAAATAAACATGTTCAGCAATATGTTGCCCATCGTTGAGTCCTTTTCGTCCAATAGACAACTACGACTACAACTACTTAGGCAACTTGAACTTTCGGTGAGCAAGCAAATGATGTTGCCCCTTGCGGCATGAGAAGGCTGCTGCCACAGCAACAATAACAATAACAAGAACAAGAGTAACTAGTACACAGAGAAGACAACTCGAGGCATTGTCATTCCTCAACTCTGGTGGCTGCATTTGCTGCCGGTATTTGTAATGCAAAGTTTTGCATACAAATTGAAATAAATTAATGCTGTGTTCATTTACCCGCGTTTTTCTTTCATTTCTTCTATTTGGGTTTTTGTGTCTGGCGGAAATTTTTGACAGTTTGACGGGCGCCTTTTTTAAGAGGATCGACAAAATGTCAAAAGCGGGGAAGTGAAAAAATGAGACAAATTAAATATATTTGATTCTGTGGCAGCCAATTAAGGAATACTTGTCGGAATAGCAAAATGAATGACAATAAATGGATGGGAAAAAAAATGAAAAACTGCCATTAAATATGCATAGAAGTCTTGAGGGTTAAATCATCAATTATATTGTTGCATATATTAACTTTACTACTCTAACAGAAGTGTTAAGAGCTCTTATATTTTATGGTATTATTCGAACAAGGCTTTATTTGTTTTCCGTTAAACTTAACAAGTTTTTCATTTAATTGTTTTTAAATATCTTCAGTAGCAAAAATTCCTGCTTTAATGCACAGGTTATTTGTATGCAAAGACTACCCCAATATATATTTAACGAGAGAGAAAACCACTTAAAATCTCATTAAAATTGAGTGCACACTGCGAGCGTGTTTGTTGGTGTGTGCGTGTGTGTGTTCGTTAATCATTTTCATACGTTCTCAATTTCATTAATTTCCTATACCAAAAGTCGAATTCGCATTACATTGCAATGTGCAGTCCAAATTGTGTCCATTGACCACCAACCAAACCAAACAACGCCGGCCATTGAACTGCGCCCGTATACAAAACAAACACACCAAAATCAACAACAACAGCAACACCAACAAATGCGCTTTGAACTCACCGATGGACAGGTGCAAAACGTCAGGGCAGGTGCAAAATTTACGTTTTTGTTTTTTTTTTTGTTTTTCGTATTTTGGGCGACAGACAACAACAAACTGCAAGAGCAACAACAGGCGCTAACTGGTCCAAAACAGACGGCAACAGCAGCGAAAAATTCAATAAACTGCGACAGCAGGCATTGAGTTTTAAAGGATTGTGGCATTGAGTATGAAGACTGCTGAAAGGATTGGGCAGATATGCAGAGACTCATTTAAATGCCGAGTGGGTTAACAATGGGCTACAGAGAGAAACGCCAAGCATACATAAGTTGGGAGGGCAGAGTTGGGTCTCGACGCTAAATATTTAATAACGAAACGCATCATCTGCCAGGAAAGCGACAGCCGCAGGACAACGACACCGACACCGACATCGACATCGACATGGAGATGCGGATGCGGATGCTGAATGCCGAATGCCAAATGCGAATTTGCAAATTTGCAAATTTGCGAATTGCAAATGCTAAGTCAGCTATGAAATTTTTCGTTGTTCTTAACTGAATTGTTCACTTGCGAATAAAGCAAGATCCAAGACTTCCACACTCAAAATAAAATGTGATGGATATGAAATCTTAAAAAAAGGAGGTTCATTAATAGTTTTACAAGTTAACTTCTTTGTCTTATTTTATTTGCATAGAGATTTTACACAAAAAGCTCTATTTCCTAACTATTTTTAAGCTCAAAAAGAAATCTGTACGTTTTAAAAAAAAAATGGCGCCAAAATTCTAGTCACATTTCAACATCATGAAGTGATTTCTCTGAGTGCTTGCCGCCACGTGGTTTCGTGTGTTTTGGGTTTGAGTTTCAGCTGTGCTTATGCTGCGTCTGCGTCTGTGTCTGGTGCTGAGTCTGAGTCTACGTTTGTGTCTACGTCTCCGCATCTGTCTGCAGTCAGCATCCATCAGGTTGTTGTTTTTCGGGCTTAGTTGGTGGATGGGTAGGAGCGGCAGTGTTGGGGTGTGGGGGACGGAGGTCAGTTTTACGATTTGTTTTGTTTTCTCGTCTGCCGTTTGCTTAATTTTGCAATGTCAATGACGCCGTCGACTTCGACGTCGACGTCTACGTCGTCGTCTGCTCTCATAAAAATCAACCCTCAACAATATAAATCGCAATAAAGGCAAAGGCCGCGCTTGCGACAGAGGTGGGCGGTGTGGTGGTGTTAACGGCAGGGGGCGTGGCACTGGCACGGGTGGATGTTTCACTCGGACTCGAATATTCGGACTGCTGTTGTTGTTGTTGTTGTTGCTGTGTGCAGATCATTGTCCTTGACGGAGTTCATTCACATTCTGTGAGCTGCTCTCTCTCTCTCTCTGCTCGTTCATAATGATTTTCGTTCATTTTGGCGCAAACATTCGAATTGCCGATTTTAATATTGAGCGAGTGACTAACTGAGTGAGAGTTTGAGTGAGTAACCCTCTCTGTTGACGCATCTGTCTGTCTGTCTCTCCGGGTCTGGGCTGTGTGCACTTGGCGAAAAATGTATGCAGCTGTAGAATATCTGTTATATTATTATTTATTAATATTTTGATGTCGTGTAAATACAAATTGTAAGTTTTATATAAAAGGTCTTTAAATTGATTTAATATTATATTAATGTCAGTTTCTATAAAGAAATACAATCCATCAGATTGTTACAAAACTCAAAGGATATTTTTTCTAAGTGTTGTGGTGTAACCGACCTAGGACTTGCCATGTGGTATTGTCTGCTGCTGCTGCTACTGCTGCTGACGTTCCCTGTTGCTGTTTTGTGTGTTTTGTATTGTTGCTTCGCATTTCTGCATTTGGCGGGAAAAAGTTGAGCGTTGAGTCGCCAAACTCGTCATCCATCGGTGGTGGGCATTAAAAACAAAAACAAAAAAAAAAAACAACAACAGAATTTATATAGCCAAAACAGAACATAAAATGCGCCCCAGACAGACCAGCAGACGAAGGTGGATTGAAGCTTCAGTTTCTCCATCTCTCTCTCTTATATCCTCACACATACACTTACTTAATCAGTTTCTCACTCTGACTGTATGCCTGTCTGTCTGGGCGTCTAACCAAGCGCAGCCCCCGAGGCGCAAAATGCAAAAAACCAGAACGTTGTTGAACAGGGGAACAGAAGTAACACACACAGGAACCTGAACCCGAATCCAAATCCAAAACCCGAACTTAAAATATATATGTGCCTAAACACACATACTACTACAAATATAATATGATTGTTAGTGTGTGTGTGTGTGCGCGCAGTTGATACAAAAGCGAAACGAATCGAGCGACGATTCTAAACTGTGGCAACATCATTACGTGCAATAATGAGGGGGAATTTTTTTTATGTCTGTCGCTGCAGCAAAAAGAATAACAGAACGAGAGATGCAAGGTGAAGCGGTAGAAAAAGGGTAGTGCAGCTACGGAAGGGGGGATGGGGGGAGAAGTACTAACTACCTATGCCTATGGATTGACGCTCGGCTTGCTCGTAAACTGATATTGAGGTCGACGACTGCTAATTTGTGGATGCGTTGTCGAACGTGGAAGAAAGCCACAATTGGTAGGGCGAAGTGTGCAGAAAGAGGAGAATTGTGTGAGGAGAAGAAGAAGCCAGAACAACGTCAACAATAACAATATGTGAGAACCCCTAGGGACAAACAACAAACAACACAATCAGGTACAGGGCGTGTCAAATGTACCTTATGATATTGTATGATGATATTTTATAATGAAACTTAATGGTCAAGCCTATACTAAGTTAAACAAGCATTTTGACAAAGATATTCAACTGAAAAGTTGTTCTTTATGACTTAACGCGTCACCTACATGCCACTCTTACATATCTAAACTTTCCATTTGCCTTTGTCCCTGACAACCCACAAGATCTCCTTACAAAATAAGCCTCACATAAGAAGTCGCAATTTCAAATACATTTGTCCTCTTTTAGTTGATTTTTCATTATATTTTAATTAAAAATTTTGTTAATGTCAAACAACAACAGGCAGACAAACTTCCCATGCAGGATCAACTCAAGGACATGACACCATTCGTACCGAAAAACATCAACAAAAACAACAACGCAAAAAGAATATATTGTAAAAAAGAACAAAAAAAAACAATAACAAAAGTAAATTTCCATATTAATATCAAATTTCCAGAGTGCTGAGCACTTTGCTGAGTTAACGCGACTGTCCTTAATTTATGGAGCGTCTCTCTCTCTCTCCCTCTCTCTCTATCGTCCTCTAACACTGTCACTCTCTCTTAGGCTGGCTGTTGTACTCCATTCCGGGCTAGGCAATTAAAAGCGTTTCGCAAGAAAATTTGAATTGAATGAACTGCTGCGCCTTACGCACCAGGAAGTCCTTGCGAAAGCAGGTCTAGCAGCGAGTCCTTAAGCATAGGCATAGACCAGGACAACGACAACGCCAGACGCCCAGACAGAGCCACAAAAGCTCGCACATGCCCTGTTACTTTCTGGTTTGAGTTAAAGTTTGGGCTTGGGTTTGAGTTTTAGGTTTTTAGGTTTGGGTTTCTGCTGTTGCTGCTGGTGGTGGTGGTGGTTGAGTTTGCTCCAGGCGCTTGCTCTGGCCCCTTCTATGTCAGTTATACGCTATGTTTCCCAGTTTCTCCCTGGCCACGTCGCGCCGCCAGACGATACCCACAAACCTCTCGAAAAAAAGGCGGCCAACGCACGAGAGACGACGACAACGAGCCACTAAATGCGAAATGTGAGGACTTTGAAAAGTGCGTTGATATTTTGTGCGTGGCCAGGAAGCGTAAGCGACAACAGCGTGTCGAGGTCCTGAAGCTGAGACGCAATAAGACTATAGGGCGGCAGCCAGTCAGCCAGCCATTCAGCTAGTCAGTCAGCCAGACAGGCACAAGCACACATACATGTACAGAGACAAACAGGAGTGAGTTTTTTGCCTCTTGAATTAATGCTACATTGAAAAAAATGAACGATGATAATAGTAATTAGTTCAGTTTAACTACACTTAACCCATAGAGTTGCTTATTGAAAGTATATTCATATATGTACATATATAAGTATTAAATTAAACTTTAGGACACATAATAGCAAAACATTTTGTGTAAACAAATGTTTTGCTATGTGCATTTTGGGAACAATGGGCGCTATGAGTTTAACGAACTTTAAGCGCTTCCTGCCAACTCAATGTTGAAGAACTCACCCTCCCAGCCTACACAATCTCCACCTACCCCTGGTCAGCTTTTATTTCACATTTTCTGGCGATTCTCTGGGCCTCATGAGCAATTTGCCAGTCAGCGTCCAGTTTCGGTTTCATTTCGACTTGCGACACGTAACAAGCACATCCTGGGTCCAAGCACACACACACACACTAACACAACATAAGCACCGTTATTGGCAACCAGCACCCCCGTTGCACACTCCTGTTGCTGCTGTTCTTTTTGTTTTTTGTTGCCATTCTTTCAGCCAGTCTGCCTTACGTGATGTAACAATGCGGTAGGTTGGGAATTGCGGCTAAACTCTCCCTCTCTCTTGCTCTCGCTCTCCTTATTTTTGTGTACTCTCCAGCTAAATAAATTTGCAAATAATTTACTTTTGTTGAGTATGTCTGCCTTTGCTCCTGGAGCAGCATTCCTTGTGCAGTTGCCACTTCCCGTTTCCAAATACGTATGTATATGTATGTATATTGTTTTCGTCTCTCCAGACGCTCCCGGAGTGCGATCAAGGTCAATGTGCGTGCTGTGTCAGTAACCTTTGCCATTGTCGCCTCCGCTCGCAACTCCCCAGACTTACTACACACACCCCTCGATCTTGAGCTGCACCCCTTACACTACTCATCAGTCAGCCCTTGTTGCTTTTATTATTATATTTGGGTTTGTACTTATACTTTATATTTGTTGCCTCCTTTTTTTTTTGTGCCGTACGCTGCGTCGTCGTCTGGACGACAACACAAAAAAGTGAAGAAGGAAAAAAACTTCTCTATACGTATTATTCGAACAGATGTGCAAAATGTTGAAAAGTCGCCTGCGCTTTCGTCTTGATAGCACCAACAACCAACAACCTCCATCCCCCAAACCCTCCACTTTGACTGCCTAAGTCTCTGTTTCCATTGTGTTTTTCTTGCTGTTGTTGTTTTGGCTGCTGTTGACTCTCGAGCCAAAAGGCATTTGATTTGCCATAATCGCATATTAGTCGTTTGGCCAACGTTATGTATTTACTTTATGTGTCTGTTGTCTGTCCCTGGTCCACGTAATGGCCATCCAAATGCATGTTTTTGTTGTTGCTGTTGTGAGCCAAAAAAAAAAAAAAAAATAAATCAAAAATTGAAAGCTGGCTTATCACAAATCAGTTATCAACTCTGTCAGATGTGCACAGATCGAACCTGAAGGGGAATGCGATGGCGCTTGAAAGATTATCAAATGGCCCATCAATTGAACAATTTGTTAACTGAGTTAAAGCGAGCGTCATTTTTACGGTCTGTGAAAAGCGGATACTCTTGAAAAGATTATACTAAAGCTTTCAAGTATCTTTTTGGCTTCTGTTTAAACTGCCTCAACTAAGAAAATGCATTTTTAATTAATTAAGGTTTTGGTCTTTTACGTTAAACCAACTAAAAACCTTTTCTCACTATCCTAGCTGCAGTTTTTAGTTCCTCTTTGCTGTAATTTTCTACTACATAAGTCATATCAGTGGATCGTTGTTCGCTTTATCGTCTATCTATCACATCTCTGTTGATTCAGAAAAGCCAAACTTTCTGGCTAATTACCATCCTGACTTTTTTGCACACTTCACACTTCTGCCAGCCCAAAGCCCCGCTCTTATGGCTGACAAATAGTTTGAATAATTACACTGCCAACTAGCTCCATCGGCTCCAACCCCCTTTGTCAAGCCAACAGTTGCGCCGGCATATTACACTCAATATATCATTCATTATCCGCCATGAAAAATTAGCAATCGCATTTTGTCTGCCACGCTCGTTTAAATGCATAAAAAAAAAGGCGGAGAGAAATAATTTTTGAAGAAAGTTTTATCAGTTTGTTGGCAGCCGGAGCAGTGGAAAAGAAAGAATGAAACTGCTTGCAATGTGCAACAAGAAGTGGCAAGTGGCAAGCAAGCCAGGACGAACTTTTAAGTTTTTCGCCCGTCGACGGTTTCGGCGCATAAAAATAAGGTAATAATGATGGCCATAAAATATGATTTGGACAGAGAGTGGCAAGGAAAAGCATCAAAAAGTTTTCCAATAAAATCAGACACACTGAGAGAGGTCAAAACCGATGCCAACATCGATCATCTCCTGGCCATGGCCAACAAAAACCAAAAGAAATGTGTGCCAAAGTGTTTTTTTTTCTCGTTTGTTTGCTTGTTTTGTTTTGGGCAAATGTATTAAAAAAGTTGATGTCTGTTGTTGGTAATTAACTGAGAATGCTTCATAACTGCTACAACTTGCAGCAAGACAACTTGAGCCGCCTGCCTGCCTGAATGCCGGGCACTGTTCAGTTGTGTGGCAAGTTGTTACATTCTTGAAAATGATTCATAATTATTGCAATGCGGCAAAAATTCGGCTTGCTGTGTCGTCCATCCTGTGTTGTTGCCACCATAAAATTGACAAATGTGTCTGTAAACTTGGCTAATAAAAGTACTTTCCTCAGTGTCCTTGTGCTCCTGTCATCGATGCGGCATGTCGCTTGCTCACCTCTCATCTCACTCACACTTGGCAATTAGATACATTTTACAGAGCCCCGCCCACAATGAGATTGACATATTTATGCCCTGTACAGGGCGATAACTGAAAAACGCATTTGCCGCGAAAAATTTCGGTTCGAGTGGGAGATTTATTGTGTATGCCGAAAAACAAGTTAATGAAAATTTGATGATGGCATTTGATAAACACAAAAACGCGGCCATATATCAATAGCAGCAGCAGCAGCAACAGTCACAAAACTTTCTGGACGGTCATTGCCATTTTGGCGGGTTATTAGATAGCTTAGACCTAAATCAACCCCAAGCACCCCAACCCCCTTCCACACTTTCAGATTTTAATGGGTTTTGCGTTGGGCAGCTTCAAGAATTATGACAATGCGACAGAGAGATATTATCGCTAATCGAGACTACTTGAGAGTTCAGTTAACCGAGACCAAATCCAATCTCTCGTACTTTCTCTCTATATCTCTTTATCTCTCTCTCTCGTTCTGGCCATAAAGCTTTGTGTGTTGGCCAGCAGCTAGTAATTTATGGTTAGTATAAGTGCAGCCAAATGATGAGGACAACAACGATAAAGAGTGGGATGGGGTAGCTGGTGATACGTCTGCTGAATATTAATATGAATCATGTGCTTGTCTCTCTGTGTGTGTCTGAGTATAGTAAACGAGCATATAATAGCATCCAGTTTTAGGGGTAATGCATTTGACCATCAAATTATATATTTGATATTCGGATAAGCAATATTTGGCTAATGCTTGATCTCTTAACAAGCTTGAACAATAATGAGCCAAGATATTAAAGATATGTAGATTTTTAATGGCTAACGTGAAAGTAAGTAAAGACATTTAATTTAGAAATCATTTCATATTTTATTTCTCTAAAACTCTCACATATTTCAAATGACATTTTATTTCTCTTTCTTGGTAAAAACTGCCTCCATTGGTAGACTCCCTTGCTTATTTGCTGTTCCATTGAAATTCGTATGCAATCAATGGCTGCTCATTAATTTAAGGATACAAATTCCTTTCAGCCAAGTATTTTGTTTCCAAAAATAAAAAGAAAAAAAAACAAATCATTGATAAATTGTGTGATATTGATTAAGAGCGGCACAATGCACACACAGAGAGAGAGAGAGAGAGAGAGAGAGAAAGAGCGAGCTGCAAGTGGCATTAATTTTTAAGATTAAATAGAACAGGGCACACTTTTGAAATGACCGACGTAGTTCCAGGAATGACCAAAGGCCAGCCAACACGAAAGAGAGTGAGAGAGAGATTCCCACACACAGACAAGACCAAAAAAGGATATGCTAGGGACAAGAATAAGGTTTTTGGGCGTTAATGTGCGAAGTGCGTCTGAATGAATTTCAGCAGAAATGCTGCTGCTCTTGATGCTGTATCTGTATCTGTATCTGCATTTGAAGTTGTATCTGTAGTTGTAGCTGAGCAACTATTGAATGCGTATTTTTGTCCATAGGTAGTTCGAAACAACAACTCGTTTGGCAAGGCGCATAGAAAGGATAAAAGGTAAATCACCTTTTGTGTGCTGCCCTCGAAATGACCGAGTTCATTGTCAAGTTCAGGTAACGTCTGCAACATACAAGTATGTATAAGTATGTTCCTTTGTGTGTATGCGTGTATAAGTCTGTGAATTTTGTTGCGCTTGCGTCAAAATTTGCTACTCAACCATAAGCAGAAGGCGAAGGTTCGAAGACTCGACTCAAAGCTTGGCCTGCAACTGAAGTGTGGCCATGTCTGCGGCTTTGGGCTTAGTTATGCTGTGTTTCTCTGTTTTGGTTTTGTGTTTTGGTTTTTGGTTTTGCTTGGGCTTCGAGACTGCGTCTTTAACGTACCAGGTTCCAGGTTTTCAGCATTCAGCCGGCAAAGGATGCTACATAAAAAAAAAGCTATGCGAAAGTGACATTTATGTGTTTTTAATTCCTTTAATGTGTGTGCCAGTGTGTGTTTGGCTTTCGGTCGGGTCTCTTGTTATGCCATTCTAAGGAATTTGATGCCTTTCGTCTGAATTTACCTTGCAACAGCGCATTGACCTGCAGCATAAGAGCAAATGAGCCGTGCTTCAAACCCAAGTGGGAACCCAAAACAAGAAAGAACCTAAGCATCGGAAAATAACAACAAAATTGAGCAAAAAATAGTTAAGCTCTTAAATGAATTGCAAAGCAGCGATTTAAACATAAACTGAAATTGATTTTTTAAATATTACCTCAAGGATTAAATAAATGCACTAAAGTCAATGGAATCTTAAATCTTGTACATTGTATTGTACCAATTATATGAATAACATTAGCCGTTAATTTTACTTTAAGAGAATATATTTATAAAAAAAAATTCTTTTAATTCATTTGCTTATCAAAAAGATCATAAAATCGATATCTTATCGAACTTATATTCATAAACATATATCCCCAATATTGTCTTGCCCTTTCTTTAAATGCGCTAGCATCTTAATCTGCACAAAGCGATCATAAACAAGCCGAATCTGAGTTGCCTCCGTCCTGACGCCACTTTAACGCCACACGAAAATAGCCAAAAACAACGCGAAATTCCATTTTGGCCATTCGTACTTTGCCTGCGTTTCTTTTTGCTCCTTTTCCATTTTTGTGGCAGTTGCGCACTCCTCGCACCTTTTTTTTCAGGTGTGTTTGTGGCTACCTGTGCGGGTCATTGAATGCAATGCTTATCAACTCTGTGTCTGTCTGTCCTTTTTCACCTTCTGGCACGTCCACATTGATTACAAACTGTTGAATGAATTCCGCCGTTTCATGCCCCATGCCTCAAACTCTCTCTCACTCCCGCTGTTTCTCTCTCTCTTTGTTTCTTCATTCTCTACATACGAGTTGCGAATGTTTTTGGTGTTTTTTGTTGTTTTTGGGCCGCTTTTGAGTTTGAGCCGCCGCCGCCGCCGCAGCCAGAGATCTGGCCAGAATTCCAAGAAGGACATCTTTCTTTTTTATTGTTTTGCCTTTTGTTGTTGTTATTGTTGTTTTTTTTAATGCTGTTTTCATTTTAAGCATTTTATGGCATTTTGTTTTAGTCGCCGGTTCATTATGATTTTTATGGCCACTTTGACGCTGTTGCGTTCCCAGTTCCCATATCTTAGCCCTCGGTTCTCAGGTGAGTGGCTGCAACAGCTTCTTCTTAAGTTGCTGTTGCTGTTTTTGTTTTGTTTTTTTTTTTCTTTCTGTTCTTTCTTTCGGTGCGCCTACGCAAAGAGGCCAAGCAGCCCTGCACTGCGCAGGGGGCAAAGTGGCAACAATGCGCCTCTCGCGGTAGTTTGTTTGAACACCAAAAAACCGTTTTTAATGCTCGTTATAATTTTGTTGTTGGCTGTTTTTTCAGTTCTTGCTTTATTTGTGGGATCAGGCAACTCATTCCCATCTTCCATTGCCATCGGGATCTTTTTCGGGGTCCACTGTCTGGGTCTTGGGACACGGGTGATTGGCCTTTTTAGGCATGGCCCCATGTGATTTTCGCTTAATATATCCTTGGGGGCCCGATAAACGAAAACCGTTCTTTGCGTTTTGTTGCCTTTCTTAAATAAAGTTGCTCAGCTTTAATTGGCATCATTAATACTCAGGGTAACTGTGATGTTTGACTGAGATTTACTCAAACAATTAATAAGAGGCTTGAAATTAAATGCGTGGAATGTGGATTAAAAATATTTTAAGTGGGAAGTGTTTAGTTCTGACATTGCTTGAATTACATTTCGCTGTTACGACAAACGAAATTTTGTTTGAAACTGTTCAAGTACTTACTTATATTCGTCTTATAAACATAAAAAAACCAAATTGTTTATGTTTTCTTTGGTAGGCTTGTGTCAGCATTTACAGCTGTACTTGTGCTGAGCTTCTAATTAAGTAGCTCTCATTAAATTAAAAGCATTTAGAGATCGCTATCAAATGACATTTGACATGGGATCTTTGGCATCTGACGTCAACAGCAAATATAAAGAAATTTGTAACCTCCAAAATATAAAAACACATTTTTTGCTTTCAGGTCAACTCGTGTTTTTTCAATGGCTGGCCATAAATTGAAGTTCGGCCGCAGTCATTCATAAACCAAACTAAAAAAAACGAGAAACAGTACGCAAAATTAAAAACACAACAATAAACTTGTGGGCGTGATGCATTCATTGCCCAGTTAAAGGCAATCGGTTGGCTACTGGTAATTTAGGTTTTTATGACCAATAAAATGCGCCAGAAAGTGGGCCCATAAAAAACAAACAAACTACACAAATCGCATTCAATTTGAAATTATGAATTGAAATTGGAAATGGAATTGCACAAGGCAGACACAAACGCTTAATTGAAAGCGCGACGAGGCGTTGGGCGTGACAACAGAGCCAAACGAACCCCTCCCCCTTTGAATTGTTTGTTTAAAAAGCCATTAAATAAGTAAAAGAAATGAAAAGAAAAGAAAAGAATATGCAACTGTATCTATCTGTAAGCAGTGTCTGCAGTATCAGGAAATAACTTCGATAGACCCCGTACTACATTGTAGCTGGTTAACACAAGACAGACGAGACTTTAGTTTGGGCCAGCCAGCCAGTCCAGTCTATAGTCCAGTCTACGGCGCCCGCCGACTCACTCAACTGTTTAGCGGAGCCACACGCAAATGCAAATATTACCATAATTATCGCACATGGCCCGCAGACCATGACTAAAGTAATCGCGCGTCGTCCATCGCTAAAGTCCCAGTCGCACTCGAAGTCCATTTTTTACTCCCTCCAAATTCAATCCAAGCCAAGCCAAGCCAAGCCATAACACACTCTCTCCCTGCTTGCCCCGGCTCTGTTTAAGAGGCCGCTTTTGGTTGGAGGCACGCGGCATGCAATCGAAATCTATTACCATGCATTTGCCGACCCGGTGAAGAAAGCGGCTCATTACATGTTTATTATTGTTGTCGTGCATACACTACGATTGGCTAAAGCGGCTACTTTGGCTATGCTTAACAAAATGGAACAAGTAAGTAGACAAATAAGTGATATTGTTAATTCCCTTGCTGCTTTAATCTTTTAAATGGAATATTCTTGAATAAGTCTACCATCAATATTTGTTGCTATAATTTTCTGTATTAATACTATAATTTATTAAGGCTTTTCATAATTCAACATAGTTAGGTTTAAAGCCTTAAAGAGCATCAGTTATTCGTTTTGCTGCAAATGCGGTCAATTTTGTTATTGTTGTTACCTGGCCAAGTGCGGCACTTGACTTTATTTTGGTTACATGCCATGGGCCATGGCAATTTATTCTCGGGTACCCAATAAAACTCACTTGATTGGAACTGCAAGTGGCCGCTTTTATTGGTTTATTATGACAACAACAACAAGAACAACAACGATGACGACGCGAGGGTTCGCGAGATGATGTTTGGCCAAAATACAAGTTGCCACCTGCACCTGCCACCGAGACGTTGCTGCTTCTGCTGCTGCTGAAAAGGCTAAGCGCATTTTGTTAGCCATTGCCTCCTTCTTCTGGCTTCTAGCTGGCAATCAAATTTGATGGCCTTGTTGGTCTCCGTTGGCCCGTTGGCACAAGCATATTTGTAATGGCGGCATTTCAGCATTGTGCCACATCTCTTCATCTCCTGCCCTCTACCTCCGTATCTCTTTCATTCTCAATCGGCATTGAGGCAGCAACAACGATAACGGCAATGCAGCAAATGTTACCTCATAAGTCAAAAGAATGTCGTTTAGCCTGAATGCCGCTGCAGTGGCTATTGCTGCTGCTGTTGCTCAAGTGTCGCCACTGAACACTTTTGCCTTGTGGCATATCCTTGCCAACCTTAGTTATCTAAGCGCCTGCATCTAAGACTGCCCCGTAAGACATATGTGCACAAGAGGGCCAGTTGCTGGCCTGATAATAATTTTATATGCTCGTAAAAACATTAAAAGTTACAAAAAGGGGCCTCTCTCAATTCGTTCTTTTATTCTTCGCACTGTTATGTGGTGGTGCAATTGGCCAATTTCAAAAAAGGCCTAGTTATGACATTTACCACAAACGTTAGTTAGCTTGTGTGTGTGTAAGTAAGAGGTAACTGGCCATAAAACTCAACTGTAACGAAACACTTAATAATGATGATGATGATGTTGATCTCGAACAGAATGAATTCCAAGACATTTAATGTGTATTTTTTACGATTGCCCAAAATTGAGCTCTGAAAATTGTTTTTAATTGACTCATCTATTTGCTACATTGGCCATAAAACAACGGTACATAAAGTCATGAAAACTTAGTAGGCTAAAATATCAACAGCTGTTTTTGAGTGTAAGATCTAAGAGAAATTGCATTAAGACAACTGGTAAAAGTATTTTATAATTATTTTGACCTTTAGAGTATTTGAAAAAAAATCTATAAATATGTTCTAAACAAAATTTTCAATCTTAAAAAAAATGCCTTTATTTTCATTCAGCCCACTGCTTAGCTCAACTTACTTAACTATATTTAATGTAGCTTATGCAATAACAAATTGTTGGCTTACTTTCGAAAAAAAAATCCCCTCCATTGTCGTCGAAAAATCAACCCTGGGAATGATACCAAATGATGCGTATCAAACAAAAATATGACAAACAAAAAAAAAAACAAAACAGAACGTTAAAATGTTTCGTTTTACAACTCAACCCTCGAAACTGAGAGCTTAGAAACGAGCTGCCTTACTTCACATTGTAATTTGGCGCCACTTATACAGAAAAATATTCATTTCGCTTTTTTTTTGGTGTCGTTACTTGACTAAAGTAAAAACGCTTGGAAATGGTAAGGGGAAGTATTTTCTTTTTACGATGATATGCCGTGCATTACACGGCATTTGAAACATTTTGAACTTTATGGTTAAGTTTTGTTTGTTGTGGAAGCTCTTGGAAACAATGGGAATAGAGTCGACATTCGAACTTCTTTTGCACGCAATTGACTATCAAAATTTGATGTTGGCTTTATTTGTTTTCAACAATAGCAACAACAACAATGGATAAAAGCATCAACTAAGGGAAGGAAAACTGAAAACTGAAAGCTAATGGCAGCTTGGAGAGTGACATAAAATCCAATTTTATAATGCATATAAAGTTTTAATACAACAGAAAAAAAAATATATATATTTGTACACACAAAAGTGGAAATGTTGAGGGATAAAAATTTTATGCAAACACTTTTATAGAAATTTTAGTAGCCTATCAAATTTTACGCGCTACCCAACAACTTGTGCATAAAATTTTACTTCCGACTGAGCACAGTGAGCGAATTGTTCTACCCCTGAAAGTTCTGGACACAGCAACCGTGGCAGCAAAGAGCTTATCCCTGGACAGGACAAAAAAGCACAGAAACAACACAACTAAAAAAAAAACCCCCATATATCCAACGTGCACAAGGGTAGAGAGAGAAAGAAAAAGAGAGCACTTAAAATTAACGTGAAATTAGCTTGTTGACTTAACCCTATTGAACGGAAATGAGCCTGAACACAAACGAGGCTAAAAACACAGGAGTACTAACTGCAAATAGGGTAGGGAATATTAGGGAGTTTTGTGCCATAAAATGCGGAAACAGGATATCAACACATGAAAGGCACACACATGGCTGGCACCATCATTTTCTTATATATATACTTATACTACAAAGCTAAACACCTCTCGGCCATTTGCATAAAACTAACACTCAAACCAAAACGATACACAACAACCGAAGGAGAGAGACCAAATCATTTGTGGAGTCTTTTAGCAACGGAGTTAAGCAAACTTTAACTTTAACAAGGCAGAGCACAGCACACAGTGGGACAAATATAGTCGAATAGAAAACGAACATTTAACATTTATGTAAGATTTTTGTAAGAAGTTGAACTGAACATCTCTTGAATTTTACTATTACATTGCAATTTAAAAACTCGTTTAAGTATCAAGCTTGTTTCTAAATCTCTACAACGCATTCTAGCGCAATTGTCGATGCGGGAAGTAAGTTTCAAGTGCTCCAGTGTAAACTTTGACAGGATATAAACTGAATGTTAGCATTAAACATTTGCATTAAGCATTAGCATTAGCATTAGCATTTGAGCACTTTAGTGTGTATCCTGAATTAGCCACAGACTGCTTTAATGACAGTTGGCGACAAAACGCTTACGTTTTACCATTTGAATGGCCAATAGAGAGTTAGTCTCTCCGTCACCATCACCTACCCCTCTCGAGGCACAACAGCAAACATATTGTACAAATGGATTGGGTCACCGAAGGGTTATTAATAAATTAAATTTTAATGTTGGCCCCAAACGCATGCTTGTGCATTAAACACAGCAACAGCAACAGTAAACCATAAAGTACACACACACACATGCAGAAGTGCTTTCACTTAAACGTAATTCAATAAAAAAACTGCTTATTAGAAGTAACTTAACCCTATCCCTTTTAAATACAGGGCGTATGCGCAATTTTAATGAGCCATTTCAAGCTAATTTTTTGTTTTTCTATTTCTGGAATGAACGTAATAAAGTAAGAGCTTTCTTTGTCGTTTTTTGTTTGTGTTACCTTGGCATCGTTTGCATTAACACCACCCCGAAGGCAGTTTCCCAATAAAATAGGTAATTCTGTAATTGCCAAAGTGCCATAGCCCAATGAGCAGGCCAGCAACAAATTTAAACAGGGAGTGGACGGACTTTGAACTTGTGGGTTGAACTGTGTGTTGCTGCTTTTAAACAAACAGTAGCTGCTTACACGTGAGGCAATGTCTTGTCTTAGCCGGGCTTCAACATAATTTAATTAAAATTCAACAATGATAAACACAGAAGATACATTAAAAAGCCTAAAACTTGTTAATAAGCTGTTGCTTTAGTTACTGCGCCATAGTTTTGTGAGTAAGGTAACAAAAAGGGCAGTGAAAGGGTATAAGTTAAGATTAGAGTATTATAAGTATGTATTGAAGAGTGTAACCAATCTCAGTAGATATCTCTACACTTAGCTTAAACATTTTATCATACAGTTTTTTTGGGAACGCTTCTGGCTTCCAAAAACTTTTCGGAGAGTTCAAATATCATTTAAGCGTATCTCAACTTCGTTTAACCATCATTAAGCGTTCTTTCTTATGTCTTTTTATGAAGTGTGTTGCAAAAGTGTTTGTTTTCAGTACTTGACTTGATTTCGATGTTAAGCTCTGCATAGTAGCTGTTGCTTTTGCCCGAAATTTCTGCGTGTGTGTGTTGGAGTTGTATGTGCCTCACATCACGCACATACTCTGGCCGCTTAAAGAGCTGAGCTAAGTTGAGCGCCAGTCTCAGTGTCGGTCATTTGAAGTTTATTACCCGCGCACGTGTGAACCGAAAATACCAAAACGTACAAACATTTTACATTGAAACCAAACCGGAAATCGCTGAAAAAAATAAAATAAATTAAAGAAGACTATAGTCAAAGTTAAGCTATCATGTTGATATGTTTGTTGCAGGTACTTACTGAACCAGACACCGGGCAAAGAAGTTGGCCAACCAGCTACTTGAAGCTAGCTAGCTAGATGCCTCAAGTTGCGGCAATGAAGACGTCTAAATGCGAAATTAAATATGACATTTTAGAGAAAATTAAGTGGCCCATGTTGGACATGCTTTTCAATGGCCAAAAGATCAACAAAGATATATGACCAGCTACAAAAATGTTTGTGGGTCTTACCTTGGCTAGCATTAGGTTGCTAACTAGGTGGCTTATGGACAAAACTAGCGCAAGTACGCAGTGGAAAAGTCACATACTTACACAACTAGGGCAAATATAACATACAAATTTATAAAAAGACCAGCTAGAGTTCAAATAGTTATATGTATATGAAATGCAACTTGTAAAACCTTTTTAAATATTTTCTGTCATTTTCTCGAACATTCGAACCCAAGCTTAAAAGTGGCTATGGCAACGGCTGTATGCTTGTTTAAATACAATAATTAAACCGTAGGTAAAGTCTTGCACACTCAGCTCAGATCATATACCCAATCTTCCCAATCTTCCATTCGATTTTTATTGTTTGCATTGCTTTCGCTGCTGTTGCTTCTGCTGCCGTTGCTGTTGTTGTTGCTGCCTCTTGCTCATTCATGAATTTTGTAGATTTTAAGTCAAAGATAATTTTGCGAAAGTAAAACACACATCCAGCCAATGCTGAATTTCCCCCCAAAATTTTCATTCAAAACGCGTACACACACACACCCAAGCGAACAACAACAATGAGACAAAACAAACGTGGATACCCACGCAACAACAACAACAACAACAAAAATTTTAACAGTCAGTGTTGTGTGTTGTTGTGTGGTTTGGTGTGAAGTACAAACAGACGACGACGACGTCGCCAACGACAATGGTGTTCAATATTATCGACACTGTGTAACAAGAAACGCAGCAACAACAACAATAGCAATTGCTGCTTCATTCATGAAATGTTCGTGCGAAAACAACAATAAATTCACCAGAAAACAGCAACAACAATAACAATAAGAGCGCAGATTTGTAATTTCCATTACGTGTTCAATAATTTTTTCGGTAGTATCTTTAAAATTTATGTAGTGCCCGCAAATTGTATATTTGCAAGACATTCAATGTATCTGAGTAGCGTTGAATATCTGTGGGAAGTGCCAACGATCCATCGATTTTGATTTTGGGGGTCTTTGACTTTATGCCAGAGAGATCTGGGCTTGACATGACTTGCGATTCAATTTTTGATTAGTCATCGTATTTGTATATAGCTCCTTTTAACTTACAGTTGTTGGTTTTTTTTTGCTCTTGCTGTTGTTGTAGCTTTTTGCCTGGTTAATCGTATCTAAATATTTTTGTGTATTTATCTCACGTTGCTGGCCACTTATCGACGAGTCTCCAGCTCTGACTACGACAAAAATACAAAAAAAATTCACGAACTTCGTGGCGCATACAAAAAGGGAAATTCATTTTTGGACAACCAAAAAAAATAACAACAGCAACAACAACAACACCAAAAGCAAAACCAGTTGCCTGATTAAAAGGTGAATGAATTCGCGAAAACGCAAAATTGTTTATGAACAACAAATTTCAGTTGTTGCCTGTTGTTTTGAAAAGATACTCTAACTAAGTGTTGAGTACATAGGCAAGAGGAAAGCATTTAATTAAATACATATTCCTTCCTTAACTTTCGTGTTGTTAGAGTATTTAAGATGCGTTATCTGCTCAAGCCACAATTCTTGAGACGCTTAATATGATTTATATGAAAGTTGCTTATCGGCCGTGGCGAATGTCAATCCATGCATCTATCAGATACAATTATCAGGCGCATATTTTGGACATTTTAACGACGGCATGCGCTTAACCCCCAAAGCCATCTTTTAACTCCACTACCCCTTTGCTGCTCGCAAAATGACGTCAATTGTTATTGTTAAGTATTTGTGAGTTTAAATTCCATTTAATATGTACTTATTTGGAAGTAGGCGTACTAATGAGCATAGCAAACAGCAAACAACAACAGTGAGAACAAGAGCAACAAGAGTGGCAACAACAGCAACAACGGTAACAATAATGCCAACATCTAATGGAAATTTACCCACTTGGCACTTGGTTTGTTATTTATTTTATTTTTTCTTAAATATTTTTGTTTTTTTTTTTTTGTTTGTGAGTGGTTTTCCCTTCAAGTGTATCAATTTACTTAGGCCATGGCCTTCTCGTGCAGTTTGGGCAACTTGCAACACAGCTTGTATGTATGTTAAAATATGTAAATGCTTCTGTATATCTGTATCTGTATTTATGTGCTTTTCATTTCGCATGAATGAAAACGTTTCTGGAATATTTTGTTCGTTGCAATGGAAAGATTTATAAAAGTTTCCATTACAATATGTAAACAAACTCCAAGGGACCGCATTGACTGACTGACTGACTGGCTGGCACAGAAAATGACACACAAACAATAACAACAGCAGCAGCAACAACAACAACAACAACAACAAAAACAATTTCAACAAGTGCCTTATACACTGACTCTGGGGGTCAATAAGCAGACGCCACTCGCCTGACTGTAAAGCGCAACAACAATCATCAGACAACAACAATAACAATGATATGAGAGCACGAGACTGACCAGTGATAATCCCCACACACACACACATACACATAAACACACAACACAAATAAAGACGAAGAAATAGGTGTAGTCTTTTAAAGGTAATGCCGAAGTCAACGCAATATCTGATTATCGATTTAATTAGTTATGTGTGTGGAATGCAATAGAGTGACATAAGCACATCAGATTAACCCACTTGAAGCTATGAATGGAAAAGAACACAGCTCTACAGATTTTATAAATACTATGGAGTAGTGCCACTGTTTGTCAATCATTTCAGTTATATTTTTCAATTAATAGTCAGTCAAGTGATAATGATCATGACTGCGATTAGTTTTTCTTAGAATATTTATATTTGTAACATATATAATTGATAAAAAATCAACTGGTTTTCGTTCTTAAATAACAACATCTATTCTCTCTTTTTGATATTTCTTACGTATACTTTCAAATACTGACCCACCTCAACATTCTACATTTGTATATGCTAAAACCTGACTATCGTAAAGTTGTTTTTTGTTATTTAGTGACCATCTGAAAGGAACAGAATTTCCCATGTTAAGCCTTCAACTTGGATTTTCTAACCAAACACTGGAGCTTAAGCTATAAATATATCATCCAAGCCATCACCTTGACGTGACCACATTTGCTTCCTGTCTACGGCTTTACGTTCCAGTCCCAGTTTGTGTCTGAGTCGTAAGTCGTAAATTGCAAGTCGAAACTATATTGTCCAGTGCCATTTTGTGAGTTCACAAATTTGCGCACGCGCAATGCCAACCCAAATACCACAGACGACTTTGTTGTTATTGTATACCAATAACGCAATAGGCTTACAACTTGCGGTACTAAAACGCGATTCCAAGAATCATCAGAGACAAACAACAACAACAATAACAACATTGAACGCCCGCTCATTGCATTTTTAAACGTTGCAAAATATGAAGGAATGCAGTCGAAGTCAAAGTCGTAAACGAAGTGGAAGATGGAACAGTCTCTGTCTCAGAAAATGCCGCACTGTAATCGAACTGTCAGTTTGGAAAGAGTGAGAGACAAAAAAGAGAGAGAAGGAGAGTAACCAGAGTTAAGCTTCTGGCTCAGAGGCTTGGCAGGTTGTTTGTGTTCGATCTTTGGAATTGGGATCACCACAGAGTGGATATTTCATTTTGTTTGCATATTTTTGCTTCCCAGTCAACTTCAATTGTTGTAATTTTTTTTTTGTTTGTGTTTTTTATGGCTTGCTGCATCATACAGTGAGTGACTGAAACTAAAAAACATGCAACTGACTCGCTTTTTACGCGCGCGTCAAGAGCTTGGGCTCTTGGTGTTTCCCTCGCACATTGCTTTAGTGCCCGTTAATGACTTCTTGCGTGCCACATGCACCAGAGAATGCAGCACGGAGCAACGAAGTTGAACAACAAAACTCTAAATGCAAAGCGTAGCTCCAAAGGAGACAGACAGAATGAGGAATATGGAGAAAGAGTTATGCCAAATATTTTTATTTAATTTTAATAAGACCAGCGACGAAAAATTAAAACAAAAAGCCATTAAAGGAAGTCACTTAAATACACTTCCTAGATTACATACTGAAAACGTTTTGATTTTGTTGTTGCTACAAGCTGCCGACGTGGCGTGACTAAGCGAGACCAGCGACTGTTATATTTTAAAAATATTAAAAAAAAACTCCTTGTGAAATTTCCTTACAGCCAAAGGGTTCATTAATTGCTGACCTGTCAAAGTACTGTTAAATTATAGCTTAGCTTCAATAAGAAAGCCGAGTTGGGTTTAACGGCATTTGGTTTTCTTTCTGAGTCAAGAGATCTGGCTTTTGCTAATCAAAAGGTTTCAACTAGCAAGTTATTCGTTTCGGCAAACAAATAGAACCTGATACCACAGTCCTCTCTCATCGCTCCTTTCGTCTTTACCCTTTCCTCGGGTGTCAGCACTTGAGCACATGATTGTTTCAAATAGTTTCAACTGCTTCCAGTCAACTTCAGATGTCAGTTCTTTTTAGAGCATCATCTTTTGCATGCAGCACAAACTCTCTAAATTCTCTAGCTCTCCGCTTTCTGCTCTGAGTGCCATTGAGCACAAAGTTGCCGTTAGTCGTGGCCGTTTTTAACCTCTCCTAGGGGTTTTGGGGGAGGGGGGAATTGTTCGCTATGCCATTTGGTATTTGGCATTTGCTATTTGCCATGTCTTCATTGTGTTTGGCCAAAATCAGTTGGGCGATGGCGCGTGGACAAGCCGACAGCGACAGCAGCTGTATTTGAATCTGATGCTTTAACTCTCCAACTAGTTCACAGTGCACACGAAAATGTTTAACTGGCATGTGGCATGTGCGGCACATGCGGCATGTGCCCAGCACCAACAATGCCAGGTTTCAGATTCAGTTGCCATCACCATCGCCATGTCCAGTCACAGTTGCACACTGTTGTCCTTGCTGCACGCGCGTCAACTTGTGTCAAAAACCAGGCAAGTGCCATTTTGCGGTAGTTGTGGCATTCGCCATGGCCAACAACAAGCAAATACAACAATAACAACAGCAACTACAGCGACAACAGCAACAGTTGTATGATATCAACGCACATTGGTTCTAATGCAACAAAGGGACACAAAATGTAAGCTTATTGCTTGTAAGTTAAAGGTTAACAAAACAACTCTTTGTGCTGTAGTACCAATAACTGTTGAACAAACCTAAAATCTAATATTCCATTTGCTATAGAGTGAAACCACAGTGCCTTCAGCAAACCGCAATGCAGTGCAAATAGGCGCCTGCTCCACAGCCCGCTACCCCTTCAGGCAACCATTTCCCAATTTTTGCCAGCAAGCAACTGCCAGTTGCCAGCTGGTGTTGCCCCGCCCCCTGTGTTTCTCACCAAGACCCAACTTAGACTATTGTCGTGGTAGTAGTAGCCGGAAAACGTGGCCACCCACGTGGCTTCAGTTGCTGTTGTTCGTTGTTTGTTGTTGCTGTTGCACTTGCTGGTATTGCACGTCGACCCGTCAAGCGTTTTGATTGAAATGTGTTTGTTTGGCTGCGGCTTTGGTTGTTGCTTACTTCTCGTGGCCCCTCTTTTCCACACAGCATACCAGCTAGTTTGAAAAAAGGCAGAAAAACAAAGCTAAACAATAAATGGCGAGGGGCAGAGAAAAAAAAATGGCAAAAACCCAACATGTCCGACCATCACCATACTAAACTCCCTAAACTCACTTGTGGGCAATCACTTTGGCACGAACACAATTCAGAATCGGAATCTGAACATTGGATGGACACGGACATGAACTAAAAGGAGATTTGATGCGATGAGATGAGATGGGATGCTATATGTAAGGTTGTTGCTGTGTTTTTACCCACATTTGGCTCCTGACTCCGTTTGGCAACGATGTTGACGGCTTGAAGTATTTAGTGGTGCGCATCCACAGGCCAAAGCCAAAGCAACAGTAATTGCAACATGCTAACACACATACACACATACATAATATATACGTATGTATGTATGCATGTATTTATGTAGTTTCAACAACAGCTTTAACAATTGTTGCAATACTTGCGGTGACTTTTTGACTCGCGCAAAAATTATCAACATTCTCGAACGACAGTGGGAAGCAAACTTAATATTCTATGTAGATCCTTACACGTTTTTCTGTACGTTTCTAGTTAATCTAAACAAGAGTCTTCTACATGCCTATCAAATATGAACTATATCCCTAATGCTAAATCCCTAAAGTAACTAGCAAAAAACATACAACAAATATTTTATGTTGATTATCGGTACAAAGATCCAACTGTACTTGGAGTATGTCGACAACTCTGGCCGCCAGGGGGCGGCAAGGTTCGCATTCACAACACAAACAGTAAAGAGCAAAGAGCGTCACAAGCTGTTTCGGGTTAGTCTTTTCACTTTGGCTGTGGGGCACACAACGAAGTTATCACAGTGTGGACTCCCCTTTTGCAACACCCTCCTGTTGTCAGTTGCCTGTAGTGTTGTTGTGTTGCATGTAGCTTCCAGTCGTTCCAATTGCACGCCCCGTTGAGCTTTTGGGCAAAAATTTGCTTTGCTTTCGTTTTAATTTATTTTATTGCGAAATGCATTTGCTGCTTTTTGGTATTTTTTTTTTTTTTTGTTTTGTTTTGCGCTGATTTCTTGGCCCCCAAAATCCAAAAGTGTCGCGTTAACTTTCTGTCTACCACTTCTCCTTCTCTCTCTTTCTCTTTCTTACTGTGAAAACAAATTAAATTCAAGTGTCAGTTACGCTTTTCACGATGTTGTTGCAACAAGAACAGTCGCCACTAGCTAACAGCTAGGAGCAATCGAAATCGAAGGAACTTTTGTTGCAACTGTGGCAAGAGTCAGCTGTCGTTATTGTTGCTCTTGTTACAAATTTAAGCTAGTTGGGTTATCATTTAAGTGTGTGTGTGTGTGTGTGTGTGTATATGTGTGATGGCCAAATACGACACGCAACACCATTATTTGCCACATAGTGACAGCCGGCATTTCCGTCCTGTTCCCGGTCCAGTTTTACTTTGCCATTTAGCCCCCAATTTCTCTAGTTTCTGGAGTTTGAGTTTTTTGGTCGCCCCGTTTTTGTGTCCTTCAAGTGTTACTTGAACAACAACTTGAACTAAACGGCTGAAAGCCATGCACTTGCACTCCACATCCACTTTCCACCTGCCTGCCTGCCGCAACCTCAAACTCAAACTCGACAGTTTTGCTCTTCATTTTAACCAGCTTTGGCTGACAAACTTTTCGCCAATGCGAATACGTGTCGAAAGACTTTTAAGCGCACAAGGACACTTAAAGCAACGCACGGTTGTGACCCTGCCACAAGACTCACCCATACTTACACTCTCTTGTTCTGTGCCCCTGACTGACAAGACTCAAACTTTAAAGCAACGTTTACGTGCCCTCGAATCAAGCTAGCGGTGACTTTAATGAGCTTACAACATGGCTATAATACCACCACAGAGTCAACATATAACAGCAGATAAGAAACACGCAGCTGCAACAACTGCTATTTGGTGCAACTGCAACTGCAACTGTCCAGCAAATTAGCCCAATAAAAACTCATTAAAAAGGGGGCACAACCCTATTAAAAGATAACCAGGCGAATTCGTAATTGTAAATGATCGGTGATCTTTTGCAGACTTTTTTTCAACTCACAAACAAACACACACCTGCTGTTAATAATAATTGGGTGAGCACAGCACAGCACTTAAAATCAAATTAAATGTGGTTAAAAAATTTTAATTGATTAACGTTATGAAAGCTTAAGAAAGTGTGGGAATTTATTGTTATTAATATAGAGGTATAATTAAACAAGGAGTTTTTGCAGATAAAAGCATAATGTTCAAGTTCATTTAATGAAAGATCATTGAGCTAAGTTTCAGCTTGAAGCAACCATCCTAATTGATCATGAGCACCAAGCTAAGTTAGCAATTTATATTTTGAATTAGCAGCTGCGATGCAACAAACCAGATTATGAGCTCACACATTCAAACAACTCTCGATTTTGTTCATTAGCTAAAAAATAAGATTGGCAAAAAAAATTTCAACTCAAAGACAGATCATTGAGCGAACCAGGAAACATTTTGGCTGCGTCTACACTAGCGATATATATATTCAAACATTTAGATTTGCAATTAGCAGTTTCATAAGCAGAATATAACATCTGTTTGGCTACCAGATCGTGATCTCACTTCTAAAGAGCAAGAGAGCTGTTTTCAAACTGATCTCATTCGTCAATTGCATAAGACAAATTGCTGCGATAATGTCGGCTCAGCTGTGTTTGTAATTGTTTGTTGTGCATTGCTATCAATTAAATGACGTATACGCAGCGTGCTACCTGCGAAAATGACGTCAGTCGGTGAGGCTTGAGACTTGCATCTGGCGTCATTGCATGTGTCATCGATTCTGTGTGTTTGTGCCAATCGATTGCATCACACTGCTACAGCTGCAATTGTATCTGTAAGATACTTTGTACACACATACGCATACAGAGAAAGACTGGCGCACAGATACTTATGTTCATCCGTTTTTGGCGGCAGCTGTGTGACTAATAGATTCAAATGTGGGTCAGGCATGAATTTGCATTTGCCTAGCCAACGTTTTGGCGTCTATTTTTGGGCAGCAAATATACAAAAATACACATAAATACACAATATTTGGTTTTTGTCGGTCATAAAATCAGCAAGACAACATTGTGAATTAATCATACACACAACAATTTTCAAGTGCCGTCGTCGTAGTTGTCGTGCCAGGCAAAGAACGCCATATACAATGTATTTATAAACCACAGTGGGGGCCCCGTCTTTGAAAAAATCAATTGACATGATTTCTATAATAACAACAAGACTTTCGTTCTGGGGCTGTAGTATTTTGGATATTTGGGGCGTGGTACGAATGTTGGCCACCCAAATACGCAAAACAACAACATATGCATCGATCAAACATCGCAGCTCGTTGGTTGCACGTGGCAACTAGCAAAGGCGCCGCTTTCGAGGACAACAGCCTCGCCACTAACCTAAGCCAAGTTGAAATACGAAGCGTTGGCCAGAAATCAGTTCAGCCAAGGCAGGCAGGCAAGCAAGGCGCAAGCAGAAGCAGAAATAGAAGTGAAAGCTTTACCAGCTAACTAAAGGCAGGATCAACTAACTTATTGATTGAGTGATACAGAAAAGGGAAAGGGATCCTGTCAAGATGTGCGACTGTGGCTGCTACTCGTACTGTTCGCACGATCTATCCTGTTATTCGCACAGCCATTATCATTCGCATTCTCATCATTGCTGTGCCGGATACAAGTATCTGAAGTGTCTGTGTCGCTATTATCGACATGTGCACTGCACCTGCTCCTGTTGGCGTCGAAAATGTTATTTGCTCTAAGCAGGAGGCAACAGGAGCTTGGGGAGCAACGGAGCAAGGATGTCGATGAGAAGGATGAGACGACAGCACCATTTAAATCACAAACTCAAACAATGCAAATCAGCAAAAGCAAATGATAAAGTCCTTTAAGTAGTTACATAACACTTGGCTGCATCGTTGCAGCACGATGAGGCAGAGGAGCAGTAGAAGGCGATGCCGTAGCTAATGGATGATTGGGGGTGCGATTGCGTGGATAAGCAACTAGCGTGCATACAGGTCGTATGTGCAACGTTTTTAGTTGTCTGGGTGAGTGTGTGTGACTGTGATTGAACGTGAGCGAACGAGAGAGTCAGAGAGTAAGAAAGCGTGAAAGTGTTATGCCAGCGATGTGGCCAACTTGTTATAAATCGACTGCATTTGGTGCAAAAGTCTCTAAAACGAATTCATTTGAAGCAACTCACCATGTAAAATCTTACATACTCCTTACTACCTTAAATATATATGTACTATTTAGAACATTTCTAAGCACACTTTAATCACACACACAGAAACACCTACATTCACATACACATATATGTGACACGACTAAGTTAGTGCATAAGTTTTAATTGAAAATGTCCTAAAGCACACTTAAATGAATGTTAGTTATAGTTATTGATTCAAACCATTGAAGCTCATCTAAATTGATGACAACTTTTGCCATATTTGTAACGTTTAATAAACAATAAGAAATAAAGTTTTATTCCAACACCAACACAAGAAAAGCAAATGTGTTAAGATATAATAGCCCTTGAGAAATATGCAAGTGTCAAAAGAAAGAACACTTTGCTAACAAAACAAACTGTTAACTGTTAAAGCTCACAAGAGTTTATTAGGGTTAGCATTTTGAAATACCTAGCATATGTGAAATTCGTATGACTAAGCAAACTACTTCCTCTTCAAACAGACACTTAATTAAGACAAGAATTACGGCTGTTATGAGCGTGGCCCATAAACATAATTCGTAATCATTGGATCCCTTTTCACCTGACTTCAGCTGTTCTTAAACAACAACATCAACAAAGACTTCTTGACAACATTATCCAATTGGCCATATGCAAATGGTAAGACAAGGTTCCGCCCCCACTTCCTCTCCCTCTCTCGTTCTCTCTGTCAGAGCTGCAAAACTCCGGACATCTGCCAAGTTCCGTTTGTGGCTGGGGGAGAATTTCAAAAGTCAAAATGAAAATGTTGTCATTTTGTGCATTGAATTACGTTTATTTGATGGCTGTATACTCCTGGGGAGATTCGAAGATGATGCCGCCAGCAATGATTATCCGACCTAACGACTCCGTTTGAGACAGCCACGACTTCTTTAGCCCCACTCTGTCTTCCTGTTGACTGTCATTATAGGTGTTCCGCCCGGCAAACAAGGTGATTATGACACGAGTCTTGTTCCCCTGGACGCATTAATGGACTCCAAATATGCTGCAGGAAAATGAAATGAAGATGAAGAAACAAGAAATGAAAATACGAAGATTAAATGCTCTTTGCAGTCTGAAGTTTAAAGCTTACTTATGAGAACAATTTCAAGGCAGTTACTAGTGCAAATCAATAACCATATATTTGGGTTAAATGTATACTTGACAACACCTTTTAAAGAGTATTTGCCAAGTTCAATGAGAACAACTTGCGTATTTATTTAAATTTTTCTATTGCTGGGGTCACAGGATGTGACCAACAACGTGAACAACAGTGAGCTGAAGACTTGAAGCGAGCTTCATGAATATCAGATGGAGAGATAGATGTACAGATATTGGTTTTTGATTATCGTTCACAGCGTGCGAATGGGCGTGACGCGGGTAGGGGCGTTACTGTAAGCTTGGGTGGGGGAGGAAAGGAATTTTTGTGGTGCGCATTATTTTGTGACATTTTAATTAACATTTTTTGTTTGATATTCTCTTTTTGGTAGATTAAAATAAATAAATTCTGTTTGACTATGGCGTGCCGTGTCTGCATGCCTTCCGGTCTGTCAGTGCCTCCTACCCCAACACGCCTTCCGCCCCTTTTCCGACCCCTCCCACACTCAAACACTCCTCTCTCTCTCTCTCTCTCTATTCGCATGTACTCTTTACAGTTGGCTAAATTTTGCACTGCGCATGCAAAAATATTTCGCATAACCGGCCAAAACCTCTGGGCGGCAACAGTTTCTGCTGCTGTTGTTGTTTGGTTGTTGGTGCAGTTTGCAACATTGTTGCTGCATAATTGTCTTGTGGGCTAGCCAGAGACCCAAATAACCAATCGTCCACTACATATTAGTGTTCCTGGATATTCCCATCTCCAAGCACAGTCAACAATGGTGGAAGAAATACACAAAAAACTAAGAAAAAAAAACTGCTGCACAAATTATGAATTGTTTTCCTTAGTTTTTGTAGTTTTTCTTTTTGTTTGTTTGTGGCCGAATCGTGTGCAGTGAATGGAAGGCGTGTCAGAAGGCTTGTGGCCGTATATCTACTGAAGTGCAACTCCAACTAGCTGTCTGTGTGTGGTCTGACCAGTTTATCGATAAACAAAACAAAACAAAATAAAAATAAATAACTGCAGCATAATTCATAAACTAAATGACCAAAAAAAAATAACAGAAACTTTTCAAGTTAAAGTTTAAATGTTTTATGTGACAGGAGAAGGAGAGTTGGCTTTGAGAGAGGCATTGAAGGTTTGGTAAAATCTAATTTATGAAAATTATGAGCAAAGACTGGGAGATTAGTAGTAGCACTGTAAAAGAAAACCGAACCGCTCACATCATTAGTCTCAGAGACTTAGATAAGCCTATAACATAATTATTGAGATTAGAATGCTAACTTTTCAATTTTGTCAAGTGCTTGAAAATGATTTAAACTTCATTCTTCAACTAACTTTAATAATAGATTAAAAATGAAATTATCAGTGCCTTTTAACTATCGGCTGCATTTAAGACTTGTCTTGCAGCCCTGGCTCCAATAATTGTTGTCTGACAGTCTGGAATTTTGTCCGTCTCTTCTGTCTGTCCCATGTTTGTGTCAGTAAGTTCACACTGTTTGAACTGATCTATTAACAGCCGCTTGGCATGCACACAGCAGAAAACAGCACAAAACTAGAAGATATTGTGTGGCCCATCAAGCGGGTTGCACTTCGGTTTCATCTCGCTTTCCCCCTCACTTGCTTACCAGTTGTTGTTGACGACGTCTTCGTCTGCGTTCATTATGTCGGCTGCAACAATGTTGCAGTTGGGAAATGCTCAAGAGGCGGAGGAACAAACAACTAAAACGCTTAACTTGAAGTTGAAGTTTTTATTTATTTTAAGTCTGCGCCTTCCCCGTTTTCTGTGCCACCACCACCATCATCATCATCATCACCACCAACATGTTGTAATGACGACATGAGACGAAACGAAAGACTTAATGATGCTCTTAACGAGCCTCTCACTCGCACACACACACGTATGCATAAATATATGTATATGTATATGTTGCCTGTCTATTTGCAACAGTTGGCAGGCACATCCACCCTCCACCTTGCCCCTCTTCGCAATCCCTGAGAGTCAACACAGTAACATGCCGTTCAGCAGCCGCAAATTGTAAACAGAAAGTAGCTGAATAATCGCTGAGCCATTAACTAAGAAATTACAGTCAGGCAAGGACTATTGTATTGCCCTCAATCTCCTGTCCGTTTTCCTTCCCCCTCTCAACACGATTTTTTTTTTTTTTTGGGATATTGAAGTATTTTTGCCTTAAATTCCATTTAAATACATTTTGTTGCTTATTTAAGCTTAACATCTTTATGTTTATTTTATTTAAAGAAGTTGAAATTAGTGTATATTAGGTAATTTTTAGGATTACTTATCAATGTCAACTATAAAATGTACAAATAAAAATAACGAGTTTAAGAGGTAATTGCACGTGAAAGCTATGCGTTTGGGTTTTAAAACATGTGTCAACGACAATTAAGCTTTGAATTTAAGGGGATTTACAATTTAACTTAAACTACGCAATCATTGAGCAACACTGTTAATCAGTGCTTTAAATAAAAAAAAAAAAGATATTTTCCCCACATTCGATTCGTTGCAATACAACTTATCAGCATTATTTGCATTTATGCAAATCTTTATTTTTCACAGTGCCGGTCAACTGTTTATGTCCCTTGCGTCACCAACCCTGCCTGCTCAACTGGTTGCATTGAGCCCCAGCTTTCTTATCTCTGCCACCCTATCTGCAAATCTTTTTTTTAAAGCGCAACTTAATCTGAGCTTTACTGTTGTTTTTCTTTTATTTTTATCCGCTTTTTTGTTGCTGCTTACTTATTTATTATATTTTTGGGCGCGCACTTGAAAAGTGAAATATATTTTATTTTGTATTTTTTGTTTTCCATAGTCAACAACAACAACAAAGGCGGAGTGCAACTGCAACTGCAAATGTTGCCAACTCACGCTCTCATTTGCAATATCTTCGCGCTGTTTTTTTCTCTTTCGCTCGCTCGTTCGCTTCATTGATCTTCTTTCACTTTCTGGATGCCGCCGCCGAGGTTTGTTGCACTTGTTGTTGCTGCTGTTGTTGTTTTAGTTGTTGCAATTGTCATTGTTGTTGTTGTTAATAGTGTCTGTGGCTCGCTCGCTTGCTCACGGCCTCGACCAGTCTCTCGTCTGGAGCGCATTATTAATGCAGTTCATCCATTTCCATTGCTGCGGTGTCTGCAACATTGTTGCATTTGTTGTGTACACAACAGCAACGCTAACAACAGCAACAACAACAACAACACTCGCTGCCAGACATTATTGTGTGTTTGAGTTGTTTTTTCTGCATTTTTTTGGTGCCATGGCCTGTCAACATTTTTTGCCACTTTGAGTATTTTTAGCGCTTTTCAGTTAGCTTTGGTCTGTAATGCCCCCTGCTCTCCCCGCCCCGCAAAGCACTCATTTTCCACGTGTTGCCCCTGTAAACTCTTTTCTGTCTGCTCTTCAAGTGCTTTTGACGGCTGGGTTGTGCCTTCCCTCCAATTTCGAATAAACAACGAAAATTACTCATACGCCACGTGAAACCCAAAACAAAATCATTTTCAATGTATTTTGTCGTTTTTTTTTTAGCTATTTTGGCAAATGTTCCAAATGAGACAACCGCGCAATAGCGAGAAAAAAACAATTGCCATATTTGACCTTCTGACCGCCCACGTAGCCAATAATAATGTTTTAAAGATAATAATGCTAATGATGATGGTGATGATGATGATGACATTTGGTGACTGTCACGATAAATGTTGTTGTCAATTGGCTTGCAATTTGGCAGGCAGCTGTTGTTATTGTTGTCATTGCCCTTGTTATTGTTTGTTATTGCCGTTGATGCCGCTCTACGCATTGTACGGCGAAAGCGGGCAAAAATCAACAAAAACAACAACAATAACAATAAATGTGCAGATAAAAACAGAGACTGCGAAAAGTACATACAAACAAAAACATACAATATATAAAGAGATGGAAGAGAAAAAACCGCTGAACATGAAACTCAAGTGAAAACAGCAATAATAACAAAAACAACAGCAGCAACAGCTAGCGAGCGTCAACTAACTGTGAACTACATGCCACAAAAGAAAAAAGAAAAACAACAACAACAGCAACAACTACAACACTAACAACAAAAATAGACTGAGAGTAGTTATGTGTGTCAAAGTAAAACGCAATTTATGGAATTTATTACGTGAGCCATTCGCAAAAATTTGCCAACAGACCGCGCAATGAACAGACAGAGAGAGAGGAGAGAGAGAGCGAGTGAGTGATAGAGTGGGAAAGGAGGCAGAGGGGGCGTGTCCATCAAATAGACAACAAAAAACAGCTGAGTAACAACAAAACAAACAAGCCAAACAAGAAACAGCAATAGCAACAAAATAAAGAAAAAGCGAAGAAAAAAAAGCGAAAGAAAGACAGATACAAAATTAATGGAACGCTTTTGAAATTTCATTTTTTATGCAAACAAATAACAAAACAAAAACGAACAAGAAATAGAAAAATAACAACAGAGCATTATAATAACAAGCGAGAGATAGTGAGAGACAAAAAGACATGAGTGAAAATTTTTGCAATCACGAAATGAGGAATTATGGGAAAAACCCCCCCGCTCGCTAGCCAAAGACGCAGAAGAAGGAACGCAGAGAAACGCAGCTTAACAAAACACAAGACAACAACAACTGTGAAAGTTAAACAACAAAGTATGTAGCATTTTAAACAAAATGTGAAGGCAATTTGTTTTTGCAGACATTCTTTTTTTTTTTTTCTTTGTTGTGGCATTTAAAAAAATGTTATTAAAATAATTGTTTAAGTATTTTCTATGCCTTGATTTTGTGACCCACCGTAAGATTTAAAGCTTATATTGTTTGAATATTTATTTCCCTTCATTAAAATTAAAACACTCTTAACGATATTTAATCTCTCAAAAAAAAAATCATTAAAGTTTCGTACTAAGATTTCGTGAAAAATCCTTGAGTTAAATCAACATTCTCTCCGCCAAACCCAAAAATATTTGAAGTCAACCTTTCGCTACTTTAAACTTCAAAAACTTTCAACTCTGCAAATTGAACAAGTTGAAAACCTTTCAATTTCATCTTTTGATTAAACAAACGAAGCGCTTGATATGCGCACCAGCAGCAGCTGAAGCTGGGGCAAAAGGGGCAGAGGGGCGTGGCCAGCGCATTAACAATCCTCAGGCCAATTCGAAAGGTGTCCTAAACTTGCAATATTTCTTGTCTCTGTTTTTTTCGAGTGGCGGCGCCTGTGGCAACAACAAAAAATCACAAATCCGTACTTTAAATAATAAAATAAAAATATTATGAAGCATTGTTTATTGCTAATGATCTATTGTTATGTCTTTTTGAGGAATTTTGTTTTTATCTGAATCCATATCTCTTTTTCTGTCCTTCGCTCTTTCTCTCTTTCTCGCTCTGTGATTCATATTCATATTTTGCTCATTGCAATCTTATTTTTTTCGCATTTGATTTTCTGATGTTTTTGTTGTTCGTTTTCTTTTTCTGTTTTTTATTGCTGTGCAATGATTATTTGTATCTTTCTTTCTTTTTGTGGTTGTGGCAGCTGCTGGAGCGATTTGCTCCCCTTACCCTCTCCGCCTTATCTCAACTCCTCATTTGCAACCACAACTATTTCATATTGGGCTAAAATGACTTTGTTAGCGCAAAAAATTGTTGCTGCTGTCTCTGTTGTTGTTGTTGTTGTTGTTGGCGTTGACGTTAAAGGCCAAAATGAAAACGCAATTTACACACACTCACACAAACACAAGCACTCTGCCACAACACTGAGCCACCGCTGCTTCAGCTGGCTTTGCAGTTGCCTTTTGCGTTTTGTTTACAAAATAACAACAACAACAATAACAACAGCAACTTTTTTTCAGGTCAAATTTGTTTACATTCCGCTTGGAAACTGGGTCATTGTGAGCGCGTGCAACAGAGATGGCAACATATTGTTAAAGCGATTGTTGCTGTCGCTGTGAGACGCAGCTTGAAATCACCAACAACAGCAACAATAATATAAAGACGGCAACATGCGGCATGCCACCAGCGGCGTTGACTACAACTAAAACAACAACAACAGCAAGAAACCGAAAGATAACAACCAACTGAAAACAACAAAAATAACAACACAACAAAATGGATAAAGGTATCGTCGCAACGAATAAAAATACGCTAATTAAATAAGTTTGACGCAATGAAAAAGTGTTGAAGAATGCGTGACAGAAACCTATATTTACTTGAAAGAAGTTTTTAATGGTTTCGCAAGTTAGTTTCGCTCTTTCTTAGTCTATATACCAAACGTAAAGATAGAGTATGTAGAGTTGCTGTTTGGTCTCTGATCTCTGAGTCTGTGCTATGTGTTTTGGCTGTATTTGGGAATTTCCGCTGAGAACGCCAGCAATTGCAGTTGCAAGTTGCAACAACAATCACACCTTCCCCTCTCTCTCTTTCACACACACACACACACACACACACCTCACCCCCCTTACCAGAACTTGACTCCAAGTGTGTGTGTTCAATTGTGTGTGCAATTTGAAAGCTATTTGTGTCAATGACAAATGATTCGCATTTATCGAAAAGTTGCAATTGGCCAAATGGCTAACGCTAGCTTGCCCAGGTGCAACAGAGATACACAGCGAAGGAGAGAGAGAGAGAGAGAGAGAGAGCGAATGAGAGATCACAGTTGAGTTAGGTGACTTAGAGCCACTGAGGCGGATCTTGTGGCTGCCGGGCAGCCTTGAATGGAATGCGAACAAATGACGGATTACACACACACACACACACACGAGACACAAAGCGTGCCTCACCGGACACCATTGCCGCCCCTTCACTGCCCCTTCACATCTCACTCTACAGATTGAGTTTTAGTTACAGTTTATTGCTTACTGCTGCAATTCAATCTAACACAGAGTTCCATTCGCATTCATGGATGTCGCCGTCTGACATTTTGATTGTCAGCTGACAGGTGGGGAGCATAAGAGAAGTATTGCCCAACCACCCCCCCCCTCCCCCCTCAATGTCCGGTTCACTTGGATTTTGGTTGTGGCCACGGCCTGTCAAATTGTCAGACGGCATAAAAATGCCTCAAAACAATTTATAATGCTTTTTAAATGCAACTTTTGCAAGCTGAAATATCATAATTGAGTATATACTATACTATATGGCATATATATTTGACTATATTGGGTTCTTTGACATACTAAAATCATACAACTAAGAGCTGCATTTGATTTTTCGATAAATTACAGTATTTTGACAACGAGTTTCACAATTTATTCATTGCTATATTTGTTAAAGTTTAATTCTTATTGGCACATCATTAATTATTCTACTAGCAGAGTTGTCTTAATAGCTTTAACAATTGCTTGCAATTGGCATTACTTACAAATTTCATTAATCAAACGATTATACGATTGTCTGAACAATTAACATTACTTAAATATTTTTATAGAATAATTTTTATACTCCCATTGCTTCATTTGTCAAACGATTTATTTTGTTGAAAGTCAATTTCTATGTTAACAAATATTTGAAGTTTGCTTTTTTGTATTTTCAAAATTCAACTTATTCGTTTATCAATATTTGTTTTGATTTGATTTTATTTTAGCATACTGCACTTCAATGTCAATCAGCAAAATGTTTTAAGCTAAAAGCTAATAAATCAAATAATGAATTTATTGTTTTTAGCTCTCGGCTTGCAATTAAATATTCGAATATAAATAAATATTTCTAACTGCTGCTCGTAATGCTAATTTTCATCCCCTAAATACCTGCGAACCAGCAATAAACGTTTATTGTTCGTGATTACATTTGCTTTCGTACTATATCGTATATAAGCTATGCCACTCACACAATTCAAACATTAATCATGTCTGCCCCGCATTCTTCTTGTAAATGCCCCTTTGCCTCACTTTCTGCAGTACCATTATTAATGATTGCAACATCAACAATCATTGGCCATGGCTAATTTTTTGCAATTGCTCGCAAAATTTTATTAATTTCCCCTGAATCCCGTCAGCCAAAAAGCAACAGAATTCACCCCTCTTCCATTCCCTCTCTCCCTCTGTATCTTTCACTACCTTGCCAGCTCTGTCTGGGCGTTATGTCGTCATTAGTTTTGCTCCATAGCCAAATCACACCGCGCTCGACTGCTCTGCTCATTTTTAGTCTATATATATATGCAAAGAGTAGTTGTGCATCTTCGTCCAAGTTTGACCCAAATAGCAAACGTTCCGGCAGCTGTTGCTCCCTTCCTGCTGTCAGTTAGTCAGCCCCAAGCCCCATAGTTTCTTCAGGTGGCGTCGCATCAATCTTGATGCTGCTCGCTTGACTGATGCGACACGAGGCGTCTAAAGTTTTTGCCTTCCCGCCCCCCACATTCTTTTTTATCTCCCCGTCTAAGCAGGCGACGACATGCAACAGTTGACACCCCCTCGTGTTTTCAGAGTCTTCGAGTCTGGCGGGCTCACGTGATCTATTTTTGTATAATTAGCATGTAATGCAGCAACAAATCCGGGAGCATAACATCCAAATTAGTAATTCCCGAATTCGACTCGAGTCGGCCAAGTCGTAGAGGCGGAAAATAGCAACGACAACGACTGAACCACGAGGAACTCAATGATATGTCTGCAATGCTGCTGCTGACTTCATCGTCATCGTTGTTAATGCTCCATTTATATACCCTGTAGTGTAAGTGATGGTGGAATTTTTTTTTTTTTGGTTCGTAAATAAATAATCACATTTTCGGGAGTAGTAGTCGTAGTTCTTTTTTTTGCCGAATACGGTGAAATGATGAGTCTAAACATCTCTAAATTAGTTAATCTCTTTACTACTCTTCTCCATTTGGACGTAGTTGTCACATCAGAAATTATTCTCTCAGTCATTTATAGGATATCTTTCGAGTGATTTGCTTAACTCACATTCTCTTTGGCATTTTTAGTTAATGCTCTAGCTCTTTGGACCTGTGTCTAGAAATTTCATTTGGCAAATTGAATTTGGCCAACCTGCCTTTTGCTTTTAGGCGCCCCCTTCAACAAAAAAAAGCAGAAAAAAATATAACAGAAAAACAGCAAAAAAAAAAAAACAAATCTAGCCAGCAAACTTAACAACTTGGCCCCAATCCAAATGCGACATTCGAAGGAGGAATAAAGGGTAGGAGGCGTTCCAAAAAGTAAACTAGTCTCGGAAAAAAACTAAAGGAAAATCTGCTGCCGCATAATGTGATAATAAAAATCTTTTATTTGCCATTGTCGTCGTCGCACTCCGTGTGTTCGTATTCGTCCTCTTGTCCTTGTCCTTTACTCATTTGGATGTTGGATGTGGCAACAAAAGCCACACAGCATCAGCTTACACTCTTTGCGACCCTGCCCCCTTAGCCATTTGCCAGATGCTGCTGCTCTTGCCACATAAATCTTGTCAGCGTACAGTTGCTCACATTTGACAAACACACACGCAGAGACTCATCAGGTCACATACATACACACACATACATAAAGTATAGTATATTATAGAATATAGTATGTATACCCATTGGCCACTCACTCAGGCGCCTAATTCCAAGCTTCAAGCTAACCAAACCCCCCATCCCACCTCTGCCACTCGCCCCTACATCGTACATTACTTCCATTTTTAGCTGTTATTCGTCGCGTGCCTCAATTTTCTTGTATTTTCACTTAACGCAACGCACGTTCCCAGCTAAGCTTCCCATTCCCAACTGTCGCTGTCATCGCTTAACTCTGTGCCAGCAACTTTCATTTGGAGTCGAGTCGGAATTGAAGGGTGACTTATGCCTGGCACGGACCGTTAATGGAGAAGAAGACCACAGAATATACTACACTCTGGTCAAATGGAGTTGTCATCGACCAAAAACTCCAATTGTGCAGCCGTTTGCCCCTTTGCCACATTTCGATTTGGTCTTCGGTTTGGTTTAACTGACCAAAGAATAAAGCTGCCCTGTCATTGGGTTATCCACTCACGTTCAACACAAGCTGAATGAATGAAGCAGCAGGACAAACTCAACTCTAAACGAATTTTCTGCTGTGTGCCACAAACGAAGATGTCCTCATTTAAAGCGAAAACCCAAAACTAAAACCCTAATGGCTTTATAAATGTTTTCCAAATAGTTACGATCGATTTATAAATATTTAAACATTTGAATTTATTTAAAAACACATTGCGGCCGTTTGCCAAATCCCCAGCTAAGCTTGCCTACTTAAAACAATTCTAATGAGCATTCTAATAATAATCATTCACTTAATCCCAAATCACACACACACATGAAAAGTTTTACGAGTGTTGGATTATGAAGCAATTTGGTTAGTACATACATAAGTATCGCTTGTTTACTTTGCCGCACATTTAATTTAAGAATCATTTCTTTTAAAAACTTTTCCCAAACGTAAAATTCACTTCAACGAGCCCTACAATACCCTGTAGCTATTAATGGGCTTAATTGTTTATACGATTAGAATATAATGTGATTTAAGCTTAAACACATTTTATTTGCTTATTAGGGTGCTTTAATATTGTGACTATTTTTATAGGGCATTAAAACTCGTGTACCCTTAATTTGTGTCCTATGTCTAATGTTATTTATATGTCTGTTGATATATTTTTTGGCTCACAGATACACAGCAAAAAGTTTGTGCGGCTTATCCGCGTGATTAGCTAAAAATATAAGGTACACACGGTTTCCTATGCCCAGCCCCTTCCTTCCAATCGTTGCCATCCTCTGCTTATGCAATGCTCTTGTCCAAAAGAAGGCCACATCGCCAGCAACAACAGCTACAATAGAAAATAAATGGAGGAAAAAAATTCTATTCAAAATGCTTTCGCATTTCCGGCGCCAGCTGACGTCTTTTGAGCGGCTGCAATACAAATGCCAATACAAACAACAACTACAACGAGATATTATATGAAAAATATTTAACTATTAGAAAATTACTATATAAATTCTAAGAGCAAACACCTTCAAAATGTGCGAAAGCGTTTTTTAGTTTAAATTATACCCTATACTGTTTTATTCAAAGCACTCAGGCATAATACGTTTTTGAGGCTTGCCGCTTAAACGCTCTTCATTGCCGTTTATACAAGCACAAAAGTTGTTGTAATATTTGTGGCACAGGCTGAGTGCTTTGAATAAAACAGTATAGGGTATAATTTAAACTAAAAAACGCTTTCGCACATTTTGAAGGTGTTTGCTCTTAGAATTTATATAGTAATTTTCTAATAGTTAAATATTTTTCATATAATATCTCGTTGTAGTTGTTGTTTGTATTGGCATTTGTATTGCAGCCGCTCAAAAGACGTCAGCTGGCGCCGGAAATGCGAAAGCATTTTGAATAGAATTTTTTTCCTCCATCATTTATTTTCTATTGTAGCTGTTGTTGCTGGCGATGTGGACTTCTTTTGGACAAGAGCATTGCATAAGCAGAGGATGGCAACGATTGGAAGGAAGGGGCTGGGCATAGGAAACCGTGTGTACCTTATATTTTTAGCTAATCACGCGGATAAGCCGCACAAACTTTTTGCTGTGTATCTGTGAGCCAAAAAATATATCAACAGACATATAAATAACATTAGACATAGGACACAAATTAAGGGTACACGAGTTTTAATGCCCTATAAAAATAGTCACAATATTAAAGCACCCTAATAAGCAAATAAAATGTGTTTAAGCTTAACTCACATTATGTTCTAATCGTATAAACAATTAAGCCCATTAATAGCTACAGGGTATTGTAGGGCTCGTTGAAGTGAATTTTACGTTTGGGAAAAGTTTTTAAAAGAAATGATTCTTAAATTTAATGTGCGGCAAAGTAAACAAGCGATACTTATGTATGTACTAACCAAATTGCTTCATAATCCAACACTCGTAAAACTTTTCATGTGTGTGTGTGATTTGGGATTAGGTGAATGATTATTATTAGAATGCTCATTAGAATTGTTTTAAGTAGGCAAGCTTAGCTGGGGATTTGGCAAACGGCCGCAATGTGTTTTTAAATAAATTCAAATGTTTAAATATTTATAAATCGATCGTAACTATTTGGAAAACATTTATAAAGCCATTAGGGTTTTAGTTTTGGGTTTTCGCTTTAAATGAGGACATCTTCGTTTGTGGCACACAGCAGAAAATTCGTTTAGAGTTGAGTTTGTCCTGCTGCTTCATTCATTCAGCTTGTGTTGAACGTGAGTGGATAACCCAATGACAGGGCAGCTTTATTCTTTGGTCAGTTAAACCAAACCGAAGACCAAATCGAAATGTGGCAAAGGGGCAAACGGCTGCACAATTGGAGTTTTTGGTCGATGACAACTCCATTTGACCAGAGTGTAGTATATTCTGTGGTCTTCTTCTCCATTAACGGTCCGTGCCAGGCATAAGTCACCCTTCAATTCCGACTCGACTCCAAATGAAAGTTGCTGGCACAGAGTTAAGCGATGACAGCGACAGTTGGGAATGGGAAGCTTAGCTGGGAACGTGCGTTGCGTTAAGTGAAAATACAAGAAAATTGAGGCACGCGACGAATAACAGCTAAAAATGGAAGTAATGTACGATGTAGGGGCGAGTGGCAGAGGTAGGATGGGGGGTTTGGTTAGCTTGAAGCTTGGAATTAGGCGCCTGAGTGAGTGGCCAATGGGTATACATACTACATTCTATAATATACTATACTTTATGTATGTGTGTGTATGTATGTGACCTGATGAGTCTCTGCGTGTGTGTTTGTCAAATGTGAGCAACTGTACGCTGACAAGATTTATGTGGCAAGAGCAGCAGCATCTGGCAAATGGCTAAGGGGGCAGGGTCGCAAAGAGTGTAAGCTGATGCTGTGTGGCTTTTGTTGCCACATCCAAATGAGTAAAGGGCAAGGACAAGAGGACGAATACGAACACACGGAGTGCGACGACGACAATGGCAAATAAAAGATTTTTATTATCACATTATGCGGCAGCAGATTTTCCTTTAGTTTTTTTCCGAGACTAGTTTACTTTTTGGAACGCCTCCTACCCTTTATTCCTCCTTCGAATGTCGCATTTGGATTGAGGCCAAGTTGTTAAGTTTGCTGGCTAGATTTGTTTTTTTTTTTTTTTGCTGTTTTTCTGTTATATTTTTTTCTGCTTTTTCTTTTTTGAAGGGGGCGCCTAAAAGCAAAAGGCAGGTTGGCCAAATTCAATTTGCCAAATGAAATTTCTAGACACAGGTCCAAAGAGCTAGAGCATTAACTAAAAATGTCAAAGAGAATGTGAGTTAAGCAAATCACTCGAAAGATATCCTATAAATGACTGAGAGAATAATTTCTGATGAGACAACTACGTCCAAATGGAGAAGAGTAGTAAAGAGATTAACTAATTTAGAGATGTTTAGACTCATCATTTCACCGTATTCGGCAGAAAAAAGAGC
The DNA here is from genome assembly GCA_035044725.1 of Scaptomyza caliginosa. NCBI lineage: Eukaryota > Metazoa > Arthropoda > Insecta > Diptera > Drosophilidae > Scaptomyza > Scaptomyza caliginosa. Next base: position 4,014 of record JAWNNR010000047.1, on the reverse strand, counting down.
TACGACTACTACTCCCGAAAATGTAATTATTTATTTACGAACCAAAAAAAAACTCAACCATCACTTACACTACAGGGTATATAAATGATGCATTAACAACGATGACGATGAAGTCAGCAGCAGCATTGCAGACATATCATTGAGTTCCTCGTGGTTCAGTCGTTGTCGTTGCTATTTTCCGCCTCTACGACTTGGCCGACTCGAGTCGAATTCGGGAATTACTAATTTGGATGTTATGCTCCCGGATTTGTTGCTGCATTACATGCTAATTATACAAAAATAGATCACGTGAGCCCGCCAGACTCGAAGACTCTGAAAACACGAGGGGGTGTCAACTGTTGCATGTCGTCGCCTGCTTAGACGGGGAGATAAAAAAGAATGTGGGGGGCGGGAAGGCAAAAACTTTAGACGCCTCGTGTCGCATCAGTCAAGCGAGCAGCATCAAGATTGATGCGACGCCACCTGAAGAAACTATGGGGCTTGGGGCTGACTAACTGACAGCAGGAAGGGAGCAACAGCTGCCGGAACGTTTGCTATTTGGGTCAAACTTGGACGAAGATGCACAACTACTCTTTGCATATATATATAGACTAAAAATGAGCAGAGCAGTCGAGCGCGGTGTGATTTGGCTATGGAGCAAAACTAATGACGACATAACGCCCAGACAGAGCTGGCAAGGTAGAGAGAGAGGGAATGGAAGAGGGGTGAATTCTGTTGCTTTTTGGCTGACGGGATTCAGGGGAAATTAATAAAATTTTGCGAGCAATTGCAAAAAATTAGCCATGGCCAATGATTGTTGATGTTGCAATCATTAATAATGGTACTGCAGAAAGTGAGGCAAAGGGGCATTTACAAGAAGAATGCGGGGCAGACATGATTAATGTTTGAATTGTGTGAGTGGCATAGCTTATATACGATATAGTACGAAAGCAAATGTAATCACGAACAATAAACGTTTATTGCTGGTTCGCAGGTATTTAGGGGATGAAAATTAGCATTACGAGCAGCAGTCAGAAATATTAATTTATATTCGAATATTTAATTGCAAGCCAAAAGCTAAAAACAATAAATTCATTATCTGATTTATTAGCTTTTAGCTTAAAACATTTTGCTGATTGACATTGAAGTGCAGTATGCTAAAATAAAATCAAATCAAAACAAATATTGATAAACGAATAAGTTGAATTTTGAAAATACAAAAAAGCCAACTTCAAATATTTGTTAACATAGAAATTGACTTTCAACAAAATAAATCGTTTGACAAATGAAGCAATGGGAGTATAAAAATTATTCTATAAAAATATTTAAGTAATGTTAATTGTTCAGACAATCGTATAATCGTTTGATTAATGAAATTTGTAAGTAATGCCAATTGCAAGCAATTGTTAAAGCTATTAAGACAACTCTGCTAGTAGAATAATTAATGATGTGCCAATAAGAATTAAACTTTAACAAATATAGCAATGAATAAATTGTGAAACTCGTTGTCAAAATACTGTAATTTATTGAAAAATCAAATGCTGCTTTTAGTTGTAAGATTTTAGTATGTCAAAGAACCCAATATAGTCAAATATATATGCCATATAGTATAGTATATACTCAATTATGATATTTCAGCTTGCAAAAGTTGCATTATAAATTGTTTTGAGGCATTTTTATGCCGTCTGACAATTTGACAGACCGTGGCCACAACCAAAATCCAAGTGAACCGGACATTGAGGGGGGAGGGGGGGGGTGGTTGGGCAATACTTCTCTTATGCTCCCCACCTGTCAGCTGACAATCAAAATGTCAGACTGCGACATCCATGAATGCGAATGGAACTCTGTGTTAGATTGAATTGCAGCAGTAAGCAATAAACTGTAACTAAAACTCAATCTGTAGAGTGAGATGTGAAGGGGCAGTGAAGGGGCGGCAATGGTGTCCGGTGAGGCACGCTTTGTGTCTCGTGTGTGTGTGTGTGTGTGTAATCCGTCATTTGTTCGCATTCCATTCAAGGCTGCCCGGCAGCCACAAGATCCGCCTCAGTGGCTCTAAGTCACCTAACTCAACTGTGATCTCTCATTCGCTCTCTCTCTCTCTCTCCTTCGCTGTGTATCTCTGTTGCACCTGGGCAAGCTAGCGTTAGCCATTTGGCCAATTGCAACTTTTCGATAAATGCGAATCATTTGTCATTGACACAAATAGCTTTCAAATTGCACACACAATTGAACACACACACTTGGAGTCAAGTTCTGGTAAGGGGGGTGAGGTGTGTGTGTGTGTGAAAGAGAGAGAGGGGAAGGTGTGATTGTTGTTGCAACTTGCAACTGCAATTGCTGGCGTTCTCAGCGGAAATTCCCAAATACAGCCAAAACACATAGCACAGACTCAGAGATCAGAGACCAAACAGCAACTCTACATACTCTATCTTTACGTTTGGTATATAGACTAAGAAAGAGCGAAACTAACTTGCGAAACCATTAAAAACTTCTTTCAAGTAAATATAGGTTTCTGTCATGCATTCTTCAACACTTTTCCATTGCGTCAAACTTATTTAATTAGCGTATTTTTATTCGTTGCGACGATACCTTTATCCATTTTGTTGTGTTGTTATTTTTGTTGTTTTCAGTTGGTTGTTATCTTTCGGTTTCTTGCTGTTGTTGTTGTTGTTGTTTTAGTTGTAGTCAACGCCGCTGGTGGCATGCCGCATGTTGCCGTCTTTATATTATTGTTGCTGTTGTTGGTGATTTCAAGCTGCGTCTCACAGCGACAGCAACAATCGCTTTAACAATATGTTGCCATCTCTGTTGCACGCGCTCACAATGACCCAGTTTCCAAGCGGAATGTAAACAAATTTGACCTGAAAAAAAGTTGCTGTTGTTATTGTTGTTGTTGTTATTTTGTAAACAAAACGCAAAAGGCAACTGCAAAGCCAGCTGAAGCAGCGGCGGCTCAGTGTTGTGGCAGAGTGCTTGTGTTTGTGTGAGTGTGTGTAAATTGCGTTTTCATTTTGGCCTTTAACGTCAACGCCAACAACAACAACAACAACAGAGACAGCAGCAACAATTTTTTGCGCTAACAAAGTCATTTTAGCCCAATATGAAATAGTTGTGGTTGCAAATGAGGAGTTGAGATAAGGCGGAGAGGGTAAGGGGAAACATTTGCTGGCTCGTTGTATGAGCAAATCGCTAAACCAGAAGCTGCCACAACCACAAAAAGAAAGAAAGATACAAATAATCATTGCACAGCAATAAAAAGCAGAAAAAGAAAACGAACAACAAAAACATCAGAAAATCAAATGCGAAAAAAATAAGATTGCAATGAGCAAAATATGAATATGAATCACAGAGCGAGAAAGAGAGAGAGAGCGAAGGACAGAAAAACAGATATGGATTCAGATAAAAACAAAATTCCTCAAAAAGACATAACAATAGATCATTAGCAATAAACAATGCTTCATAATATTTTTATTTTATTATTTAAAGTAGGAATTTGTGTTTTTTTTGTTGTTGCCACAGGCGCCGCCACTCGAAAAAAACAGAGACAAGAAATATTGCAAGTTTAGGACACCTTTCGAATTGGCCTGAGGATTGTTAATGCGCTGGCCACGCCCCTCTGCCCCTTTTGCCCCAGCTTCAGCTGCTGCTGGTGCGCATATCAAGCGCTTCGTTTGTTCAATCAAAAGATGAAATTGAAAGGTTTTCAACTTGTTCAATTTGCAGAGTTGAAAGTTTTTGAAGTTTAAAGTAGCGAAAGGTTGACTTCAAATATTTTTGGGTTTGGCGGAGAGAATGTTGATTTAACTCAAGGATTTTTCACGAAATCTTAGTACGAAACTTTAATGATTTTTTTTTTTAAAAGATTAAATATCGTTAAGAGTGTTTTAATTTTAATGAAGGGAAATAAATATTCAAACAATATAAGCTTTAAATCTTACGGTGGGTCACAAAATCAAGGCATAGAAAATACTTAAACAATAAGAAAAAAAGAAAAAAAATCAAAAAAAAAAGAATGTCTGCAAAAACAAATTGCCT